>CM066592.1:19387500-19987500 GCA_033816785.1 Picus viridis
AGCTCCCTCAGCTGCTCCTCACATGATGCCCTCCAAACCCCTCAGCAACCTAACTGCCTTTCTCTGGACACCCTCCAGCCCCTCAATGTCTTTCCTATGCTGTGGCTCCCAGAACTGAACCCCAGACTCAAGCTGTGGTCTCACCAGGGCCAAGTACAAGGGCATGGTCCCTGCCCTACTCTGTTTGTGATCCAGGCCAGGAGACAGCTAATTCTTCTGTTACTTTGGTTTTGCTTTTGTTTTCTAACAGGACAAGCGGCAGTCTCAAATGAAGACACCTGTGTATCAGCAGAATGGTGAGTCTGCCTTGGAACCCAGACTTCACCTCAAGCTTTAAAGGCAGTGAGGAGTTTTTGCAGGAGTTTGCTAGAATCAGGAAGAAACCCAACAGTCAGTGGAGACTGGAAATAGATCTAGAAAGATGAGAGACCCCTGGGAGGTGGGAGGTCTAACCTGGGTGCTTCTAACCTCTGGGGGTGTTTGGGGATGTTCTGTATGACACAAGCAGTGAAGTCAGGAAGGTGCAGGCAAGCAAACTGTTTTCACAACTTTAACTACACTTGCAAGGGAAAGTGAACTGTTTGTGTTAGTTACACAGTGGAGATTTCTAACTCAGAGGTCTTCAGCTGCTGCAGTATTACAGGGAAGGTCTTGGCCATGACACTATGACATCTTAGGTGGTTCACAGGCAAATGGAAGGGAAGGGCACTGGCCCTTGATTCTCTGAGCATGCTAGTGGGGTAACCAAAACCACTGAAGGAAACATCATTTCCCACATCCTTCTTGCTGCATGTGGCATTGTACTCACTGTGCTCCCTGCTCGTGGGGCTGAATCAGGACTTCTTTGACAGGTACAGCAGCTGGGAACATTCCAAATCAGACTTTCTGCTCAAAGGATCTGGTTTATTTGTTGCCTGTAAATACCACCTAATTTTCTCAGTACACCTTTTTTAGCATAACATTTCTATTTCTGCTAATGAAAGTTACAAAGTGGATAGTTCTGGTTTGCCATTCACACGTGAGGTAAGATGTGGAAGGAAATACTAGCTAGGAAACTTCCAACGTGGAAAAGTTAAGCTGGATAAACTCTACAAAATTAAGTAATTTTTCACTGTGAGGAAACTGTCACAGTGCTGCTAATAACATTTTTATGTATATAAGAATCACCCTTCTCAAAGTATTAACACTTGAATACAAACCAGCTTAAAACAAGTGAAGGGGAATACAAGAATAAGAGGCAGTGGCTTCAAACTAGAGCAGAACAGATTTAGATTGGATGTGAGGAACAAGTTCTGCACCAGGAGGGTGGTGGAACACTGGAACAGGTTGCCCAGGGAGGTGGTTGAGGCCCCATGCCTGGAGCTATTCAAGGTGAGGCTGAACAGGGCTCTGGGCAACCTGATCTAGTGGAGTCACCCATTGGTGACTGCAGGGGGTTGGACTGGATGAGCTTTGGAGGTCCCTTCCAACCCAGACCATTTTGTGATTCTATGTGGTAGGATCAGGAGGCATCGCTGTCTTGCTTCTAGAAATGCAGAGAATCAAATCAGGAGCCACTGATATCATCTTGGCTACTACTGTTAGAAGGATTTTTCTTCTTAAACATGAAAATTAAGACTGGGTTTTGTCAGATGATGTGGAATGAATGGCAACTATGATGTGTGGTTTTGATTTTGATTTTCTTTTCCTCTCTAGTCCTGCATACTGGGAAAAGGTGGTTTATTATATGTCCTGTTATGGAGAACCCCGCTACTGATGTACCAGAATTTTCTCCTCCAGTACCTCAGAGCACACAGCAGCAGTCAGAAGGGCCAGGTATTGGCAAACTTGATAGAAAATGTTTCCTTCTCTGAAGGTGCTGTGTCATCTCTTGTCACCTTAGTTTTGATTGTTTCACCTCATTTAGCTGGTGGAAGAAAAAGATGAATGCTGTGAGTTTGTGGATTTTAAGTGTGTTCCTGGTGTTGACCCACACTAGGAATATTTGAGTTTTGGGAAAGTCTCAGCATTGTAACTCTGCCCTATGCCGTTAGGTAGCTGAAGCTGCAGTCACTGCTGGTTTAACATGCAGTGTCTTTGCAGTGAAATACTTTTGCATAGTCTGCAGTTTTGGGGTCTGAGCTTCTGTAACAGTTATTATCTGACTGGAAGCTCCAGTGGGTTATGGCAAGCTGTGGTTATCGCTGCAGCTGGCCGGGGGTTCTGCTGTGACTTCTACCCCTTGTGGCTCAGTGAAGTTTTCCTGATGTTTGTGTTCTTCCTAGACCTGGAGCAGACGGATGAGCAGCAGACGAGCTCTGTGGTGACAGACCCGCCCGGTGTCCTAGCTGCTCAGCAGCTTCCCCTGCCAGCAGGTGTATGTGACAGCCCTATGGGAGCCTCTCCATCTCTGGCACAAGCTCCTGCTGCAGCACCTTCCGCCGGCTTACCGAGCCAGGTGGAGTTCCCAGCTCCGGCACTCCCGGGATGCGCTCCAAACGCGCAGGAGCAGGCGGCCGCGGGCGGCACCCGGGCGGAGCCTTCTCCGCTGGCGGCGGCGCTGCCCGCCCCGCCGGGCGCCCCCCGCGCTGCAGTGCCGGAGGAGCCTTGCGCCGCTCCCCAGCTCCGCAGCGGCCGCCGGCCGACGAGGCCAGCTGCGTGCCCGAGGTGGAGATCGCGTGTTGCAGCGTCGGGCCGCACCAGGCGGTGCCGCCGGCTCCGGCGCCGGAGCCCTGCCCGCTCCCTTCGCTCCCGGAGACCGTGGTGCTGGAGCGGCAGCCCGCGGCGCAGGGCCCTCACCTGCCGGAGGCCGGCCCGCCCGGCGCGGTGCAGCACGCCTTCGTCAGCCAGCCCTTCCCCGCGGCCGCCGTGCCCGAGCCCCGCGCCCCGGCGGGCTCTCAGCTCCAGAGCCCTACGCAGGTGCCGGCGGCCACCCCCCAGCAGCAGGCGACGCTGCCCCAGGCGCAGCCCGCAGCCTGCGCGGGCATCGGCCTGCTGCAGCAGCAGCAGCAGCCCAGCACCGCCGAGTCCGACGGAGAGGGGCCACCCAGGGTGGACTTCGTCGACAACACGATAAAAAGCCTTGATGAGAAATTGCGCAATTTACTTTACCAGGAATACGTTCCTACTTCTTCTGCATCAGCAGGCACTCCAGACACCTCTGTCCCGTTAGAACAGGGCGACAGTGAGTTTCACTTGCCGCCTTTTGCTGAAGACCAAGTTCCCACGTTGGCGTTGGAGTTGAGAGAAGCAGGCCATAGTGTTGCAGATACCAGCCAGGAGGTGAAGGCTGCTGCCGAGGCCCAGCCGGCGCCACTCATACCATCTGAGATCTCACCCCACCCAGCACTGGTTAGTCCAGCAGCGACCCTGCCCCTCGTACCCCCGAACCCAGCCATTAGGGACAGCACCAAAGCAGAGCTCGGAACCATCGAGCCTGTGGTAGGACACACAGATCCCTTGCTTCTCTACACATTCTCTGTTTCTGCTCCTATTACCCTTTTGTCTGTTGACTGCTTTCCAACCTGCAAGTCCTCTATAACTGCTACCGCCAGGTGCGCTCTGACTCATTTTACATGAATGCTTCTTAGCGAAAGCCAAACCTTGCCTTTGGGTTTCAAGGGGGTACAGTATCTCACATCATTCTCCTCCTCTTGCATCCTTTTCCTAAAGCAGGCAGAAATTTGATCATTGGTTGTAGTTTCACAGTGTGAAATAGGTGAGGGCTGTAGGGTGGTTGGAGTTCAACAGAACGATTTTTTCACTATCAATAAGTGATTAGAATCCCAGCCTGAATGACACCAACACCTTAGGAGCCTTTGCTTTCTTCAAGTGCTGCAGCTGAAGGAAGGAACTCTGTAGGTAGAAGCTTGCTCTGCTTCCAGTAATGATTTCTTTTGTCTTCCTCTGAACTTGGCAGAGCAAGACTTCCCTGGGAAGCCTCTAAGGAAAGCTGGAGCAGGTGGTCTGGGTTGTTATCTACTCCATGTCTCGATTGTGCACCTGTGTTGCATTCTTTCAGATAAAATCCCGAGTTTATGACACTCAACAGATTTTCAGCACTTTCTGCTAGAAGATCAGCGTATATCTTACTTGGAAAGTAGCATTTCTGGAGATAATTGCAGCACCACTAGCAAGGATGAGGCTGTTCCGGGTAGTGTCAGCTGGATGAACTGTACCAACTGCTTGAAAGATGCTGTGTGTTACAGGAGAGACGGCGGCACTTGAGTAACTCTTGAGAGCATGTTGTGTGCAAGGATAAATGACTCTGCAGCAGAGGAAGTTCGCTCTGTGTGAGAGGTGTTATGTCTGTCTTTGCCCTGTGAAAATCTGTGCCAATAAGAAAAGAGAGACCCAGAATTTCTGCAGACAGAGATCCAGATGAAGAATGTGCAGTCTGGAAAAGCAAACCAGAACAACCCCCAGAACGAATGTGCAGATAATCCAGTGCCCGACTTTAGCAGCTTAGGCTGTAGTTCCCTCTGTGACACTGCTTTTTCTCTTCCAAGGGAGGAAAAAGAATGGAGGAGTTGAAGGAAAGGCTAGAAGGCCACCTCCACAGAGGTGTGGTGGTGTTCCACAATAGTGTGAGGGCAGAGAGGGAGAAAGGGAAGGAGAATGTGTTGCCTCTGCTTTGTGTGTGAGACTAAAGTCCTTTTTCTTTTCTCTTTCTGTTGAAAGTTTGAACCGTCGGAGGTCACCGGCATGGGTGCTCATCCCTCAGAAGCAAGAGGTGGGTCAGCAAGCAGAAAAGGTAATGCTCCTTTCAGTGATGAATGGCAGTGATGGATGTGCTAGAGCCTGATCCTCCTCTCCACTGTCCCTTCTGATTAGCTGCAGGGCAATGCCCAGCACAAGGCTGTTCTGATCCTGTTTGTAATATAATGAATATGAAACACCTCACTTGTGTCCAGCCTCCTGGAAAGAAGTTGCCTCACAGGTGGATCTATTTGAACCATCAGTACATACCTCATATCCATGCTGGAGGTATGGGGTATGCACACAGAAGGCTGCCTTCCCAATCAGAAATTTCCAGTGCCCTTAGAAGGTCCAAACAGAAAGTCCCTCGGACTTCCTGGATTTCATCAGCACCCAGTGGCAAAAACAACATGGTTGAGGAGAGCCCCCATGGGGAAGCCTGCAAGATGTTCACAGACTCGCAGAACGTTAGGGGCTGGAAGGGACCTTGAAAGCTCATCCAGTCCAACCCCCCTGCCAGAGAAGGGTCACCCAGGGCAGATCTCACAAGAACACATCCAGGGGGCTTTTGAATATCTCCAGACAAGGACACTCCACAACCCCCCTGGGCAGCCTTTTCCAGGGCTCTGTCACCCTCACAGTGAAGAAATCTTTCTACCTGTTTCCATGGAACTTCCTCTGCCTCAATTTCCACCACTGCCCCTTGTGCTGGCATTGGACAATACCAAGCAAAGCCTGACTCCATCCTCTGGGCACTCACCTTGCACATCTTTATCCACATGAATGAGGTCACCTCTCAGGCTCCTGCTCTCCAAGCTACAGAGCCCTCAGCTCCCTCAGGCTCTCCTAAGGAAGATGTTCCACTGCCCTAATCATTTGAAGAAGTCCCACAAAGTACTAGTAAAGAGCACTTCTCTTGAGGCACTTGTAGCTACTGCAGCACTTTCTGGAATAACATAGCAGGAGACATAATAAGAAGCTGGGTATTTAGCACTCCCCATTTACCTGTCTTGCAGGTCATGGGAAGTTTGAGTGGCTGGGGAACCCAAAACTGCTCCTGCTGTCATGGGTGGGCTTGAGCAGCACTTATATATTCTTTGGATATTGTTGTGGCAAAGCTGGCTACCAGGTTTGTGTGCCAACATGGATCATTCTGGTCCTGGTGGACACAGACTGTGCACTGCTTTGAGGCTGGTGTGAGAGGGGAGAGCTTTGGGTGGCCTGCACTGACCTGTCTCGCTGCGGATGAGAATGTGCAGGTGGAACACAGCAGTCTAGTAAAATGAGTGTATCTTGGATACCACCAAGCAGTGATGCATTTCACCAACTCAGAACTATGATGTGACAGATTTCTGCCTTCTGTTCACTCTGCACAGTGTGCTACAAGAAACCAGCTTTCTGGAAAGCTTTGCCGTTAGTGGTTTAGCTTCAAACCCAGTCTCCAGGGTGTGAAATGATCACGTCTTGCTTACTGCCACCACTGTTTCTCTTCTCATGTGATTCTGTGATCCAAGTGGCCATCTTTTGAGCTTAGAATTTCCCCTTTCAGCACTGTGCATTTAACATCATTTTGGGCACTTTGAATTGTTGGTGTCACTGTCAAACAAAGGGTGTGCAATACCGGTCCCTGCATGATCCCCTGCAGCACTTTGTGCACAAGAACAGCTGAAGGTATTTACATTTCCAAGACACCAAGAACACTGCAGTAATGCAGACCTCATGAACCATACAGGTTTCATTCTGCTTACACATCTATCCTTAGAAATATTCTATGTTGTAATGAAATTCCCCAAATCAATAGACTGCCTGCATGCATTTTATATTGCCTTCTGCATTCATGATGGGACAAGGTGGAATGGCCTCAAGTTGCTCCCAGGAAGGTTTAGGTTGGACAACTTCTTCCCCAAGGGGGTTGTCAGGCCCTGGATCAAGCTGCCCAGGGCAGTGGTGAAGACCCCATCCCTGGAAAGACTTAAAGCCAAACAGGTGTGGTACTGAGGGATGTGGTTTAGCGGTCACCTAGCAGTGCTGGGTTAATGGTTGGACTTGATGAGCTTCAAGGTCTCTCCCAAGCAAAGTGATTCTAAGATTCTAGATCCTGTATTACAGAGACTGTTTACATTATTCTTCAGTGCTCCACTTCATCCTGTTTCAGTTTATCACAGTAAAGATGTTGACTTTTATTATACTACAGCATTCCAGACATGAATTTTAATTTCTATTTCCAACTTGTAAACCAGGTTCTGCTGCAAGCATCACTTCAGCTCCTGCTGCTACAACTAAAGGCCTCCTTCAGGTAACCAGAAACTAGGAGTAGCTTTATGCTTGATTGCTACAGTTCCTTTCAAAACTGATCTCCATTATTTCCTTCAGGTTGCACCTACGTTGCCAAGCATAGCTCAACAGATGGGAAGTTCTAAAAGGAGCGAGAAGGCAGAGACTGTGACTTCGTCTGCACACACAGATAATGCGATGCAGACACCTACAGCAGATGGGGTGATACATAACCTTCAGAGGGATGACTCTCTAGACTCTGGTTCCTATGGAAAACAGGCTCAAACTCATGAGAGCGGAACCCCAGCCAAAACTATTGGCAGGTTTTCAGTGATCAGCACGCAGGATGAGTTGACTTTAACAGCACCGCACTGCTTGCGGTTCTCCGCACCCCCGGACGTCTACTTGGATGAGCTGCCCTCCAGCCCCGACCTGAAGACAGCTGTCCGGAGGGTGCAGACAGCCTCCTCTGTGGACGTCCTCTGCGACCAGGCTTCAAGTGACTCTGCTGAGGAGCCCTTGCGCCGGCAGCCGGCCGCCGCTGCCCCGCTGTCCCCCCCGAGCAGCAGCGCGGCCACGGACTTGATTAAAAAGGCAGCTGCCTTCCTGCAGCGGTCCGGCAAAGCTGGCACGGCGGCGCCCGAGCCACCCGGCGGCCCCGCCGCCAAGATCCCCACCATCAACATCACCTCCTTCCACTCCCAGTCGTCCTACATGAGCAGCGACAACGACTCGGAGTTCGAGGACGCAGACATGAAGAAGGAACTGCAAAACCTGAGAGAGAAGTACGTCAGGATTGCCAGCAGTGCTGGGGGTGCTGCTGGGGCCTGGGCAGCACCTCCACACACGATGGTGGTGTAGCTGAACCTTTCCCCAGAGTCCCAAAGCCCAAAGGGAACAGATGTAGCTTGCTTCCCCTCCCCTTTTTCCCAGTAAGGTAAAAGCGAATTAGGGAGGAGAAAGGCGAGTTAAAAATCACCAAAGAAATGGTCTGGAATCAATAGGAAGTAAAAGGGTAAATTTTCAACAAAGTATATGTAGCCTTTGAGGAACAGGGAAAGTTACAAAGGTATAAGGAAAAGGGTAAATAGAAACATAATACAAACCCAGGCCCAGCTGGCATTGGATTCCCTTGATGCAAGTGGATTCAGTTCTTTAGAAGTGCAGATGCAGCATGGAAGTAGGGCTGGCCATGTGGTGACTGCAGGAAGCAGGAAGGCAGCAGAGAGGTCTGTGGAGCAGTCGATGGGCAGGGGAAAGAGATTGATCCAAGAAAATGGCCCCACTTAAATAGGCTGTGCTGGACAGGAGGGGGAAGTGGAATAGACCTTTGACCCAGGGAACTCCTTGTCCTGGGAGGGGGAAACCAGTTCTCTCTCTCTGCCCACCTGGATCAGGTTTCTTTTGTCCACTTGGGGACTGGGTTCTTTTCAGCCCCCTCCAAGATGGGTGTAACCTGGCACAGATGAGCACATGGGTGGTTTTCTGAGCTGGAGTGAGTAAAGTGGTTCAAAGCAGGCATTGCCAGGACATTCCCCCCTGTCATGCCCTAGCCTTTTGTGCATCACTTTGTCAATTCCATCTAGAAGAACAACTCAGTAACAACATTCCTGCTGCCATGTCCAGTTTCCTGCTGAATAGCCATGTTGCTATGGTAGCAAGCAGTGGCACCCACAGCATGTGTGAGAGCAGGTTTCTGTGTGGACATTACTTAAGACAGCATAAAATAACCTGCCCGGCTGCATGGACAGCTGCTGCAGTGTTCTCTTCACACCCTTCTCTGCAAGGCTGCCTTAGACTATCAGGTCTACAGACCCACCCCTATTCACAGACTCTTACAGTAGATAAGCTACTGTCTGAGCTAGTATTGCATGAGATTTCACAAGGCCACGGGCCAGCTCCTGCACTTGGGTCACAACAACCCCATGAATGCTCCAGGCTTGTGCCAGAGTGGCTGGCGACTGCCCGGTAGGGATATGGATCAGCAGCCAGCTGAATTGGAGCCAGTGTGTGCTCAGGTGGCCAAGAAGGCCATCAGCATCCTGGCCTAGATCAGCAATAGTGTGGCCAGCAGGAGCAGGGAAGTGATTGTCCCCCTGGACTGGGCACTGGTGAGGCCATGCCTTGGGTACTGGGTTCAGTTTTGGGGCCCTTGCTACAAGGACCTTGAGTTGCTGGAGCAGGTCAGGAGAAGGGCAGTGAAGCTGGTGATGGTTCTGGAGAACAGGGCTTCTAAGGGAACTGGTAGTGTTTAGTCTGGGGAAAACCTGAGGGAGCTTGGAGTGAGGTGGGGGTTGGTCTCTTCTCCCTAGTAACAAGGGATAGGACGAGAGAAAATGGCCTCAACTTGCTACAGGGGAGGTGTAGGCTTGACATTAGAAGAAACTTCTTGACTGAATGGGTTCTCATGCTGGAACAGGCTGCCCATGGAGGTGGTTGGACCCCCATCCCTGGAGGTGTTTCAAAGACACAGATGTGGTGCTGAGGGCCATGGTTTACAGAATCACTGAATCACCAAGTTTGGAAGAGACCTCAAAGATCATCAAGTCCAACCTGTCACCACAGACCTCATGACTAAACCATGGCACCAAGTGCCACATCCAATCCCCTCTTGAACACCTCCAGGGACGGTGACTCCACCACCTCCCTGGGCAGCACATTCCAATGGCCAACAACTCTCTCTGTGAAGAACTTTCTCCTCACCTCAAGCCTAAACTTCCCCTGGCACAGCTTGAGACTGTGTCCTCTTGTTCTGGTGCTGGTTGCTCGAGAGAAGAGACCAACTCCCTCCTGGCTACAACCTCCCTTCAGGTAGTTGTAGAGAGCAATGAGGTCTCCCCTGAGCCTCCTCTTCTCCAGGCTAAGCAACCCCAGCTCCCTCAGCCTCTCCTCACAGGGCTGTGCTCAAGGCCTCTCCCCAGCCTCGTTGCCCTTCTCTGGACATGTTCAGGTGTCTCAATGTCCTTCTTAAACTGAGGGGCCCAGAACTGGACACACCAGACTTGGCAGGGTTAGAGAATGGTTGGATTCAATGACCTTAAAGGGCTTGTCCAGCTGAAACAGTTCTGTGACTCTACCTGTTAGGCAGGTCAGCCCCTTGCTTTGCCTCCATCAGATCTTACATGGAGTCACCAGTCCAGCCTTGGCAGGAGGCCGGGTGAGCCTGTGCCACCAGTCCTGAGAGTTAGCTTCTTTACCTTCAAGCATTTTTTTTGTGGCATCTGATGGCTAAATGCCAGCGTTCCATGTGGTTTAACCACAGCATTGGGAGCTGTGTAGAGCTGTAATGGTGTTACTGAGCATAGGTGGTGCAGCCTTTTCAAACACAACTGCCCTAACACAAAACCTTTCCCTGACTCGATGGCATCACTAATGAGGTAATGACTCATGTGCTAATGGGGTCTTTATGGAAAGCACTTCTGCTTTTCATCACATAAAACCTCAGACTGAGGTAACTTTTTTGAAGCCGCTGGTTTGCAGAGAGAATTCTGAAGTAGTTTGGAGTTGCAGTCAGATCTCCTCTCACTATCAGGGGTTTTTACACTTTAACTGTCTAGGACTCTGTCTTAAAATGAATATTCGAAGCATCAGTCGCCACATTTGCCAAGCAGATTGGTACAACTTCACAGGCTCTTGGGGGAGCATTTGATTATTCGACAACCAGAGGCTCTTTTGTGTCTCTTCTGTTTTTTCATAATGTGATGTGATGCTCTATCAAATACATCACCTGCAGAATGCTTTGTTTTTGTGTCTAGGCATATGAAAGAAATTGCTGAGCTTCAGACTCAGCAGAAGAACGAGATCGAGGCGCTGTACATTCGGCTGGGGAAGCCTCTCCCTCCCAACCTGGGCTTCCTGCACTCGGCCCCGCCGAGCGGCCGGCGCCGAAGAACCAGCAAAAATAAGCTGAAAGGTGGAAAACTCTTAAACCCTCTGGTCCAACAGCTCAGGAGTGGAACATCAAGCACAAGTAGGTATACTGGGCTGCTTTCTGTACTCCTGTTGCTTGTGTCAGTTGTGGTTATGCTGCAGAGGAGCAGGGAATCATAGTATCATAGTATCAGTCAGGGTTGGAAGGGACCACAAGGATCGTCTAGTTCCAACTCCCCTGCCATGGGCAGGGACACCCCACACTAGAGCAGCCTGGCCAGAGCCTCATCCAGCCTGGGCTTAAACACCTCCAGGGATGGGGCCTCAACCCACCTCCCTGGATAACCCATTCCAGGGCTTCACCACTCTCATGGTGAAAACTTCCTCCTCACATCCAGCCTGACTCTTCCCACCTCCAGCTTCATTCCATTCCCCCTACTCCTATTACTACCTGAGATCCTGAGAAGTCCCTCCCCAGCCTTCCTGTAGCCCCCTTCAGATACTGAAAGGCCACAATGAGGTCACCTGGGAGCCTTCTCTTCTCCAGACTGAACAGCCCCAACTCTTTCAGTCTGTCCTCATAGGAGAGGTGCTGCAGCCCTCTGCTCATCCTCATGGCCCTTCTCTGGACACCTTCCAGAGAAGGAATGCTGGAAAGGCTCTGGGTTTGCATTGGGTTTGATATCCTGACTCAGGTTTGCCTACTGCAAACTGGCTTTGAAGTGGCACAGGCACACTGCAGCTGCCCAGTGCTGAACCATCCATACCTCCTCTGCAGCAGTTACAGTGCCTGGCAGACAAACAAGGCTCCATTTCAGTTTGGAATACAGCCTGGTTGCATTTTCTCATCCCTTCTCCCAGTGCAATTTATCGATGTTTGTATTCACTTCTGAGGTGCTGCTATCCTCTATTGATTAGGTGCTGTATGTTCTTGTGATGGTTTATGCTTTCCTACAAGATGCCATATAAATATGACTGGATTGCATTTGCTCCCCCAAAGGATGGGAGGTATAAACAGTTACAAAACTGATGGATGCTTTGGCTAGCTGAAGTGGTTTGGGATTGTTCAGATCCTAGTGCAGTCTTTGGAAAGTAGAAAGATATAATCCAGCTGGGAACGTTGATGTATCCCAGTACCTATTTCTTCAGCAAAATGTGGAGTAGTATATGAACATTTTGCCTTCCAGTTGCTGCTGGTTTCCAGGGGAGAAGCAGCAATTCCAGCACTAACCCTGTCTTTCAAACCTAGTAGCTGGTTTGCAAAGTCACTGCATCGTAGGCCCGCTTCAAATTTCCTTGCAGCAATCTTAAGTACAGACAAAGTGTTTGGGAGGGGTTTGCTTTTAATTAGGGGTTTCAGCTGAGATAGGAAAGGCAAAGATTCAGAGGCAAGACATTCAGTAACTGGAGCAATGGATGCATTCTACTCTGGAGCTTGGCTGATGTGAACAGGCTTTACCTGCTTTCATGTGATGAGTTACTTGCATGTCTGTTATCCTTGCTCTGCTCATTTCCCAGGTTGTTCTTGGCTTCTCCCTGGCCATTTTCCCCTCAGTCTCAGTGCACAAACCCCATATCTGTCTCCACTCATGGATGTTGGCTCATATCAGTGTGCTACCCTAGTCCAAAGAATTTAAGCTTATTTATGCATAAAATGTCCCAGTTCTCTCCCCCCCCCCTCTTTTTTTTTTTTATTTGCTTGCCACCTTCAGTTAGAGAGCAGAAATCTGCTCAGCAGGCAGGCTGCCACTTTGGTGCACATTTGCTATCATTTCTTCTGTGTCTTTGTCCAGTTTTTTGAGGCACTGTGTAAAGTTCGCATCATTTTTAACGCCTGTATTCATGCCTGAGTCTTCTCAACCTTGACTATGTAGATTCCTGATGGTTGGGCTTCTCCAGGTCCTTTCTTAGGGATCAAGGGCAGGTAGTTTCTGACACAGTTGCTGGTGTGATTATCATTTCCACTTTTAGCTGCTTTTGCTGATAAATCCATGTAACAAATGCTTCCAAAGGTATGCTGGTGGTAAAGCCTCTTCACCAGACACAGCCATGCAGATAAATCTACAGAACAGATATTTATGTACAGACCTGGATCTATCTATAGATAGCTATAAATAAAATGTTCCTCATGTCTTTGCAGCAGCTTTTTGTTTCTCTCCATTTGCTTGCTTTCACCTTTCATGTTGAGAGCAAACCTACGTGTTCTGTTCAGTCACTCTGTGCCTCCCTCCTACTCAGGCACTTCTGCAGCCCTCACTTTCAGCAGTGAGCACGTGAGCTCCTAACTCCAGCCTCTGTGGAAATGCAGAACAAGAAACTGCAAAAATCAAGAGGCACAGAACAGTAGGGGTTGGGAGGGACCTCTGGAGAACATCTAGTCCAAAAATCAGATCTCCTCTATAATCTTCTTGGAGAAAGGAGATCAGCCTGTGCAGCTGATTTTGAGGTGCAGGCTGGCTGTGGAGTCTGTGTTGTGTCCAGTGCTGCAGAGCTGCAGGCTGCTGCTCCTCTGGCAGCCACAGCGACCGCTGTTTGGAGACGGGCCCTTGGGCTCCCTTGGGCTCCCTGTTTTCCTAGCTTCTGCCGTTGCATGCCTGTTGTTTATTTGCTCTTGCAGGTAATCTCTCAGATTCTAAAGACTCACCCCAGAAAGAAACAGCTAAAGCTCAGCCTGGATCCCCCGAAGCAGCAGCAGTAGCATCCCCTGCCTCGGCCAGCTTCGGGAAGGCTGTGCAGACGCAGCAGCCCTGCTCTGTCAAAGCCTCCTTGTCTTCTGACATCTGCTCCGGCCTAGGCCCCGAAGGAGGTGATGTGAACGCAAGCTCTGGCCAAGGTGATTTTTTTCCTACCAGCTGTTGGAGAAGTCTTCCAGCACATGCTGGAATTAGCTCACTTCCCCTGTGCTTGAACTTCTTAGGAGTGGATTTCACTTCTAGGGATGTAGGAGCCTTTGACAATCCAAATTACTGCCTTATCTTTAGAGAGATCCTTGCACTGTTGTCAGAAGAACAAAAGTAAATTATCTTAGCAGGTGTTGAGTCAACACCCAAGAAGGGATGCTAATTGCTAGGAGGGAAAGACCTTTTACTTTTGCCAGCAGTGGCTTTATACTAAAACCTCTTCTGGAGTCTGCCTGAGATTTCTTAGGAAAAAAAAAAAACAAAAAACAAAAAACAAATGGAGGGATAGCAGATTGTCTCCTGTACTGCATTTGGGGATGCTTTCTAGCCCCATGCTGCTGGTAGACCCAGAGTTCCTCACTATAAACTACCAAACCATCCTGGGCTGGGGGCTGGGGGAGAGAAAAAGCAAAGCAAAAAAAAAAGCCCCCCAAGAAGCAAGTCCTGTTTCCTTTATCTAAGGAGTTAATTCTGTGTGGGACTGGGCGTCCCAGCTAAATGGCTGTAGATTGGCTGTGTTCCCCAGTCCTGACCTCTGGTGCCTCTGTGTATTGCACAGCTCCGTAGGCTTTGACTGATCTTGTTGCCATGCATAGTGGAAGTTATAACGATGATTAAAATACCTTCCTCTCATTGCACATCCTGCCAAACTAATCTGCAAAGTACCTATCTGTTCTCTTCTGCTGTTATTACATCCTTTGTGTATGGTCAATGAACTTACTCCTCTTGGCAAAGTTAAAATGGAGGTGTGGATGTTTAACTGACAAAGCTGATTTGACTGATGGTATAGGACATCTGATCACAGCTACTTGTACTTTATAAGTGTCTTTGTTTTCTTCCCTTTATATTCATTTGCAGGCTGGACGGTTTTCCACCAAACGTCTGAGAGAGTGACCTATAAATCTAGTAGCAAACCTCGTACCAGATTCCTCAGTGGACCTGTGTCTTTGTCCATCTGTTTGTATTTGTTCTTTTGTATTTTATCACAGTCCATCTTTCTTTTAGCCCCCCCCCCCTTTTTTCCAATCCCATGTGTTATATATCTCTGACATGTTTGGCAGGATGCCCCTTTTTCTGAACCATCTTTTCTTTCTTTTGTCCCCTCGTTCTTTTGAGTAACCCTCATCCCCACGCCTCAGTTACGATTTCATTTTCCATACGGAAGCTTTTTTTGCACTGCTTTTGGCTCATGCCTGGGCACCAAAAGCATGTGTGGAAGATCTCATCATTTATTATTATTATTATTAGCCTTATGGTAAAATTTTTATCCTGGACTTACCAAAGCATCTGTACTTTGTGCTTTATGTTGAAGTTAACTTTATTTGCGATGTGGCAAATAGACCTTTGTCTGCTGTCCCAGCTCCAGCGGCAACAAAACGAAACCCACCCTTCTCTAGACGAATGGTCTCTTTCACACATGTTTGGACTCTGAAGACATGCATGTAGCAAGCTGATACAATACTAGAAGGTCACTGAAGGGTATAACTTCCATCCAAGGGCTGTATTAACACGATATACAGTACTATTTATATCCACTCTGTTTTTTCTTTGATTTCTTCCCCCCTCCCCTGCTCTTTGCATGTGGAAATGCTGAGGAAACAGTGCTCCAGCTAGTTCTTCCAAAACCTGTCTCCTAGGTGGGGCTTTTCCCCGGGCATCCACTTCAATTACCCCAGCTGAGGGATTTTTCTGTGCTCACAAGCAGCAGGGAGATCTGGTTACTCCCAGGGAGAGTACCATCCATTTTTTTGTGTGTGTGTAAGCTGAGCTGGCTGAAGCACTTTACTCAGCTTATTTTCTTATGACCTTATGTGACCTCAGAGATGAAGTCAATTAGCAGTTCATCAAAGCATAAATCAGTAACAAAAGCTATATCAGATTTTTCAGCTGGTCCTTGGAAATGGATTGCTGGGACCCAGGGATTTTTTTTGTGTGTCAAATCATTGTGCACCTGCTATTTTTGTACCGTATTTGTACGACTCCTAAAGTAATTGGCAATTCCACCAATCGATACCAAGCTATGAAATTGAACAATTAGGACTCTCTGGTTTTTTCTTTCCCCACTCAATCACACATATGCTGCTTTTTAGGCAAACAGATTTTGCTTGTACAATAAAGATATGTTGTGCTGAACAGGTACTATAGGCCACTTGCATACAACCTTAGGAAGGTTCTTGAGTGTTCTTGAGAAGATGTGTTGGTTACCAGACTGTTCGTTTGCATTAAGATTGGCTCTCCCGTGGGAGTTCTGCATTGCTCAGCATTATCCCAGTGGTACAGACCAAAGGCACACCAGACCACTCAAACTGATAAATAAATAGTATTTTATAAAATCATCTTGATTTTTAGATATTTTTTTTTTTTTTGGTCAGAGGGCCCTAGAGGTCCAAGCACTCAGGCTCTTGAAAACTGCTCTTTCCTGCTCGGCCTTGTGAGTTTTTACCATGCAAGTTTTTAACCGCTCTTGAAGTCCTGATACAATTTTGCACCCAGGGATTTTTTTTTTTTTCTCTTCTGAGAACTTGGAGGGGAACTCTCAGTTGACAGACTTTCCCCCTTTGGCATGCTAAGGGCCACAGTAGTTCCTTCCTCTGCACATGTAATTCCCAGAAGTCGTTTCATTAGTCTTTCACAGAATCGCTATTCAGAGCGATGCAAAAAAACCCAGACTGGGAGCATGGACATTGTGAATGAAACCAAGGGAAGATGTAAACCCTTCAAGTGGTGAAGCTGCCCAACGCTTAAAGAACTCAGCACGACTAATTGCTTTCTGTTCTCAGCCCATATGCTCTCTTCTTGGCTTCTTCTGGGCACCGTGTTCGGAGAGGAGATTTGCACTCCCCCGTTTCTGAGTCATGCCAGGAGGTGGACTGATCTGCAGGCACTTAACCTTGACACAGCCATCCAAAGTCACTGCTGCTTGGTTTCACATCCAGCCTGTTGCTTGAGTTGCTAGGCCGTGCTCCACAGCTGAATCGCTTGTAGGTTTTGGAGGTTATTTCAGCTGGTTTCCCCAGTGGGTCCAACTGGTTGGTAGTGTGCCTGTGGAGGGGTGAAGGTGGGGCTGCGTGTGGCCCCATTGTTCCCTAAGGGCAGCTGGGCTGGGACGGCTGCTGGAAGGATGTTCAACTGGTGGTTCCCTCAAGCTGCTATCCAGAGCATTCATGACTATGGGCCACAGGAAAAATAGTGCTGAATGCTGACGGTGATGTGAATGCAGCTGGCCTGTGCTGCATCCCCTCTGCAAGGACTGTGGGGTGATGCAGGCAGAGCCACACATTCAGATTAAGTGCTGAACATGTCTGCATCTCACCAGGTTAGACAAACCTTTGAGCAGCTTTGGGCTGTGAGAGGTGTCCCTGCCCGTGGCAGAGGGCTTGGAACTAAGTGATCTTCCAACCCAAACTATTCTGTAGTTCTATGATCTTTGCTGTCCACTTGAGCAGGAGGAGCAAGTGCTAGACAGGCAGTGAGAGAGAGCCCTGCGGGGCTGGGAGGTGCCAGCCCAGTGCAGGCCACTCAGTGCCGTGTCCCTACCGCTCAGGGTCCTGAGTCTATGCCACGAGTGGAGGTTTCCCTAGGATTTTTTGCTTGTTTGAGAGCTGTTGGGATTTTCAGAACTACTCTGAATCTGCGTTTGCTGAAGGCAAACCAGCCCTTTGGGGAGCTTGACTCTTCCAGTGAGAGGCCAGGACTCTATCAGCAGGCAAAGCAGCAGCATATTGTTAAAGAGAGATGGTGAGAGTTTGGCCCAGTGTCTTGCCCTGCTTACAGGCTCCATCCAGCTTGAACACAGTTCACTGTGTTCTGTGAGATCTGGGTTTGATCAGTTCCCTGTGACTTAGGCAATGGTTGGACTTGATGATCATCTTAAAAGTCTTTTCCAACTGAAAGGTTTCTACGATTCTATGTCCAGCATTCACTTTTCCTTTGTACTGTTTGTGGAATAAAGGATTTTCCTTGGGCTTCAGCATCACTGTAGCCTGAGCTCATTCCCTGGTTTAAATTACAAGGGTGTCTGAGGGAAGAGTTTGTGCAGCTTGTGAGTGGAATTTTCACCAGCTCTTGGCTCAGAATTGTAATCTTGTGTAAAGTGAGTGGCTTTTGCCAGGCTCAGCCATGAATACATTGCATGTGCAGGTGTGCTTATGGAAGTGGTCTGACAGCTTCTTGCCATTTCATTGTTTACTGTAGCTTTCAGGTTTTCTGGCACTTGTCATGGTGCACATATGGGGCAGGGTAGCTGTTTTTCATGTCCCGTATGATACTTAATTTCTCAGATCAAAAATCTGGAACTGAGATGAGATTTTAATGATGATTCATCTCCTTAAGCCTACAGCTATTGCACACCTTGATTGTAGAAGTAATGTAGCTAATTAATCTGGTGAATTAGGGTTGCCCAGTGCATTTTTAATTGAATTTGAAGTTAACGGCAGTTAAAGCCCAGGATTATCAGTCCCTGCTTCAGGCAGTATCTCTGCTTAGGTGATGTTTCTCATCTCCCAAGCAGCATGCAGGAGTGATAGTGCTAGGAGAAAACAGCTCTCTCCTTGGTGATTGACTCGTCTCTAATACCTCTCTTAAGGCAGCTCCACACACGTGGCTATTTGTGGATATCTCTCGCTGTTCTCTGTCGCTTCCCCAGGAGTGAGTTGGCACCCAGGGTGCACATGAACTTGTGCCTGGGTTTTCAGGAAGCAGAAGGGTTGGTGATCTAAGCTTTTTGACAGGCACTGGAGTACGTACGCCCCCACCCCGTAGTCAGCTGCCCGCTTTTGTTTTTCGCAGGCAATTGCGTTTCATTTGCATGCAAATTGTGCTGAATTCTGCCTGTAGCTGCTGGGGGATAGGTAGGAAAAAGCATTCCAGTGTTACTGCTGCTCCTGTTTCCATCATGGGAGTTGCTAGCTACCTTTGAGACAGGCAAGGTAAGGTATATCTGAGGGGAAAGAGTGGAAGGCATTTCAAAATACGCTGCAGATGGTCGACTAGTAAATGTGCCTTGTATTTGTGCTCTAGGCTTTGAGATGAGAGGCTGAACTCGGTCGTGATGCATAAGACATTACTGTAGTCATATCCTTCTGATGCTCCTGGAATAGAAGCCTCACTAAACTATATGAAATCATAAGAAAATCTTTCAAAGCAAATCCTTCTGTCCCTCCTCATGCCACCCATATCAAAGCACAAACATTTCTTCTCCTTTCCCCCGCCCTTCCTCTTTTCTTTACTCTCTCTTCCTCAGTCTCTGACTGATGTCTCTCCTTTCTCCTTTGAAGACTCATTCAGAGCCTCTGTCAACCCGGACCTGCAATCTCTGAGTTTAAAGCTGCATTTCTGGCACAGTAACATAAACTGTCCAAGCTGGTTTGCTGTAGAGAAAAAGCTCATCCATCCTGTATCTTGCTTGTTGCCCCACACCGACTTTGCTCATGTTTCAAGTGCTTCTTCACAATAAACTTGCCATGCCCCATGCCAGATACTCATCTCCTCCCATACCATAATGATACTCTTCTTACCAAGTCCAAAATACCTTTCAGGAAGCTTGGCACTCACAACAGAAATGGTGCCTGGGTTTGGCAAGATCTCAGAGTTGAGCAGGGGTCTGGGTACGCTCCTGGCACTAATGATCTATCCAACAGAATGCGTAAAGTCAGCGTGGAGGATGGAGTGGGACAATGCTGGGAAAAACACCTGCTTGGCTTAAATGAAAGCTCAGCTGCTCTGCTGGATTGTTTCTCTGCACTTGGACAAGGCAAAAGGGGAACTCGTTCACAGTTCCTGCCAATTGAAGTTCAGAACCTCACGTTTAGACACAAATCCTGCTGAGAACGTATTTGGAAATAATTGGCCTCAGACCTGCAGAACAATGTATCTTTTTGGACTGGTAAAACAGGACTTGGAGGGTTGTTTTACAGTTTGTCTTTGCAGCCAGACTAGCTTGACCTGTTCCTGAAAGCATTTTTGGCCTCCTGTCACAAACTGAATTGACATAGTTTCCTGCATCAATAGAGTAGGAATCAAAACCACCTGTGAGGAAGCCAAGGAATTTGGGAAACAAAACCAAACCCCAAAACCTGAAACAACAAAAGACCAAACAAACAAACAAAACCAATAATTAAACCAAACCCGCCAAAACGTGTCCCCCCCAAAAAAAATCCAAACAAATGCATCTTTAAGTGCCGGGGCCTTGCTTTTGGCATGCTATTGTACTTCCCAAAGCTTCTGAATGGCTGCACATTAAGAAAGGTTTGAGCTGTCCAGTGATTTAGACTTCCTTTACTCACCTGAACTGCTGACTTTGTCTGTCCTTTCTTGCATAATAACTAATTTCTGATTGCTTAAAAGTGCAGAAGCTTGTCCGTCAGATCTGTCGTGTTCAGTCTTACCTAATTCTGTGTGTCTTGTATTGTTTTACCTTGTAGGGTCCACCTTGAAACGACTATGTCTAGGCAAAGATCACAGTAGTAGTAACTATCCCATTTTTGTTTCTCAGTATTTTCTTCATAGCATGGGATGTTTGGTTTTAATTTTTTGCTTATTTTATGATTTTTATATGGTTTATTTTTTTTACTGAAAGCTAGCTGTTTGATTAAGTAGAGCTGATGCACTCCTACTGGTATGAAACTAGAGCGTGTAACTGGTGGTACTCTGACGCTAGTGCATGTGCTGTGATGTCTTGGGAACCACGCATGCCTCAAGCCAGTGGTGGTGTTCTGTCTGTGTGAGACTCTGCACGCATGCGGCCAGGAAACTGGGTCCAGTGTTTTGTCTTTCTGAAATACACACCTTTAGATGACTGCAGTTCTCTGCTGGAGGAGCTTAGAGCTTAAAACGGTCTCCTTCCTCCTGAGCTGCATGAAACAGTAAACACTAATTGAAGAGCTTTCCCGTCAAAATGCTGATCTGTTTTTTCTCACTGGTCCCTTTCCCCCGAGCAAGAGAAAAGGAGTTGAGCATTATCCACTGAGAAGTTATGTTGCAGGGTGAATGCATGATCATTTAAAGGCTATTCATGTGTTTTATAGAACAATAGGACTAATTAGGTGACTTGGTTTCCTTGACTGGTAACTGATTAACAGAAAAAGCAGAAGACTGAATGCTCATGTTTACTCATTTCCTAATTTTACTGCAGCTGTATGAACCTTTTGCTTGGAGAGATGGTCTTCGTTTCAAATCTTTAGCTGTATCAAATGACTTAGCTGAAAAGTTAACTTTCTCTTTTCTGCTGAGGTCAAATTCAGGCACCCTCAGCTGCTGTTCCCAGCTGGTCTTGCTGTGTCAGACTTGCAGTTACCTAAAAACTTGTACTACATAAAAGGACAGATTTCCCCTCCTCCCCCAGTTCTTCTAGAAATAAGTGGATACATAAAAGTAAATCTCTGTCCATACTCTTCCTGTCTGCTTTTATCTATACCAAAAGTTCTGTATCTTTATCTTTGTCTCCAAAACTGACCTACCCACTTGTGTCCTCCTTTCCCCTCTTTCTTCTGTACATTCATGGTCATGATGGGGGGTTTAATCAAAAAGAGAGTTAAAAAAAACGAAATGCAGATGGGAGGGTAAATTCTGCTCCCATCATCCATCACCGAGAGAGATGGTGAGCTTTGAGGCTTAGTAGGCAGCCCTCCTTCTGCCCTGTAGGACGATTATGTTTTTCTAGGAGGACAGTAAACTTATGCAAGTGAAATCAGTGGTGAATTCCTTTTTTAAATGCCTGCAGTTCAAGCAAGCAATGCATCCTGCCTCCCACTCTCTGCAGGCAGGCTCCTCTGAAGGGGCTCTCTAAGCCCTGGGGTGCCAGCCTAGCTGGGACTGCATTTGGCTCTTCTCTGGGAGAGCAGCTGCAGGCTGAGCTGACAGGATGGGACAGAGGATGCCAGCGCCTCGCCTCGCACTCAGACCATTTCTTTAAGCAAAGTGTTCTGTAGAGAGAAGGGGGTGGGTTAGGAGCCTGAAAGGCACCGTTTGAATTGCAGTAGGTGAGAAGCTGTTGGAGCAGCAGGGTGGTGAGGCAGAGATGCCATCGTCAACTTTCTCTGTGTGTGATTTTCCAGGATCCTCCACAAACAGTCTTGTAACGTGTCCTGAGCCCCTCCCGCAGTCAGCCCTGCAGGTTCAGGCCAACAACAGTAACAACAAGAAAGGGACCTTCACAGACGACCTTCACAAGCTGGTCGACCAGTGGACAAGCAAAACTGTCGGAGCTGCACAGACAAAGCCTTCCTTAAACCAACTGAAGCAGAACCAAAAAAGGCAAGACATGGAGCCCAAAGCTAACCCCATGCAAACCCAGAATGAGACATGTGGAGTAAGTGGCACTCCTTGAAGAACCTTTTGCTATGTGTCTGAAAGCCTTTGCAGAAGGACATAGACTAAGATTACTTCAGATAACTGCTTCCTAGAAATGTCTGTCTCTTTTCATTAACTACCAAACCAGATTACTATTATTATTATTATTATTTTGTTTCTTTTTTAACTTGTCTTTTTGGAATAACCTTAAGGGGTATGTGGGCTGCAATATAGAGATAAAAATATATATTTTTTAATTGCAAACTGCTTGTGAACAGCACTCTACAGCAATACTCATACCTTTAACCATACGTTGCTCATGTTTAAACTGTTCCTAAAGTTTTCTTCTTTTTGATGCTTAGTGTTAAACTTCCTTAGGCAGGACAGAGGCTGGGCTGGAGGATTGGTGGTAGTGAGCCTTTGTTTACAGGCTGGGGTCAGAGTGGCTGGAGAGCGGCCAGGCAGAGAGGGACCTGGGGGTACTGGTTGCTATTAGGCTGAACATGAGCCTGCAGTGTGCCCAGGCAGCCAAGAGGGCCAATGGCATCCTGGCCTGCATCAGGAAGAGTGTGGCCAGCAGGAGCAGGGAGGTCATTGTGCCCCTGTACACTGCACTGGTTAGGCCACACCTTGAGTCCTGTGTCCAGTTCTGGGCCCCTCAGTTTAGGAAGGAGGTTGACTTGCTGGAAGGTGTCCAGAGAAGGGCAACAAAGGAAGTTGGTGAGGGGTTTGGAACACAAGCCCTATGAGGAGAGGCTGAGAGAGCTGGGGTTGCTTAGCCTGGAGAAGAGGAGACTGAGGGGTGACCTTCTTGCTCTCTACAACTAC
Source organism: Picus viridis (assembly GCA_033816785.1). Taxonomy (NCBI): domain Eukaryota; kingdom Metazoa; phylum Chordata; class Aves; order Piciformes; family Picidae; genus Picus; species Picus viridis. Next base: position 19,410,339 of record CM066592.1, read on the forward strand.
CTGAAGGGAGGTTGTAGACAGGCAGAGGTTGGTCTGTTCTCCCAGACAGCCAGTACCAGAACAAGAGGACACAGTCTCAGGCTGTGCCAGGGGAGGTTTAGTTTGGATGTTAGGAAGAAGTTCTACCCAGAGAGAGTGATTACCCATTGGAATCAGCTGCCTGTGGAGGTGGTGGAGTCACTTTCATTGGAGGTGTTCAGGAAGAGGCTTGATGGGGTGCTTGGTGCCATGGGTTAGTTGTTTAGGTGGGTTGGATTGGTTGATGGGTTGGACGCGATGATCTTGAAGGTCTCTTCCAACCTGGTGTAGTGTATTGTATTGTAGTGGAAGCAGAGCGAGTACTGTGCTGAGACAGGATGACAGTTGGGTCTGTTTGTGACCCTTGCTTGTGGGACTGGACATCTTTGACACTTGGGAAAAGACCACCTTCAGAAATGCTGGGGGAGTAAGTTACAACTGAATGGAGTGGGAAGCTCTCCCCATTCACCCCCTCTTGTTTTCAGCAGCAGGAGAAAAACGTTGTGATAAGCACTTGTGTCTGTGTCCAGTGTTTGTATTCATGGCTGAGTGATGCTCTGGGTTTTCAGACCTCTTCCTCCTCCTCACAGTTAGGTGATGCTTTGACTAGGAAGTTTTGCTGGATTGGGTTTTTTGGAAGCCTGGAATTTGAGCCCAAGTAGAGGAAAGTAAATTAATTTTAAAGGCAAACAAAGAGTGAAAACAAACCCAGTCAGAGACTTCTTTCTGTAATCTCTTAAAACCAAGATCCCTGGATCTGGGTAGTGAGCCTTTGCCCTTATGGCATGTGGAAGTCAAAACCCAACTTGTATGCGGCAGTGGTGGCTCTTGTGAGGTACTTGTGAGGTGAGACCTGCCAGAGCAGGAACTGTGCTAACACCTCTGCCTTGGTACCTGCTGCTTTTGGAGTCAGTGGGGACTTCCCAGAGAAAAGCATTTGTGCAAGTTTCTTATGCAATTTGATGCCAATTCTTAGTTGCCACAAATGAAGAAGAAAACAGAGAGTAAATAAATCTTCTACACAGTGATGGTTTAACCAGTACTGATCTCTTCTACTTGAGACCCTATTGGCTCTCATAAAATAAGTCAAAGGAGATGCCAGTAAACATAGTGAAGAAAGTGATGGTGAGGGCAGAGACTTTGTTCTGTTAAGCCACTTCTTCTGGTGTGCATTTTGCAGCTCGGTGTCCTTCCCTCAAGACTCCTGCAGCAGTTTGAGGCATTTGGTGGGGATGTTTTGCCCACCTCTAACTCTGGACAATAAAGTGGTTATTTTGCATATTTTAGTCACCAGTCAACATCAATTTAGGGTTAATTTTACCTTCTGCAGTCTTGGAGTCTCTGCCTGTGGAGAAGGCAGAGTACTGCTGTGAGAGACACTGGAAGGTCCCCATCTCAATACACTGATTTGAGAGGGTTTCTTTCTTTCTTCCTCAGATGTGGTAGTTGTTCCAGGGAACTAACAACACTGATGGAAGCCTTTTGGAGATCCCAGAGAGGCTGGGGTTCCCTGCTCTTCATTTCACATCAGTTCTCATTGCTTGGAAGGGTGGCAGTTGTTCAGAGGCCTTGCAAGCCCTGCACCAGCTTGCCCCAGAGGGTTCTGTTCGTAAAGTCCTCATAGGGGCATGGAGGCTGCAGAGGAGACTCAAAGGTACATGGCACATATTCCTTATGTGGTTACTGCTGAGAGATTTTGGCCTCCAATACGACACAGCTTGCTGCAGGTGGTAGAAAACAGGGTGATGGGCATGACATAAAAGGCTTTTACAAGGTTTGTTTTGGGAGTTGAGCATCATTCTGCTGTTTGTACCTTTTGAAGTTCACCCTAAAGGGGAAATTGAAATTCAGTAGAGAGAGGGCTTCACAATGTAGGGAGAAAAACTCAGGAGGAGGAAGGAAATTGTGTGAAAGGAGCCTTAGTCAGAGCAGCTAGACAGGTGAGCCATAGCATCAGTGCCTGAAGTGATGAGCTACACAAGGAGATGTTCTATCTGCACTGAATCACCTTTGAAAACGGGATTGAAAAGACAAAAACAACTCAGGAAATCACATAAGTGATGGCAAAAATAGCTTTCTCCCAGGGAGCACAGTAAAGCTGGGGCTGCACTGCTCCAGCCCATCTGCTAACACCAGCTCACTGGCAGCTTCCTCATCCAAGCCAAGAATGCTTTTGCAAGAGGAGAGTTGGGAGCACCAAACAGCCTTGCAGCCCATCAGAGAGGGTTCTAATAAGGGTTTCTGTTGGAAAGAAAGTCTAGATACCTTGGAAAGGGGCTGAGTTTGATGCCTTTTTTTGTTTTGCCTGGAACAAGCCAGCAGGAAGCTCTTAGGGCAGGTTGTCTCCTACCTGCAGACTGAGGAGAAGCTGTCGTTGGCCCTGTCCAGTGGTTGGCAATGAGGGCAGGAGGGAGGCAGGCAGTATTTGTACCGTCACCTCTGAATCGTCTCTGGAGGCTATGGGGCAGAAAGATGTCTCCTTGATGGGTTTGTAAACAGGAGGAGGAGTGATGCGAGTTGTCCCGTGGTGCTCTGTTGGGATGAGCACCACACAGAGCTCCTGTACATGGCATGGAGGATGCAGAGGCAATGGGTATCCTCCTAGGGTGGAAGCCTAGGGCTCCTCTCACAGAAGGTATGACAAAGGCAGCATCAAACCAAATGCCCTCTTCCTACTCTGTGTTTGGCCACAGGAAAACTGCAACAAATGCTTACTGGGTAGGGTGGGGGGGAGCTATTTATATATATATATATATATATATATAAAATATATATATATATATTATTTTTTGTTTGTTTTAATGTGTTGTTTTCTGCTGCTGTCCACCCACTGGTATTAGGGTTTGCAGGGTGGTTGTGTTGCTGGCTTGAAGTCTTCCTTTTCACCCTGGAAACAGAGGACTGGCTTTTCTGATGTTTTTTTTCCTTGAGATGCTTCTACCACCATCAGCAAATTGCTGGCTGCTGTCGGTGCCTTTTTCAGCTAAGTGAGGCCTACTCTTGAAGCTTGGAAGTCAGCTCAGATAAGAAGTTGGTGGTGTGTTTGATAAGAGTTAGTGGTTTTATTTTCATCCTCTTTATCATCAGAAGTCTAGAAAACAAGAAAATAATTGGGATGGAAAGGAAGCCTTTACATTCTGCTATGTTTCTGTGGAAGTGGTCTGTCAGGTGGCTGCACATCCTGGTTATATGTATTAGGAGATTAGATCCCTTCAGGTGTCCAGTGATGGGACATGACCCTTTTCAGACACTGGGTTTAAACATGGCAATACAGGTAGATGCTCATCACCTATCTGGAGATAGGAGGTATTAGGAAGAACTGTTCAGCCTAGAGAAGACTCCAGGGGGACTCCAGGGAGTTTTCATAAGGGTGTCTGGATACCGGACAAGGGGAAATGGTTTAGAAGCTGAGGGAGAGCAGGGTTAGCCTGGAGCTGAGGAAGAAGTTCTTCAGTAGGAGGGTGGTGAGACTCTGGCACAGGCTGCCCAGGGAGGCTGTGGCTGCCTCCTGCCTGTAGGTGTTCCAGGGCAGATTGGTTGTGGTCTTGGGCTACAAAGTCTAGCTGGGAGGTGTCCCTGCCCACGGCAGGGGCTTGCAGTAGATGATGTCTGAGGTCCCTTCCAACCTGAGCCATTCTGATTGTGGAAGATTTTCCAGCTTAGGTTCAGACACCAGCTGAAATGAAATGAAACTGAAGTCAAACTTCCTGATAAGAGCTGTTTCTTGTGCTCATCTCGTGGCAAACTAACCCTTCTATACAGGTAACCGTGGCTGTTCCCAGCCGAGGAATCCACCTCGCTACCTGAGCTGCCTTGTGTGCCAAGTGCTGAATGTTGTGTACTTAAAGGCATTGTTTGAAGGTGCCTGGGAATAAAGGGCTTACCAAAAATGTTTTCTGTTCTTCATACTGTTACCTACCCTCAAGGGCTTGAAAGAAAAAACTACTGCCTCAGGAAAGCTGGAACTGCCTCCTGCCTCCCTGGTGAGGTGGTTTCTGTGTCAGCTGGTGACACCATCAGAGAGAGCTGCATGGCTGTTTGCATTCAGGGCATCTTGACTCTGCTGAGCTGGCTGCCCAGGAGCAGCCACTGGTGAAGGATGGGAGCAGAAGGGCTGGTAGCACCTTGTGCTGTGCCTTCCATCCCTATGGGGTTGGGAGAATAATTAAAGAAATGGGCAGGATTTGTGCTTGAGGCTGTTCAGCACCACCTCCTCGGTCTGAATGCCACAACAGCCTCCCAGGAACTTGGAAGAGCACAAACTTGTACTCATCTCTGGGCTCCTCAGTCCAAGAGAGATGTGGAGGTGCTGGAGCCAGGGCAGAGAAGGGCAAGGAAGCTGGGAAGGGCATAGAGAATAAATCTGGTGAGAAGTGACTGAAGGAGCTGGGGATGGTTAGAAACAGAGGAGGCTGAGGGAGACCTCCTGGCTGTCTACAGCTCCCTGAAAGGAGGTTGTGGAGAGGTTGCTGCTGGTCTCTTCTCACAGGTCATCCGTGATAGAACAAGAGGGAATGGCCTCAAGCTGCAGCAGGACAGGGTTAGACTGGACAGTAGGAAGCATTTTTCCTAGCAAGAGTGGTCAGGCACTGGCACAGGCTGCTCAGGGAGGTGGTGGAGTCCCCAACCCTGGCTGTGTTTCAAGGTGGTTTGGATGTGGTGCTTGGGGTCAGTGGTTGGACTTGGTGATCCTGAGGGTCTCTGCCAACCTGAATGTTTCTGTGATTCTGTGAAACAAATCTTTGGTAGCACCTAATAACTTTTGCTTTTTAGGAGCCTGGGCAAAGGTGGTAAAAAGGATGAATTAGCGTCCTCCCCATGCTCACTTTGGCAGCCAGCTCTAGCCTTGTCCTGTGATTTAGCTTTGTTTCAGCGGTAGCTGGATCATACAGAAGTAAAGCAGTAATGCTTGTAAGGGAGCTGGAAGGAAAGGACTCTTAAGTGCTGCCTTTTCAGAGTGGCTCGATGGCTCTCAGCTCTCACAGGAGGGTGCCCTGGGTTCATCTGTTCCGGTGTAAAAACGATTGTGACGCTTAGAAGTCAAACGCAACCCTTAGCTATGTACTGTCACTGGATTGTAGCTATGAATATTGCCGGGTAAAGCACAAGAACAAAGCAGAGAATGAAACCAAGTCCAAAAACAGATAGGTTCTTCCTGACCTGCCACAGCCTTCGCCCAGGGCCTTTGTTTCATTTGCCCAGCTGGGTCGGTGTACATTCTTCTTTCTGTAGGTATCAATCTTCTTCTCCAGAGCAGTAAGTGTGATCACTGGGGGCAACAGAATAAATAGCAGCCAGGGAAAGGCTTGCAGTAGAAGTCAGAAACTTAGGGAGGACTAAGTGAGGGATGGATCTTACCCAACGGGGACCTGAACAAGCCCTCAGGGCAGAAGTTTGTTAATGCAGGGAGAGTTTGGCAAGTGCAGGAGATGAGGTGGGAAGTGGAAGTAGGAAAGCAGCAGGCAGAAGCCACCATAGGTAGTGTTTCAGTGAGTGTATTGATTACTTCTACAGAGGGGGCTACATGAGAGAGGGAAAGAGGGAGGGGGGAGATTTAACTTGCTTCCCATACCATGTAGGATACAGTTTAGGATGTCAATCCAGCCTCCCTCCCCACCAAAAAAGAAATGCAGTCCCTGTTCAGCATCTCCAGCAGGCAGCCTCTTCACCTGCTGATGGCAGCTGTAAGCACTCCAGTGTGGCTGTTAAATCCACTAAGTTTGAGACTGGTTCTAGCTTATCAGCCTGCTTAAGGCCAGGGCAGCTGACTTCACTAAGCTCTAGACAGACAGCAAACCAGAAGGAAATTAATGTTGTAGTGTTAAAACCAAAGTCATGCCCTCCACAGCTGGCCAAGTTTTGTTCCTCCTTACTAGTGGTGCATTGTCTAAGGTTGAACTAAGAAGGGAAAAGCCCAACTCTTCTGTACACTTCTCCAGAGAGGTTCCAAACCCACTTGGACATTGTGATGCTGGGCAAGCTGCTATGGGTGCCCTGCTTTAGCAGAAGGGTTGGACTGGATCATCTCCAGAGGTCCCTTCCAACCTCCACCATTCTGTGAAAAGAAGATGGTTACAAATTGGCTTTGACCAAGAAACTTCTATCCAAGGAAAGACACAAGAGCTGTATGAATTATTGCATCTTAAAGTGTGTGTTCTGCCCCCTCAAAGCTCATGAAGGTACAGGAAGCAGCATAAGTCATCAACGTGTGCTTGTCACAGGCTTAAAGGAATGTGCAGTGGTTGGGTTCAGAGCATGGTGCAATTCTATTCCCAGTTGCACATGCAAAGCCTCAAATACAGCTGCTGCTTTACTGAGGGATCTAGCTGAGAACAAAGCAGTCAGGAAGCATGAACTGGGTAGGAGTAGATCTCTATTTGAAAGGACTAAAACTAGGCATTTTCAAGCCTAGTAAGTATTGCTTGTACAAGAAATTCTCTGTTTGGGGCAGCTAATCCCTTGTCATCCACTTAGAGTTGTGCAGTTGGGTGGAAACCGTCGTTTTGAGGATGTGTAACCAAGGGTCTAATAACAGCCAATGGTCTTCAGGTCTCAACAGTATGTCCTCAGTTCCCCTTTTTGTTGTTCTTTGTTTTCTGCTGCTAATTCTGACAGATTTTTACACATTACTAATGTTACCTTCATGACACCAACACAGCTGTTTCTCCTGGTTCAGTGCTCACCACCTGACCCAGATCAGTCCTGGGGACAGTGAAGTAAAGGAGGACATTGGGGTAGTTCTGTATTGTTCTAGAATTTGCTTTGGCTAATGCTCCAGAGCAGTGAATCATAGAGTAGCATTGCCTTTCTTATTCTAGTTGAGAAGAGATACTGAAATCAGACCCTATTAACAAACCTTCCACACAGGCTCATCCAGATACTCATCTTTCCCTCCCAGATTTCACCATCATACCAATTCTATCTCGTTACTGTGAACCATGAAATGAGTATTGAATGATGATATTGCCAGACTTGAGCAGTACCCTTTTTTCTTGTACCATGAGTGGGAGGCACAGCAAGGAGTTCCAAATCCTGTGAAATGAAACCCATACAGGAGTGCTGTCCACAGAGGGAGCAGGGAGCGCTCCGGGGAGCTGCCATAGCACTGTGCACGCTGCAGCCTGCATCCAGGAAGGAGAGCTCCTTCACTGCCCTCACATGCAGAACCTGAATAACTGGGGTGGATATTAATAGAATTGGAGAAAAATAGCTGGAAGTGGTTCCAGCAGCCCCCGAGGCAGGAGCAGTTCCCACTGTCCTTGGCTGGATTGCATCACCCAGTCTCAACCAGCAGCGGGGCTGGTGTCTAACCACCAGGGCAAATCTCTCTCTGTTCTTCACTGCCCTTAGCTCTGGGAAACTTTGTACAGAAACGTGTGCTAGAATTTTTGAAAGCCTGCTCCAAGAGTGGCTGTGAGAGTATGAGCTTTGGCTTCATTCTGCATCGAGTTTATTCATGTTCATGCACAAAGCTGAGCATAAAAAAATACTTGGGTTCCTTTTGGGTTTCATAGCTTTTTGTGGCAGTCAGTTCTCATGGTGATGCTTCCTGCCTCCTTAAATAGATTATATTCAGGCAGCCTTCCCCTTCTCCTTCTAGCAACTTTTCCTATTAACTTCCTTTTCTTTTTGAATTCTTAAAACAAACCAATAAAAAAAAAAAAAAAAAAAAAAAAAAAAAAAAAAAAAGGTGGGGGAAAAAACCCAAAACTAGCAAAGAGCCAAAAGCAATCCCCAGCCCACAGGCTCCGAGGATGCTGTGCCAGCCCTGTGCTGCCTCCAGCTTGCAGGTGCCCAGCCGTGGGGCAGGGTCGCTGGCGGCGGCGGAGCCTGGGCTGCTGCGGGGAGCAGTCGCCGTGGCCCTGGCTCGGCACGGGTGTCTTGGCACGGGTGTCTAGGCACGCTAGTGCTGCCTGGGGCAGGCGGGGAGAGAGGACTTTAATGGCAACGCTCTTTTGTATTCTTCTTTTTGTAGGTTAATTCAGTAAGAACGGGCCTGGGGGAAGGGGCGTCGTTCCGGTGTCTCGCCCCATGCCCGCTGCGTTAGCTCCTGGAGCCTCGCCGCCCCTGCCGGTGCCTATGCCGGGGCCTGCCCTCTCTGGCCCGGTGACACCTTACGTGATGCCTCTCTGTCCGTACGGAGGAGTTTTCCCGATGGCCGTGTACGGAGTGCAGTGGCCGGGGCCGGCCGTGCCGCCGGGGCTGATCCGCGCCCCGAGCATCGGGCGGTTCTCGCCGCTGGGCAAAACCTGCCTGCAGCTGTACCCGGTGCCGCTGCAGCGCCCCGCGGCCGAGCCGCCGGGACCGCGCCTCCGCATGACGTAGCCGGGGCGGCGCGGGAGCCGCGCAGGAGGCGCCGCTCCGCCGCGGGTGCCGCGCGGTGCGCAGGCGGAGCGGGCGGGAGTCGGGGCGGCCTGCTGGCACGCACAGCCATACTCTGCATCCAGCGATCACTGTGAGAGGGTTCACACGAGGTCTGTTCCGGCGGTAGCTGCTTGTATTCCATTGCTGACGACACTTTATTCCTGGTGTTCTGATCTTTTACACTCGCGACCCTTGAAGCCGATGTACTTGAATTGGTGGCTAGCAAATTGTACTAACCCTGCAGGAGTATAGTGCCTTGAACTTCAGCTGTTCAGTTCCAGCTGGAAAGACACGGAACGTTGTCTGGAAGGTGTGTTTCATTTGCAGTCTGCTCGGGAGTGGGAGCTCTGTTTGCAAAGATGTGGCGGGTTTCCAGCTGGCGTGCATCGCTTTCACTCTGCTGCAAACACTTCTATTTCAGTGCACAGGTGGAATGTCCCTTATTAAAGCAAAAAACCGCTTGTGAGGTGAGGTCTGCGTGGGATGCTGGGCACGCCGTTGTGCTCCCACAAGGAGCAGTGAAATGCATGCTTTAAATCGGGAGCCTTTCCAGAGTGATGCTGCGTGCAAGGGCAGGTGATGGCTTTGGGCAGTGCAATCCATTCTCTTCCCCAGCCTTTGGCTGAAGCGGTTGTATTTGGCAACTTCTCCAGCAGGCAGGCAAATAACTGTTTTCTTCTGGGCCAGCAGCAAACTGGATTTTGTTGTCTTCCCCCCTACTGGGCTTTGATAGTGTAGTTACATTACAAATTCATGCATGTTTCCTACGTGAAGAAATGTAAGTGAGCTCTTGGTTGGAGGAGAACACATCTCCAGGTCACTGTGAGAACCATCCTAAAGACAGCACTCGGTGTGGCCGCTGAGGTTAGGAATGGTGATTTGCCACTGACCTGCCAGCAGTATTCATGCTGAAACAGAAAAAAGGAAAAAGAAAAAAAAAAAAAAGAAGCTATTCTTCTTCATATCTGATACTTCAGGTTTGGAGTCTCACCATTTTTTGTTTGGAGTCTCACCATTTTTTGTTTGGAAACCCTTCTTTTTGAAACTGTGTTGATTCATTTCTTAGCGAAGTCTGCACTCCAGGTGGCACAGACACCTCTCTCCGGGGGGAAAAGTTGCTTTTTGCCCCTTCTGCCCTGCGAAGAGTCTCCACCTGCACCTCTCAGTCTAAAAGCACCAGACAGCCACTCACACTGGGGTGCTGATGGTAAGTCTCCTTCCCCTGGGAAGCGCTGGGGGAGAGCCTTGCGGCAGAGGCCGCGAACCGCGCGGGCGCATCCGAGGGCACGTGGCTCCGATCTCTCCTGCCGTGGCGTTTTACACTGCCTGCTGCCGGGCAGGGGTGTGCTGCCAAGCTGTGAATTGTATAGTTCTATTGTACTTTGAGCATTCTCTCTGTCTTAAATTATTTGGTTTGTACCCTTTGAATATATTATTCCATCAATTCAGTTAGAATTGAATTTTATAGACAATTATGCAGAGTCTTCTGCCTGGGCAAAATACTTACTGTAGTAAGAGATTTCTGTTCTCTGTAACATGTATCTTTAATTTGCTTGGGTTTTTTAGATTCATGTCTGTATGCTTCATGAGCAAACATGGAAAATATGTTCTCACACCAGTTCCCCTCCGGCTCGCACTGAACCTTACTGTTTATGTTGCTGTTGCCTGTTGTATAGCCCGTCCCCTGTATACTGACAAAGTCAGTGGCACCAAGAACCCCGAGAAATTGTACAGATGAAAAAGAAGAAAAATAAACATTTTGTGCTTGGAAACTGTGTGGAACCCCCAGTGTTCTTCTGCAACCCGGAGCCGGGGCACTCCCCGCCCTGCCGGCGAACTCTGCCTTGGTTTTCCGGGCTCTTGTCCCTTGCCTTGTGCAGAAGGAGCAGCCCCCGCCGGTTCTCAGGCTCTGCCCATAGCGGACACCTCCTGCCTCTTGGCAGCTGTGCTCCACAAGTTGTGTAGTGCCAGCTTGCAGGTTTCCTTGCTGCCTGCTGCATCCGTTCTGCTGTCCCTGATGGCAAATTCTGTGGGTTCCTCTCAGTGGATGGTATCTTCAGTGGTGCTGGTGCTACATGTGAGGATGCTAGAACTTGGTAGATGGTGAGAGAGGCATGTGGGCTGTGTCTCTCCTGCCCTCAGAGTGCTAGGGAAGGCCTCCTAACTTGATCCTGGCATCACTGAAATGCAAGCAAGCACATATACAGAACTGGGCTCCAATGCAAGCAGCCTCTTGGTGAGCACTGTCGCTGGTGTAGGCTGCAGGAGACATTAGGAAGGAAGGTTCAGGAGGAGGTTTGGTGCTCCTGCTTCTGTCCTCCTGTGCACTGCTCCATGTGGCTCTGCTGCCTGTGCTGCATCCACAGGAGGTCTGTGAGGTGAGCTGCAGCTTGGTGCCAGCCCTGCTGCCCAGGCCTGTGGCCACCTTGCAAGCGCTGTGTGGCTGGGCAGAGCTGGCACTGGGCAGGGTGGGCAGCCTGGGGCAGCCAGGCCACACTTCTCCTGGCTCTGTGCCTGACTATTGCCTCTCCAGCTGGTACTGGGGCCAAATGATGGCTCAGAGTTTGATGTCTGCATGTTGGATTGATGGCTTTCATTTGGTGATAGCCCTCTTGGCTGCAATTCTTTCCATTATGAACTTCAAGCTACCTTTTGGTGCCCTTGATTATGCCAATCATGTCAAAGGCTGCTTTGACCCTTGGTGGCAATTAATCAGATGCCATGAGATTAAATACACGTGGCAACTGCTTGAGCAGAAGGATGAGAGGGACCCAAAGGGTCTGTGTCACACACACACACCAGGGTCTGTGGGGATCTGTACCCAAAAAGACATTGCCCTGCAGCCCCAGAGCTGAGCTGACCTCCTCCTGGTTCTGACCATTGCTGCGATGCGCAGCGAGCAGGTCGAAGCCGCACTGGTGCCAGGCCTGCAGCCGCGTCCCGTAGCTCTGCCGTGTCCGAGGCTCCCAGCACTGCTCACCAGGGCGTGTCTGAAGGCTGGACAGATCCTCAGCTTCAGAGCCCAGCTTCCACAGAGCAGATCCCCCAGCTCCAGTCCTGTAGAAATATTGGACTGCAAATATTGGCAGAGTGGTGGCTGGGAAATGCCAAACTGAGTTTGCCCACCTGGCGTTGCTCTGGCTCCCCCACTGCCAAGTGAGGAGTATGCAAATATGTCGGCACGTTTGCTTTGCCCAGCGCATCCTGGGCTGGCCTGCAGCAGGGCTGGACTGCGAGGAGAGCTGCTGCTGCTGGCACTGCTTGTCTGCTGCAGGCACTCAGAGCAGGGAGCTGGAGATGGCAGGGAGAGACATTCAAGGGGTGAAGGCTCTTCTGCAAACCCTGACTCAGGCTTCCTGACACATTTCATTCACAAGAACGGTGTCAAATTGGCCCTTGCAGTTTCTTTGCATGTTTAACTCTGGTCTTCATTCCACACCTGCTACTGAACTTGTACTTCAAACCTATCTCCTAGAGGTTTCTTTTTGCAGTCAACTGTATAACTTCTTGTCTCTGAAATACTTAGTGTGAGAGAGAGGATGGAATGGGCCAAGTGTGGCAGTCTCTGCTCCTGCAGGGACATTTGTGTTCAGGAGGAGGGCTGGCTCTTGCTAAAGGGCAGGATTCCTCAATGAAGACCAGGAGCTCCTCAATGAAGTTCCAGGCTCTGCTATTTGTGGAAGGAAATCAGGAATAGTTTTGACTGCCTTCCCTTGACTTTGTTAACAGTTGCTCTTTCCCTTCAAGCATTTGTTGTAACGATCCTGCTGCACTATTCACCATCCTGAGAACGTTCAGAGTTTCTCCAAAGAAGCCCCCTGCATACAGCACTTGGTGGGGCTGTGTTGGCGTTGGTCAGTTGGCATGTGTTTGAGGAGGGAAAAAGCCATCCTCCCATGTTCTTTGGAGGCTGGCTGTGGAGAGTTGCCATCAGAAATCTCCCTGCTGAAGGGATGTGACCTCAGTATTGCTTTTCCTGAGTCCCCACCACCTAATGAAGCAAAGGGTTCAAGTCTTCTGGAGTAAGACAGACGGGTCAGGGGTTAGCTAGCGTGGCAAAAGCCTGCCTAGCTTCCTGCCTTTCTGCCAGCTAGCCCCCACCTGAGCTTGTAACAGCTGCTGTTGGAAGTGTTGGCATGGAGGCAGAGGTCACAAATGAAACAGCTGATGACTGTGTTTAGCATCTCAGTAAAGTTCCCTTCATTCTCTGGCTCCTTGTCTGCCCTTCCCAGCGCTCTGTTTCTGCTGACATTTGTGGAGAAGGATGGGTGTGTGGCTGTTGAACGTGGGCAGGGTCCCTGCAGAGTCTGTGAGCTGTGAGTTCCTGCGCTCTTGGTTGCCACAGACAGATGAGGGTCCTGCTGTGGGGTTGGATTTCCAAGGCAGCAGAGCCATCATCGTCTGGAATCTCTTGGCTGTGGTTACCAATTGTTGACTGAATCCTGGAGCAGCATTTCTTTGCTGAGTGGTGCTGGGCTGTGCCTAGCCGGTACTTAGGCTGGGCTGCAGCTGTGGTGTTTGCTCTGAAGGAACCTGGTCAGCGCAACTCTCTTCCTGCCTGTGTGCTCCTGAGAGGAGCTGTTGGTCAGATGGGAGCTGTGCTGTGACTTATACCTGTCGGTGCCATTTGGCTCTGGTGCTTCTTACTGTTCCAGCCAGGTCTGTTTGAGGAGCCATCCATCCCTGCAGGTGAGGATGGTGATGGTGCAGCCCTGACAGCCCTGCTGCTTTTATTAATGCAGATAAGCTCCAGGAAGGCAGCATAAGGAAATGGATTTTCTGAGCTGTCAGGGTACAAGCTCTGCATTATGAGAGAATTGGTTGCTTGGGGGGCTCTGGATGGGCTCTGGTGCTGGTGTTAGCTGTGTCAGTAAATCGATTCATGACAAGTGATTCATCTGCCAGTCCGCTGGCAGCTGGAGGCAGCACCTTCTGTCCGTGCCCTGGTCCTTGCTGCTCGGTGTTCAGGGGTAGCTGCAGTGTACCAACAAGATTGCTGCTGCATGCCTTGGGAGCTGTATGCAGCTGTACAACTACTTCTCCCTTGAAGGAACTTCCACGTGAAGAGCTTAGAGGCTGTGTGACTCTGCAGCCTTACCACAAAGCCCCCTTAAGCTGTGGCTTTTGCTTGATGAGTGCAGACCAGCTGTGCATGGAAGCTGACCTACAATCTCGCGAAGGTGTCTCTTCCAGCGGGGACACAGCTGTGACGAGTTTCCGGTCTGCCAGGGCGTTGGGAAGGGAAGCTGGGATTCGTTCACTTTGTTGCAGTGCCACTGGATGGCTTCCTGGTGTCTGTTCAGCAGTGACAGATGGACAAGGCAGAAAGAGGAGTTAGGGTATTTTGTTTCCCTCAGGAAGGAGCAGATCCTTGTACTCTGCCATTCACTGTGGAGGCACCACTGAGCACAGCTCCATCTCTGCTTTTGAGGGCTTCCAGGTGATGAAATAAGAAACGCAGTGCAAGAGGGTGTCCAGAGAAGAGCAGCGAGGCTGGCGAGGGGTTTGGAGGGTGTCCTACAAGGAGCAGCTGAGGGAGCTGGGGGTGTTCGGTCTGCAGAAGAGGAGGCTGAGGGGAGACCTCCTTGCTCTCCACAGCTAGTGAGAGAACAAGAGGAAATGGGGGTTGTGCCAGGGAAGGGTTAGGTTGGATATCAGGAAAATTAGAGTGGTCAGGGAGTGGAACAGGCTGCCCAGGGAGGTGGTAGAGTCCCCATCCCTGGAGGTGTTCAAGAAGCTGTAATGTGGTGCTCCAGGACATAGTTTAGTGGTCATGGGAGCTGGGTTATGGTTGGATCTTAGAGGTCTTTTCCAGCCCCGATGATTCTATGATAGGATGAGCATCGGGAGAGCCTCTCAAGCCACGCTTCTGGGGACTTCTTTGTGCCTTATCATAGTTTTCCTGAGACATTCAGGGCTCTGACACCTTCTGAAATCTTAGGAAATGTAAGAAGATGTAGCCAGCTGCCAGTCCAGCTCAAGCAGGTATTCTGTACTCCAGACAAGTTTTCATTTGTGTGCTGTTTGGTTTTTAATTACTTTGCAAATGAGCAGAAGCTTCCTCAGCATGCAGTGGTTGTGTTTCAGGCTGCACAAGCTGTATCTAAGGTATTCCTCACCACTGGCAGCAGCTACAGGACATGCAGTCACTGCCTCTTCCTGTAGCTCCCCCAGCACCAAGGAAGTTTGGATTGCATCCCAGCTCACTGATCTCCTCTGGTCAGCCTTTGAGAGTTCACACTGACCTCAGAATAAAGAGCCCAGCTGTTGTCCCTGGGATGTGGGCTAAGCAGGGGTTTGTATGTGCCTCCAGGCACCCGCAGGACTTGCTTGGGTGTTGGCTTCCTGGCTGACCTGTGGTATAACCACAGCAGACCAGTGCTGCCGAAGGCTTTTCCCTGCTGTTGGAGGTGGTTCACTCTGTCTTGTTTTCCTGGATGGACGGTGCTGGTTATCAGTGGCAAGCAGGTGTTGAGAATGGTGCTGGATTCAGGTGGACCTGCAGAACCGAAGTAGATCAGAAGTTCAGGGAGGAGTTACGACCGGGACATGATTTGTCTTCCTTTCAAAGCAATTCTCCCTATGAGCAGGCAGAGCAAGAAATACAGGAGGGAGAAAATTGGGACCACAATTAAGGAAAGCAAAGCTAACTCGTGGAGACCCACCAGGAGCTCTGCCAGACACAGCATCTGTTTGCACAGGGCGCGTTCCCCCGCTGGCCCTCGCCTGCCCCGCTGCTGTAAGCAACTCTGCCTTTCTCCTGAGTGCATCTAGCGAGCTGTGTGCTCTGTGACCCCACCCGTGCTTGCAGAGCCTTTGCAGCATGCATGCTTCCATGCTGCTGGTGCACGTCACCCTGAGCATGCCACCGGCACTGCCACCAGCCCAGAGCAGCTGGTCCCGCGGGGTCACAGGGATGCATGGTGGCACCTCCCTGTGCTGCTGCTGCTGCTTCAGCCTTCTGCTGTGCTCTGGGCACCCTCACTGCCTTCTGTTCTGGTGCTGTCATTTTGAGCCCTCAGCGCCTCTGCACCCTTTTGTGTCCCGCCAGCCGTCTCGCCTTGTGCTCTGGATGACGGAGGCTGGTGGGTCCCATCCCTGCCTTGTATTCTGCTGCCATGGGCTATGGCTTCCCTGCCTCCCAGGTGGGAGCAGGATCCTAGGCTGAGGGTGGACAAGGGAGGCGAGCTCGGGCTGTGTTGCCAAGGCTGCAGGCACAGGGAGCTGGTGCTCAGGACTTGCCTCAGCAGTCTCCCCACCCCTTCAGCAGCCTCCTGCAGCAGGCACCTGTCCTTTCCCCTCCCTGCTCAGCAGCAGTCCCACGAGCTGCGAGGAGCGCTGGGCACCCGTGCTGGCTGTCTCTGTTTCTGCCTCCTAGGAGTCTGGCTCTTCCCCCACGGGAACCAAGACTCCAGTCTGAGGGATTCCACAAGGTGCTGGGGTTCTGCCACCAACATGAATGTGTTTATGCTTCCGAGCTCTCAGTGCGGCAGAGGTGGTGTGGCGACAGGAGTTTGGTCTCTGTTTCCCTGCGGTGCCCAGGCTGTGCACAGAGGCTGGCATGCTCTGGCGGAAGCATCTGCTGCGTGCTCTGAGTCCACAACCTCCTGTGGCCCTGGTGGGCTTTGCTGGGGTTTTCCTGGGTGTGGAATCCATGTATGGATGTCTTTGTTTGTTTGTTTGTAGGTGCTGAAGATGAGACCGTCGTCGACTGACACGTGGCCCCCTCAGCTACGGCGCCAAGCGCGAGGCCCCGCCGCCGCTAAGGAGGAGGAAGAGGAAGATGGGAAGTGAATTAACCGTGTGTGAGAAATTCTGTGCTGTTCTGGTCCATTCAACCCGATTTTGTAACTTCTTTCTAATAATTTTTTTATTTATAGTTGGAAATACAAAAATGTTATGCAAAAAAAAAAAAAAAAAAAAAAAAAAGAAAAATAAAGGAAAATTATTTTGGGGGAAAAGGATTTTGTTCCAGACCTTCCCTTCTGTTGCGAGCCAAGTGCCCGGGAGCAGCAGCTGAAGAAGAGAGAGGGAGGGAGATCCTTCAGCTCTGTTTGTTTGGCACAGTTCGCTGTCGCTGAAGCCCTTTGCCAGAAGGTAAGCTAGGCACAGGGCTTCAGGGCCTAGTACAAGGCAGGTGAGTCCCAGCTCCTCTGAAGTTTCTCACAGTCCTTTTCTAAAGCTCATTCTCTGCTTTAAAGCTGCTGTAATCCAGCAAAGAAACCTGCAGAGAGCCCACCAGAGAGTAAGGTGGTGCTTGTCACTGCCCCTTTGCCCCTTTCTTTTCCTTATAGAGCAGCCACGCTTTCTTGCCAGAGTTCTCCAGTCACTTCTGATTGTTGATGTAGGACTAGAATCCTTCCACAGAGGAGCTGGTAACTGGGGCAGGTTTGAAGAGACTTTGAAGTGCCTTCAACGTGCTAAAATGATGTAGTGGGAGATTTCTGCTCCTTGATTCGCTGGCTGGGTTTCAGCTGTCTCCTGGCTTCCAGGGGACGTACCAGGCAGCCTGTAGCAATAATCTCCTCAGCGGTGGTTTCTCACAGAGGACTCCGCCGCTGGCTGTTTTCAGAGAGGTGGCTCCAGCAATGGGAGAGTGCTGCTCTTGCTGCTACCTTTGGGCCCCCAGCTTTCCCACTCCCTGCTGCTGTGCTGCATGCCCAAGGACCTCAGTTGCTTCCCTGTCAGACAGTTGCAGACTGTGATGTTCTGACCTTTTCACTTATGTTTTTGGTACCAGAGAAAGGGATTTCTGTGGGCCCCCTGCCCGCAGCTGCAGCCTGGCATGTGGTTTGGTTGTTGTCTGCCATGTCTGTCTCTTCCAGGCCTTGGTTCTCAACAATAAATCTTATTTTGATGCTGTTGTTCCCTATTTCCTTTGCCCCTCAGCTGTGCCCATCAGCAAGGGCCATGAGAGCACAGGTGGGCTCAGATGTGAGGCTGAAGCTTAGGAGCCCTGAAGCAAAGAACCGTTCAAGCACTTTGGCAAATGCAGAGTTTTGAAGCCCCAGGGCCAAAAAAGAGATCTGTGTTAACTTTGTGCTGCTTGGAGTGCCCCCTGTTCTAGCCCTGTCTAGGAAATGCCTCTGATCTCCTGCATGAGAGCAGGAGCTGGAGAAGTGATAAAGGTTCTCGCTAGGTAATTGCTTGCCCTGGGCCTTTCTGCTTGCAGGAGAGAGCAGGTCTGTTGTTAATGGGTGTCCATTCTGTTGGTAGTTGGGTCCGACCCAGCACTGTGCCTTTCAGTTCCGTTTGTTGGTTGCTGCCATCTTTCCTTGGCTGTGAAGGCATCTCCCTCACCTGCTGGTGCCACAGGCTGCCCTGCTGGCACACTGGGCATCACCTCCCTGATGTGCTTGTCCAGTGACCATGGCACAACCCCAATTTGTCCTCACCTGAGACTTTTATTCCCTGAAAGTTTCCAAGGCTGCTCTCTCCAGGGAGATCCCTTGCTGGTCTCCTGGGGTCCAGGTCTTCGGCAGTGTGGGCAGGCTCCAGCAGTTTTTGTGCTGCCTGACCCTCTCTGCTCCTCCTGCAGACCCCTGGGCTGCTGTGTGGCCCCAGCTGTGGCTGCAGGGAGCCAGTGGGCCTCCAGTTCCAGCTAAGCATTCTGCAACTATTCCTGTTCAGATTAAATGCAAGCATCAGTGCTGGGATTAGAGATCAGGAGTGGAAACTGTGGCAACCCCTGGCTGGTGCTTGCTCCCCACCTCTGCCAAGCCTGCCTAGCTTTACATCATCTCTCCTGCAGAAGAGAGGCTGCTCCCTTTGGGGTGTAGTCCATCCATTTGCTGCTTGCACTGCAGTTTGAAATAAAAGTCCTGAGAGGTGCTAAGTGTCCTTGAGCTCCACTGAGTGTGATCCTCCATGGGGGAAGAGCTGGGCTTTGCTGCTTTTCCTCCCTAGCTGCTGTCTTCAGTGTGTCTCTTGCTTGCAGAGCAATCACCAATGTTCCCCTCTCAGTCTGATGCCAAGCCAACACTTAGGTCTAGAGTTTAATTAGAAGTTTCTGCTGGCCACAATCAAAAGCCCAGGCAGGTGAGTGTGGCCATCACAAGGTTTAGCATAGCACAGTATCACTCTTGCTGGCCCTTGCTCCTGCTTCTCACCCATAAGGACTCAACCCTATCATCACCTTCATTACTCTGTATGCTTTAATATGTCTCCCTAACATAGAGACCACTCCACCACCTCTTCCTCCTCACCTATCCCTTCTGAAAGGCTGGTACCCATCGATGTCAGCACTCCAGCTGTGGGAGCTGTCCCAGCTGCTTCCCGTGGTGGCTGCTGTGTCACAGTTTGCCCAGGGAGGGGGTGGCGTCACCAGCCCTGGATGTTTTAAAGGTCATTTAGATGTGGTGCTTGGGGATATGGTTTAGGGGTGAACTTCATGTAGAGCAGGGTTAATGGTTGGACTTGATCCTGGGGGTCTTTTCTGACCTGAGTGACTCTGATTCTGTAAGAGCAAGAAGGAAGGATGTGAAGCCTGGAGCTTTCACTTTGCTCTGAAATGCCACATTTGGTCCCTGCTTCCATCAAGGACACATATTTCTCCCACAGGCTGTCCAGGCTTGTTCCAGTTCATCCCTGTGCTTAGCTCAGCAGCCCCTGGGGCAGTGTGCAATGGGGACCAGGAGCAGGACCCGTGGGTGAACAGCTCTGTCCACCTGCCAGCAGGCAGCAGCCCCTTCTGCCATGGAGCTGCTTGGGCTTGCCCCTTGAGCTGCTGCTGTTTCCAGCCTCCTTTTTCTGACATGCACATCGATTTCTTCACTGAGGTGAGGAGATGTGAGCTGGGTTAGCTCTGTGTGTCCTGCACCTGCTGGACAGCAGCGCTGAGCAAGGGGCACCTCCTGCAGCTCTCCTTGTTGCACCCATGAATATCTCAAGGAGTTGGTAATGTCTCCAGCTCCAATTGTCTGCATGGGGCCACCAGCAGCCCCATCACCTCCTCTGAACATCTCACAGATGCCCCCTGCAGTGACCAACTCTGTGCCGGAGCCATTGTGGTGTTCTGGAGAGCGTCACTGAAACTGACCCTGCCTTGGAGCTCACCTTTTGTAGTGCTGCCCTTGCTTTGCTGCTTGGCTCAGGTGCATGGGAAGCACAGGAGGATCCTCTGCCAACACCACTGCCTCTCAGGAAGTCACCAACTCACCTGCTCCCTCAAAAATACTCTCCTATGCTACCATGAGTCAATGCTGTTTACAGGGTCCTGGGCCACCTCCTGAGGAAACCACAGACCTCTTCAATAAACAAACCCCTCCAGTTTGGTGCTTGGCGCCATGAAAGCAATCCAGCACATTGGGTTTGACCACGAGTCCCTCAGAAGGGACTTCTCAGTGTTGGTTGGTGATTCTGAAATTACTTTGAGTATGAAACAAGTGTTGAAGGGAAAATTAACCACTCTGTTGTAATCGAGCCACTGGCACAGTTGGAAGGTTTAGAGAGATGAAGATGGGCATCAACTTGCCTTTAGCTAAATGCAGGCCAGCTCCTAGGTGTTGTTCTCCCAGTTTCTTCCATCCCCAAGGTGTGGAAGTAAAGCAAATGAAGTCTTGGCATAATTGTCAGCCAAGAGTTTCTGGGTTATTGGTGCTGGGGTATCTTTATGTGTTCAGAGTGCCCTTGAGGATGTCCCCAGAGCGGGGCCTGGGCTTCAAGGTTTCCTCTGTGTGTTTCCTGTCCATCAGTGTGTAATGCTCCAGGGAAAACAGCTCGAGGTATCAGCTACCCCTCAGGCTCCTGCAGCAGCGAGAGGAATCACCAGTGAGGAAAGCTGCTGTGGGCATGCTAACAGCAGCCCCATGGGTATGTGGGCTCAGTTACACACACATGGGTGTGATGGCTGAGGCAAAGTGAGGGCTCCCAAACCACCTCACAGCCCAGGTTTGGAGGTTCCCAGTCCACTCTCAGTCCAGCTTTGAGGGCTCCCAGACCACTGACAGCCCAGTTTTGGGGGCTCCCAACCACCCCACAGCCCAGCTTTGGAGGCTGCATAGCTTCCCAGGGCCAGCCAAGCAGGAGAGCAACTGCCATCCTCCAACAAAGTAGTCCAGAACAACTAGGAGGTTGTTCCATCAGATCCTTCTAAGATCCAGTGACAAAGTACAGAGCAAGTACCGAAATGAGCCTTGGACTGCAGCTTCTCTCCACCTGGGCACGGTGAGCATAACCCTGGTGCCAGGGCAGCACTGGGCAAAGCAAGGTGAGATGTGAAGTCTGGCTGACATCCCAGCTGTGATCCCCTCACTAGCTCCTGAATCACTCTGCCAAGTGTTGCCCTAAAAGCAGGTGAGGCTGTGGAGCCAGGACTGCCTGGGCCAGCAGTGTGGCTTCAGCCAGGATGTGGTGCATGGGCAGTGGTGCAGCTCCATCCTGGGGAAGGTCACAGCTGGAGCCTGAAGGGTTTCTGCACTCCTCTGAAATGCTAACTGGAGTTTAGAACAGGCTTCAGTTTATTAAATGTATTCCTATGTTCCAGGCCTGCTTTTGTCCCATCAGCACCCTGCATGCCTGCTCTGCAGCGCAGCCCAAAGGCACCTGCCAAGGCAGGAAAGTTTGAGCACACACTTAGGAAAATTGGAGCTGGAGGAGCTGCTGGGGCAGCTCTCAGTCTGTGAAAGGCTGAGACAGACCCTGCCAGGGCTGAGCTCCTTGCTGCTGTGCAGAAAGATGTGCTCCCTCTTGGCTGTGCCTCTTCATCCCAGCACTGCATCTCTGCCTTTCTTCTGCAGAAGCAGAGGGGTGGCTGCTGAGGGCCTTCAGCAGCTGTTGAAGGGAATTTCAGAATCCCAGGATGGTGGGGGCTGGAAGAGACCTCTGGAGATCATCCAGTCCAACCCCCCTGCTAAAACAGGGCACCTGCAGCAGCTTTCCCAGGATCACAACGGCTGGGGGGGTTGGATGCTCTCTGGAGGAGACTCCACAACCTCTCTGGGCAGCCTGCTCCTGGCCTCCAGCACCCTCACACCAAAGAAGTTTCTCCTCGTGTTACGTACAGCCTCCTGTGTTCCAGTGGGTGTCTATTGCCCCTTGTCCTGTCCCTGGGCACTACTGACAAGTGTCTGGCCCCAACCTCTTGCCTCCCACCCTTTATATCTTGCTGAGCATTGCTCAGATCCCCTCTGGGGCTGCTCTTCTCCAGGCTCAACAGCCCCAGGGCTCTCAGCCTTAAGAGGAATGGGGGAAGTTACAGAGAAAATGGGGAAGCCTTGGGGGCTGCTGGACAAGAACTCTTGCCAACAACCTTGGAGTTTCTGGAACAGCTCTGGTTTTTACCCTGGAACAGCTCTGGTTTTTACCCTGGAACAGGGCAGTTGCTGTCATTGTGGAAACCAGAAGGAAAATCTCTCAATACATGAGAAGAGCTGCCTGTGGAAGAGCAGCCATGTCAATTGGACCAAAGCCATCTGGGGGGCAATAAGAGGAAATGTTAAAAGTGCAGCTTAGGTTCCTGCAACAGAGGCTTCTGCAGATGCACAGCATTTTAGTAGCTTTTCATCTGGAGGGGTGGAACTGGAAAGGGTTTCAAATGCCCTCTGGATTTGTGCAGTGAGTGCTGAGGGCGTGTTTAGTGGCATAGCAAAGGTTTCAGTTTCTGGGTGCTTTAGTGCTCTGAGCAGGAGCACTGGAGGAAGGAAAAGGAGCAATAAATTCGTCGAGATGCTGGCTGAATGCGGCGGGCATCTGAAGAGCCTAGAGGTTGTTAGATGTTTAGCAAGGAGCCCAGAGGCTGCTAAGGCAGGTGTGGCAATGGGGAGTCAGTTTGAATGTCAGACACAGCAGAATTCTCCAGTGTTTGCTCACTGCAGGTGAGCCGAAGCTGCAGGCCACGCTGGGCAGCTGCTGCCCGTGGGCAGTGCGGTTGGGGGTGGAAGAGCAGTGTGCACGGAGATCCTGGAGGCCTTTCCAGCCTGAAGTGCTACATCTGGGGGGATTACTCCAGAAGGTGACTTGCTTTTGTTGGCCTTCTCAAATCAAAGTGTGACTTGATTTGAAACAAACAAACAGGGTTGCTCAGTCTGGGGAAGAGAAGGCTCCCAGGAGACTTTCTTGTGGCCTTCAGATGAAGGGGCTCCAAGAAAGCTGGGGAGGGACTTTTGAGGGTAGTGATAGGACTGGGAGGAAATGGATCCAAGCTAGAGGAGGGAAGATTCAGATTGGATGTGAGGAAGAAGTTGTTCCTCATGAGGGTGGTGAGAGACTGGCACAGGCTGCCCAGGGAGGTGATGGAAGCCTCATCCCTGGAGGTGTTTGCAGCCAGGCTGGATGTGGCTGTGAGCAACCTGCTGTAGTGTGAGGTGTCCCTGCCCATGGCAGGGGGTTTGGAACAGGATGATCCTCGAGGTCCCTTCCCCCTGGGAATTCCCTGATTCTGAGCCCTGCTGTGCCTGCCTGTGGGTGGCAGAGTGAAGCTTGGCATGGCCGAGGCTGCCGTGCGGTGCTGCGGAGCAGGGGGAAGTGGCTGGGGGTGGGAAGGGGACACTGCTCCAGACGCAGCTGCCCGGCCAGGGCCATCCCCGTGCTTTGCCCTTGCCGGTGCCAAGCCGCAGCCAGCCTGGAGAAATGGCCGGTGGGGTTCTGTGTGCTCCTGCAGGAGGGTGCCAGCAAAGCGTTTCCCTCCCGTTTGACTGACGAATGAATATTCATTGTGAGAGACGATGGGGTGGAAGATGGCAAACAGCAGTGCAGAAGGGAAACCGTTTGTGTTTAGGGATCAGTGAAGAGCAGTAAAGGGACACACATTGTGTGAAGCACTTGGAGACTTCAGTTCATCTCCTTTCCTTCCTTTCTTTGCTCTTTTCTGGCAGCTGTCATCATGCAGTTCTGCAGTGGGAGAATGTAGTGGCTGGAGAAGCAAAGCCCAGGGGCTCTCCTTTGGCTGCAACTGACGCCGCTCAGAGGTTTCCCTTGTCCAGCACCAGCTCAGTTAGAGGCGGTTCTGAGTTTGGCCATCCCACCCCAGCCCTGTGGGAGGTGAGACCATCTCAGGGGAGGCTTTTCTCTCCATCAGTTTTTAATAAGCTCTGAGATGCTTTTTAGCTCACCCCTTTGCCCTGAGCATCTTGCCTGCACTCACAGGTGTGCAGCACTGTTCTGGGAGGAAGGTGAGTTGGTCACAACTCTTACAAACATCTTATAAATATCTCAGTGCTGATCAAGAGCTAAAGGGCAGGGGCAAGAGGATGGGGCCAGAGCCTTTTCAGGTGTGCCCAGTGGCAGGTCAAGGGGCAACGAGCACAAACTGGAACCCAGGAGGTTCCATCTGAACAGGAGGCAAACCTCCTTGGTGTGAGGGTGCTGGAGGCCTGGAGTAGGCTGCCCAGAGAGGTTGTGGAGTCTCCTTCTCTGGAGAGTTTCCAACTCCCCCTGGCCATTGTGCTCCTGGGCAAGCTGCTGTGGGTGCCCTGCTAGAGCAGGGGGTTGGACTGGATGATCTCCAGAGGTGCCTTCCAACCTCCACCACACTGGGAGTCTGGAATTCTGTCTTTTAGGCAATACTGTTTATTGTCTTTATTTGCCCTGTGTGGGCACTATCTTTCCTTTGCTAAGTGTCAGCTGAGCTCAAGGTAAGATAACAAACAAAGTGTCAACAGGAGCAATGAAAGGGCAGCGTGGGATGGCAGTGCTGGGCATGGAGACAGGGACCCTCCCTGGCACAGGGGTTTGGCTGGAGCTGGTGGTTCCTGCTGGACCACAGCACCAGGACAGACCAAGATGTTCCAAGATGATCCATTCTCCTTCCCTCCAGCCATCATCTGCACAGACAGAGCATCCTGAAGGGCCATGCCCAGCAGGCTCTCTGGGATCCAGGGTGTGAGTGGGACAGGAAAAAAGGAAGGAGAGAGTGGTGTGGGACGAGGAGGCACAGCACCTGCACCCTGCACGAGAGTTAATCCCTGAGACTGCCAGCTCAGAGTCTGAGCCTTGTGAGGCTGTGAGCCAGGAGAAGGGCAGGGGCAGCCTGGAGTCTGTGCTTTGTCCTTTTTAACCAGGGACAGGGCAGGATGCTCTCTGTGCAGCATCCTGAGGGGCTGGCTGTGGCAGGGCCAGGTGGCAAGCATGAGACTGGGCCAGGCTGGAGGCTGCAACTGGGCAGGCACAGAATCACAGAATCAACCAGGCTGGAAAAGACCCTCAAGATCATCCAGTCCAGCCTCTCACCCAACACCATCTAATCAACTAAACCATGGCACCAAGTGCCTCATCCAGGCTCTTATTAAACACTTCCAGGGATGGTGACTCCACCACCTCCCTGGGCAGCACATCCCAAGGGCCAATCTCTCTTTCTGTGAAGAATTTCCTCCTAACATCCAGCCTAAACTGCAAAACTGTTTTAAAATCATAGGGGTTGGGGTTGGAGGGGACCTCAAGGATCACCCAGTTCCAACCCTCCTGCCATAGGCAGGGACACCTCACACTAGCTCAGGTTGCTCACAGCCACATCCAGCCTGGCCTGAAAAACTCCCAGGGATGGGACTGCTGCCACCTCCCTGGGAAAACCATTCTGGTGTCTCACCATCCTCATGGGGAAGAATTTCTTCTAACATCCAGTCTGAAGCTACCCATTTCTGCTTTTTTTCCATTCCCTCTAGTCCTATCATTACCTGAAACCCTAAAAGTCCCTCACCTGCCCCCTTTTCCCCCTCAAATCCCAGAGCACCTGGGCTCTGTTGGAGTCTCCTCCCACCCCAGGTGTGGCCCCTTTGCCCTCCCCACCCACTCCCCTTTTTAATCCCCCCAGGAAAGGCAGGAGCCCTAAGCTGAGCCCATCTGGGCTGAGGATCCTCCTCTCATGACCGGTGAGTGCCCCTGGTGCACACTGGGTGATGGTGGTGGTGACAACAAAGGCCGGGGGGCCTGGTGGCCCCCGGTTGTTAGGACCAGAATTGATGACTCCTCCAATATCATCCACGGGTGCTGGCTGGGGCTCCTTACTGGGGCTGAGCTCCTCTGGGGGGTATCTTGGCTGGTGAGGGTCTTGCCCCTGGCTCTCTCCTCGCCACTCGCAGAGGTGCAGGCAGAGGCACCGGCAGGGGTGGAAGCAGAAGTGCAGGCAGGGTTGCAAGCAGGGTGCTCAAAAGGGTACGTGTGGGCAGGGATGTAGACAGGGTGCAGGCAGGGGCAGAAGCAGGGAAAGATTCAGGCAGGGGTACAGGGGCAGGTTTCTGATTTTGAAGAAGCAGCTGTGCTATACTGGGGGTGAGGTGATAGAGAGCAGAAAAAGACCTGGGAGTGTTGGTGGACAAGAAGCTGGACCAGAGCAGGCAATGTGAGCTTGCCACAGAAGGCAAATGGCAGCCTGGGCTGCAGCCAAAGCAGTGTGGCCAGAGATGGAGAGAGAGGGTCCTGCCCCCAGCTCTGCTGAGACCTCACTGCAGTGCTGTGTTCAGCTCTGGAGCCCTCAGCACAGCAAGGACCTGGAGCTGATGGAGAGGGTCCAGATGGGGCCACGAAAATGCTCAGGGGGTTGGAGCAGCTCTGCTACAAAGACAGGCTGAGGGAGCTGGGGTGTTCAGCCTGGAGAAGAGAAGGCTCCAGGGAGACCTTAGAGCAGCCTGCCAGGACCTGAAGGGGGCTACAAGAAGGCTGCAGAGAGACTGTTTGCAAAGGCCTGCAGGGACAGGACATGGGGCAATGGCTTCAAACTAGAGCAGAGCAGGTTGAGATTGGATGTGAGGAACAAGTTCTGCACCAGGAGGCTGCTGGAACACTGGCACAGATTGCCCAGGGAGGTGGTTGAGGCCCCATGCCAGGAGCTATTGAAGGAGAGGCTGGACAGGGCTCTGGGCAACCTGATCTAGTTGGGGATGTCCCTGCTGAGTGCAGAGGGGTTGGTCTGGATGAGCTTTGGAGGTCCCTTCCAACCCAGACCGTTCTGTGACTCTCTGCTCTCTCCTGACTTTCTGCTGTTACCAAAGCACCAACCCCACTCCCCCACACCCCCAGGCCCCCACACCCAGCCATATGAGAGCTGCACAGAGCTCTGTCTCCAGGAGAGCTAACCCCAAGTACTAAAGCAAAGCTGGGAGGCCAGGATGTGTTTTTCCACGAATTTCTGAGAGGCACAAGTTGGCTTTTCTGTGGCAGCAGCCCTCATCTCCTGTTCTTTGCCATGGTGATTCAGTAATGCTTCACTGTTGTCATGGTTGCAGGGTTACTACTAAAGCCAAAGCTGCTGCACAGCCCTTTTATTCATAGTTTCAGTGTATAAACTAATTAAGTAAACTGAAAGCAGCCATCAGCTCCCTGGACCTTGGTTTTATATTGCACAGGCTCAGAGAGACTCAATTTCTGCAGCCCTCCAAAATATCAGACCTCACTATTTCATCTCCCCAGAGGAGTTCTGCATCCTAGGGCTGGAAAAAGTTCACTGAGCATTGGGCTGCCCAGGACCATCCTTGCAAAGATGATCAGCTCCCTGGAAAATCTCTTTTGAGCTGCTACAGTGAAGCTGGAGCCAGCTTGTTCCAGGCAGGCTGCCTTAGCCAGGCAGAAACCCAGGCCAAGGGTTTGCTGTCTGACTCATGCCTGCTGTGTAGCAAGAAGAAATGGTGGCAGAGTGACAGGGGGTGGGGGCACATTTGTGCAGAGCCCTGCGTGCTCCCCGCGGCGGGAGGGAGGTGAGTGGAGAGCAGGGTGCAGGCGGTGCCAGGCTGGGCTGTGGGGGTGGCTGTGCAGGACACAGCCAGCTGGGGCTGAGCCAGGCAGTCACAGGGTCATGAAGCTGGAAAAGACCTTGAAGAGCACTGAGCCCAACCACAACCCAGCTCCCATGACCACCAAACTCTGTCCTGAAGCACCACATCTCCACACTTCTGGAACACCTCCTGGGATGGGGACTCCACCGCCTCCCTCGGCAGCCTGTGCCAATCCCTGACCACTCCTGCAGCAAAGAAACATTTCCTAATCTCCAACCTAACCCTCCCCTGGCACAGCTTGAGTCCATTTCCTCTTGTCCTATTGCTGGGTGCTTGGCAGAAGAGACCAACTCCAGCCTCCTTGCAGGGAGCTGCAGAGAGCAATGAGGTCTCCCCTCAGCTTCCTCTTCTCCACACTAAACACCTCCAGCTCCCTCAGCTGCTCCTCACATGATGCCCTCCACCCCACTCAGCAGCCTCAGTGCTCTTCTCTGGACACCCTTCAGCCCCTCAAAGCCTTTCCTCTCCTGTGGCTCCTAGAACAGAACCCAGGACACAAGCTGTGGCCTCACCAGGGCAAGCACAGCAACACCATCACTGCCCTGCTCCTGCTGCCCTCCAAACGCCTCAGCAGCCTTCCTGCTCATCTCTGGACACCCTCCAGGACTTCAACACTTTACATGAGCCCCAGGAGTGCTGAGGGGAGCCCAGGCAGTTTGGCCTGAGATGGGAGCAGTGGCACTGGCACCTGCCTTTGTTGGGGAAGGGATTGGATGATTGAGTGTCCCCAGCTGGTGCTCTGCCCTTGGCTCTTGTCCCACTCTGCTATGGGCTAGGGGGAATTTAAGGAGAACTTGAAGCCAAGTAAAAACCTATTTCCTCCTAAAATTAGCTGCATCGTAGTGCTCCTTTGGTATCCCCCCAGGAGGGTGCACTCACTCTGGCATCTGTTCCTGGGGAGGAGGATGGGCAGGGTCAATCCTTCCCCATCTTCCCACAGAGGGGAGTAAAGCTGTGGGAGGTGCCCCTGCCTCTTGGCTGAGCTGGGCCGAGGCCACAGGTGGTAATCAACTCATCTCAGGCTACAGGGGGAGCTGGATTTCCCCCCTTGCTCCATGCAGAGCTGCTGGCTGCAGGCAGCACAGCATCCTCCTGCCCACAGGTGGTTCTCCCTCCCTGCCACTGCTGCAGGGCCCCTGTTTGTCCAGCGCTGCTGGAAGTTCTCCTGCTTGGCTTTGTTAGTGTGGTGGGTATGGGGTCTGGCACTAAGGGGCTCTGCTGCTGTGGGAGGGTGGAGGGCACAAGGCTTCCAGGGAGCTGCCCTTCATTGAGCTGAAGAGACCAAGGGGCCTCCTGGGGACCATTTAACTTCTTCCCTTTTTCACACCAGATGAAAACACCTCGGCTCTCACACGAGCTGGCCCCACTGAGAAGCTTCTCTCTGCTACCTGTGATCTGTCCCTCTCCTCCACCTTCTCTGGGGTGTGAGAGCAGCAGGACCCCAGCTGGGATGCTCAGGGCTGAGGGATCCAGAGGCAAACTTGCTCCTGCTTACTCGCAGCTTTCTGCGTGGAGCATTGCTACCTGGTGCTCCGGCAGGCCTCCTGTTGTTGTTGTTGACACGTGGACAATTGAAAAAGCAGTCTCTGGAAGGCAGCCTGAGGCCAGGAGAGGTGCTGGCTCTGCAGTGCTACTTTGCCACTCTTCAGAGTCGCCTGGTTCTTGCTGACGCTGCAGCTCACGGCCGCAAGCCGTCCCTGCACTGCCCTGGCCCAGGGGGCAGGGTCCTGTCCAGCTGCGCGTGTGAGGCCAGGAGCCACCCAGGGTCGCTGCGCGCTGCAGAGGCTGCTGCTTGGTGTCTGCCCCAGAAACGCGGACCCTCGGCGGTGCCGAAGGGGAGGTGACCTGCACAAACCGGGGTGGGCTCCTGCCCCAGGAAGCGGTGCCAGCTGCTGACCCCGCGGTGGGCGACGGGCGCTGTCCCTCTGCTTCCTGCTCAGCGCCTTTGGGAGGCAGAGATTTCTTCTCTGCAGCAGCAGACACATGGGCAGGGGTGATGGAGGCAACCCTTCCGTGGCTGCAGTCCCCCTGCATGTCAGGCTACACAACAGCATCCCCCACTCTCTGTCCCTTCCCCTTGTCCCCTCTGGATGAGGTAGGTGCAGGGAGCATGCCTGAAGCTGGTGCTGGAGACACGGAGTGGTTAACACGAGCAACATCCGTGCAGCAGCTCTGCTTGCAGGACCCGAGAGTGATGGAGGCTCTGTCCCGCTGCCAGCGGGGCATGGGGTGTGCTCCTGCTGGGAGGGGTGAGCCATGGCCATGGTGAGCCCTGAGCTCCTGTGATTTGCTGGTGCTGGAGCACGGGGGTGCCTGGGTGTGACCGTTTTAGGCTGCGCCTTTAAGAAAGGGACAGTCGCTGGAACACTCTGGCTGAATGTTTTGGTATCAAAATGAAAACAAGATACTCTAAACGAATTTCATTGGTAGAATGCAACTTCAAGTTTTAGTTCTGTTTGAATTTCAGTTCAGTTCTGTCTGTGCCTGTCTGCTTCTGTCTCTCTGGGAGCAACAGCTGCGGGAGGGAGTTAGCCTTGAAATTAACAGAGCTAACAGATAAGAGACTGATTCTTGCATATGCTCTGAGCTCGCAGAATTTCCTCCTTAATAATTACCTTTTCTCTCTCTCTAACCCTTTTTGGGGAAAAAAGGGAGGTAGGGGGGAGAAGGGGGTACAGGGCCGGGGGAGAAGGGGTACAGGGCTGGGGGGGACCCTCCTGGCTGGAGGGGGGGGAAAGCTTTGTTCTGTATTGCGTTCATTGCTGTATATTTCTGTATATACTGTAAATACTGTATATTGTGTACGTATCCATCTGCATTCTTCATTCTGCTTGTAAATACAGCTTATTCATTTACTTCTCTGAGTTAGCTGTGGTTTCTCTGGGGGGGTGGGGGAGAACTTTCTCTCACCACCACGCTGGGGAAGCAGCCTCACTCTGCTGCAGCACTGCTGGGCTGTCCACATGGTGACACCAGGCAACATCTCGAAGTTCAAGGCCAGCAGCTGGAGCAGTACAACCAGATCCACCTGGACTAAACCACCTGAATGTTATCAGCTCCAACCCAGAGCTGCTGACTCCAGGGCAGGTTCTGTGCTGCAGGCCTGCCTGTGCCAGCAGGTAGCCCTGAGGCTGCATGGCTCAGTTGCTGCATTTGACAGCTCTTAAGTGAGTGCAGTTCAAAAGAGGCTTAATTAAGAGCAGGTTAAGGAAAAAACACAGTTTGCAGGGTTACCCTTTAGTTTGGCAAAGCTGTGTCAGAGCCTGCAGCTCCTCATACCCAGAAAGTGTCATCTCATTCTGCAGCCACTGCCTTTGCCCTTCTCATGAGCACAGAGGTCAATTCCCTCGCTTGCACCAGCAGCTGGGCCACGGCCTGGCAGTAAATCAGCCACCTCTGTGGGCTTGCTTCCATGTGCACCCAGTGCCCTTCGCTGGGAGAAGAGCTCCTACAAGGCTGTTCATAACCTGTGCCCAGCCAGCTGACTCCTGCTTGGTGGCAGTGATGAAACCAGAAAATATTTAATCTCTAGGAGTGAAATTCCCAATGCTGCCTTTTGTTTGGGCAGCTAAGGCAGCAAGACCCAGTGTAAAAGGATCCCAGCAGGTGAGCGGTTGGAAGGGACCTCTGGAAAGCTCCCAGTCCAACTCCCTGCCAGAGCAGGACCATAGAATCCAGCACAGGTCACACAGAACACATCCAGACAGGGCTGCAAAGGCTCCACAACCTCTCTGGGCAGCCTGCTCTGGGACCCTCACAGTCAAGAAGTTCTTCTTCATGTTGAGGTGGAACCTCCTGTGCTGCAGTTTCCATCCCTTGTCCTATCCCAGGGCACAAGTGAGCAGAGGCTGTCCCCGTCCCTTCCTTCCTGACCCCCAGCCCTCAGCTATTGACAGACATTGATCAGATCCCCTCTCAGCCTTCTCCTCTCCAGATTAATTGGCCCCAGGTCTAACTTCACCTGTCTAAAGTCTGGTTTGCAGCATTAGCAGTGAGCACTTTAAAGTCCCTAAATCCCTCTCTCACAGACACCTTTCTTTAAGGGATGGCTACAAACATCTTTCTATGCTGAGGGAGCTGGGGGTGGTTAGTGTGGAGAAGAGGAGGCTGAAGGGAGGCCTCACTGCTCTCTGCAGCTGCCTGAGAGGAGGTTGGAGCCAGGTGGGGCTTGGGCTCTCTAGTATCAGATACTTGAAGGAGAGGAAATTACTTCAAGTTGCACCAGGGGAGGCTCAGGTTGGATAGCAGAAGAAACTTCTTCCCTGAGAGGGTTCTCAAGCACTGGCCCAGGCTGCCCAGGGAGGTGGCTGAATCCCCATCCCTGGAGGTGTTTCAGAGAGGCAGAGCTGTGGTGCTGAGGGCCGTGGTTCAGCCCCAGCCTTGGTAGAGTTACAGAGTGGTTGGGCTGGATGAGCTTAAAGGGCTTTTCCAGCTGAAACAGTTCTGTGATTCTATGAAAGGTAACTCCATAGGCATTAACTTAATCTTTTCAGGAGCAGTTTTAAGCCCACAATTGCTTCTCAGTGCGGAACAGCAGCGCAAGGCACGTCTTGGAGCCCGGCCTGGTGAACTGATCTGCAGCAGGGCGAAGGTGGAAGCAGAGCATGGCTCTGCAGAGGGCAGAAAGGGCTCTGCAGAAGCACTTCTTGCAGATGAAGTTCTGCACGTCCCAGCGAATGTCTCTGTGCAGGGGCAGCCTTGCCAGCACTGTTTGAAGCTGTTTGCTAAGCGTGCTCCCAGCGCCGCCTTGCTCCCTGGCCGTGCTCCTGGTGGGCACGGTGGGGCCGGGGCGAACAGAAGAGCCTTTGGTGCTGTCCTGGGGCCGTGCCTTGGGAACCACTCTGCTGCCCCACAAACATCCAGCAAGGGCTGCTCTGCTTGCTTCCTTAGCAAACATTTCTGCTGTTAAGCTTCTTTTGCCAGAATACTTGCTGGGGCTAAGCGAAACGGAGGCCACAAATGCAGCAGGTAGGGGTGGGAGATGTTTGTCCTCAGCTCCAGCCCCTGCCTGGGGACCCTTATGGTGCTTAGTGCAGCAGTGGAGCTCCTGCCTTACCAGGTATCCCAGATCCCACCACTGCCATCATGCCAGCATGGTATGTGTCTGAGAATTGGGACTGAGGGCAGATGGAGGGGCAGCAGGAGGGACTCACCTGGCCTGGTGCAGAGGCTGTGTCCTGCTCAGCAGTGCTCAAAAGGTGTAGGAATGCAAAGCAACCTGCAGCAGGAGCTCCACCAGACACAGCTGGGGATCCCTGAAGGAAGAGCAAGAACGTGGGAGGAGGACAGCAAGGCATGGGGTGAAGGTAACAGACTGCACAGGGAAAGGGGAGCACAGCCAAGCACAGAGAAACTAACCCAAGGTGAGGAAAGGCTCTGCTCATGGCTAGTCAAAGTCTGCCAGGATAAGCTTTCCTTCTAATGCAGCAAAGAGGCAGAGGCAGTCTTTGGGAGGGAGGTGACCATGCAGACATTTCCTAGTTCTCTGACACTGAGGAGGTACTTAGAGAGCACTCACCTTCAGGGAGTGCTGAGCCAGCCTCACCAACACGGTGCTGTCCGGAAGCACACTGCTCTCAGCTCCCCTGCTGCACATCCCACATCTGCTTTAGCTATCTTCGAAGCTTCCAGCTGATCTCTGACCAGCCTGTGGGATCTTAGTAGAGGAAAATGGCCTGGACTCCAAATGCTACCTGGCTTGTCAAATATCAAAGACTTGTTTGGGTTGGAAAAGCCCTTTAAGGTTATACAGTTCAACTGTTCTCTAACTGCTGAGGCTGGGGCTAAGCCATGGCCCTCAGCACCACAGCTCTGCCTCTCTGAAACACCTCCAGGGATGGAGATTCAGCCACCTCCCTGGGCAGCCTGGGCCAGTGCTTGAGAACCTTTTCAGAGAAGAAGTTTCTTCTGCTATCCAACCTGAACCTCCCCTGGTACAACTTGAGGTAATTTCCTCTCCTTCAAGTATCTGATACTAGAGAGCCCAAGCCCCACCGGGCTCCAGCCTCCTCTCAGGCAGCTGCAGAGAGCAGTGAGGCCTCCCCTCAGCCTCCTCTTCTCCACACTAAACACCCCCAGCTCCCTCAGCTGCTCCTCCCCAGCTCTGTTCTCCAGACCCTTCCCCAGCTTTGCTGCCCTCTGGCCCTGCTCCAGACCCTCAATGTCCTTCTTGGAGTGAGGAGCTGGATGTTAGGAAGAAGTTCTACACGGAGAGAGTGATTGCCCATTGGAATGTGCTGCCCGTGGAGGTGGTGGGGTCACCTTCATTGGAGGTGTTCAGGAGAAGACTTGATGGGGTGCTTGGCTGTATGGTTTAGTTGTTGGGTGGGTTGGATTGGTTGATGGGTTGGACGCGATGATCTTGAAGGTCTCTTCCAGCCTGGTGCATTGTATTGTATTGTATCGTAAAACTGACCCCAGGACTCAAGGAGCCGTTTCACCAGTGCCCAGTACAGGGGGACAATCCTTGCCCTGGTCCTCCTGGTCACATTATTTCCAGGCCAGGATGCTGTGATTCTTCTTGGCCAGCTGGGTACACACCAGTTCATCTTCAGCTGGCTATCAGTCCTCCCAGGGCTTTCTCTGCTGGGCATCTTTCCAGCCACTCTCCCCAAGCCTGTGGCATTGCCTTTTTGAATGCAACATCTTCCCCTCCTGGTGCAAGCTTCTCACTGTGGTCATGGTGCTCAGCTGGCCAGGAGAGCCTGGTTGGGGAGAGCAGAACAGCAGGTGATGGGGCTGCTTTACCTGCACTGTTCAGGAAAAGTGCAGACCTGAAGGGCCTCTCTTGCTTGCTGGGTATTGCCCCTGGAGCCATTGGGAACAGCACAGCAGAGTGAGACCTTAACTGGAAAGTGCGGTAAAAAGTGGGATCTTGATTCAATAAATGGACTTGGACCCAGCACCTGATAACTGAGGAGCTGAAGCTGCTCTGGCAGATGAAGGGACACATTCATTCTCATGCAGGAAGGACTTTCATGACTGATAAACACCAGGTTATCTTTTTTAACCCCACTGAACTAAGCATGAGAGCAGACAACTGTCCAGAAAATGTCCCCTTAGGGGCAAATGCCAGAACTGCCTGAGCTGAGGCTGATGTCAGCCTGGGCTCAGGGGGTATCAAGCAGCCCTGAATAGCTGCAGGCTGGAAATTAGAAGACAGTTAACAGCAACGTGAGGAGCAAAATTCTGGAGTGCTTGTGCTTGCAGAGGTGTTCTGAGAAGCTTGTGGAAGGGTTCATAGAATCACAGAATTGTCAGGGTTGGAAGGGACCTCAAGGCTCAGCCAGTTCCAAGCCCCCTGCCATGGGCAGGGACACCTCACACTACAGCAGGTTGCTCACAGCCACAGCCAGCCTGGCTGCAAAAACCTCCAGGCATGAGGCTTCCACCACCTCCCTGGGCAACCTGTGCCAGGCTCTCACCACCCTCATGGGGAACAACTTCTTCCTAAGTAAGTAGAAATCCCTGGAGACAGAAAATGGCTTTTTGGTGCTGAGGGCTTGGGGACTTTGTGTGCTGCTATAGCTGAGCAGAGAGGGGGTTGCTGGCTTGCCCTCTCCTGCTGATGTGTACCTGTGGGGCCGTAGGGTTTGTGCTGCTTACCTATGGGCATAGGAAAAGAATCCTCTTGGTGTAGCAGGTGCTTTGGGGGGGTGTTGGGTTTTCCCCCATCCTCTCAAGCACTGAAGATTGCTCAGAGCCAGCAACAGGATGTAAGTGAGATTTGCTAAGTGTCTGTAAAGTCATGGGGTGGTGTCCTCACAGTCCGATCACTCACAAGTTTGGGGGTGGGATGGAAACTCCTCCCTTGGTCAAGGCAGCAGAGAACCCCCGAGGTCCTTGTCCTCCTCTGCAGGGGGTCATCACCTGGAGACCACCAGCACTTTTCACTGCACAAATCTTCATCAGGAACTGCTGCTGTTGATGACTTTTAACTCTCTTCTTGCTGCGTGTCAAAGGCCTGAGCTTGGGTGCTTGCTACAGGCCACGGCAGATACCCTTCACGCCATTGTGCCCCAGACACCTACTGCCCAGTGGCAGGCAGCTGTTGGGGCCTCAGCTATGTCACCCTGGGCTCCTGTCCAGCCCTGTGTTCTCGCATTGCCCACACAGGGCGGCACCCCATGGTCTGTGCAGATCGGCTTGCATCCAGTGCTTGGTGATTTTGCAGGGGAAAGCAGGGGCAGAGTGGTGATTTTTTTTTCCCAGGCTGTGGGGGAGGAAGGCCTTGGGATGAATGCTGCAGTGCTGGGAGGCACCATGAGAATGCTGTCCTGCTCGCTGGCTGCTGCCTCACCTCTGCCCAGGGACTGCACCCTGCTTTTCTGGGCATCACACTGGACACAGGGCATGGGCAAAGGGAGAATACCTGCAGGAGCCCAGCAAATACTACATGGAGCACAGAAGATAAGCAAGGTTTGGCATTTCATTCTTTAAAGCACATTCCCTTTCCTGACACAAGTCCCTGTGCCATCCTAGCGGGGCCGAGACAGCAGAACCTCTCCAGTTTGCTCTTCTGAATCCCTCAGTGCCCCACCAGCAGCTCCAGATGCCTGGCTAAACTATTTCTGGCCATTCTATGGCAGCCACAGTATTGGTGTGGACCCTCCATGCTGCACCCTCCAGGTCATCCCCCTTCCTTGCCATGACACAGTGCAAGCCCAGAATATCTGAAGCATGGGTTTGTATTACGCCAAGCTCCTCTAGAAAGCACTCTTCACTGATTAGAAAGTAATTACAGAGGACAAGTTTTGCTCAGTCCCAAAATAGCCTTGTGTCACATTCTCAGATGAAGTAAACTGATTGCTTGGAGCAAACCCACCAGGACAGAGCAGCAGCAGGTCTGGCTCCAGCTGGTGAGTGGTGAAAATGACAAAGGGGCTGTCAGAAAAGGGATGGAGAGTTAGACTTGATCCTTCCCTGTCCACTTTTCCATCCCCATCCCCATCCCCATCCCCATCCCCATCCCCATCCCCATCCCCTTCCCCTTCCCCTTCCCCTTCCCCTTCCCCTTCCCCTTCCCCTTCCCCTTCCCCTTACCCTTACCCTTCCCCTTCCCCTTCCCCTTCCCCTTCCTCTCCCCTCCTCTGTGTTTGTGCTGGGAAGACTTGCATTGGTGAGGCTCTCAGAACATCCAGGTCAGTACAGTTCATTATTTGTGCAGCTTTCAATACAATACAATACAATACAATACAATACAGTACAATACAATGCACCAGGTTGGAAGAGACCTTCAAGATCATTGCGTCCAACCCATCAAACAATCCAACCCACCCAACAACTAGACCATACAGCCAAGCACCCCATCAAGTCTTCTCCTGAACACCTCCAGTGAAGGTGACTCCACCACCTCCATGGGCAGCCCATTCCAATGGGCAATCACTCTCTCCGTGTAGAACTTCTTCCTAACATCCAGCCTAAACCTGCCCTGGCGCAGCCTGAGACTGTGTCCTCTTGTTCTGGTGCTGGCTGCCTGGGAGAAGAGGCCAACCTCTGCCTGGCTACAACCTCCCTTCAGGGAGTTGTAGAGAGCAATAAGGTCACCCCTCAGTCTCCTCTTCTCCAGGCTAAGCAACCCCAGCTCCCTCAGCCTTTCCTCATAGGGCTTGTGTTCCAAACCTCTCCCCACAGCTTTGTTGCCCTTCTCTGGACACCTTCCAGCATCTCAACATCCTTCCTAAACTGAGGGGCCCAGAACTGGACACAGGACTCAAGGTGCAGCCTAACCAGTGCAGTGTACAGGGGCAGAATGACCTCCCTGCTCCTGCTGGCCACACTGTTCCTGATGCAAGCCAGGATGCCATTGGCCTTCTTGGCTGCCTGGGCACACTGCAGGCTCATGTTCAGCCTACAATCAACCAGTACCCCCAGGTCCCTCTCTGCCTGGCCACTCTCCAGCCACTCTGACCCCAGCCTGTAGCACTGCCCTTCAGAGCCCTTTCCCTACTTGATACTTCAGTGGCTAAAGGGAACCTCTAGTTGAAGGCTGAGAAGGCAGGAGATGAAGACAGCTGCTGCAGAGATGGTCAGAACCAGGATGGGCTCTTCCTTTGTGCATGGGGCAGTATGTAGTAAGCATCATTAGCGAAAATCCAGCGTCTCTTGTCCAGCCAGGACAGCTGTGGCAGGAGACTGCCAGCTGGATTAGCCCAGACTTGTCATTCTTGCCTGATCCTTCGTTAAGTGGTGAGGGCTTCCTGCCTGCTGAGCTTGATCTCCAGCCTGAGAAAGCATTTGTTTCTGATGTACATGCCCCTCAGTCACAGAACTGCTACAGAATGGTTTGGGCTGGAAGCAACCTTAAAGAAGATCTGGTTCCAAGCCCCTGCCATGGACCTTCCACTAGATCAGGTTGCTGAAAGCCTCACCCAGCCTGGCTTTAGCCCATAGGAGCTTCAGAGAACTAAACCACCTGAAGCATGCTGCAAATACAAGAATCAACATGCAGCTGCCTGTGGCCAGCAGGACTCTGGAGCAGCTTCAGTGCCTGTTGGCATTGCAGACTTTATTGCAGGTCAGAATGCTGCTGGCCAAGAGCTGTGTGGTACTCACAGCTCCTGTGCTTGTCATCCCAGCACAGTCAGAAGCACCACAGGAACACAAAACAAAAGTATTAAACATCAACCTGACTGCTGCCAACCTGTCAGCAGGGTTTGGATGACAGTTTTGGGTGCTCCACCTGGTTGTGCCAGTTGTCAAAGTCTGCTAAGATTCTCCTGTGCTCCTAGGAGGTGCTCAACTGAGCTTCAGTTTCATGCAAGGCATATTCTTGTTTCAGGGAACAGGAACGGGAAGGACCTTAGGGAACTCCAGTCCAGAGCCCCCAAGCTGCTGCAGGCAGTGGAACATCTCCTGTGAGGACAGGCTGAGGGAGCTGGGGCTTGGAGCTTGGAGCAGAGGAGCCTGAGGGCTGCCCTCATTGCTGGGGATCAAGATGTGCAGGGCTGGAGCCAGGCTCTGCTCAGGGATGGCCAAGGGCAGCACAAGGGGCACTGGGGGCAAGGTGGAGCAGAGGAGGTGCCAGGGGAACAGGAGGGAAAACTTTGTCCCTGTGAGGGTGCTGGAGCCTGGAGCAGGCTGCCCAGAGAGGTTGTGGAGTCTCCTGCTCTGGAGACTTTCAAACCCACCTGGATGTGTTCTGTGTGCCCTGCCCTGGGTGCTCCTGCTCTGGCAGGGGGCTGGGCTGCATGAGCTTTCAAGGTCCCTTCTGTGATTCTGTTGCAATTCTTAGTTTCCTGACCCTGCAGAGGAGAGGATGACAACCTGCCAAACTGTTTGGCTTCCTCTTCCCAAGGCAAAGCATTGTCTGCTTGGTTTGGGCATAACAGCTCTGCTTAAGAGTGGTTTGATACCAGCTGAGCTACTTTGGCCACAACAACCCCATGCAGACCCAGCTCCCTCAGCCTCTCCTCATAGCAGAGGTTCTCCAGCCTTCTGATCATCTTCATGGCCTCCTCTCCACCCTATTCATCAGGTGTATGTCTCTCTTGTGCTTGGAGCCCCATATCTGGCCCCAGCACTGCAGGTGAGGTCTCAGCAGAGCAGAGGGGCATGATCCCCTCTCTCCATCTCTGGCCACACTGCTTTGGATGCAGCCCAGGCTGCCATTGGCCTTCTGTGCTGCAAGCTCACACTGCCTGCTCCTGTCCAGCTCCTCTCCCACCAGCATCCCCAAATCCTTTTCCACAGGGCTGATTTCTATCACCTCATCCTTCAGCCTGTACTGATAATGGGAATTGTTCTGACCCAGATTCACTTGGGCTCACTTGTCCAGGTCCTTTCAGGATGCCATCCCAACCCTCTGGCATACCAACAGCACCACTCGGCTTGATGTCACCTGAGAGCTGCCATTTCTTTGAGATGCCAGCACGTATGCTGATTTGATTTGTATCTCATCAGCAAGACACTAGGATGTGCCTGAGCAACAGTAATTGAGTAGCAAACACTGGAGTAGTCCTCTCTCTTCTGGCCAGGCTCCAGGAATGGCACCGGGAAAGCCAAGGAACTGGATGCTGAAGAACTCCAAATGTGGAAGGCAAAAAGATGCTAAGTCTGCAGCATTGATTAGCACTTGGAAAATCTAGTTCTAGAGCCTTAAACATCCCTAGGACCACAACCACAATGCTCCCTACAGTGTGAGGTGCTGAGCAAAGGGAGGAAACCACTGCCTGCTTCCAGCTGGCCAGCAGGTGAAGGGACAAGGGAGGCTCTGGAGAAAAGGCTACAAAATGAGCAGGAGATCTGGTGCCGGCCAGCCACGTTGTGGTGCTTGCTGTGTTTCTGACAAGCTGCAGCGTCACTGCTGCTCCTCTAGTTCTGAGCATCTGTAGTGGCTCAAGATGAAAGGAGCTGTGACGTCAGCTGTGTGAAGGACAGAGCAAAACCATGTCCAGATAACCACGACTGATGGTACAAAATGTCCAGAGGTGGTCACAGAGCAAGAGGGTGGGCAGTAGGTGGTAGCTGGGTTTTGTGCCTCTTTAGAAAGAGGACTAGAAATGGATGAGGATGAAGGCAGCTGAATAAGTCATGTAGAAGGCAAAGAGCTCCACGAGAGCAGGCACCCTTAGCAAGGGCAACTGCAGCTGGTGATGTGCAAGGAGTGGGAGAGGTTGGCTCAGAGTTGTTCAAGAGTAAATCAAAATGCTCACTCACTTCACATCATCCACTGTGCTCGAGGAACTTTTCCTGGGTGACAGTTTCTCAACTTTCTCAGTGTGTTTGCAACTTTAATGACATCTTGACAGTCAAACCAAGCAGCCAGTGAACAGCATCAGGCGGCTCGAAGTCAAGCCCACGGATGCTGTCAATGACAAAGCAAAGTGGAAGGCTGTGAGAGCGACAGACCCTGATGATGGTAACAGTTTGGGATGACTGGGGCTGGGTCTCCATTCCTTTATTTAAAGCCATCTGGCTTTTTTCATACACCCTCTAACAATCTTTCATCTGCTCTTGGTGCTACAGCTGACCCTTGTACCCTTGTTGACTAAGATATCCTTCACTCAAGGGGTTTGCTCCTAAAAAGGCCTCAGTGAACAGCACATCACAATTCATGCTCTGTGAAGGTGAAACGTTTTTCATTTCCATAGGCAGAAAGAGAGAGCTTCTTGGTAGTACTGCAGCTGGCTAAAACTACTTGGCAGTTCCTCAGCAGATCAGAGGCTGCCTGTGAGCTGTGCTGAACCAAAGGAGGAGGACACAGTCATCACATCACAGCAGTACCCACAACCCAGCAGAGGAGATCCTTCCCAGTGCCATGTGGGGCATCAGAGAGGTGCAGCTGGTGGTAAAGGTGATGATTTGTTCTCAAGTGCTCAGATCTGCATGTGGCTGGTGCAAAACCCAACCTTTAGAATTCCTAATAGCACAGAAACCAGCCCAGCATGATCCATGCAGTATGAAGGAAGCTAATGAGAGCCCCTCAGGTGTGAAGGCTGTGCAAAGCTGCTGCACTGGAGCTATAGGATAGGGATGATTTAGAGTGCAGTGTCTGTGTCATCAGCTGGAGGCAACACCACTGCTAGGGGCAGCACTGCAAATCAAGAGTGTCTGCATTCGTGACTGGACTTGGATGAAAGAGGAAGCTAAAGGCAGCCTGCAACACTGAGAGATGCAAATGTGTTACCAACATTGGAACAGAAAGCACAGAGTCACAGAACAGCTTGAGCTGGAAGCTCAGGGCAGGGACATGACCCACTAGCCTCATCCAGCCTGGTCTTTAACACTTCCAGGGATGAGGTATCCACAAGTTCTTTGGACAACCTGTTCCAGTGTCTCACCACCCTCATAATAAATCCTCATAATAATCCTAAAGTCCAATCTAAATCTACCCTGCTCTAGTTTCAAACCCCTCCTAGTCCTATCACAGTAAGCCCTTGCAAAAACTGTCCTTCCCCAGCTCTCCTGGAGCTGCTTCAGGTACTGGGAGGCTGCTCTGAGGTCTCCCTGGAGTCTTCTCCAGGTTGAATAGCCCCAACTCTCTCAGCCTGTCCCCACAGGGGAGGTTTTCCAGCCCTCTGAATCTCCTTGTGGCCTCCTCTGGGCTTTCTCCAACAGTTCCATGTCCTTCTTGTGCTGGGAGCCCAGAACTGGACTCAGCGCTCCAGGTGAGGTCTCCCCAGACAGAGCAGAGGCAGAATCCCCTCTCTCCATCTCTGGCCACACTGCTTTGGGTGCAGCCCAGGACAGGGTTGGCTTTTTGGGCTGCCAGTGCACAGTCAGATCAGGTCAAGCTCCTCATCACCCAGCACCCCCAAGTCCTTCTCTGCAGACGGAGAGAGGAAATACCTTTGCTCGCTGTGCAAGCCGGCACGTGGAGTGAAGCGCCGCCTGAATCCCGGAGCAAAGCAGGCTATGCAGCTCTGGCTTTGAGCTACCACTCAATTTTGTATCAACAAGGAAGGTGTTGATACTAGTGGAAATTCCTTGCTGTATTCACTGGTGTATTCCAGACTAGGCCCCAGGGATTAATCCTCCAAGAGACCAGGATCATCAACATGCTGCCACCAACACCCTAAGCAGGTACACAGAGGAAAGCACTGAAACCCCACGGAGAAGAACTGGCAGGGAGAAGAAAAATCTCATTTTCTGATTTGTATTGACAGCCTAAGCCAGGCAGACTGCTGGGAGCAGGAGTCCTCTGGTAAAACAAAGCTTCTGAAGGCTCTGCTCTCATTTACTTTCCAGCAGGGCTGCAGCACACTGGGTGTACTCACAGGGTATTTTTAGTCACAAATTCTGCCAGGCAGAAAGGCAGTGGAGTTAATCACACCTAGGAAATCAAACAATAGCAAACTTGCTGGCAGGCTCAGGGGGGTTTGCAGCAGCTGAACCCTTCATCACCCTTTCTAGGCAAACCTTCCAGCACTGCCTATGGGGAGGGCAAAGGCAAAGGCCAGATGAGGGGTTTTGACCTGGATCAACCAACCTCCCTATGCATCTGCAGCTAGCAGAGGGAAGCAGCTGAGAAACCTGTCTACATTCAGGTCGTGGTCAAAATTAAAGCTCTTTTAGAGTCAAATTATCACAGGTGGTCTACCAACCTATTAGCTGTGCACTGAGAAGTACTTTGCAGGTGATGAGCTACTGTCTGCCCCGAGCTCCTGCCCCAGGCACAGGCAGGTGATGCAGGGAGGGCTCCTAAAGTGGTGGCAGAACGTTCACCACTGGGGGACTGGTGGTTACCCCCGAAGAGATTTCAAACAGTCTTGGATCTAAGGTGAAAATTCAGCATCATGGTATAAAGGACACAGAGTATTTACAGAAAGGTATAAAGGGCAGGAATTAGAGGTGGGTTTAGCACAGCTCAGCAGGATTCAGACATCCTCACCCCGTGTCCTACTAGGCTGATGAAACAGCTCCTGAACCTCCTCTTCTGCAGCACAGCACGTGTTGGAAAGGTTGCATAGAAGATTCTTGCAGGAATGAACCTTTTCCCCATCATTCCCTTCAGTGGACAGGGACATGCATCAGTCATGGTATCTTTCTCTCTACAAACACAGTAATAGCAAACTTCCCTTGCAGTCAGTAGTTAAGTTCCAACAGACTAACTCAGCTCAGTGGAAATCGGCCAAGAGCACACAACAGAATTACAGCAATCAGTGTTTATGGCAATGAACACATCACTGTTCTAAACAAAAAACATTCTTCAATTAGCTCAAAGCAGCTTGTAAAATCTCTCACCAGGGCTAAAGTGTGGAGTACTGCTGGCT
This sequence comes from Picus viridis, assembly GCA_033816785.1. Taxonomy (NCBI): domain Eukaryota; kingdom Metazoa; phylum Chordata; class Aves; order Piciformes; family Picidae; genus Picus; species Picus viridis. The sequence goes on from CM066592.1 coordinate 19,453,138, forward strand.
GTGACTCACCCAAAGCTTGTGCTGTAATGCTTATTTCCAGCACCAGCATTGCCAGTCCTCTGTGAAGCAAAGCAGCAGCACGAAGTGGACTCCCTCACATCTGCTGCGCCTCTGAAAGGCAGCATGGGTCTGCCCAGGAACTCAATTAGGAAAGAAATACTGAACACCTGGAAGGAGTTACAGAGATCTGAATGCTGAACTTCCACCTCCCATGCCACAGGCATAAACAGAGCACCTTCCAGTCTCCGCTGTCCTGAGCAGAAGGTAACCACCGGCAGCCCGGTGCAGAGACCCAGAGGCTCTTGCCCAGGAGGTGGCTGGCTTCATCCCATGGTGTGGGGAAGAGCATACAGTAGTGTGCTTTGGGTCCTGCCAGGAGGAAAGAAAATCACTGCTCACCTGATTGGTGTGGTGTGGAAGATGGGCTGGTGGAGATGCACTTTACACAAGACTGCACAACTCAAAAGGCTGCAGAGAGACACCAAGTTTAAGGGCAATGACGTGTCTGTTCTGGAAGGGCAAATCCTGTACTCTCCAAGGGAAAGATGTAAAGGGGATTCAGATGGCAATATCCTTCCTCAGGCAGGTTTGGGGAGGGTTTTTTTTCTGGCAAGAGAGATCTTTCCTAATAAATAGCTGCTCTCTCTCTTATGAGCTAGCTTTTATCAGTGACCACAGGACTACACAAACACGAAACAGCTTCTGTCCGCCCAAACCAGCTCACGGACACTGACTCTCATTTCGTTTTCTTTACTGGGTAAAAGGAGGAAAAGGGCTTTAAAATTAGATGTTGAACCCCTTCCAGAACTGCAATATAAGACACTGAATCAATCATTCTTCATACAGTTACCTCCTACTCCACAAGCTCCAACTACCATAAAAATCAGTTGTTGCCTGCTGAGCGGAGTGAATAATTCGCTGTTTCAGATTTGTTAGAGGAATTTTTCCTCTTCCTCTTGTCATGATTTGTCCAGGAGCAGCCTGACTTCCCTGATTTCTCCTTTTCAAAACCATGTCCTGTAATCACTCTGCAAATGCTCCTTGCTGTAAACCATTTGTGAGCTATTTGTTCCAGGAAGTCTCCGGTGCTCATCCTAATTCCATTCATTCTGTATGAACTTGGGGTCTGTTTCCGTGAACACAACGGCAAAAGAGACAGTCTTGAGCATTCCCCTGGAGAACAACCCCACTGCTGAACGTGGAAAACCCAAGGAGAAAGCACATTTGTCTGCAAATTTAGACTGAAGGAAACAGAATCACAGAATCCCAGAATGTTAGGGGCTGGAAGGGACCTCGAAGGATCATCCAGTCCACCCCCTTGCCAGAGCAGGATCTCCTAGAGCAGGTCACACGGGAACACATCCAGGCAGGTCTTGAATATCTCCAGAGAAGGAGACTCCACAACCCCACTGGGCAGCCTGTGCCAGGGCTCTGGCACCCTCACAGGATAAAAATTCTTTCCTCCTGTTTCCATGGCACTTCCTCTGCCTCAGCTTCCACCACTGCCCCTTGTGCTGGCATTGGGCATCACCCAGCAGAGCCTGGCTCCAACCTCTGGGCACTCACCCTGCACATCTTCATCAACAGGAATGAGGTCACTTCTCAGTTTCCTACTCTCCAAGCTACAGAGCCCTCAGCTCCCTCCTAAGGAAGATCTTCCACTCCATCATCTTTGTGGCTCTGTGCTGGACTCTCTCAAGCAAGAAGGACTTCTCTCCTTAGGTCCTTCTTGAACTGAGAGGCCCAGAACTGGGAACAATATTATAGATGCAGCCTCACCAGGGCAGAGTACAGGGGAAGGAGAACTTCTCTTGACCTACTCAGCCCTTCTAATCCACCCCAGGATGGCATTGGCCTTCTTGGCCACAAAGGCACATTGCTGGCTCATGATCAACCTCCCATCCATGAGGACTTTCAGGACCTTTCCCCCTTCACTAATCTCCAGCAGCTCAGTCCCCAACCTATCCTGGTCCATGGGGTTGTTCTTTCCCAAGTGCAAGACAAGGGAAGTGCACTTCCCCTCGTTGGATCTCATTCAGTTTCTCCCCAACCAGCTCTTCAGCCTGTCCAGGTCACCACTGTCACCACTGCTCCCAGTTTGGTGTCATCCACCCAGGTCATCAATGAGTATACGAACAGCGCTGGTCCCAGTACTGACCCCTGAGGGCCCCCACTAGAAACAGGCGTCCAATGAGACTCTGCCCATTGAGCACAACTCTCTGAGTTCTTCCCTTCAGCCAGTCCCCATCCACCTCACTCCCTCTGGTCCAGCCCCTGCTGGCTCAGTCCAGCTGCACGCCGTCCCCCAGAGCTGGCAGGCTGTGCACATCCATCATTTTCACGCTGCCTAGAAGACAGCTTTTCTAACCCTGAAGAGAGCATTATTTTAGCCACTTCACAACTCCATCCTGCTCCTCCCAGAGCTTTTGTCTCATCCCAACTCATTACAATGTCAGCCTCACAAAACACACCTGTGAGGGATGAAGCTTTCTTCCACAGCGTGTAGGTGGTTGGGTTCCCCATTAGGGCTGCAGCGATGTGCAGGGTCACCACTTTAAACTGACCACAGCATTCTCCTGCTTAGTGCTGCACCTTCATGAACAATAGGACTGCATCACCAGCTGGTGAGCCTGATCCCAGCCCTGCTGGAGTCACTGGAAAGCCCCTCTCTCTCTCCCTCCAATATCTAGATGGGGGAAACTGCCCTGCTCGGATGACAAAATACCGTCATTCAGGTAGCAGTTGAGGAAGAATGAGTGAGCTGTGCAGGGTTGGATACCCTGCCATGTGTCCTCTTAAAGTGTTACAATCAGTTGGCAATATTGACAAGGAGGGCCACAAAGACGATCAGGGGGTTGGAGCAGCTCTGCTATGAGCACAGGCTGAGGGAGCTGGGGGTGTTCAGCCTGGAGAAGAGAAGGCTCCAGGGTGACCTTAGAGCAGCCTTCCAGTACCTGAAGGGGGCTACAGGAAGGCTGCAGAGAGACTGTTTGCAAAGGCCTGCAGGGACAGGACCAGGGGCAAGGGCTTCAAACTAGAGCAGAGCAGATTGAGATTGGATGTGAGGAACGAGTTCTGCACCAGGAGGCTGCTGGAACACTGGCACAGGTTGCCCAGGGAGGTGGTTGAGGCTCCATGCCTGGAGCTATTCAAGGTGAGGCTGGACAGGGCTCTGGGCAACCTGATCCAGTTGGGGATGTTCCTGCTGAGTGCAGAGGGGTTGGACTGGATGAGCTTTGGAGGTCCCTTCCAGACCATTCTGTGATTCTGTGGGATTCTGTGATCCAAAGAGTACCATCATACACCAGGGGCAGAATTTCAAGTCCAGGTCTTGCAGTTGGCCTTAAGCATTTGTCTTGAAGCCATTTGTAAAATGCAGGCCCCTTGGCTCTCCTGGGCACACAGGGGAAATTCTTTGCTGGTATCTCACAAAATGTGAAGAGTTGCTGCAGCTGCCATCCAGGCACTTGGTTGTGTGAAGTAGGACAACCTGAAATGAAAAAGTCACTGCATTCATGGCTGATGGCATCTGTAGCTGCAACCGGGACACACTATGGGTGTCTCTTCCATTGTCCTTACAAAAGGTCCATTCCAGGTGAGCAGGAACACCCTGAAAGAGATTAACAAAATAAATCTACACAGAAATACTAAAGAATGAAAGACAGAATCCAAGGAACCTGCTTTCAAACAGGAATTCTGCAACAGGATGCTCTGCTTTGCTCTCAGACAAGCTTCCTCTGAAATCAGTTTTAATTGGTCAGTGCAGAAAAGACCCAGAGCACCACACTTAGGAAGAAGTTGTTCCCCATGAGGGTGGTGAGAGACTGGCAGAGGTTGCCCAGGGAGGTGGTGGAAGCCTCATCCCTGGAGGTGTTTGCAGCCAGGCTGGCTGTGGCTGTGAGCAACCTGCTGTAGTGTGAGGTGTCCCTGGCCATGGCAGTGGGGCTGGAGCTGGATGATCCCTGAGGTCCCTTCCAGCCCTGACAATTCTGTGACTCTTGAGCTCCATCACCTCAGACAGAATGCAGTTTTAACTCTTGGTGCTTGTACGTAGCTCTTGGCATGATTTAGTCTGCCTCATTTAGTGTGCTACAGAAATAAGTTGTTGATGCTAAGCATAAATTTCCCTGAACCCCAGTTTCAAACCAGCAGTTGAGGCTTGCCCCCAACCCAGGTGCTGATTCCAGCCTGGCCCAGTGATGGGAGCTCCTCAGGAAGCCACATTCCTCACATCAGCAGAGCCATGGCCACCTTCCTCCTGCCAGAGCTGAGGTGGCTGGTACTGTTGAGTGTGCTGGCTGTAACACAGAGAGCAAAGCCACCAGGAGCCATTCAGAAGAGATAATTGTATCATGTCAATTGCCATCTCGTTTCTGTGAGGTAGCTGTGTGCAGCAGGCATAGTAATGGGGAATTAATACAGCAGGATTTGTGCCCTGTCACACTGCTGGCCTGTCTGAGCAAGGAGTTTTTTCAACACTGTGCTCATACATCAAGTGCCTCAAGACAAGAAAATGATTGTGAAGCCGAACAATGATAACTTCGAACAGCTCCCTGCCTCTTCTTCCTCCCGGAGAGCTCTTAGGCTGTTTATGCCGAAGCAAAACCTGACATCTTCAGCAACAGCCAATAAATCCAGGGCTCTGCTACATTGCTCAGCCAGTGCAGACTCTCTAGAGAGGTCCTTGGAGTGGCTCATTCTGAAGGCACCACTCAGAGGCTGCCACCAGTGTTTTGGAGAGGTGGCACAGCAGGTCCTGCATCGACAGCATTCCTCCTGCTGCTCACTGTGGATCCCAGGCAGCGCAGAATCTTTCACTCTGGTTTCGTCTCTGGTTCATGCTGAAGCACAGCAGATGAGACTAACTCAGACCTATTTCTTTGCACTTTTCCCTGCTAGCTGCTGCTGAAGGGTGGTTGTAGCCAGGAAGGGGTTGGCCTCTTCTCCCTGGCAGCCAGCACCAGAACAAGGGGACACAGTCTCAAGCTGCAACAGGGGAAGTTTAGGCTGGAGGTGAGGAGAAAGTTCTTCACTGAGAGAGTGATTCGTCATTGGAATGGGCTGCCCAGGAAGGTGGTTGAGTCACCGTCCCTGGAGGTGTTCAAGAGGGGACTGGATGTGGCACTTGGTGCCATGGTCTAGTCGTGAGGTTTGTGGTTACAGGTTGGACTCGATGATCTTCGAGGTCTCTTCCAACCTTGGTAATACTGTACTGTACTACTATACTGTTTTCCTAGGGCCTACCTTATGTGACTTCACATTTGGCATTCTAATACTAATAGCAGAGTTTTAGGACAAAGAATCATAGAATTAGGGGTTAGAAGGGACCTCTGGAGATCATCCAGTCCAACCCCCCTTGCCAGAGCAAGGTCACCCAGGGCAGGGCACACAGGAACACATCCAGGCAGGTTTGGAAAATCTCCACAGAAGGAGACCCCACAACCTCTCTGGGCAGCCTGCTCCAGGGCTCCAGCACCCTCACACCAAAGAAATCTCTTCTTCTGTTGAGGTGGAAGATCCTGGATTCCGGCTTGTACCTGTTGTTCCTTGTCCTATCACTGGGCACCACCCAACAGAGCCTGGCCCCTTCAGCCTGGCACCCACCCTTCAGGTATTTACAGAGATTGATCAGATCCCCTCTCAGCCTTCTCCAGACTAAACAGCCCCAGGGCTCTCAGTCTCCACAGGGGAGATGCTCAAGTCCCCTAAGCATCCTCCTGGCTCTCCCTTGGACTCTCCCCAGCAGGTCTCTGTCTCTCTTGAACTGGGGATCCCAAAACTGGACACAACACTCCAGGTATAGTCTCATCAGGGCAGAGTAGAGCAGAGGGGCACGAAAACCTCCCTGGCCCTGCTGGCCACACTTTCCTTGCTGCACCCCAGGATCCCACTGGCTCTCTTGGCCACAAGGGCACATTGCTGTCCTATGGATAACATGGGACATGGTGACATGCTGGCACACAGCTCTTTAAAACTCTCTAGGGATACAGACTCTTTCCATGCATTTGTTACCTGTGGTTATTACAGGGACCTACACAACTATACTTGAGAGGAAAACACTGTGATTCCCACATCCCCCTTGGCCTGTCTGATTTTGAATCTGCATATCCAAGGCCATTTCCATCACTGAGAGGGTGGCAGGCCAAGACAGGAATAACTGGAGCTGCACTAGCAAGGTGGCCACCCTGAACAGCCAGGAACCAGGGTGATGACAGCGTAACAGCACTGTGCAGCCTCATCCCTGCGGCTTGCTTCCACCTGCAGCAGAATGCAACACTTGGTTAACCTGCCTGCTGCGGCGCCCTGCTCCCCGGGACCAAGGCAGGTGAAAGAGCACCAAATGAGGTACCCTGGGCACCCTCCCTGCACAGGGCAGCTCTAACTGCTGTCATAACGCCATGTAAGTGCAGAGCAATTGCATGTTCCCACAGCTTGCCTGCTAATTGTGCCTCGTTACTAACGAGCTCCCAGATAAATTACGCCAGCCTTTGCAGCAGAGGTGCTTGCAAAGCCCCCAGGCTCTGTCATAATGCAATTGCTACTGTTAAATGCCTGCTTAATAGCTTGCCCAGGGAGGTGGTTGAGGCCCCATGCCTGGAGATACTCAAGGTGAGTCTGGACAGGGCTCTGGGCAGCCTGATCTAGTGGAGGATGTCCCTGCTGACTGGATAAATCCCTGGGTTGGACTGGATGAGCTTTGGAGGTGCTTTCCAGCCCAGCGCATTCTGTGACTCTATGATTAGTCCATTGGCTTGGGAAAGGGAAACCACTCACCTCTCACATCCCAAACACTTCAGTGCACATTTCTTCCTGCAACAGCAGAGGGAGGCTACCATGCAGAATGCCATGCCCCTTCTCCCAGGGGGCAAATCTGGATGATTTAACAAAAATCCCTATTTCCATTGACAGATCACTTCTCAAATTCCATACAGGAATCCTCCTAAGCAAAAGCTGTTGTTTAAGAGCATCGGTGCTGGCATGCAGCAGAACTCATACTGTTCTCCTGAGCCAGTATTTCATCTTGCAGAGGCTGAAAATGAAAGGAAAGCATCCTTTGAGTGATGTCACCAGCACAGCTCCTATTGATTTCAGCCAGGGCAAGTCTCTATCCAGACAGCTTCCTTGTGAATGGGTGCTTGAAATAGCTTCTCTTATGTCAGAAACAGCTCACCATGTAAGGCCATTTCACAGCCCCTGCTGGCTCCTCCACCAGCTGCACTGCAGAATTTTACACTACAACTTAGAACTCTTAAGAGGCATGTCAACAGTATTCAACAAAATCGACTTAACATTGTTCTTCTCCAAAGTGAAGTTGTGACTCCATAGTGGCTGTCTGGCCAGCCATTCACACCACCTCTTACAATCCATACTGGGCCCCCTTGGGTTTATTTTGCCTTTTTCCCCCCCAATTCATTATTTTCACATTGATTTTCAATCTGAAAGGTGATGCTGACTTTTCTGAGCCCTTTTTTGTGGTGGTTGTTGTTGAGCATTTATTGCAAGGAGGTACCAATGTTAGGCTTTAGGGGCTGCAGTAACAAAAAAGTTACCTATTATCATCTGTTACTCACAAAAACCTTAACTACAGACTGAAAAAAACACTGAAATTGGCACAGAGGTAAAGGGCAGCCCCAGGCCAGGGAGGTGACATGGTGGATGATGAAGCAGACAAACACAGACTAGCAAGGAGATGGTGGCACAGGTCATGCTGATAGATTCTAGAGTCATTCAACCACAGGATGGCTCAGGTTGGAAGGGACCTTAGGGATCATCTGCTCCAACCCCCTGCCATGGGCAGGGACACCTCTCAACCTCAGCTGTTCAAGGCCTCATCCAACCTGGCTTTGGACACCCCCAGGCAGGAGGCAGCCACAGCCTCCCTGGGCAGCCTGTGCCAGAGTCTCACCAGCCTCACACTGGAGAACTTCTTCCTCAGCTCCACTCTAACCCTGCTCTGCCTCAGCTCCAAACCATTCCCCCTTGGCCTGGCTCCAGACACCCTCAGGAAAAGTTCCTCTGCAGCCTTCCTGCAGGATCCCTTCAGGTCCTGGCAGGCAGCTCTGAGGTCCCCCTGGAGCCTTCTCCTCTGCAGGCTGCACACCCCCAGCTCCCTCAGCCTGTGCTCACAGCAGAGCTGCTCCAGCCCTTGGAGCATCTTTGTGGCCTCCTCTGGACTCTCTCCAAGCTCTGTGTCCTTCTCCTGCTGGGGACACCAGGACTGGAGGCAGGATTGGAGGTGAGGTCTGAGCAGAGCAGAGTTCAGGGGCAGAATCCCCTCTCTTGCCCTGCTGCCCGCACTGCTCTGGCTGCAGCCCAGCACACAGCAGCCTGCTGGGCTGCAGGAGGGCACTGCTGGCTCCTGGGGAGCTGCTCAGCTCCCAGCACCCCCAAGGCTCTTTCTTCAGAGCTGCTCTCAACCCCCTCTGCACCCAGCCTAGATTTGTGCCTGGGGTTGCCCTAACCCAGCTGCAGGACCTTACACTGTGACTTGTTGAACCCCTGCAGCTGGCACTGACCACTTTTCAAGCCTGTCAAGAGCCTTCTGGATGGATCCTTGCCCTCCTTTGACCCCTGTCTCCACATCTGTACATGAGACAGGGAAACAAGGATCTTGTGGTGGTCTGACAGAGTTTTGAGGAAGATTAGGAGTTAGCTTTGTGGATGAAATGACTTCTGAGCCACAGAGGAAAGTTTGGAATCCTTACCCATGGCAGGGACGAGTCAGTCATTCCCCAGAGAAAGAGGTGGCTGGGGGAGGTGGGTCAGGGAGGGTGCTGGGAAGTAGAGAGCAGTAACTTGTTTGAAATGACAGAGAAGCAGAAAACAGAATGGCACTGAAGAGGCTACCAGGGATGCAGAGCCACAGATGAGATAAAATTAGTGCACTTGATCATTCTAATGGCACTGGTCAAGCCCCCAAAGCAGGAATGTTGTGGGTGTGAGCCACAAGATCAACACAGCCTGCTCCCCAGCCCTAGTTCCCAGCTGGGCTGGAAAAGGATGTGTTGTAAACACTCCTGTCATGGAGTTTAGATACAGTCTCTACCTGCTGGGTGACAGTGCAACCCCTGCTGAAGACGAAACAGGCAATGGGAACAACAGAAAACCCCATGGGATCAGACTGGTCATAGAAACTGGGCAAGCTTGGGAGGTACCCTAGACCCCTTTGGTTTAAGCCACTGACCTTGAACAGGTAACTTGAACCTTGAACAGTTCTTCATGAAGAACTGCCAGAGACGTGGGCTGAGGTTCTGGTTTGCTTAGAATCTGCCCAGGAATGACAGGAGAGCTCATGTCTGTGGTAGAGGCTCCTTGAGGTCCAAGCGTGGAGGAAGCAGGAAGGCAGAGCAGGAGAGCTTATAGTGAGGTAGAGAAAGAGTGAGGACAACGCTCCAGTCTGGTTTTAAAGATAAAATAGAGAGACTATGGTGTAGAAGACTGCATTCCAACAGGAGAATAGCTGGAAATGCTCAAGGCAGACTTTAAAGTTGAAGACAGGAGTAAGGGAAAGGACAAGAACTGGCTTCGAGAAGCCGAGCAGGACCCAGGCTGGGATTAGGTCACCGCAGCAGTGCATGACATGCTGGGAGAACTTTATTAGGCAGCATGCCCTTGAACTGTGAGTGCAACACTGTCAATCACTTCCAAAACAAAGTACACTCCTGTTGAACATCCTTGGCTCCTGAGTGGGGAAACAGCTTCAGATGCAGGAGTGATTTACTGGGTTTAATGGACTTGTTTTCATGTAACTTACACTGGCTTTAAAGAGCTGCGCTGCAAACCTGTCAGCACAACTGAGGCACACGAGCCCAGCTGCCAAAGCTGATGGTGTCTTTGAAGATGGGGTCCTTGTTCAGATGGAATGATCTCGTTTTCCTGCACTCCTCTCACTCCTTCCTCAATCCTGCCCCAGAGCTTGAAGAAACATATGTAGGTTCTCCTAGAAACGGCTACAGACAGTGAGATTGGGGCACCCTCCGAAAACATGCAGATGACGCCAAGCTGAGTGGTGCAGACGATAAGGCTGAAGGACAGGTTGGTGCCATCCTGAGAGATCAGCACAGGCTGGAGAGGTGGATGAGGAGAATCCCATGAGGCTCAATAAGGCAAAGTGCTAGGTCCTGCACGTGGGTCAGGGCAACCCTCAATGTCAGTCCAGGCTTGGGGGATGATGAGATGGAGAGCAGCCCTGCAGAGAAGGACTTGGGGGTGCTGGTGGGAGAGAAGCTGGACAGGAGCCAGCAATGGGCACTTGCAACACAGAAGGCCAATGGCAGCCTGGGCTGCATCCAAACCAGTGTGGTCAGAGATGGGGAGGGGGGATCCTGCCCCTCTGCTCTGCTCTAGGGAAACCTCACCTGCAGTGCTGTGTCCGGCTCTGGGGCTCCCAACATGAGGGACATGGTCCTGCTGGAGAGGGTCCAGAGGAGGCCACAAAGGTGACCAGAGGGCTGGAGAACTTCTGCTATGGGTCAGGATGGGACAGTTGGGTCTGTTCAGCCTGGAGAAGAGAAGGTTTCAGGGAGACCTTAGAGCTACATTTCAATATCTGCAGGGGACCTACAGGCAGGCTGGGGAGGGACTGTTCAGAAGGGGCTGTGGGCACAGGACAAGGAGCAGTGGTTTGGAACTGGAGCAGGGCAGAGTTAGGTTGGACATGAGGAGGAAGTTCTGCACCGTGAGGGTGGGGAGACCCTGGCACAGGTTGCCTGGAGATATGGTTGAGGCCCCATCCCTGGAGACATTCAAGATCAGCCTTGATGTGTGCAGCATGCTCTAGCTGGGGGTGTCCCTGCTGAGTGCAAGGGGGCTGGACAAGCTGACCTCTGAGGGTCCCCTCCAACCCCATGCAGTCTGTGAATTTACACATCTCCCTAAGACAAAGTGAATCAGCTGATCCTTCTTCACTCCTAGGGTCCTGATGTTGTTCCTCCTGAAATCTGCAGTGGGATTCCTGCTGCCTTCAGCAGTACCAGGCACTGTCTGACCAGGCCAGATGAGAGCTTCAAATTCTCCTAATGAAACAGGCCTAAGTGTAGCGGTTGGGGAGATTCTCATTACTAACCAGTGAGGGGATCACAGTTCCCTTGCAAAGGTGAATTATTTTCAGAGCTGCCCATTCAAAAAAAAAAGGTCTCATCAATGAGAGGACAAATTAAAAATGAAGCCTCCCTGATAAAACCAGAGAGCAGAATACTACAGTCAAGGGGACAGCCACCCCTTGAAAGAAATGTCAACAACTCAAGAGGCAGCAGCTTCAAAAGGGAAATCTTCTCCTCATGTTCAGATGTATTCTTCACAAGCAACATCAAGAAGTGTAAGATGCTAACAGCTAATAACACTCAGAGTAAGATCCACTCATTTACTAACTGCATAATTTAATGCATATCAAAGGAGTGATTTTCTCATTTCATTCTCTTCTCAGAGCTAGCTCTAAGCTGGGGCATTATCAAGCAGATGAACCTGCAGAGATTGCAGGCGTCCCTCAAACAGCCACTTTGGAACTGTGTTTGATTTCTTCTGCTGGGTATCTTGGTTGGGTTTAAGGACTCAAAAGCCTTTCCCTCTCCTTGTAATTCAGACCTCAAAACAGAAATCAGGAAGACATCTTGCAGATGTGATGCTTAGCAAAAACCAGTCTGGAGGAGGCTGAGGGAGACCTCCTTGCTCTCTACAGCTCCCTGAAGGGAGGTTGCAGTGAGGAGGGGACAGCCTCTGCTCCTTGGTGGCAAGGGACAGAAGCAGAGGTTCCAAGCTGCCCCAGGGGAGGTTCAGGCTGGATGCTAGGAAATATTTCTGCCCTGGAAGGGCTCTCAGACATTGGCACGGTCTGCCCAGGGCAGTGCTGGAGTCCCCATCCCTGGGGGTGTTCAAGCAGTGTGGAGCTGGTGCTTAGGGACAGTGCTGGGTCAGGGGTTGGGCTGGATGAGCTTGGAGGTCTCTCCCAGGCAGATGTTTCTGTGATTCTGTTCTGCAGAAACAGATCTGTGGTGATGTTAAACTTTGAAAACGCTGAAAACTGCAATAGTGCCATCCTGTCCCTGCCTCCTGCTGTGTTGAGGCAGGAGCTGAAGCAGGGACAGGACCGGTGTGCTGCGGAGGTCCCAGCTGTGCCGGCATGGAGGACTCTCCCTCCTGCCCCTAGGAATGGTGAGAGGTTTGTTTGATTCCAGTGCAGAGCCAAAAACAAGTATTTGGTGTTTTTTTTCAGTTGCAGAAGAACCTCAGCATTCTGCAGGGGGCCAGCCTAGGCACTGGCAAAGGCAGAGGCGACAGGGCACGGACCATTTCTTGCCATTTTCAGAAGCCCATTCACAGAACTCTGCTACATTTCAGCAATGCTTTGCCTTTGCCTCTCTTACACTGTGCAGCCCACCACCACCTCCCATAACACTTGAAGAATGGGTTACCAGTTAAAGCACCACACTGTCCCGCACCACATCCTGGTCTCCAAGCTGGTGACACATGGGTTTGATGGGTGCACCACTAGATGGATACAGAACTGGCTTGATGGCCAAAGAGTGGCTGTCCATGGGTCCATGTCCTAGCGGAGGCCAGGGACAAGCAGAGTCCCTCAGGGATCAGTCCTGGGACCAGGCTTGTTCAACATCTTTGTGGGTGCCATGGACAGGGGCATTGAGTGCCCCCTCAGCAAGTTTGTGATGACACCAAGCTGTGTGGTGCAGCAGACAGGCTGGAGGGAAGGGATCCATCCAGAGGGACCTGGACAGGCTGGAGAGGTGGGCACAAGCCAACCTCAGGAGCTTCAACAAGACCAAAGGCAGGGTCCTGCAGCTGGGTCGAGGCAATCCCAGGCACAAATCCAGGCTGGGCAGGGACTGGCTGGAGAGCAGCCCTGAGGAGAGAGACTTGGGGGTGCTGGTGGACGAGAAGCTCAACAGGAGCTCTCAGTGTGCACTTGCAGCCCGGAAAGCCAATCAGCTCCTGGGCTGCATCAGGAGAAGTGTGGCCAGCAGGTCAAGGGAGGGGATTCTCCCCCTCTGCTCAGCTCTGGTGAGACCCCACCTGGAGTACTGTGTCCAGTTCTGGAGCCCCTATTACAAGAGGGATCTGGAGGTGCTGGAAGGTGTCCAGAGAAGGGCCATGAGGATGAGCAGAGGGCTGGAGCACCTCTCCTATGAGGACAGACTGAAGGAGTTGGGGCTGTTCAGTCTGGAGAAGAGAAGGCTCTCAGGTGACCTCATTGTGGCCTTCCAGTATCTGAAGGGGGCTACAAGAAGGCTGGGGAGGGACTTCTCAGGCTATCAGGTAGTGATAGGACTAGGGGGAATGGAATGAAGTTGGAGGTGGGGAGATTCAGGCTGGACGTGAGGAGGAAGTTCTTCCCCATGAGAGTGGTGAAGCCCTGGAATGGGTTGTCCAGGGAGGTGGTTGAGGTCCCGTCCCTGGAGGTGTTTAAGCCCAGGCTGGATGAGGCTCTGGCCAGGCTGATCTAGTGTGGGGTGTCCCTGCCCATGGCAGGGGGTTGGAGCTAGATGATCCTTGTGGTCCCTTCCAACCCTGACTGATACTATGATGCTATGATACCAAGCAGAGAAGCAGCTTCAGTTCCTGTGTCACAGTCAGAAGTCGCACTCAGAGAGACTCCAGACAGCCACCGACATCTGTTTGGAGGCCAGAGGGAAGCAGAGCACCCCAGGGTCAACATCAGGCCTGACACTGTTTAGCATCTTGCCTGACAACCTGGATGATGACACAGAAACAATGGATCTGAAGATGACACTAAAGGAGGGTTGAATCATTGACATGCCAGTATTAGCTTTTGGGGAGGGGTCTCCAGGAGCTTGCAGGCTGGCCAGCAGGGATCCCAGCAAGTTTAACAGGATCTTAGGAAGGGCAGGTCCTGCCTGACCAACCTGATCTCCTTCTATGATCAGGTGACTGCCTGGTGCATGCGGGGAGGCCTGTGGATGTGGTCTACCTGGACCTCTGCAAGGCCTTTGACACCGTCCCCCACAGCAAACTCCTGGCCAAGATATCAGCCCCTGGCTTGGACAGGAGCACACTGGGTTGGGTTAGGAACTGGCTGGAGGCTGAGCCCAGAGAGTGGTGGTGAATGGTGCCACAGCCAGCATGCGGCCAGTCACTAGTGGTGTGCCCCAAGGAGCAGTGCTGGGCCCCATGCTCCTTAACATCTTTATTGATGATCTGGATGAGGGCATTGAGTCCAGCATCAGTAAATTTGCAGACGACACCAAGCTGGGGGCAGGAGTTGATCTGCTGGAGGGCAGAGAGGCTTTGCAGAGGGACCTGGACAGGCTGGACAGATGGGCAGAGTCCAAGGGCATGAGATTTAACACATCCAAGTGCCAGGTTCTGCACATTGGCCACAGCAACCCCAGGCAGTGCTGCAGGCTGGGGTCAGAGTGGATGGAGAGCGGCCAGGCAGAGAGGGACCTGGGGGTACTGGTCGATGGTAGGCTGAAGATGAGCCTGCAGTGTGCCCAGGCAGCCAAGAAGGCCAATGGCATCCTGGCCTGCATCAGGAAGAGTGTGGCCAGCAGGAGCAGGGAGGTCATTGTGCCCCTGTACACTGCACTGGTTAGGCCACCCCTTGAGTCCTGTGTCCAGTTCTGGGCCCCTCAGTTTAGGAAGGAGGTTGACTTGCTGGAGCATGTCCAGAGAAGGGCAAGGAAGTTGGTGAGGGGTTTGGAACACAAACCCTATGAGAGATGCTGAGGGAGCTGGGGTTGCTTAGCCTGGAGAAAAGGAGACTGAGGGGTGACCTTATTGCTCTCTACAACTACCCGAAGGGAGGTTGTAGACAGGCAGAGGTTGGTCTCTTCTCCCAGGCAGCCAGCACCAGAACAAGAGGACACAGTCTCAGGCTGCACCAGGGCAGGTTTAGGCTGGAGGTTAGGAAGAAGTTCTATACAGAGAGAGTGATTGCCCATTGGAATGGGCTGCCCGGGGAGGTGGTGGAGTCACCATCATTGGAGGCGTTCAGGAGGAGACTTGATGGGGTGCTTGGTGCCATGGGTTAGTTGTTCAGGTTGGTTGGATTGGTTGATAGGTTGGACGTGATGATCTTAAAGGTCTCTTTCAACCTGGTGTATTGTGTTGTATTGTATTATTGTATTGTATCTCCAAACTCCAGCACCTAGGGCACAGCAAAGCCACGTGCCGTGGCAGGCCGGGAACTGTGGCTACCTAACAGCCCTGCCGAGGGAACCTGGAGGCTACGCACGTGTGTCTGTGGTGCTTTTAGGCTACGCCTTTAAAATACTGTTACACATTTTGGGCAGAAAAGCAGAAAAATGTAAATACATCACTCTTGGGTAGAAAAAGGAAAACTAAAGATAATTCTAAACAATTTCATTGGAGAAATATCTGCTATGAGACTGGCTGTACCAAAACAATCTTTCTTCTCCTGGGGGCTTCTCTTCTCTGCTTTCTGTGCTAATCTGTGAGATTACTCTGCTTCTGCTGACCTTGGCTGCATTACAGAATACAGAGTCAACCAGGTTGGAAAAGACCTTTGAGATCATCAAGTCCAACCTCTCACCCAGCACCATCTGATCAACTAGACCATGGCACCAAGTGCCTCATCCAGGCTCTTCTTAAACACCTCCAGGGATGGTGACTCCACCACCTCCCTGGGCAACACATCCCAATGGCCAACAAGAACTTTCTCCTCACCTCAAGCTTAAACTTCCCCTGGCACAGCTTGAGACTGTGTCCTCTTGTTCTGGTGCTGCTTGCCTGGGAGAAGAGACCAACCCCCACCTGGCTACAACCTCCCTTGAGGGAGTTGTAGAGAGCAAGAAGGTCTCCCCTGAGCTTCCTCTTCTCCAGACTAAGCAACCCCAGCTCCCTCAGCCTCCCCTCACAGGGTTGTGCTCCAGACCTCTCCCCACCTTTGCTGCCCTTCTCTGGACACCTTCCAGCATCTCAACATCTTTCCTAAACTGAAGATCCCAGAACTGGACACAGAACTCAAGGTGTGGCCTAACCAGTGCAGTGTACAGGGGCACAATGACCGCCCTGCTCCTGCTGGCCACACTGTTCCTGATGCAGGCCAGGATGCCCTTGGCCCTCTTGGCCCCCTGGGCACACTGCAGGCTCATGTTCAGCCTACCATCAACCAGCACCCCCAGGTCCCTCTCTGCCTGGCTGCTCTCAGCCACTCTGACCCCAGCCTGTAGCACTGCCTGGGGTTGTTGTGGCCAGTGTGCAGAACTCAGCACTTGGATGTGTTCAATCTCATGCCCTTGGACTCTGCCCATCTGTCCAGCCTGGCAAGGTCCCTCTGCAGAGCTCTCCTACCCTCTGACAGATCAACTCCTGCCCCCAGCTTGCTGTCATCTGCAAATTCACTGATGATGGACTCAATCCCCTCCTCCAGATCATCAGTGAAGATATTGAACAGGATGGGGCCCAGCACTGATCCCTGGGGGTCACCACCAGTGCCTGGCTGCCAGCTGGATGTGGCACCATTCACCACCACTCTCAGGGCTCAGCCTCCAGCCTATTCCTAAGCCATTATTTTGGTTAAGTCTAAGCACTGCTTTCTCTCTGCTCCTTTCTCCCTTTTGGACAGGGAACTGGGGGTGTGGGGGGGCAGAGGGGCAGTTTCCTTGGTCTCTGACCAGGGGAGTTTCCATGTTGTTTGTGAATTGCAAATATTCTAACTCCTGTATATGTTGCACCTGTGCATTGCATTCCATTGCAGAGGGTAGTTTTGCCTGTGAATACAGCTTCCATTTGCTTCCAACTGAGTGAGTCTGGCAAAGTTAACATTGGAGGGGGGAATTTCAACCCACCACAGAGTCCATGGCCTGCTCGTTGCAAACGGGGCAAGCTGCACAGTGGCCTCATTTTGAAGAGGGCTGGCCAGAAGGCTGAGGAAGCTCATAACCCCTGTCTCCTCAGAGCCAGCTCACCTTCCACCCCAACAGGCAGCCTGCCTTTGGGCCCTCCGGACCAAGAGGCGATCCAGGAATGGAAAAGGAAGGTAGCAGAGGATGGTGAGGGACATGGAACACATGCTTCAGGTGGTGAGGAGGCTGTAGCTTTTCAGCCCGGTGCAGAAGAGGCTAGGGGCTGATCTAACAGCAGGCTGCAACTGCTACAACTGGAATTAGAAAGAAGAGGGGTGCAGCTTCTTTTTGCTAGGGACAGATGGGACAGTAAGGGGGTCATGGATTGCAGCCTGGGAGGCTCAGACTGCACTCCCTGCTTCCCTAGGAGGACACTGCAGTGCTGGGAGAGGTTATTCACAGTGGGCCACCCAAGATTTGGCTAGGCAGAATCACAAGGGACCTGATCCAGTAGTGGTGACAGTACTGCTCTGAGCGGAAGGTGGCAGGGGGAACCCTTCCAACCAATGTTTCTATGACACAACTCAGACTTAAGCCAACGGTGTTATTAAATCTTACTTAGACGATATTAAACACAACTACGTGAGAAGTCCACTCCTAAGCAAGAGGAAGGAAGCTCTGCCTCCTCAGCTGGCAAACACTGCCCCAGCAGGGCACACTGCTGCAGCAGGTGCCATTCAGATTGTGCTCCTATCCTGATATCCCAGCAGCAAACACAGAACCACAGAATTGTTTGGGTTGGAAAAGCTCTCTAAGATCTTTGAGTCCAACCACCAGCCCAACCCCACCACGGCAACTAAACCACGGCCCCAAGTGCCATGGCCACAGGTTTCTTGAACACCTCCAGGGATGAGGGCTCTGCCACCTCCCTGGGCAGCCTGTGCCAATCCCTGACCACTCTTGCAGCAAAGACATTCTTTCCTAGTATCCAACCTAACCCTCCCCTGGCACAATTTCAGGCCATTGCCTCTCCTTCTATCATCTGATTCTAGGGAGAAGAGCCCAACCCCCACCTCCCTGCAACCTCATTTCAGGGAGTTGTAGAGAGCAGTGAGGTGTCCCCTCAGCTGCTCCTCCCCAGCCCTGTTCTCCAGACCCTTCCCCAGCTTTGTTGCCCTTCTCTGGACCTGCTCCAGCTCCTCAATGTCCTTCTTGGAGTGAGGGACCCAGAATGGAACCCAGCACTCAAGGTGAGGCCTCAGCAGTCCCCAGTCCAGGGGCACAATATCTGCCCTGCTCCTGCTGGCCACACCATTGCTGATCCAGGCCAGGATGCCTGGGCCACCTGGGCACTGCTGCCTCATCTTCAGCTGCTGCCAACCAGCAGCCCCAGGTCCTGCTCTGCTGGGCAGTTTCCAGCCACTCTGCACCACACCTGCAGCACTCATGGGGCTGTTGTGACCCAGGTGCAGGACCCAGCACTTGCCTTTGTTAAACCTCATCCCACAAGGATCCAGTCTGGCAAGGCACTTCTGCAGAGCCTTCTTACTGTCTAGCAGATCAACACTGCCAGACAATTAGTGCCATCTGCAAGCTTACTGAGGGGGCACTCAATGCCCTCCTCTGGATCATTGATAAAGATGTTACAGAGAATCCATCTGTTTCTGTGATGCCCCTGTAGCAGGGCAGGCCTGACTGCTGGACAGGGGCTTTGTGGCAGATGGAGCAGCATTGGGAACTGGGAAAAGGCACTCTCCTGCTGCCAGAGTATTCACAAGGGGCTTCCTCATAAATATTCTGCTGCAGTCACCCATACAAATAAACTCCCCATGGAGATATTACTTCTTCCAAAGGAAAAGCTCTTGTTCAGCAGGCTGAGGACAAGGACCTCTCTACACAGGGTCTTCCTCTCCTGCAAGCTCCTTGGCTTCCAGTCGCACATTTGCAGCGATGCAGCACCTCACAGATGCTGCTTGTGGTAACTCCAGTGAGAGACAGCAGCGAGCAGGGCTGCCTGGGGCAGGCTGTCCAACAGTCCCCTCCAGGCTGGGCAGGCTGGGGGACAGCCTTGGCAGCAAGGACACGGTGTGAAATCAAACCTTTGTGCTTGTGCTTTCCTTTGTGCGCTTTTGGTTTCCATCATGTGTCCCCCTCTGTGCATGGCCCTGCCCCTCACATGGCAAGGAGAACACAAAGGCTTTCCTGACCTCCCTTTAGAGCACCCACTGCTTTGCACAGCCTTATGATGTCTTTTATCAATTCCCTTTCAGAAACACAACTCCATGCCTTTCAAATTCCACATATAATGCAACACAGACCCAGAGAATGGTTTGGGTTGGAAGGGACCTTAAAGATCATCCAGTTCCAACCCCCTGCCATGGGTGGGGACACCTCCTACCAGACCAGCTTGCTCAAGGCCCCATCCACAAGTTGTCTGGGCAACCTGTTCCAGTGCCTCACTACCTTTCTCACGGGCAGGAATGTCTTCCTAATGTCTAACCCAAATCCAGCTTCTTCCAGTTTGAAGCCATTAGCTCTCATTCTGTCACTCCATGTCTGTAAAATGTCCCTCCCCAGCCCTCCTGTAGCCCCCTTCAGGTACTGGAAGGCTGCTCTAAGGTGTCCCTGAAACCTCTTCTCCAGACTTAACTCTCCCAGCCTATCTCCATAGGAAAGGTTCTGCAGCCCTTGGATCATCCTTATGACCTCCTTTGGACCCACTCCAACAGTTCCATGTCCTTTTGCTGGGGACTCCAGAGCTGGATACAGTACTCCAGGTGGGGTCTCAGAAGAGCAGAGGGGCAGAATCCCCTCGCATGATGTGCTGGCCAGGCTGTTTTGGATGCAGGAAAGCATTGCATTGAGGTTTTGAGTCCATCTATATGGCAGCAATCTGGAGTCAGACACGTTAAGGTAGCATTGCAAGCAGCCCAGCTGCCCTGAACCTGCTGCAGTTCTCACTGCTCTAAGTACAGATCTCTGGAGAAACTGAATAGCAAAAAGCCTTTCTGTGATGACCTCTGATCTGCAGAGGGCAATGTGACCAGGGTGCTCTTTTCTTACCAAGAAAAGACAGCCAGTGCCCCTCCCTTGAGAAGATTCTGATGTTTATTATGAACTTCAAACTTTTCTGGGCATCCTGGAACAAGCTGAGGAATTCTGGTTTCATTTAGGAGCAGATTACAAGAGAATGAAACAGTCTGATACATTTTAGACTAGAGGCTCTTCCCCAAGAACAGAGGCTGTAACAGTCTGGTGTCCCACCCCAAGAAAACCGTTTCCTCAGTGTTGTTAACTGGGCCCTGTTCCCCACCATATAGATAGAGACAGACAGATATAAAATTACATATATGAACACACATACATACACACACACACACACATATATATAACTATAAATACATATCATAGAATCACAGAACGTTAGAGGTTGGAAGGGACCTCCAGAGATCAGTGTCTCCAACTCCCCTGCCAGAGCAGCATCACCCAGGGCAGCTCACACAGGAACACATCCAGGCAGGTGCTGAAAGTCTCCAGAGCAGGAGACTCCACAACCTCTCTGGGCAGCCTGCTCCAGGGCTCTGTGACCCTCACTGTAAAGAAGTTTCTCCTCATGTTGAGCTGAAACCTTCTCTGTTCCAGTTTGTCTCCATTTGTCCTTGTCTTATTGCTGTGCACCACTGAAAAGAGCTTGGCCCCCTCCACTTGACCCCCACCCCTCAGCTATTGATAGATATTGATCAGATCCCCTCTCAGCCTTCTCTTCTCCACACTAAACAGCCCCAGGGCTCTCAGTCTCTCTTCACAGGGGAGATGCTCAAGTCCCCTAAGCATCCTCCTGGCTCCCCCTTGGACTCTCTCCAGCAAGTCTCTGTCTCTCTTGAACTGGGGAGCCCAGAACTGGACACAACACTCCAGGTGTGGTCTCATCAGGGCAGAGTAGAGGGGCAGGAGAACCTCCCCAGCCCTGCTGGCCACACTCTTTGTAATGTACCCCAGGAAACCATTGGCTCTCTTGGCCACAGGGGCACATTGCTGTCCCATGGAGAACTTGCTGCCCACCAGCACTCCAGGGTCTTTCTCCATGGAGCTGCTCTCCAGCAGGACAACATAAATAGATGTAGTATTTTTGTGCTAAACTAAGAGTTACCCAACGACGCTTCAGGGAATTTAACTACCTCTCCCTCTGTCAGTGCTGGGATTAAGAAGCCATGCAGGCAGTTTGCATCCCAGTGATATTCTAATGATTTCTGAGAAATGGAAAGGTAACACACATCTGTATTTTTGCTCTCCAGCTTGAGATGCACCTCTAGGAAGGCAGTTTCTGATGGCATGTTCGGGCAAACGATCCTTATCGACACGCTTTTTTCCTGCAGCATCCTGATCTGGTAACCTGAATGCCATAAGCAGAAAGCAGTGTTCACTGTAAGTGTTTTTAAGTCAGCCTGCTCCAAACCCTGCAGCCTCACCCAAACCCTGCAGCCTCCCAAGGCCTGCTGCCTGGTTGAGACTGTAAGAAAATGGCACATTTTAGTCAATTTCATAATTAACCTTTCCTGGCAGCGGTATCTTCGAACACCACCGGAGGAGCTCACTCACAAAACGTATGCCCAGGTTCAGTTATCGGGCTGTGGGTTTGACACTGCACATGTATGAAGACAGCTAAATGGCTCAAGCACAGATCTGACATTTCCAGTGCAGCAATTCAAACTGGACACACAGGGGCTGTGATCTGTGGTCTCCCACAAATGGGATTCCATGGCAGACTGGCCAGGGGCTCACGGCTTGCTCCTCTGTCTGGTGTCTTCCCAGATGCTGTGGCTATGATTTGAGCAGTCCCTGGCTCAGAGGGGACTAAGGTCCTCTCTCTTGCCGTGCCCAGTTGCTGGGCTGTAGCCTCTTCTGGGATTCAATTCCCTGGGAGCTTTTCCCCTTTCTGCCTTGGTCCAGGTGCAGTTGCCTGGGTGCAGTTGTCGGTCTGCTAGAGCAGGTTCTTCAGCTGCCACTCGGGCAGCATTTGGCTCCTGTCTCTTTGTGGCAAGCAGGCCCTCAGCTGCTACTCAGGCAGCATTTGGCTCTTGTTGCTGTCTGGGTGAGAACAAAGCAAGTTGCCTGACTTCTTGGCTGCTTGGAATACTGTCCCAAGACAATGCCCTTTGGTAACACAGAACCCTGATAACTGGACCTAGGATAGGGCATCTCCACATGTGTCCAGGGACACACGCAGTTCACATCTGTGTCACAAAGTTAATCACACATGGTTCATCTGGACCCCAGGAAGTGCCCATACTTGCACATTCAGGGGTGCTTACAATGTTAATCACATGTGCTGCACATTTACCTTGGCCATCTGGACCCCAGGAAGTGTCCAGGTAAGCACACTGAGAGCTGCTTTGCCATTGTCTGGGCTAGGGCATGTTTGAGGGTTTGACCCTTCAGGACAGAGACACCAGAGATTCTCCATCTCTGCTAGAGGAACCAGGTACACTCCTTGTAATGACAACAACCTCCAGTCAAGGTAATCTCAGCCTCATGCATATTACAAACTTCTGTTTCCTAAAAATTAAAACCATCCAGTGTATGAACTGGGACCGGGAACACAAGTGCCAGGCTGGGAAAGAAGAGACATCACCTCCATCTTCAGCAAGGGAAAAAAGGGAGACCCCCAAAAGTACAGGCCAGTCAGTCTGACCTCTGTGCCTGGCAAGGTCATGGAGCAGATCCTCCTGAAGGCCTTGCTAAGGGACATGGAAAATGAAGGAGAGGTGACTGGTGGTAAATACCATGGCTTCTCTCAACCTCATGGGCATCTTTCCATCCACCAGCACCCACAGGTCCCTTTCCCCTGTGCTGGTCTCCAACACCTCAGTCCCCAACCTGTCCTGGTCCATGGAGTTGTTCTTTCCCAGATGCCAGACTTTCCCCTTGCCCTTGTTGGATTTCATTCCATTTCTCCCTGCCCAACTCCCAGCCTGTGCAGGTCTGGCTGAATGGCAGCACAGCCTGAGGGCTGTCACCACTGCTCCCAGTTTGGTGTCATCAGCAAACCTGCTGACAGTGCCTCTGTGCCCTCTTCCAGGTCCTTGAATAGTGCTGGTCCCAGTACTGACCCCTGAGGAACTCCACTAGACACAGGGCTCCAATAGATTGTTCCACTGAGCACAACTCTCTGACTTCTTCCCTTCAACCACTTCCCATCCACCTCACTCCCTGATGGCTCAGACCACGCTTGCTCAGCTCAGCTGCAAGGATGCTGTGGGAGATGGTGTCAAAGGCTTTCCTAAGCTAGCTCTGTCACTCATCCCCTTGTTTAGCTCTTTGCAGCAGTTTTCTCTTCCATGACTCAGCTGCACAGGGCTGTGGGTTTGATGGGTGAGTTCTCGTGCAAAAGGTAAATTAGGGCTGCTCTGGGGCCCAGGCTGGCCAGAAAGGGACAGAGCAGGAATGGTTTGGGATGATACCTACCGCTGCTGCCCCTGCTCTGCACCACATTATCACCTTGCAGCTGCACTAGGGGTACAGGTTGCCTGGGTGCCAATGCAAAGTTACTTTCCTAACTGCTATTTTTTTTCAGTCACTAAGTTGTTACCTAGTTACCAGCTAATCCTAGCCTGGTAACCATTTAGGGAAATCTGGGGTTTTATTTACAACAAGGTAAGTGAGCCTAAATAAATCAGCCTGGTGACACTTGAGCTGCCCAGCTGCACAAGAGGGTAAGACTCCACACATTTGGAGTGTTCAGACAGAAAGTGCAGGATGAAGTTAACTGTGATTAGTCTTGACAGGACTAATTCAATTTAAAATGTGCTGAAGTGGTTAAAACTAAAACTTCAGGTTCCCTTTGCAAGCCAGTCCTAAAGATCTTTAAGCCTGCCTTTGACTATCTCTTGCCTGAGTTTCCAACTTGGTTGTAAGATTACTACTGAGCAGAAGTGAGGTTAGAAAACACCCAGGAAGAAGCCAGATCACCTCATTCTGAAATCACTTGCATTTGTTTATTTGCTTTCTCTGTGTTAGAGAAGCATGTCCCAAGATTAGTTTTCTGAGGGGGATTAATCTTTCCCTTTTGTGACTCTGGACCAACCATCCCTCTCCACCTCCCCCTGCCCAGTTCCGGCACAAGGTTGCTAAGCGACATATTACTCTCTTCTGTACTTTAGCAGGGAGGAACAGATCAAAGACACCCACAGGCCTGAAGTATTTTATAAACTAATTTAAAGAGACACTCTCCCATGCCACATTATGTAGGGGAGATCAAAAGTTGCTCTACATACTGAAAGCATCTGGAGAATTAAACTGGCACCTCTGGGAAAATGAAAACGCTGTCCTTACTGGGAGCTGCGCAATATCTACCCTGGTGGGGTTTGCTTTTTCAGAACCAGGCTATGAATTACAGGATCCCAGGAGGTGAGGGGTTGGAAGGGACCTCTGGAGAGCTTCCAGTCCAACCCCCTGCCAGAGCAGGACCATAGAATCCAGCACAGGTCACACAGGAACACATCCAGACAGGGCCGCAAAGGCTCCAGAGAAGGAGACTCCACAACCTCTCTGTTCCAGGGCTCTGGGAACCTCACAGTCCAGAAGTTCTTCCTCATGTTGAGGTGGAACTTCCTGTGCTGCATTTTCCATCCCTTGCCCCTTGTCCTATCCCAGGGCACAAGTGAGCAGAGGCTGTCCCGGTCCCTTCCTTCCTAACCCCCAGCCCTCAGCTATTGATAGACATTGATCAGATCCCTCTCAGTCTTCTCCCTCTCCAGACTAAACAGCCCCAGGGCTCTCAGCCTCTCCTCACTGATGCTAATTCACGTCTCTAGTTTTATGGCAGTCAAGACACTGAACACAGGGCAGGTAGCGTGCTTGCGCAACATTCAAAAGGGAGGTTTTGTGTCATCAAGTGACAAGCCTGCTGGCTTTTTAACCCTTCTTATCTCTTGGAAAAGAGCTGCCATAATTCAGAAACAGTATCACAGTATCACCAAGGCTGGAAGAGACCTCAAAGATCATCGAGTCCAACCTGTCACCACAGACCTCATGACTAGACCATGGCACCAAGTGCCACATCCAATCCCCTCTTCAACACCTCCAGGGACGGTGACTCCACCACCTCCCTGGGCAGCACATTCCCATGGCTAATGACTCTCTCAGTGAAGAACTTTCTCCTCACCTCCAGCCTAAACTTCCCCTGGTGCAGCTTGAGACTGTGTCCTCTTGTTCTGGTGCTGGTTGCTAGAGAGAAGAGACCGACCCCTTCCTGGCTACAACCGCCTTTCAGGTAGTTGTAGAGAGCAATGAGGTCTCCCCTGAGCCGCCTCCTCTCCAGGCTAAGCAACCCCAGCTCCCTCAGCCTCTCCTCATAGGGCTTGTGCTCAAGGCCTCTCCCCAGCCTCGTTGCCCTTCTCTGGGCACATTCAAGTGTCTCGATGTCCTTCCTAAACTGAGGGGCCCAGAACTGGACACAGGACTCAGCTGCATTCCTGAACTTTAAATGTTTTCCTGACTTACATAAAAGGCAAGAAAGTCATGGAGTATATTTTAAACGATCTATCCTTGAAAGGACAAATGAAGACCAGAAAGAAAGAAAGAAAGTAATTTATCTATCACAGTATCACAGCACTTTACAGGTTGGAAGAGATCATCCAGTCCAACCCCTGCCACAGCAGGATCACTTAGGGTATTCTGTACAGGAACACATCCAGGTGGGTTTTTGAAAGGCTCCAGAGAAGGAGACTCCACAACCTCTCTGGGCAGCCTGCTCCAGGGCTCTGGGGGAAAAAAGACACCAATACCTCAGAACTCTCTGAAAATAATGAAACCCAAGTGAATAATCTCCCATTAAAAAATGTGACAATGCACAAGTTTAAACATTACCTCCAGCAAGGCGGGAGCTTCAGCTCAGGTCTGATGTTGGGTGCAGGCTGTGTGAGAGCAGGCTGGCAGTTCAGGCTGGCAGTTCAGGCAAGCACTTCCTGAAACAGAAAAGGGAAGAATGGTTTGCCCTCGGATCTGTTCCATTTCAAACACCATCAACATTGTAAAAGGAAAGAGTCAGCACTCGGGACCAAAGTGCAAGAGGCAACCCACAGGGCTGCACAGCCTGGAGGAGAAGCAGAGGAACACAGCAATGTGCATGAGGCATTGCCTAGGCAAGAGGGACAGGCCACTGGAAAACAAAACTGCTGGCTCAAACGGCTGCAGGAAAAGGCATCCTGAGCACTGCACCTAGCACCCTCGCCACGTGAAAACAGCAGTGCTTTGTAGCCACCTCATCTGCATACACTAATGACTCTTCCGCAGCAGCTCACACTGGCAGCTGCTCCAGAACTGCAGGTGTAAAGTGCCCTTGCCACGGGTCCGGTGATGGAGCACTGCTAGCTCCTCGCTCTCAGCCTGTGCCTGCGACCTCACAGAAAACTGAGGCCAGATCAGTGAAACCTCATACACTCCAGAACTGCAAAAGCATTAACCTCACATAAACCTTCACCCCCAAATCAGTGTCACTCTTTATTTACACCATTGTACTTTCCCAGAATGCAATCCTCCCCTTTGGAAAAGTCTCTTCAGAGTTCTCATTGCCCAGCCCTGGCCTTTGCACTGCAGTGCAGGTAACCTGCACTCCTGTCAAAGCCTGCCCTTTAGCAAAGGCCTTAGCCAGCTTTTCCAGCTCCTTGCTGGGGATGTCTCAGAGGGGCGGGATGTGTGCTCCCCCTCGCCCATGCAGTGTTTTGCATATAAACATCTCCCCCAGCGCTGTGATGCCGCTGGTGAGCACATCCCGTGTGTTTTGGCTCAGTTTCTAAAGGGGAAAGCTGAGACTTGCACTCTAAATATTTTCTCTGGAGAACGGATTCCTCAACAGACTATGGGCATCTTGTCCAAAACACAAGCAAACGTTAGGAAGGGAACGCAGCGCTGCTGGCAGGGACTGATTTGCCAGCCTTGGAAACAGGAATGCTTGGGACCGGCGGCGCAGGCAGAGCCCTGGAGCTGCGCTCCACAGCCCGGCCGGGTCCCAGCGCTGCTCCTGAGCGGTTGCAGCCGTGAGGAAGGAAATATCGCCCGCTCCCAACAGCCTGGGAGTGCTTGCACTGCTGGGGACAGCCGAGAGGAAGGAAATACCGCCCGCTCCCAACAGCCTCGGAGTGCTTGCATTGCTGGGGAGCTCCGCTCAGCACGCTGCCGGCAGCCGCCCCAGTCAGCATCCCAGGTAAAATCTTCTGCAGAGGGGGAGTCCTCTGCTGTCCTTCCTGCTACTGCTCTGCTCATATTGGCAGGCTTTTGGTTAATAAGTGTAAGTGATTGGGAATCACTGCTCCTTTTTACTTATTGCCAGGCTGCTGCCAAAACAGAATCACAGAGTGCTCTGGGCTGGAAGGGACCTCCAAAGCTCATTCAGTCCAACCCCTGCACTCAGCAGGGACATCCTCAGCTAGAGCAGGTTGCCCAGAGCCCTGTCTAGCCTCACCTTGAATGTCTCCAGGCATGGGGACTCAA
Organism: Picus viridis; assembly: GCA_033816785.1. NCBI lineage: Eukaryota > Metazoa > Chordata > Aves > Piciformes > Picidae > Picus > Picus viridis. The sequence goes on from CM066592.1 coordinate 19,480,410, forward strand.
CCACCTCCCTGGGCCACCTGTTCCAATGTTCCACCACCCTCCTGGTGCAGAACTTGTTTCTCACATCCAGTCTCAATCTGCTCTGCTCTAGTTTGAGGCCATTGCCCCTGGTCCGGTCACTGCAGGTCTTTGCAGTCTCCCTCCATCCTTCTTGCAGCCCCTCTCTCCATCCTTCTTGCAAGTACTGGAAGGCTGCTCTAAGGTCTCCCTGGAGCCTCCTCCTCTCCAGGCTGAACACTCCCAGCTCCTAAGCCTGTCCTCATAGCAGTGTTCCAACCCCCAGACATTTTTACGGCCTCCTCTGGACCTGCTCCATCTGCTGCAGCTGGGCAGGCTCCTCACATCTGGACAGACCTTTGGGCCTACAAACAAGAAATGATGCATTGGATACATGGGACAACATTGAAGGCCATGGAGAACATGGATAGTGTTATTTCATGTCTCTCCAGTGCTCTGCCTGCTTAAAGCACCACATAGGCTGCTAATAATTAGTGATATGGATGTTTCTGAAATGATCAGCTGGATCATTTAAATCATCATTAGGATACAATTAGCAGCCCTTTGAGCTGAGTGCTGTAGCTCAAAAGAGTCTAATTGGTGGCTCATGGGCCAGATCTGGGCAACAGAGGATTGTGTCTGCTTTTCCTCTTCCCTAACTGCAGCAGCTCGAGGAGCACCTCGTCCCAGGAGTGACAGCCCTGCCTACAGCAGGGACATGGAGAGATATGATGGGGCTGGGAGAGGCAGTGGCACAAAGCATCTCTTGTGCCCAGCCCAGTGCACCCAAGAGCCAGGATTCAGCCCGTGTGCAGTCTAGCAGGCACAGCCCCACAACTTCACACCCTGCAATTCAAAGAAATGTTTCTTTGTTTATTTGTTTACCTGACTCCCAGAGCACAGCCTTGTGCAGCAAGAGCTGAAGGGATGGCAAGACCAATAACTGAGCTATCTACATCGACGGCTGACACACTGGTAGACCACACTGGCATGTGTTTGGGAAAGATGAAGAATTGAGTTAACTGTAGCAGACTGAAAGCCAGGCTCGGGCTTGGATGGTGTTCCCCAACCTGGCACCCATATCCCACATTTAGGCAGCTAAATCTGTCACTTTACATGCTTCAGACACTTGTGTTAATTGCATAAATGCCAATAAAAATGACATGTTTGTGAAGTGTTGGAAGTGTAAGTAGCTGCTCTCCTGCAAGGGGCAGAGAATGTATTTTTAGCTCCCTGTGTGCTCTCCCAATGACACCACTGGCAAGTGCATCACACTCATAGTAATGGATCTGTTTGCAGCCCCATGGATGCTCCTGCAAAAGGCACTGCAGCCTATACTCCAATACTGGCTTTTTGTACCTCTCATACAACTATTCATTGCCACCAAGGGAACAGCAGGCTACTGTTCCAGGTTTTCCAAGAATCGGTGCTATTTCTCTCCACTGGCTCCCATTGCCTGCTTCAGAACGCCTGCATCATTTATGCTCTCACTTGGAAAACTCAAATTTAGGGCTGAAAATTTGCATGCTTTTGTGGGTTTTTTTTAGGGGAAAAAAGCCCCAGCCCTTGAAGGCCGCAGCGAGTGGCCCTGATGTCAGCTGTATCCTGCGTGCCCCGGCTGTGAAAGCACTGCTTGTTCTCTGAAAGGAGGAATTCTTCCAGGCGGCGTCACTCACCCCCTCCTCCACGAGGCCGCTCTGCCCGGCCCCTCCGAGTTCTTGCTGCCGCTCATCTTCCTGCCCTACAAGTTTGCTGGAGTAATGCTGACATTCATCTGGTGCTTGTGCAGGCCTAGCTCCGAATGGCTTGGCACGATGGGGAATTTGCTTGAGCGTAGCAGAGGCTCTGCTGAAGTACAATGGCTTTTTAATCACCTTTTCTTCGAACTGATCCTCGGACTGCACAGTGCTTCATCTTAATGTGGCCTTCACAACAGGCTTTGGGAGAACTTCTTCACTGTAAGGGTCCCAGAGCACTGGAACAGGCTGCCCAGACAGTTTGTGGAGTCTTCTTCTCTGGAGCCTTTCCAGCCCTCTCTGTATGTGTCCCCGTGTGACCTATGCTGGATTCTATGGTCCTGCTCTGGGAGGGAGGTTGGACTGGAAGATCCCCAGAGGTCCCTTCCAACCCCTAAAATCCTGTGATCCTGTCATCCTCTTGTGGAGATGTTGGTTCTGATCTCTTCCCACAGGTAATTAGTGACAGAACAAAAGAGAATGGCCTCAAGCTGCAGCAGGGCAGGGTTAGGCTGGACATTAGGAAAAAACTTTTCCCTGCAAGAGTGGTCAGGCACTGGCACAGACTGCCCTGGGTGGTGGTGGAGTCACCAACCCTGGATGTGTTTAAAGGTCACTTGCATGTGGTGCTTGGGGATATGGTTTAGGGGTGGTAGAGTGGGTTCTGTTGGACTTGTTGATCCAGAGGGTCTTTTCCAACCTGAATGTTTTTTGTGTGGGCCAGTGTTGGCCTGGCTTGTTTTACTAGTATTTGAATGTCCCCAAGACATTATTTGGAAAGCAGCAGAAGCCTTTGGAAAAGAGAGAAAGAGGGGAAAATAGACTTGAAAAGGATTTTAGCAGGCCCAAGAAAAAGTACAACACAAAAGTGGCTTACAACAATCAGTCTTGTAATGTCCTATGAGGACATAGACAAGACTCATAGGACAAGCCCTATGAGGAGAGGCTGAGGGAGCTGGGATTGTTTAGCCTGGAGAAGAGAAGGATCAGGGGTGACCTCATTGCCCTCTACAACTACCTGAAAGGTGGTTGTGGACAGGAGGGGGTTGGTCTCTTCTCCCAGGCAACCAGCACCAGAACAAGGGGACACAGTCTCAAGCTGCACCAGGGGAAGTTTAGGCTGGAGGTGAGGAAAAGTTCTTCACTGAGCGAGTCATTCGTCATTGGAATGGGCTGCCCGGGGAGGTGGTGGAGTCGCCGTCCCTGGAGGTGTTCAAGGGAGATTGGACATGGCACTTGGTGCCATGGTCTAGTTGTGAGGTCTGTTGGGACAGGTTGGACTCGATGATCTTTGAGGTCTCTTCCAACCATGGTTATACTGTGATACTGTGATACTGTCCACAGCTCCTGTGATCCTGCTTCTGCGGCCTGATGCCTTCACTCCCTCTCTGTCTCCAACACTCGATACAAGAAACGTGAATTGCTGCCCAGCTCACTCAGATGTCAGAAACTGCCCACGCCTGCTGTGCTCAGACACACAAAATACATGCTGACCCCAGAGGAACAAGAGGTCAGGTATTCCAAAACATGATGCGAGCTTTGTTCCAGCCACAACTCTCAGAACAGGTGCTCCAGGGGAGCCATTTGCTGGTGTTTTGCATAGGTAATTGTTAATGATACTGGCGGAGCACGGACAACACAGCACAACACAGGCCAGCAACTGTAATGGCAGACAGCATTACAAGGGGCTCACAGCAAAATCAAGATGCCAAGAGAAATTCCCAAATAACATGAAGACACTGGAATAAATAAATAAATAAATAAATAAATAAATAAATAAATAAATAAATAAATAAATAAATAAAGAGTCTTTGTGCCACCACTGATGTCTTCACTGAGCCCCTCTGCCAGCCAGTTGGATCAGCCTCCTTCATGGGAACCTATCAGGGACGACAAAGAAAGCAGTGAATATGAAGGAGCTCAGGAGGAGTTTTTGAACAACTCACTGCATTTAATGACGAAGAATTAATCAAGAATCAATAGCAGTTTGACTTGATAGGAAAGGCAGATGCATGAAATCAAACAGCTTACCACAAAGTGACTTTTTACTAAAACTGAAAACATAATGCAGAAGAACATGGTTTGGATAAACCTAAGTTCTTTTAAGGTCAATAACAAAGCAAACACCAGGATGAGTGGGGAACAAAAAGAAAAGACTTCTGGTATGGTCAGCACTGGGCATGCATTTGCATGAGGCAAGCAGAAGGAGAGCAGACTTCCTGAGTGCCAGAATAGTACCCTATCTTAGATGGGCAAAGAAGAAGAGGGATCTCTTCTCAGACCTCACAAACATTAAAGGTCTACCTGGCCAGCTGGTGAGGATGAGTGAAAATTAAAAAACAACAGTGGACTGCAATTTCTTGTGCATCTTTTTGCTACCAGTCCTCAGAAAGAGAATCAAAGAATTATAGAATTGTCAGGGTTGGAAGGGACCTCCAGGATCACCCAGTTCCAACCCCCCTGCCATGGCAGGGACACCTCACACTACAGCAGATTGCTCACAGCCACATCCAGCCTGGCTGCAAAACCTCCAGGGATGAGGCTTCCACCACCTCCCTGGGCAACCTCTTCCAGTGTCTCACCGCCCTCATGGGGAAGAGCTTCTTCCTAACGTCTAATCTCAATCTCCCTCCTCTAGCTTGGATCCATTTCCACCCAGTCCTATCACTACCCTAAAAGTCCCTCCCCAGCTTTCCTGTAGCCCACTTCAGATCCTGGAAGGCCACAATTAGGTCTCCTGGGAGCCTTCTCCTCTCCAGACTTAGCCCAAACTCCCTCAGTCTGTCTCCATAGGAGAAGAGCTCCAGCCCTCTGCTCATCCTCACGGCCCTTCTCTGGACAGGTTCCAGCACGTCCGCATCTTTCCTGTTAAACAAGCAGCTTAAGCTAAAACAGACAAAGCGCTTGAGAAAGGCACAAATGCTACAGGGCTGATGCAAGAACAGCACTGAAAAGTAAATCAAGATGCTGCAAAGCAATCCATCACCAAAGCTCACAGCAGCCGCTCCGAAAGCAGAGAGTCTTCTACGCTCCAGCACCAGTCCCCTGCAGAAGTTCCACGCTGCAGCAAAACAAAGTGGCTACATATGCAGCCACCAGAAAAGCCTTGACCCCACTGCAAAGATGCAAGTCACGGTCACCAGACGACAGGGCAACTGGTTTCTCAGAGCTGTGGTGGAATTTGAATTGTAAATGAAGTTGAAATGTTAGAGTGGAGGAATGCCTGACGGGTGAGCGCAGATCGACCCCAACTAAACATTCCAGCAAAGTCTTCTTTGTGCAAAGAGAGTTTTACAAAAGAAACCATGAGAATTGTTTGCTGAGTCATATTCCTTTGGGTAGACTAAGGAAAATGCAACTGTTAGTAAGCCTGTTGAAGCTAACCAACCACCTCCGGGCTTCCGCAGCTCTTGCATCTTGCAGAAAGCTGAAAAAGGAAGAAGTTCCAGAAAGAGACTGAAACTCCTCCAAGAGCTGATGAAGAGAGTGATAAGAACCAAAATGATTCAGTTAGGTGGCTCCCATATGCACACATCTTTGCCCTAGGAGGAAAATGTTCCATCACAGGTGTCATAAATATTTGAAAACAGTTATTGTATGCTGAAGTGAGATGGTGTTTGGAGATAATTTTGGGAGGCTATAGATTCCCAAAGATGGGAATTCTTTAGCTGTCTATATTTTGTGTGCCTGTGTATGGTCTGATCCAAACTAAGATAAATGAAAGGGATGGCTCGCTGAGGAGCAGGCCCCACGATACAAAATCAATTATGTCCCCCAAATCCTTTTTGAAACCTCAGCAATTTCTCTTCAATCTCTATTTTTGCAACTGGTTTAGACTATGTAGCAGGCATGCCTGTAACCTAACTAAAAAATAATACCAAGTAACACCAAAACCCAAAAGGAGATCCCTTGGGGTAACACACACAGGATGGAGGTAAGTCCAGGTACAGAAGTGCTCGAGTCCAATTTTGCCAGGTTTAGATAAATCACATGAAGAGTCTGCAAGTTTCTGTAAGCAGAATTTGTAACAATGATTTGTAATACTACAGTAAGAATTTGCAATAGTAAATAGGTATGCAAGGGGCAGATTCACTGCTGCATGCTACTTACCCCTATCAGAGTCAAATGAGTCTCCAGGTGACAGGGAAGGAGAACAGGGCAGATCACAGCCACACCTACCAGCAGAGCATTAACCTCTATTGGATGTTCACTTGCAAATGTCAGTGCTTAAGTTTAGTACCAAAGTAATAACACAAGAGCCATATTTCCCTTCGAGCACTGAAGTAACAACGCAGAAAACTCTCTTGCCCACAGGATGAGCCCATGGCTCCTCACAGACTCGGCAATTAGGAGCAGGGCTGGGAGTTTCTCTCCTACAGCAGCAAGGACTGGGAACAGCAGCTCCACCAGGATGAGAAAGATTTAGGGAAATCATGTAAACAAGTGTTTCCCATGGATAAGATAGGTATCAGTTACTCCCAGGCAAATGCAGCTAACCTATCAAGGCTCCTGCAGATGGCCTGCTCCACAGCCTGTGTCCATATTCACCTCACAGTGGGACCAAGTTTCATTAACAAAGGAATCAAGGCTGCAGTGATAACTTTCATCTCTTATTTTCTTGCCCCAACATGGTTATTCTTTGGGAGTTCTTCCTAATGAGTGTTCAGTTCCTTCCTTCTAGGGTGCCACTCCTAATTCTCTTCTGTTCAGGTTGGCTAATGAGTCACTGACTTTAATATTATTCTTTATTAACCCTTCCCTTGCACAGCCAGCATCTGGTACCAGTGAAACGTGCTGTCTCAGTGTGGAGAAAGCAAGGTCTCCAATGCCTTTCCTCCATTGCCCACTTCCTCAGATGCAGATAACCTGGCGATTCCTTGCAGACTTGCTGCTGCTGCTGGATGGAAAAAAGACCTTGTGTGTCTTCATGCCTTTGGTTAACTGCTCTGTAAGTCCATCTTAGTTTTCCATGGCAATTCTGCCTCCTGTAAATTACACTTCTTTTCCGTCACCTTCTCGTCTGCCCTAAGTTTTAGTTGCAGTAGAACAGCTGCTTTAGGCAAATAACTTGCAGCACCTTGTTTACCCCTCGGTTTTCTCTCTCTCTCCTCTTCTTTTGGGGAGGGAGGGTCATGCTTGTGAGTCTGGCTGTTGTGCTTTGTCCCTGACTCCACAGGAAGCACCAGCATAGTACCAACCAGCTTTCTGCAGGTTGCTTTGGATTATTTTTCCTTCTTAAACACAAAAACCCCAAATAAACTTAGGTCACATTTTCTTTACACATGATTTGCTATTCTGAAGACTATCTGTGAGACAATGACTCAAGTATTGAATTCTTTTGCAATCAGCTAAAGGCCTGCCCTGCTTTTGATCTAACTCCTGTCCTGCTTGGTTATAGCATTGAATGTGTACATCTGGCCACCTGCTTTTCATGCACTTCATGTGTGTCAGTACTTGCTTTTGACCACATTTTGGTGTGTTTTGGCATATTTGGCACTCCAGTCCTTTCCCTTTGATCCTCTTTCTTTCTATGGAGTCACCACGTAGACATGGCGCTTCAGGATACAGTCTAGTGGGCATGGTGGTGCTGGGTTGACAGTTGGACTTGATGACCTTAAATGTCTCTATGATTCTACTAGCACTGCTGGTCTACTGCCACATTTTACATGTGCTCCAAAGTGTTCTACAGTACTGTGTTATTTTGCTGCCATCATAACATGTGACTACTCTTAAAAGGAAAATCGAGGAAGTCTAAGGGAAAAGTTAGCTTGGAAAGAGTTCAGTCTCTTTTGTTAGGAAACCACACTCTCAGATCATTTACAGAAACAGCCTTCTAGGAAGAACTGTGTTTCTCATTGGCTATTTAAATAGTTTTCCAGTATTCTTTATTTCACTGTCCCTATGTTCTGCTTGATGGTCTCGGATACATCCAGAATACCCTTGCTTTAGCCACCCGTAAGCAACCCCACTCCCCAAGACACAGCCATTATCCCCTGGTAGGAATGTTTGCTGCAGACGCCAGCCCAGCCTGACTGAAGTATCACAAACAAACTATTTTTTCCTGAAGTATTAATGTGTGCCTATACAGCATGTGCAGCTTGACATCTTGACACCGGCACAGCATTGAACAGCAGGTGCTGCGTTACTATTTCAGTGGCAAACTGCAACTCTCAGGCTCGGGTACGGCCCTAATGTTGGTCTTTGAAAAGGTAATGTTGTCCAAGTGAAGCAGAAGCTCGCTCGCTCCTCGTTGCTTGTGCAGCACAGAACGGGTTTTCCCCCAGAGCTTCTGTTTAAGCTCATTTACCAGTCTCGTCAAAAGATTCGGCTGGCCTGCGGACGGCAGGCCTCAGGGTGCAAGCAACCACTCGACACCTCCGTACGGCGTTAAGGCAATCAAAACCAGCCCAAGTTCCACCGGCAGCAGCGAAGGCCGGGTTCGGGTGAGGCGAGGCCAGCCTGCCATGGCCATGTGTGGCCATTTCTGCTGGCACGAAGCAGCCGCGAGCCTGTCCTGCGGTCCACACCGCCCGAGGCCGCCTGCTCCGCAGCCTCCTGCGCCAGGCAAAACCGTTCCGGGGCGTTCCCGCTGCAAACGCCGGCGCGACCACTGCTCCCCGAGGCCCCATCAGGGCCGGAGACTCCCGAGCCGCAGGCAACAGGTGTCCCGAAGCGCCGCTTCCCCGGCTCGGGCTCGCTATGGCGGCGGCCGCGCTGCCCCGCCCCGGCCGCTGGCGGCAGCGGAGCTGACGGGAACGCCGCCGCCCGGGAACTTGTGGCGTGGCTCAGCCCGACGGGGCGGAGCGGTGGAGGAGGCACGGAGAAGGCGGACGGCGACGAACAGCAGGCGCACAGAGCCACGGCCTCATCGAGCCCGGCCCTCGTGGGCTCCCACCACCCCCGCCTCCCTCCGCCACTCCCCCGCCTCCCGCCTCCCCCCGAGCCCCCTCCCCTTCCCCGCCACCCGCTTCCGCCGATCCTCCCGCGCATGCCTGGGTTATGCAACGGCCGCGGTGCGCGGGCTGCGCAGGTCCCGCCGCCCCAGTGCCGCAGGGCAGGGCAGGGCAGGGCAGCGCGGGGGCCGCGAGGGCGGCGGGCACCGGGCCGGCGGCGCTCAAGGCGCGCTCCCCCCGCCCTCCCCCGGCGCCCGTGTGCGTGCCCCGCGCTGCCTGTGAGTGGCAGCGGCGGCCGCCGCCAAGTCCCGCCTGTTCCGCTCTCCCTGCCGCAGGCGGCGGCGGCGGCGGGTTGGCTTCCTGCGCGCTGTGCCGCTCCCCCTCCCCCGGCAGTCGGAGCCGCAGCGGCAGCAGCCCGGATCCCCGAGCCATGGCTCAGTGAGAGCAGCACATGGCGGCCGCAGCAGCCATGAGCCCCCCACTAATCCATACAACTCCCCCTGAACGGCCACCGACGGCAGCCAGCGCTCCCACCCGGCTCCACCGCTCCCACCGCCCACCCGCAACTACAGCCGCCGCCGCGCCGCCCGGCCCGAGCCCAGACCCTCCGCCGCCGCTGCCGCCGCCGCCGGGCCGCCGCTCGCCTGCCCGCCGCCGCCGCCCGGTCCTCACCATGGGAGTGCAGGGTTTCCAGGACTACATCGAGAAGCACTGCCCCAGCGCCGTGGTGCCCGTCGAGCTGCAGAAGCTGGCGCGGGGCAGCCTCGTGGGTGGGGGCCGCCAGCGGCCCCCCAGACCCCGCTGCGCCTCCTCATCGACGCCGACAACTGCCTGCACCGGCTCTACGGCGGCTTCTACACGGACTGGGTGAGCGGCGGGCAGTGGAACCACATGCTGGGCTACTTGGCGGCCCTGGCCAAGGCCTGCTTCAACGGCAACATCGAGCTCTTCGTGTTCTTCAACGGTGCCCTGGAGAAGGCCCGGCTCCACGAATGGGTGAAGCGCCAGGGTAACGAGCGCCAGACGGCGCAGCAGATCGTCAGCCACGTCCAGAACAAGGGCACCCCGCCGCCCAAGGTCTGGTTCCTACCGCCCGTCTGCATGGCGCACTGCATCCGCCTGGCCCTCATCCGCTTCCACATCAAGGTGAGCAGACGGGGCCGGCCTCCCTCCCGGACCGCGACCCCCCCTGCCCCCCGCCCGGGAGACACCAGCGCCCCCTCCCCGCTGCTCTCTTGCGCCCCCGCCGCTTCCCTACGCCGGCGTCGCTGCTCTAAGATGGCAGCGGGGGCTACCCTGGGCCTTGCTAGTGCCCGGCCCGCCAAAGGAAGGGAGGAGCGGGGGGCAGCCTGCGCCTCAGCGCCCCAAAATGTCGTCGAGGCCCGCGGGGGCGGCCCAAGTTTCTACGGCCTAAATCCCCGGGGGATTTCGCTATTGACACGGCACTGTGGCTCCCCTCGCCGCCCCGAGCAGGCCTCTGGCCTGTTGGGGGCGGCGGGCCGACCGGCAGCGCCCGAGGCCTCCCGGATTGCCCCGGCTGTGAAGCCAGGCCCAGCAGCAGGGAGGTTTTTGCCTCCATGTTCTTTCGGGGCCGCCGCTCCGTTGACTCAAAATGTCCCTTCTTGCCCAGGCCCGCCCCTCCTTCCCTCTGCTCGGGAGGCTGCTGGGGCTGGGACTTTGATACCGCAGGTGAGAGCGGCTGGCCAAAAGCATCGCGATCTAATTAATTATTAAGATGAAGCGGGAAAAAAAAAATCAGTTTAGTTATCGCGCATGGTGGCTCTGCAACAAGTTCCCCACTGAGGCGAGGTGTCTAAACTTGTGCCGAAGGTGAAATCGCTTGCTCTAGAACGCAGAGGTTTCCGTTTCGTGCCTGGGAAGGTGAGGGCTTTGCTCTGGGTTGCCCAAATCTATGAACGGGCTTTTAATCAGGTGTGGAATAATTCATTCTTCATAACGGCAGAGACTTTCAGTTTGTGTGCTCTGGAGCACCGATCTGACAGTTCTTCATGTCGAGTTCATATTCGCAGGGGGAGCTTCTGCTTTCTTATCACAGAAGCCACACTTAAGGCAGGAGCTGGGGTCCGTGGTGATCTTGTGCCGACACCAAGGCCACACTTTGGAAGGCTGCAGGACGTTAAGGTGTCCCAGCTCTCTATGCAGCGTTCAGGATAGGAGATGGTTTCTGTGCAGCCCGGCGATTGTGTATATTGAGGCACAAGACGCTGTAAAAACAAGCCCTGGGATGAAGCTGCGGATTTAAGAGTTGCTGCTCGCACTCCCGCTAGGGAGGGAAGAGCCAGTAGGAGTGGAGTGCATGCTCCTAGGCTTTGTTATTGTAAATTACTTTTATATGTAGAAAAATATTATGCAACTTTTTAGATTGGCACACTTGATCGCTAGCAGCAGCAGCTTAATCTCACCTGGCTTTCGTATGCCCCTTTCGGAAGATAGGTAAAGTTCTGAGCAGGCCTGCAGTACCGGGGTGAAGATGTATCTTGACGGAGCTCAGCTCACCCAAAAGGTAACTTTGGGTGAAGTTCCTCCCAGTCCTGCCAACAGGGTGAGAGTAGCTGTTGCTCCTTTTTGGCACCCTGCTCACTCAGCCAGACCCACCATGGAGGAGTGTGTTCCCTTCACTCCCTCCTCTCTGGGTTGGTGTGAAAGTCGCCCTGGGCAGGCAGCAGCGTTCAGCCCGGTTGCCGGTGGAAGTCCCACCCGAGGGTGGCCCTGGCCACGCTCGGCTCAGGCAGGCCAATCCCAACCGTAGTGGCCGAGGTCAGCACACCGGTAACAGCTTGTGCAGAACAAACTGAAAGAGTTCTTGCAGCACACCTCGACCTCTGCCAAACCGATGTCTTGGGGCTTGCTTAAAGTGAAGAGGTTGTGGCTGTCTGCTGTACCAATCTTTTCCTGGTCAGTGCAGAAGCAAAATCGTGTCTGTGTTTTGGGTATGAATGATGGTGGGAATTTGAATGGTAGTAAACCCATCTCATTGCAACTTTTTTCCCCCTGTGACCGGGAAACACTTCGGTGCTTTAAGCAAAAAAGTTGTAGGGACCGTGCAGTGAAGTTGCATACTTTGATCTGGTTTGGGGCATGTTAGGAATCATCCTTGATTTGATTTTGAGACTTAGCTATTCATAAACTCATAGATTGATAGAATGAAAGATCATTTAGTGCTAACCCCCTGGCATTGGCAGGGACACCCTCCACTAGCCCAGGTTGCTCATTAATAGAAGCAATGAATGTAAAATAAGATTATTTTTCTTTTAGTGTGCAGTAGTGAAATGCATAGTACAGCCAGGAGGCTAGCAGGTTTGATAAGGGTATTGTGGCATGTTGAACTAGTCGTTAGTCTTTTAGCTGCCTTCTGTCTCAGCCCTGTTTCTTTTCTGTTGAGGTACTTTACATCCCAATAAAGTTGCCACATTTGACAACGGTGTCACCTGTAGCACCTTGTTTACTTTAAAGCTTAGCTGCAGCATTAGCTGCTTTAGGGTTTCTCAGTAATGTGCCTTGCTCTTAATCGCTGGAAGCAGTTTTAGGAACAAGAGGACACGACATACTGAGGCCCTTTTCTGTCACTTAAAAAAAAAACCACCCTGAAACAAGCACCAAACCCCCACAAGTTTGGTGGGGAAGATTTCAGCGGTGGATATTTGCCTGCTGTGAGTTGGGAGAGGGGAGAGCAAGAGTTGCTATTGGGAAGGTTAGAATCATAGAATCAGTCAGGGTTGGAAGGGACCACAAGGATCATCTAGTTCCAACCCCCTGCCATGGGCAGGGACACCCTACACTAGATCACGCTGGCTAGAGCCTCATCCAGCCTGGTCTTAAACACCTCCAGGGACTGGGCCTCAACCACCTTGATAGGTTGATACGCCTGAGCCTGCACAGTGGATGTCCAGACTGCGCCAGTTCTCTGAAGCAGTCAGCTCTCATGGGGTGGGAACAAAGCAGCAATTCCCGTTTGATGCTTCATCCCTGCAGCTGCTGACAAACTGGAGAGCTCTGGTTTTGACTGATTCACATTCTGGTTACGAAGTATATTTCGTGGCTGTAGTGGTAACATGCATAACACTCATCAGAGGCGCTGCTGAAGTCCCCTTCCTTTCCTGCCTTTCTTCTCGTACATGATTTAAAATCTTTCTAAATTTCTGTTATACAGATCTTTCTCTCAACCTTACTCCAGCTTTATTCACATTCTTCTTCATGCTCACTTTCTCGCAGCCCTTCTGGTGTGCAAGGAGCACGTGCATCTGGAAGGTGTAATTTGTATTTGCATGTATGGGTGACTTCAAAGGAAATTTCCATGTGCAAAAGGCAGTTGTCAAAGTCTAGTGTTTTCTCGCTTTGTTTCGTGAAGCTGGGCTTGAGAATACTGATTAAATATGAAACTGATTTTAATATTTTCAGGAAACGTTGGGAGTCTTGAGTAAAAGGCTTCTTTGCATTTCTAGGAACTGGCTGTGAATTTAATCTATTTTGGTAATTAGAAGGGAGAAAAAGACTCATGTCTTCTATCCAGGGCAGTTATAAATCACTTGCAGATGGTTTTACCAGGATGTAAAAAAAACAACAGGTTCCTGTTACAACAGCTATCCTATGGGTTCTTAGCCCAATAGTGACCTGGTATTTTTCTGTTTGTGGGAGGGAGGGAAGGCTATTTCTTAAAATAAACTTCTATGCAAAGCAGGTTTGCTAAAATGTAAATATTTGGGCAGAGGAGATCTTAACATCTTTAATACTATGATGAGACTTGGTTCTGTCTAAATGTGCACATGCCTGTTCACTTGGACAGGACTCTCTCTGATCCAGCAACAATCTCTCCGATTGTTGTTTACAGGAGATTTAGACTTGGGGAATTATTTCCAGCTCCTGGCTGTGATTTCCCCCACGTCTCCCAGCTCTGGGTTGGTTTGGCAGGTAGCCTGGGTACCAATGCATCTTTGGACCCTGCCTTTGTGAGAGCTGTTTCTCTGCCTCTCGTCTCACCAGTTTTATGCTAGGGGTTAACTGTACCTGGGTAAATAGAGCTCTTTTCCCTGTGATAGTTCAGTTATTTGAAGGTGGGTTCTAGTATTACCTAAACATCCTGCAGTTTTGTGCTGGTGCCTTGCTGTGACACATAGCTCTAATAAAATGAGGAGCGAGGGAACTGGAAGCTCTGGAGGTAAAGGAGATAGATCACAAGAGATCAGAGCGGGCTGCACACCCAGTTTCCTCTTGTGCTGCTTGCACACCCATGTCACACAGTGCTGTAAAAATCCTCACTTTTTTTTTCTTTTAATGATGCTGTGTGGCTGTCATGCACACAGAAATGTTGATTTTGGATAACTGTGCATAATTGATCTGCTTATAATAAAACCTCCAAACATCTGTGGGTTTTTCCGCATTTAAAACGTGTAAGACTGAGCTGGGTTGCAAAGCCTAAATTCCCCATCTTGAGTTAGCAACTCAGGAAATTTGGTATGTTTCAACTTCTCCAAAGGTGTTTGCAGCCTCTTCCAGCTCTGTGTACAGCAGGCACACCTGATACTGGACACCAGTATAATTATTAGGGAAACGATTCTACTTTTGCTCCTTTTTGTTGGGAGCAAAAGTAAATCTCAGAAACACTGATACCATCCATCAAGCGTGGGGAAAGCTAAACTTCACATACCTCATCAGGAGACTGTAATTTCATGCCAGGTTAGAAAGCATAAGGAATGAAGAGGATGAGAAGGGTTGCTGTAAATTTGCTGTTGATCAGAAACTTGGATGAGAAGCAGATGGCTGCAGGACAGTTGGGATAGGCTGCAGAGGTGTGAGACCCTCCCCTGTGGGCATCAGCTGCAGAGGAAGTAGATGGCATCATCAGCACTAATGCTGTGTTCTTCCTGCCTACTGTGGAGACTGAAGCTTATAGTTCAGTACTAGTCTGGTTTGGCATAGCTTGCTGTGAAATACTTGGTGAGGGTAGGTTATACCAACACTCAGCTTCTGTGAGTTTTTGTGACCCACTGGCTGTTTATTTTGTGTGTAGATAGTAAAAGAATTAAGCATCAAAAGCACTACGCTCACTTGATTGCTGTGTGCTTGTGTGCAGACTAGTTGTAGTGGCTTCTGACTGTGTGGAAATGCAGGACTGTAGCTACTAACCTGTTGTCTTGGGGGGGTTGGTTTAGTGTCATCTTGATGAGAAAGGCTTGCTTTTATGTTTCCAGAGTTCGGAATTGGCCTCTCTCTCCCCTGCACCACATGTCTGTTAAGTCATCCGATTGCCATAGCCTTAAAGTATGTGCTTTGCTAGGCAGCATGAGTTGAGAGGTGAAGTTTGGGCTATAAACTTGAAGCTGTTTGCTGCAGCATCAGAGACAGCTGTGCACAAGTGAACAGATGAAAAGTGAAAAGAGGGGGGGGAAATGGCTTAACACAGTGAGGTGGACATGGAAAGGTTAACAAAGTTACTTCTGCTCATCTTGGGTTATGTTTAACACAGGGCTGCAAAACTTTAGAAGTGCTCATGGGATTGCTTTTTAAGGGGGCATCTTGGCTTGCTGAGCTGCTCAAGTATCCACAGCCTTAAGATTTTTCTCTTGAGTTAATCCAGCCATTGGTACAGCAACACATTAAGAGTTTGAGCCTTTCTGTTAGCAGAGAGTCACTTCAGATGAGCTCGGTAATCCATAACGCCACTGCAGCTCGTGGGCTTACAGAACTTTGTGTTGTGCTGCTGGGTACTCCTTAAGGTCCTGTCTCTGTCTGCTGTGTCATTGGACTACTTTCCTAAGGGCTTTAGCTACACTGCCAGCGTTTCAAGCGCACATATGCGGTGTCAGAAAGACCCAATGCTTCGTAATCCCTGTGATAAATCAGGCCTGCCATTTACCACTGTGCCTAATTACTCTTGTCTTCTACTGTAGGTTGCACAGAGCATTGAAGATCATCATCAAGAAGTAATTGCTTTCTGCAGAGAGAAAGGTTTCCATGGTTTGGTTGCATATGACTCCGATTATGCGTTGTGCAACATCCCTTACTATTTCAGTGCCCATGCCCTAAAACTGAGCCGTAATGGGAAAAGCCTCACAACAAGCCAATACCTAATGCATGAAGTTGCCAAGCAACTGGACCTGAATCCAAATCGCTTTCCTATTTTTGCTGCTCTTCTAGGTAAGTGAAGTACTAAAAGCAGTGGATGCTGCTAGTCAGCCTCTGGTGGGGGTTGCAGTTAACTCTTGTAGTGTACGTGTGTGACGTTTGACACAGCACCTAGGCAAAGGCATTCCTTTGTGTTCAGACATTCCTGCTATACCTGAGGTGGGCTGGACGTGTTTTTATGAGGCCAGACATGCTGAATTTGTAGAGACCTGTGAGTGATGCAAATTGTGGCTGTCTAGAGACAAGTAGAAAGTAAGAATTCTGCAAAGCTCTGCCTAGCCAAAATGTTCTAGGTGGGTGGGGAATCAGGATGGTGGTTGTTTGGCTCAGCTTGGTCTTAGTATGTGAGGTCTGCTTTTGATAAGGCACATTCCAGACTTGGGAAGCATACTGATGTTTTGTATCCTGCCTAAAAATAACATGTATGGAGATGTTTGGATTGCAGGGGCTTTTTATTCCCTCAGAAATGAGTATTGGGCAACTGTGACAGCACGTAAGGTGCGCCAGAAATACATTACATTGCAGAACTGAGTGGAACTCCACATGTCTCATAGCACAGGCAACCAGGAGTTTTGTTGGGATAGTTGCTTAGCACTCCTGCTTCTAATGCAAAGTGGTGTCCTATCTTGAAGGAGGAGAGATAGGAGGGACTTCATATCTCTGCTTCAGTGGTACAATTTTAACACTTTTTTCCCCAGCAGTGGTAGAAAACAGCTGTGATGCTCAGGTGGAAGAGTGAAGTAGTTACTAATAAAGTTTGCTCCAGTGAATAAGATCTTTTTAGAAGAGCATTATGACGTACTTTTTGGGTAAATAAGTGTCATAGTAAGCAAACAAGAAAACGTGGATTTTTCTTTTTATTTGCTCACTGACTGTGTTTTAGTGTGGGTGCAGGGTAGAAGAGGAAAGCTTCTCCTGTGGAAGCTGTAAATGAGAGAGGCTGCATGTTTCTGCTTTAGCATGCTAACAGTTACTGCTCTTTAATATTAAATAGTTTCTAGTCCAGGCAAGTACCTTCCACGTGAAGTAGGAAGGAACCAAAGCATCTCACAGTAGAAAGCCACAAGTATTTGGCTTGTTGAAGTTGCTCTCTGTTGGTGCCTTTTTTTCATACCCAGGATGGGTACCTGTCTGCAGGGCTGTGTGCAGGAATGGCAGATGGTTGGCTAAGCTGCAATTTAGAACAAAACCCCGGTGTCAGTTGCATGACAGACTACTATTGCTGGGCTTTGTTTTGGAGTCTATAAATAAGTTGTTGCATGCCAGTTCAGTGAGTAAGGATTACTGCTCAGAAGGCAGTTTCACAGTTGCAGATATGCTTTATGGCATCAGTGTGGAACACATGTGAATGACATTGTTTTAACTTGTCACACAGTTAGAGCTGCATGACCAGCTGGGCCCTTGCTTGGTTTTGTTAAATGACAGGTGAAAACTATTCTGTGAGTTTTCTGAAGGTTCTGCAATTTTGTGCAAGAAGCTGTTGACTGTTTTTCTCTCTTGCTGTCTTACACAACAAAATACTTTTCAACTTGCTCTTAGGAGAAAGAGACTTGGGCTTATTTCACATGATTAGTAGGAGAGAGGGATTTTGTAGGCTTTTCTTCCAAATTGATACAAAGGTTAAAAGAAGTTCAGCTACAAGTTTAGTTTTGTGTATTCTTCTGCATGTCATGTGTGTGCACATGTGTGTTCAGTATGAGCAAGCAGGATAAAGTATGTGAAAGTCAGGGTTAGGACAAAAGGTGCTTGGGAGACCTTCCTCTGAGGAAGGTGTCTTATATCTTAGCAAATATTTAAAAAGTGTAGGTATTTGGTGATCCAAACAAAGATTACATCAGCTTACAACAAATAGACTTCAAGTGCTGGCAACATTGCTTCACTTCTGCACCTCAGGAATATAGTAGCTTCAGGGGCTTTACATAAAGTACTAAATACATATAGGAGCATAATTGTGTGTAGTGTGGCAAGTGTTTAAAGCAAGGTAGCTCATTCAGATCTCAATTTTTATATTTGATTTAATATCTGAGGGTGTGTCTGGCTTCACAGGTTATTTGTTCTAGCTCCTGTGGCCTCTTACGGTCTCCTTTGAACCTGATAAGTAGAATGAAGCAAATCAGACACAAAAAGAGTGCTTGATTAGTTGGGAAGGTATGTGAAGCTGTTAGATGGCTCTGCTGTTCTGGGTACATCAGGTCTGTGAATCCCCTGTACAGAGAAAATACTCTTGTTTTCAGATACTTTCTTGTCACTAGCTTTGAGGGTCAGTGTGGGGATGCTGAAGAGAAAAAGTAGTCTGGAATGATTCAGCAGGTGGAGGAGCCTGACCTAACTGGTCAATTAAACAAATGTTCTCAGTAGTGAATTATCTGGAGTTGAGCTGTGTTCAGGTGTAAAGTTTCTATTGAAGTACTTCAGCAAAATATTTTTCTGCCTACCAACTAGCAAAGATTTCTGTCTGAGAAGGTTATTTATACCCTGTGGCTACTTGCTTTGGTTTATAGCTTTTTCTTTCTTGCAGCTTTTAGTGTAGTAGAGTTTGATAGTCCTAGGTTGTTAACACAAGGAGTAGCCTTCCTGTGAGTAGTTAAAATGTGGGCAAAATACTGCATCCTCCAAGAGTGTGGCCTGTAAATGTTCTATCCTAATTGCTGATGTAAACGGGGAGGTGAGTTGGGTTCTCCTGCAAATTTTGAGTCAAATACTGTGGAGTAAACAACAAAACAAAACCCTCTCCAAACCCATGCTTCAGCAGAAGAAAAACAGACACAGTGTGAGGTATAGGACTGTAATTCTGTGAACTCTTTAGAAAGGGCAATGGCTTCAATTAGTGTCTAATTGCTTATAAAAAAACCCAAGGCATACACTATAATAAGCCATTAAAATGGGAAAAATCAATATATGTGGAGGTTGTTCAGCCAGGTCAAGAAATGGAGGTTGCTTATGTAATGTTGATCCCTCTCCCACTGTGACAGTGCTTCCCAATGTGTGTTCAGTGATACAGTGTGTTGTGGTTCTCAGTAACATTGCAGGACTAGGTGAGGTCAGTACAGGCATGGCTGATTTGGACTGTAGAAGACACTGCTGCACTTCAGCATCCTAAACTCTGTAGCTCAGTGTGTGGGCAGAATCGGTCAACTGGTCAAACTGCCCTGTGTGTGTGTGTTTAAGGGGATGGAATTAACTGGAAGGACAGATGGAGAGCAAGCAAGGTTGAAGTTTTGGTGGTAGGGAGAGAATGCCTAACTGTTTAAATAGGTAATGTTAGCACTTAGAGGAGCTATTAGTAGTTACCACAAAAACTGTCCAGTGACCTGGCTGGACTTGATGTTTTCAGACCTGTAGTATGGACCTGCAGTCCAAACCTACCTCAATTTGATCAGTATGAATGTGGCTTTTACATAGAATCATAAAGTAGTTTGGGTTGGGAAAGACATTTTGAGATCATCCAGTCCAACCATTCTTTAACTCTGCCAAGGCTGGTGCTAAACCATGGTCCTCAGCACTACATCTCTGTATCTTTGAAGCGCCTCCAAGTGATGGGGCTCAGATACCTTCTTGGGCAGCCTGCTTTAGTGTTTGAGAACCCTTTCATTGAAGAAGTTTCTTCTAATGTCCAGCCTAAAATTCCTCTGGGGCAACTTGAGGCCATTTCCTCTGGTCCTGTCACTTGTTGCTAGGGAGAAGAGACCAACCCCCACCTGGCTCTGACCTCCTTTCAGGAGGTCAGAGAGCAAGGTCTCCCTCAGCCTCTTGAGGGAAGACCCTTATACATCTCACATCTCTCTGGCATGAGTTGAAAGTTTAACTCCTGGAAGATGATAATGTCACCTTGCTGGATGGAGATCTCAGCAGTAGGGGAAACATTGATTGGACACAAAGACTTTCTCTAAGAGGACATCTGCTAGTCACCAGACAATGGACAGCTCTGGGTTTTCACAAGTTAGGAGCAAACTATTTTACAAGCACGGTATGAAGAAAGTAAACAGCTGCCATATTACAATAATAATACAATACACCAGGTTGAAAGAGTATCTGGCAATATTCATTGTGAGTTGGTGAGAGCTGAAGGTGTTGTCCAAACTATGCAAGTTAAAAAAGAAAAAGTTGTGAGGACCTGAGCAGCCACAGGAGCTGTGTGTTCACTGCCATGCTGCTGCTCTGCAAAACTATAGGCGCTGAGAGTATCCTGAAGTTCCTATCCAGAGGGTGGCATAACATTCTGCTTAGTTCTCTGCATTGTTTGCATCCACAGACACTGAACTCTGTCAGTGCTTGATTAGTTACTCTTTGGTTAACTCAAATGTTTGAAATCTTTCATAGTGAGAACTTTGGGGGTTTCCTGAGTGCTTTGGGGAGGAAAAAAGGGCAAAAAAAGCATTTTAAGCGATGTTCCATTTGGTGTGAGCAGCTTGGAAAACAGCCACTGCCTCTGTTCATTGGAATGATTACAGAATTGCCCAATTCCTTTGCTGCTGCCAGCCCAGGTTCCTGTCTGACCTAGTCAGGTCAGCAAAAGAAACTTCAGCAATTGGGAACCTTCTAAGTGCCACTGGAGCTGCCTGCGCTCGCAGGGTTAGAGACATCTTGCTGCACGATGGAGGAGAATGCAGATTGCAGAGCCAGCTCCGAGGTGGATCAGTGGGGGCACGTGCTGGGATGCAGGCAGAGCTGGTGTCAGAGAGCAACAGGCTGTGTTCTTCCACTGTGGCACCTGCAGTACTAAATCCTCTTGAGGATTCCCTAACAGCAGCCATGCCAGGTTGAGGTTGACACCATGTGTTGTGACTGGCTCTACTGCTTCTGTAAGTGATCTGGAGCTTGTGGAAGAGTGCTCCAGGAGCAGAGGGAAGTGTATCTTGCTGCAGCAGCAGCATGCTAATTGGGTTTTTCTGGAGAAACAACAAGATCTCTGCAAGTTTAAACTCTCTTTGGTAATCCTATCGATTGGGAGTTGAGGACTGATTGCAAATTGTTTTGCTGCTTGTGGAAACAATATGTAACATTTATGGTGTACTTCAATAAAGCTCTGCATTATGTTCTAGGTAATCATATTCTACCTGATGAAGATTTGGCTTCCTTTCATTGGAGTTTACTTGGTCCAGAACATCCACTAGCTTCACTTAAGGTACAAACTTAACAATGAGCAATTAAGCTAAAGTCAATCACAGTGGTTACTCGATGCAGTGTAGTAGGTTAATGTATGGCAGCTACACAAAGCTCTTGTTCTGGGTCACCCTCTGGTTTCCCAGTCCGTCTCTGTTGACTGCAGAGGATATCAGGGGTGATTAACCTCATGAGGCTAAACTTAGCTTCTGTGATCCCCCTCCGTGCCCTTCAGCTACATGAGCCGGACTGCTGCCGCGTGGGTTGGCTTTCAGAATGTCACTTCTAACTCGTTCATATTTTTAAGAGGAGCATTTTTTGTTTAGTCATGTTCTTCAACTGTCAGAGATAATTAGCTGGATCTCTTCCTACCATATTGCTTTATTTTCTGCTGATCTGAGTATGTGTGTGATAGTGTTCTGTACTTAAAATGTAAAAGTGCTGGAGAACGGGCTGCTCAAGGAAGTTAATGTAGCCTTCGGTGGATCGATTGGTTTAGTTTTGAGAGAAGTGTCTGATGCTCTTAGTTTACAGTATGTCTGTTCTGCTGCTTCATCACACCTGCTTTGTTCACCTGCCAAGTAGACAGCTATAAAAGGGAAGCTGGACACATCAGAGAAAGGGATAGTAGTGGCCTTTCTTTCTGCCACAGCAGACATCTCTTTTTCCCTGGCTCCAAGAGTGCATCATGCAGCAAATCAATTTGGTTTTGTAAATTCTGTAAGACTGTGTTGTTATGGCCACAGCAAAAATAGGTGAGAGTGCCCCCCTCCTGTTCCAAAAGTTTATTAAGCATTGAAAAAACATAACTTGTTTTGCTGAAGGTAGGATTTAAAATCAGGTTGAAACTTTACAGCAGAGTGTTTAAGGCTTGCATGAGCACTGCTTAGTGAACAGCTGTGACAGTCTGATGTTACACTCATCCCCTTTAGCCGCTGCTCCTGGGCTTAGAACGGTAAGTGTCAGCACTTCGTAGTGGCACACCAAAACCTGCTTGTGTGTTTTGCTGCCTACTTGTCAAACTGGAGGTGAGAAAAGGAAAGCTTGAGTGGACCTGCATGTTCATTTTTTTACTGTAAAAGTTCAAATGTAGGACTCCTCTCAAAGTGCTTCATAAAGTTCCTGAAGCTCAGAATACTTCTTTGTGGTTTAGACTGAGTAGACTTGTTTTACAGCCAGTTCAGACTATGACTTCAGGCACCTAGGCCTTCTGGAAAGCCTTCTAAATATATATTGAATTACTTGACTGGAATTAAAATTGGATATTGGCCATCTTTGCATCTAGATTTATATTTTCAGGGGGAACAGCAGCTGGGCTTTGTAGTTGGCATCCTAAGGAAAAGCAGCTTGTTTCCTTGGAGCGTCACTGGGCTGTCTGAGGCAGCCCTCCCTGTCGTTATGTAATCTCTTTGCCAATGTTAATCAGATTTGAAAGTGGTTCCCCATTTGGCTGTTAAAGGCTCCATGAAAACTGATACACTATTATCAATGAAAAAGACCCAAATGAGTGCCCTTAGTGAGGGAAAAGGCAGGCACAACACATGGTTCCTTTCATTTCACTGCAGCTTGCTGCCTGGTTGTGAAGTAGCCCTGAACTAACCCCAGCACTTTGGTCTCCTAGCTGATAATGATGTCAAAGGGAGGTAAAGAAGGACCAAAGCAACAAGGACACAAGTCTACAGGAAACCAATCTTCATTACTTACTGGTCATGGAACAGCTGAGCTTGGGTTTCAGCAGTGTTCATGGTCTGAAATTATAACTAGTTTAAGTAGCTCATTAATTCAGTGTGGCAGTGATGTCATTGCAGCTCTCTTTATGGAGACCTGTGAGTTGGGTACGTACAGAGAGCAGTATTCCTTGTCAGTGCTAGGAGTGCTTACAGAACCCTAAAAGACAAGTGTTTGTTAGCCACAAGTGGAGAGCAAGAAGGAGCTTCAGAGCAGTGCAGAAAGTGCAAGATGTCATGAAAACTGGAAATGGGTGGTGGGGGAGGTGTTGGCAGCTGCCCAGAATGTCATCCCTGGGCTCTACCTCAACCTTTGCTTTGTTGTGTCTGTTTAGTTACTATTGAGTATTCTCCCTCCTGACAACCAAGTGCCCTAATTCCACACCTCATCCAATTCAGGAGTTAGGACACTTTCTCAGTGTGCAAAGATTTTTGATCTTTTGTATCTAAGACAGTGTGGTGTTGAGCATCAAAGCTAATAGATTGAGTTTCCAGTGTCCTGATCTGTGCTTTTCAGGGAGAGCTGTCAGCGTCAATAACGTACAATTGATTTTCTGCTTTCCTTCTCAGTCTGAGAAATGGTTACTCTTCTTAGAGGAAGCTTTGCTAGTTTGCCAGTTAAAAAGTAGAACTTGAAAAAGAAGCTACCAGTCTTTGCTGAGGATTGGTGTGTCTGCTCAGGTGTCAACAGTGAGGTGACAAAAAGCAAAGTGAGGATTAGAGAGGGACATGAGGGTGGGACTTCAGTTCACATCTAGAAGGACATGAACCTAATCATCAGGAGAATATCTGTACAGGCTGGAGAAAGAGCCATGCCTTTCACAAGACATCAGCAGTGCAGCTCACAGACAAATTTAAATGAAGACTTTTGAATTGCTCTTGCTGCAAAAGGGCCAAAGAATCCCAAACTTAACCCTGCAAGCTGTTCTGAATTTCCCTGTGCAAACAGATAATGCACCTAATAAACATGAAGACCTATGTGTGAGATCTGTTACCTGGCCAAGAGCAGAGCTCACTGAAATTCAGACCACCTGAGTGAGAAGCTAGAACAAGAAGGGAGTTGATAGACTTCCTGAGAAATAAGTTGGCTGCTAGACCTTGCTTGGATGCTGGCATGCTACTCTGCTTTGTGTGCTTTGAGGTCTACCTTGGAGACAAAGACATTTGGTTCATGTTCTGGAGAGCTTGGTACAGTGTGGAGCTTCAAGAGCAATGTGTAACACCATCAGAATGATGTTAGGAGGGCAGTTCCTTATCTCTGGAATGAATTAGTACCTCTTTGGGAGCACATACCTCCAAGGAAGTGCAGACTCTATTTGCAAGGTAACCTTAGAAAGAGGTCCTAATGCAGTCTCCCTTTTGAGAAGGGGTGTGCAGAGAAACTTAATCTCCTTGCTTGGTTCATCTCAGCAGAGTGGCAGAGGGAGAGGCTTCCAGAAAGCAATCCAAAGTATGCAGGTTAGGCTTCTTCTCTGAATTGCTCTAGGAAATTCCTGTCTTTCTCTGTTGACTTCAGAGCGTGTCTGCCAGAGGGAGACTCAATATGCTAAGTAGATGCCTGGGTAGTTTGCTGCTGCTCAGGTAACAGACATGGTGCTCTTAAGATTTGCTTAAGTAAGTGTCTGTCAGTTGTGGGTTTGGGGGGGGCTTATGCTAAGGGTCCTCATAGCATGGTGCAGGCCAGCGAGCACCTCAGGAAGCCCAGCCCCCTGTGAAAAGCACAGGCATCTGGAGGTCAGAACAGCTTGCTCAGGGCTTTGCCTAGGCTAGTCTTGAAAGTTTCCAGGGATGGAAACTGCACAGCCTTTCTGGGCAGCCTGCTCCATGGCTTGGCAGACCCAAGGGTAAAAATGTTTTGCCTTGCATACCATCTGAACCATCCCTGTTCAGACTGTGTCTGTTGTCTGTCTTTCTCCATAGTGCAGCACTGTGAAGAGTCTGTTTCCATCTGCTTGAAAACCTTTCTGTAGGTATGGGAAGGTTGCTGTTTGGTATCTCCATAGCCTTGTTACCTGCCTGAATAGAATCATAGAATGGTTTGGTTTGGAAGGGACCTTAAAGATCATCTACTTCCAACCACCCTGTTGGGCATGGACACCTCCCACTAGACCAAGATGCTCAAGGCTCCATCCAGCCTGACTGACCACTTCCAGGGTTGGAGCCTTCACAACTTCTCTGGACAGCCTGCTACAGTGCCTCACCCCTCTCACAGGGAAGACTGACTTTCTCTCTAATCTCAATCCAGCTTCTTCCAGTTTGAAGTCATAATCCCCATTCAGCCTTTTCCCATAAAATGAGTGCTGCAGTTCCTTGACCACCTTAATGGGCTTCTGTGGAACTGGCTTAACCTTTTTGACATCTATCCTGAGACTTAAAGTGGATGCAATGATCTACCCAGCACTGAGGAGCAAGATCCTCCAGTCTGCTGGCTGTGCTCCTGCTACACAGCCCAGGCAGGGTGCAGCTGGCCTTCTCTGCTGCTGGGGCACCAACCTGCTTGGCTTGTGTTCAGTTTGCTGTCTTCCAAGAGCCTCAGGCTCTTTTTGGCATGACTCCAGCCTACAGAGTAGCCAGGGGTTATTCCTGCCCAGGTGCAAGACTTTGCTTTTGGAGTTGCTGAATTTCTTAAGGCTCCCATTGCCTTACTCCTCTGCTTTGTCTAGATCTTTCTGGATGGCAGCCCAGCCCTCCTGGTGGTGTACAGGGCTGTCATGCAGGTTGTCTCATGAAGTCTGTATGTGTCATGCTTTTGACTTTCTGCTCTCTTATGTTCTGTCTGATAGCATTTTTGTTCCTCTTGAGATTGGATTTTCTCAGGGTCCTCCATGTACAAACTGCTAGCAAGTGATCTCCACATTGTGTTACCATCAAGACACACAAAAGCAGAGGTCAGTTTCCCAACCAGGAATTTTCAATTGGATAACCTGATCCCCAGGGAAGAGCTGAACTTCACTGGTTTGCAAGGATTTAAAATCATCCAGGAAACTTCTTGCCTCTTCAGAAAGTTTGTCATTGAACCAGGTGCTCTGAGAGCTTGTAAGATGAGATGCTTTCAACATTCAAAGGCTGATACAAAATCCAGCTTGTATGCAATCTCTCACAGAAATTACTAGACCAAAAAAGCCAACCAACCAAAAGCCATGCAGTTGTTTGTAGTGTTCTTCATATCTTCAGCCTTTTCTCCTGCCAGGGGGGAAAAAAATGTTCCCTGTGTGTCACCTTACAGGCACTGAATGTTCAAGGTCTGTTTTTTAATGGCTTGAAAATTAAGCTAAACTGATTATCTGTTTCCAGCAGGCATAACAGTAAATGCTGCTACTTGGGTTGATTAGCTTTTAAAGGCTTCACATCCTGGAGACAGTAGGCAGCTGGAATGATCCCAGGATTGGGGAGCTTTTCCCAGGTGCACCTTAGGTACCTTCTGCAGTAGCCCAGCAGTTCATCAGACACTTGTGCAAGTTTATTTTGTGAGACCACCACGTTTTTATCTAACAGCTTCTGGGCTCTGTAATGCTGCTCCCTGCCTCTCATTTTGACAGAGTGGTACAGAATCCATTTCCTTTCCCCACATAATCTTCTCAGAGTGCATTAATAGGTGTCCTGTATTTTTTGTCAGTGGTCTGTCATGAAGTTGAAGTGGTGCTTCTACATCTAGCAAAAAAAGGCCATTTTTGGGCATTGTGCTTTCTAATCTGACCACTTCCAAGTGTGTGATCCACCTCACAGGCTCCCAGGATGTTAGGGGCTGGAAGGGACCTCTGGAGAGCTTCCAGTCCAACCCCCCTGCCAGAGCAGGAGCATAGAATCCAGCACAAGTCACACAGGAAGACATCCAGACAGGGCTGGGAAGGCTCCACAGAAGGAGACTCCACAACCTCTCTGGGCAGCCTGCTCCAGGCCTCTGGGACCCTCCCAGTTCTTCCTCATGGTGGGATGGAAACTCCTGTGCTGTAGTTTCCATCCCTTGCCTCTTGTCCTATCCCAGGGCACAAGTGAGCAGAGGCTGTCCCTGTCCCTTCCTTCCTGACCCCCAGCCCTCAGCTATTGATAGACATTGATAAGATCCCCTCTCAGTCTTCTCCTCTCCAGACTGAACACCCCCAGGGCTCTTAACCTCTCCTCATCAGGCAGTGCTCCAGTCCCTTCAGCATCCATGTAGCCCTCTGTTGGACTCTCTCCAACAGATCCCTGTCCCTCCTGAACTGGGGAGGCCAGAACTGGATGCTGTATTCCAGGTGGGGCCTCAACTAGGGCAGAGTAGAGGGGGAGGAGAACCTCCCTGTTAGCCTTTCTAAAATTCATTTTCTGTGGTGTTGCTTGTTTGAAACTCTTCTGTAGAAGATAAGGAAAAAAGAACTTCTAGGGAGAGATGTCCTATCATGAGAAATCAGCGCAAGGTGACAGTGGTGGTGCTGTGAAGTGCTTTGTGTGCAGCTCCCAGTGAGTCTGACCCATCCTTGTGTTTTCTGTAACTTCAGATGGTAGGGCTTCCTTTGTCCCATTCCTAGCCCTCACTAAGACCTGTCCAGTGTTTTAATGCACACAATTTGAGAGGGATTCTTTATGTTTCAGTGCAAGATCTACCCTTTTGGATTACTGGTAAGCTCTAGAATGAGTAAAAAAACCTTTTCCTTTCTGTTCTCAGGAAAGTACATCTCGTTTTACCACTTCTTCTTTCTGCCTCCTGTGCAGGCTGCGACAGTTAGTTTTGAGGCTGTTCTTGCATCTGTACTGGATGTCTTTGAAACAGAATAAAAGAAAACAAAATGCCCAAATCTGGAACCATTCTTTCAGAATGTCTTGCTTCAGGAATGAATACCATGCCCCAGGGAGGTCCCTAGGCTGTTTGTTTGAGAGCAGCTAAGTGGGGGCGATGTGCACGGTCAGCCTGCTTGGGGGTGAGCAGGTTAGAAAGCATGGCACTAGAAAAGAGCAGCTCTTTGCTCATTGCAAAAGGAATACTACAATTCCTGAGAGACCTGAGAAAAATCACAGGAGGCCTACTAATGCTCTTAGTCTGTCTTGCTTGAGCTTCATGCTTCTAGGGTCTGAGCTGAACATTGCTTCCAGAGTGCTGTGGTGTCTTGATGGTAACCACTGATGGTTCATTGCACGTTGCTGTCAGGGAGGTCATGCGTGACACAGGAGGGATTTCTTTTTCCTTTCATCCAGCCACTGTTGAAGTGGAGGTTGCAGAAGCACTTAGGTGGTAGTTCAGGGCTTCTCCAGGGAGCCCTGCAGAGGGCTCATTGAATGTGGCACAGCCATATTGTGATTGTTTCACTTCAAAGGGGTGTTATTGTTCCATGTACAAATGCGATGGGAGGCGGTGGTGAAACCACTGGCTTTATACCAGTGA
Source organism: Picus viridis (assembly GCA_033816785.1). Lineage (NCBI taxonomy): Eukaryota > Metazoa > Chordata > Aves > Piciformes > Picidae > Picus > Picus viridis. The sequence continues at coordinate 19,508,368 of CM066592.1, forward strand.
GAGAGAAATCTTCTGCTTCTGCTTGCAGATTGGGTGCAGAATCTTGTCATCAACATTTGTGACTGCAAGCTTACACACAAATGCCATCTGTGGTTAGTATTGACAGTATTCAAGAGTGCACACCAGCAACATGGTGCTGTCTGAAGTAGAAATCATTGCTGTGCCACTGTCTGCACTAAACAACCCTTCTTACTTCAGGGTCGTAGAATGTGGAGCTCAGCTTTGGTAGAGAATGGCCACATGGAGAACATTCTGATATTTGTAAAAACCAGGCATTAGGAGAAGGAAATGTATAAAACCAGGAATCTGGGCCAAAAAATGCCATGGTGTAAATATATGGAATACAGTCTAAGAAGCTGCATAAGTGGATCAAATAAGGGGGGAAAGAGGATAATTACGTACGGTAGACTCTCTCTATAAAAAAGAGCTGTGGGACAGGTTTTAAAGTTGCAGGCACACAACTAATGAAGTGCTAATCAGATTCTGCATAAACATTTCTCACAAGGCTAAGTTTTAGTTGAAGTGTGATACCTCTGTGTAGAATGCAAGCATGGTTCTCACATCTTCTCAGTTCTTAAAACCCAGCACTGGTAAATAATGATGACAATGATCTCTCAAGTCTCAAATCCCTGAATTTTGCAAGTAGGAAGATCAAAATGTGCTGAAAGCAAAAAAACTAAGCACCCCTGGAGGGGCACAGAGGGAGTGCTCCACAATTGCACAGAGGTTCTAGACAGAATTTTTAGAAATTCCTCAGGCATGCTTTAAAATCCAGGACACAAGGTTGGAGAGCTGTTTCCTGCCCCTCTGAGTGTGTGCGTTGTGCAGCACAGAGGGAAAATTACAGAAGGAGCTTGTGGGTGAGTTGTTCTTCAGACCCAGCTGGCAGCACATTGATTTTCATTTCTCAGTGGTTGCTTGCCCTGAAATTTCTATACCCCATTGAGGATCATGTTGTACATCTGGGAGCAGTAATTCCTGTAACTGTATGCTAAATGCTCCTCAGTTTGTTTTCTGGAGGAGCCTGTTTAGAGATGGAAGTCCAGGGTTCCCAGTGTAATTCCAGTTCTACTCCTTTTCCCACAAGAACACAAGAAAGGGATCAGGCCAAAGAGCTGAGTCTAGAACTTCCTGGTAGAGCACAGCACATCCATCTCCAGCTGTCAGTAGGAGCCCAGGGTTTCCAGGACTCTCCAGTTCCATTCTGTTCTCAATGTAGGCATAAGAAGGGTTCAAGCCAAAAAAATGAGCATAGAACTCCCTGGTACAGCTGCCCCTCTCTGAGCTGTGGGAGCTTCCTCTGTAAGGGCTTTCAGCATCATCCCACGCAGGTTTTCCAGCTCTCTTTTCTTACTACAAAGGGAGGTCTTTTGCTACAAAGTCACAAGTGATTCCTTTCAGACCCATGGCCTGTGTCAGTGAGCAGCGAATCAATGGGAATTCATCCTTTCCTACCATCTTGGGTGGGGTGTGCTCCTGGCTCTGGTTTGTAGACAGATCTGTGGTCTGTATTTGCTCAGGTGGTAGTTCCAGGGACATTTTTAGCGTGCATTTAAGGGCACGTTTCTCATCCATCTAAAACCTGGTGAATATGGGAAGTCAGACACATCTGTCACTGGATGGTGAAACATCAGTTATTTGAATGCCAGAATACTGAGACTCTTTTATCAGTGGAGTTATCTTAGCAATTTCCTCTGTGTCTGCAAAGAGAGTAACCAGCCCTATAATCCTGCTGCTACTGAAGTGCTTGGAAGATCAAGTCACTGCTCACATCACAGCAGCAAGAGTGATCCATCCATCAGTCCTTGTCCATGTGTCATACAGAAAAGACAACAAGGACTCCTTGCCTCAGATGTCATCTGAGTGTGAAGCTGTATGAGTGTGTTCTGCTGCAGCTGATGAAATACAGAACATTTGAAAACACTGCTTGTTCAACTCTGTAATCTTCAAATAGTGAACAAAATAGTGATTTAGACCAGTTCCTGTAGAATCTTGAAAAGGAGCTTCCTTGAGCTACTCCTTTTCTCCACTGGTGTTTGCAGTGACCCCTTTGCTCTGGGTTCTGCTACTGCTTTGCATTCAGAACAGAAGCTGTGTGAAGACGCAGTGTTTGCTGGCATGCCTGTTCCTCTCTGTATATGTGAAATGGATGTCTCCACATGAGATGAGACGTTTTGCACTAGAGGAAAGGTCCAGCTAGAAAGCAGTAAAGTTATTAGCATTGTTGACCTTGTTTGTTGTTGGAGCTGATGTTTAACCAGCCAGTATTTACAGAGAGGTGAGGCTCCACATATCCAGAGCTGTAGCACCGATGACAAACAGAGAAGTCATTGCTGAAGGCAAAGGCTTCCAAACAAGGTGCAAGACCCCCAAAATATTCAGACCTTCAGGCAAGGTGGAATTTGTGGGCTGTGTTTTCAATAAGCAAAGTGTGTTAAATGTCTGCTGTGTGAGGGAGGGGTGTGGGGCTGCCCTGCCTGACTCTGGCTGTCTCTGTTTGCACAGGTACGTGCTCACCAGTTAGTTTTACCACCCTGTGACGTAGTGATCAAAGCCGTAGCTGACTACGTCCGAAATATTCAGGACACCACTGATTTGGATGCCATAGCTAAAGATGTTTTTCAACATTCACAGGTAAAGTAGAAAGCAAATAAGTGGTTCAAAGGTGGTGTTTTGTGTTGGGTTTTTTAAGCCAATTTTGCTGTATATTTGGGCTCCATAAAACCAGAGGGGTTTGTCAGTTGATAGTAGGGGATGTCTTGGTGTACACAGGGGTTTAGATACTCTAATTTCACTTCCACAGATTCCAAAGGTAGAAATGCTGCATTTAGCTTCAGTGCTTTAAAATTAAAGATTCCCAAAGGGATGTTGCCATCTGGCTTTGTGCACTGTCATTGAGAGGCAGTGATACACGGAGATAGTGTTTTCTAGCTTTATCCTTAGCTGGGCTGAGATAATGCTGCTTGTACTGGAGTAGCGCTGTAGTCCTCAAGGGTTGTTCATGCTGTGTGTGATGTGTGTGTTAACTGCTCTAGAGTGCAGTGCTGAGGTAGAGATGACATACCTGGATTTGCTCCTGACAGATCTTTTTCTTATTTTAGTCTAGAACAGATGACAAAGTTACTCGGTTTAAGAGAGCAGTTGCATATTACTCAGCAACTAATAAACCTATGCCATTTCATCCATCACATTACCTAGGTAAGTAATGAAAGAAATGAGGCTTTTCATGCTGACTGAAACCTGGGTTTGCCCTCAGTCACTAGTAGCAGTGTTAGCAAGATCTTACCCAAATGTTGCTGCTCTTTGGTAGCTTTCCTTCGAATGTGAGGTTTCAAAAGAAGGTTTTCTTAGGACACCTGCAGAGGTTGTGCTCTCTCCCCAAAAAGAGGGGACCTGCCTGGCCTGATTTTCCTCATAGCTGCTGGTGCATCAGTTCTAGCATTAGGACAGTTGAGAGTATGGTGCTGTGAACAGCTGAGATCTGGTGACCACTTCCAGTCTTGGACAGGTTCTAAAGAGAAAGGTCTCTGAATCGTTTTAGCCCATAAACCACATTTCCTGCTTCTCACTGGGCTTACCTCACGTGTTTGAGAAATCCAGGTACAGTCTTGGATTACTTTTTTGATGCCGTAACACACCAAGTGAACTTGCAGCCCTAGACCATTTTGGCATTGCAGATGATGGAACAGGTTCCCCAGGGAGCAACCTGATCTAGCTGAGGATGCCCCTGCTGACTGCAGAGGGGTTGGACTGGATGACCTTTGGAGGTCCCTTCTCAACCCAGACCATTCTGTGATTCTCAAGGCTTACAAAAGAGCTGTGTTGTCACAGGATTTACTATAAGTGCCTCGTTCTTAACAAGGAAACGTGATTTGAGCTGACATTTCTGAAGAGTTTTCAGTTCCCAGCTTGCTGTACTCATACAGATTTAGTTTAAATCTTTTGGGGTGGGCTGGAGTGTCTCTATTTACAAAGGCCTGCATTAGATGGCATTAAGGCTACTCTAGGTCAGATACTCAAACTATTCAAAATGCCAGCACCGTGTGTCTGTATGACACAGTTGGTGCTGGCTCCTTCATTGTGACATCTCTTGGACTTTTTTTCTTTCAAGCTTCCTTTGATTTCCAGGTAGAACAAAAATGTGCAGTAATGAGAGATACAAAGCACTGAGACAAGGCAAGACAAGTAAAATAGACTTCACAAGCTACAAATACTTTCATTAAAAAGCAAGAATGAATAACACTGACTTGAAGGCATTCTAGGAAACAGTAATGCTAACAGAAGAAGAATAAATAAACCCTAGAAGCAAGAGGATAAAAAGGGTAACGTTTGTGTCAAATACTGAATGTTTTCATGAGTGTTTGGGTTTTTTTCTTCTCTCTTTTTTTTTTTTTTTTTTGTTTTGTTGCCCCTCCACCCTGTTCACACTACAGCAGCCAGACCAAATCAGTTTGGTATGCCTGGGATAGTGCCACCATATGTTCCTTCTCAGATGCTTAACATTCCACAGACCTCACTACAAGCAAAACCTGTGGTAAGTATAGCCCCTCTGCCCTTCTCCTTGGGAGAAACCTGTGTACTCATCACATTAAAATCTAGGTGGGTTCACTGATGGAATTTTAAGTCTGGAGCTACAGTGATGCTGCAGACTTCTGTGGAGGTCCAAGATGGCTGAGATTTAATGTTGCGCCTTTGGAAAATGCCGCTTGCTCAAATGCTGCCTTTTGTTGTGAAAGAAAAGCCTTTTTCTCCCCTTCACTTAAGAACCATCACTTTATTTTAGGCCCAGCAGATGTCCAATCAGGGTGGGGCCCAAGGTCAGGGTCCATACCCATATAGTCTCTCTGAGCCAGCCATCACCTTGGAAACAGGTGGGAAAAGTCTTTCTGAGCAGAACAACTACAGTAACATTCCTCACGAAGGAAAGCATACACCATTGTATGAACGGTCCTCTCCGATCAACCCGGCCCAGAGCGGCAGCCCTAACCATGTGGATTCCGCCTACTTCCCTGCCTCTTCTACATCCTCCTCCTCCGACAACGATGAAGGCAACGGCAGTGCAGTGAAGTAAGTTCTTCCTAGCTCAGCTTCTCTGACATCAATCTGCTGTCAGGATGCTTTGCCAGTACCCTGCAAGTAGGCAACCTGAACACCGGTGATGCAGTAGACTGAGGAAAAAGAGAGGTGTAGGTCCCTGTGACTGCAGACACGCCCCCGTGGGTCACTCTGGTCTCCTCTGCTAGTTCCTTAACTAGCAGAAATCCAAACCCCAATCCTGCTGGGTGTTTCTCCACTCCTGCCCTTCTGTTTTATTGGAAGGAGTGAGAGAGATGTTGGTAAATGTCATAAAGCCCTGGAGTTCTTTACTTTGTGTAAGAGAAGTATTCCTAATTAACAGTGTTATTCATTAACATTTCAGTAGCAAAGAGCAATGAACCTTCACTGGGTGTGTGGTGTTTACCCTGGTTAGATGTGGGGACAGTGGGGCTTTGCAAAGGCTGCTGCTGTGAGTGTAACAGCTCACCATTTAGAGCAGTCCCCAGGAGCCCTCAGGGACAAGCTGTGTTTGGAGCAAAGGAGTGAAGTTGGGTCTGCTCTGTTCTGTTCGTGTGCCTGCCTACTGTGGAAGTATTTCTGACTTCCACCAGATCCTGTGTCTGCCCTTGGCAGTAAAGTTGTGCAGACTTTCATTTAATTACTGCTCCCTGACCTAGAAACAGGAAATTTGAGCAGAGACAGTTTGGATTTACCTTTGTCTTGTCAGGAGTAGTGGTTTGCTGTGTGAGAATCCAAGCCTGGGGCTTTAGGAGGTCTGTGATTGCCCCGGAAGTTTGTGGCTGGCTGTGACGCTGTAAGTGTGTTACTGCAGCTCTGCAGGATGGCTCGGACTTAGCTTTTGGGATAAATAATACCACATGTCTTGCTTGGTGAAGCAGGTGAGTGTGCATGGCTTCCATGCAGTGTGGAGCTGGAAGTGTGCCTGCTTCACAAAAAACAGCAGCAGGTTTATTATTTTTTTGAGGCCTGTTTTAGAGTTGCCAGAAGAGAATAAATTCAAAAGCAGTCCTGAGGAGTGTCCTGTATGTTGCAGTTTGGAGAAACGATCTCCTAACTTGAGGGAAGCTCCTTGGCACAGTGACAGGTATTTAATAGTTCACTCAGGGCTTTTTCCTGCCTGAACATTATTTAGTCTTCAGTAGTACCCAGCTTTGAAATCCAGGCCACCTGTTGACATGGTGTAAGTGAATCAGTGTCAGGACTGAAGTCTTGAAGAGACTCCTACAAAGTGACTTTTCTAGTACATAGCATCCCTTCAAATCAGAGTTGGGCCTGTAGTTCTGATAAGTCACCAAGGACTCATTCCCACCTGTCTCAGACAGCCCTCTGATACTTGACTGTTCTTCTTTCTGTTGTCCTGCAGCCATGTCGGCGGGAACAAAATAGGCTGGGAGAAAACAGGAGCCCAGTCAGACAGTCAAACGCGTGGAGAGCTGGGAGACCAAACAAAGGTAATTCCTGAAGTTCCAGACACCACAGCTCTTTTGTGTTAAAGCTTTCCAGCAAACTCAGAGTGGAATGTTCAGTATTGATCTGTAGGGCTTAGTGTAAACTTGCCCACATTGTTATGAATTCCAGAACAACAGCTTGAAAGCACAGGAAGAATTTTTGCAAGGAGCTTTGTTGTAGCATGTATGTAAAGGTGAAAATGAAACAGAATGTGTTAGAAAGGTTTAGGTACAAACCAGTAACCAATAAAATAGCTAACAATCTTGCCTCAGATATTGCTGCTCATGTTTGCAGCAGGGCATTCTGAAGATCTTTAGTTAAAGTCTCAGGGTCTGAGCACACAGACTCCATGTCCTGGAACCTGCAGTGCAGTCAGAACAGCTGTAACACATTGCAGTGTTAGCTACAGACTGTTACTCATGGAGTCATAGAATGGGTTGGGTTGCAAGAGACGGTAAAGATCATCCAATTGCAACCCCCTGCCATGGGCAAGACACTTCCCACCAGCCCAGGTTGCTCAAGGCCTCATCCACCCTGGCCTTGAACACCTCCAGGGAGGAGGCATCCACACCCTCCCTGGACAAACTGTTCCTGTGTCTCACCACCCTCACTGAAAAGAGTTTCCTCGTAATATCCAGTTTGAATCTGCCTTCCTCAAGCTTCAATCCATTCCCTCTTGTCCTGGCACTCCCAGCCCTTGTCAAAAGTCCCTTCCCAGCTCTCCTGGAGCCCCTTCAGGTACTGGAAGGCTGCTCTGAGGTCTCCCTGGAGCCTTCTCTTCCCCAGGCTGCACAGCCCCAGCTCTCTCAGCCTGTCCTCATAGGGGAGGTTCTCTAGTCCTCCGATCATCTTTGTGGCCTCCTCTGGACCCTCTCCAGCAGCTCCAGGTCCTTCTTGTGCTGGGGACAGTGCTGCAGGTGGGGTCTGAGCAGAGCAGAGGGGCAGAATCCCCTCCCTGTGGTGCTGCTCTCCCTGCTTTGGATGCAGCTCAGCACACAGCTGCCTGCTGGGCTGCCAGTAACAAGTGCTGGGGAGTTTTTCATCAACTGACACCCCCAAGTCCTTCCCAAGGCTGCTCTGGAGCCCCTCCTCACCGAGCCTAGATTTGTATTCCTTGATTAAAGCTCAGCTGAGGAATAAAAGTCCTTTGTAACCGCCTGGTGTGAATGTCACACGATGCATATTAAAGCAGCTCTGTGGGACCACTTGGAATGTTTTGCACCTAAACTAAGGATGGGAAAACTAAGCCCTTGATAAAGACTTACCATTATTGCAGTCAGTTTCTTCAGGGTTTAAAACCCTCGTCCAGTGTGTGATGATCTGTTCCCAAGTGTGCAGCACGTTTGGAAAGACCATGCAAAGCACTTGCACTTAATGTTGCTGCACCTCTCTGATGGAACTGCACACCAGCTCTTACTTCTGTGTCAGAAAGCCACTCACAAGTTCCTTACATTGCAGACAGCCAGAGCGTTTTCCCTGTGCCTCTGGCATGGAAACTCCAGTGAAGTTGTGCTTTGTGCTTGGAATATCAAGCTGCTGATTTCATCAGCAGTGGTTCTTGTTTTTCAGACTATGCCCTGTAGGATACATACAGTTGTGTGAGCCTGCAGATCACTCGCCCTGTGCAAATGCTGGTTTGACCTATTCCACTCCTTTCTTCTTGGTATTCCAGGCCGGGTGTGAAGCCTTCTGGGTGCCAGCTGCAGCCCCTGCATGTGCTGCACAGCACCCTGTCGTGGGGAGGGAGAGCAGCAGCAGGGCCTTTCCTGGAGCTGGACCATGGGGTGGGTGGGAGCTGCTGCACAGCTTGCCTGTCTTCAGAATTAGAGCTGGACAGGCAGTGATGAAACCTTGCAGTAGGTGGATGCTTGCAGTCCAACTGAAATCCATCCACTGTAATATCTAAATACTTCTGAGTTTTACTTTTTTTTACTATCAAACCACTTCTTCAGCCTTCAGTAGCAGCAGAAAGTTGCACCTGTTGAGCATGACAGGGAGGATTCTGAGGTCATTTTGGAGATGAGCTGGTTTCCTAGAGAGGTAAGGTATTAATGATTAAAAGAAATCTTTCCTGAAGATTGCAGCTGAATGAGCTCTCTGAATTGCTGAGTTACCTTCAAGTGCTGAAAGCAGCAGAGATCAGGCAGGTAGCAGCAGTCTTGACACTTCTCTCAACCTGACTTAATTGTCAAAACTCCATGCTCATAGTTGTCTCATGGCATGATTACACAAGACAAAGGTAAGCTCATCTCATCTCGGGGGGATGTATACTGCCAAAGGAAAAAACCCACCTGTGATAGTTGCTCACATGTCTGAGCGTGGCTGGAGCAGATCCAGGAGGAACCTTGTCATTCAAACAGGGCAAGCATTGCAGATGGGTGGGGGGGACTTTGGCTCTGTGCCCCCAGGAATTGGCAGAGCTGTAAACTCCCATTGTGGTCCACTATCGCTCACCTTTAGTTGTTTGGGTAATAGAAGACAAGGACAAAAATCTTTAAACTGATAAAGCCATATTTGATAATATAATAGAGTTTGATTAGAGCTATGATAGCTCAGCTGTTCATCACAACATCCCAGACTGTTAGAAGTGTTCTCCTTCACAGCTTTTAACCCTTTGTTCTGTGTACTTTCACTTTGTAAATGACATAGAGTCTGGATTTCCAGCTATAAACTAGAATCTTTGGGTCACATCTTGAGAGCTTAAAGTGCAAACTGTGACTGGAAGTTTCCATTGTGCACCCAAAGGCAGCTTTGGATCCTGTATTGTAGGTGCAGCTTAGAGAATCACTGAATCATTTGGCTTGGAAAAGCCCTTTAAGCTCCTCCAGTCCAACAGTTCCCTAACTCTGCTAAGGCTGGGGCTAAACCATGGCCCTCAGCACCACAGCTCTGCCCCTGGGAAACATCTCCGGGGATGGGGATTCAACACCCGGCCTGGGGAGCCTCTTTTAGTGTTTGAGAACACTTTCAATGAAGAAGTTTCTTCTGATGTCCAGCCTAAACCTCCCCTGGTACAACCTGTGGCCATATCCTCACATCCTGTCATTTCTTACTGGAGAGGAAAGAGCAACCTCCATCTGCTTTCAGTCTCCTTTTAGGTAATGAGGTCTCCCCTCAGCCTCTTCTTCTCCAGACTAAACACTCCCAGCTCCCTCAGCTGCTCCTCCCCAGCCCTGTTCTCCAGACCCTTCCCCAGCTTTGTTTGGCTGCTCCAGCCCCTCAATGTCCTTGGAGTGAGGGGTCTGGAACTGACCTCAGTACTTGAGGTGTGGCCTCACCGTTGCCCAGTCCAGGGGGCCAATCACTGCCCTGGTTCTGGGCACGTAGGTGAAGATGTACTATTTAAATTGTAGGTGAAGAAGGAAAGTGCTGTTTCTCTTGGCTGATCTCCTGGTGTGTTTCCACATGCATTCAAAACCTCTGTATTTTGTGTGTTCTGTTACAGGTAGAAGGTTCCTCTAGTGCTTCTTCAGGAAGTCAGGCAGCTGACGTCAAAGGGAATCAAAGCAGTAATCCACAAATCCCGTGCCTGTTGTCAATGCCTACCAGAAACCACATGGATATTACTACCCCTCCATTACCTCCTGTAGCACCTGAAGTATTAAGAGTGGCAGAACACAGGCACAAGAAGGGGTTAATGTATCCTTACATCTTTCATGTTCTAACCAAGGTATGGCAATTGAAAGTTCTCTTCTGTGCACTAATGTTTTTGGAGAGATAATTACACTGGCGAAAGGGCAGCACAGATTCACAGCCCCCTTCCTGCTTGGAGGCTTTGGGTCATTTTAGTGCTTCTGCCAATATTGCCCCCTGTTTCCTAAGCACTGCTCTGGGCTGGTGACTGTTGCAGTAAATCTGAGGTGATTCTGAATTTGAAGTGTTTACTTACAAAAGGAATCCTTTTTCCTGCCTGGATGGAGATATTTTTATAGCTGTGCATCTGTGTCTGTGTTTTATATAGAGTCCATCTGAAAACTCCTGCCTATGTGCTTTGGTGCCTGTGCCAAGGCTTTGCTATTTTCAGAGCTCAAAAATACTTAGATTGTTTTCCCCTCACAGTCTGCTCCCTCCCATCCCTGGTAGCTAGCCCTGATGGAGGCATAGTAGCTGTAAGAAATCTCCTTTGTCTAATCCTAAAATGTCATTCCAGAGATGTTCTCAGTTGGTGGTGGTTTGTAGTTTGGCAGAACATCTCCAATGGCTTTTCTGGGAGAGGGGGAAGGGAATTGGCTGTTTTATGTGCCTCCAGCTTTGATTTGCTTTCAGGTGCCAGGTAAGCTGCAAACATTTTCACACAGCTTAGGGTCTGCTCAGGGTGTCCAGTAAAAACAAATTACCCAAATGGCCACATGAGGACACCTTAGAAAGCAGTGAGGGAGCCTCTCACAGGGAGGAGGAGTTACAGCTTGCCTCAGTGTGTCTGGAAGCTGCTGAAGTCTGCTTTGTGCAGAGCCAGGAAGGAGCCAGAGCAGTGGTGTTCCTGCACAGCTGGATGAGACTTCATCTACTCTCCGAAGACATTAAGTTTGTTCCTTCCAAGTGCAAAGAGATTAGTCCTAAAATGAGACAACCTCGGTCGTCTTCCCTCTTCAGTGTTCAGAGCACGTAGTACAGACCTCAAGCCTGTTAGCATCCAGCAAAATGGCACTGTCCACTTTCCTCTCAACTTGGATTTGTCTTAAAAATCCATCTCGGGACAAAGAACTGGAGGTGGGGGTCTGGAATCCATACAAAGGAAAGTGGAGAAGAATCAGAAGGTGTGAAGCCCATTGATGGGCTGGCTCTCTTCACAACCTGCAGAGCCAAGTACATGAGTATATTGAAATACCACTTGGTGTGTAATCATAGAGTCATGGAATCATTCAGATTGGAAGAGACATTTGAGATCAGAGAATTACAGAAGGGCTTGAGTTGGAAGGGACCCTAAAGATCTTCTATTTTTCTAGTTCCAGGGCCCCCTGCCACAGGCAGGGACACCTCCCAGTAGCCCAGGTTGCTCAAAGCCTCGTCCAGCCTGGTCTTGAACACTTCCAGGGATGAGGTGTCCACAACCTGTACCAGTGTTTCCACCCTCATTGGAAAGAATTTCTCATCTCCAGTCTCAATCTCCCCTCTCACAGCTCAAAGCCATTGTCCCTCTTCCTGTCAGTCCCAGCCCTTGTCAAAAGTCCCTCTCCAGCTCTCCTGGAGCCCTTTCAGGTACTAGAAGGCTGCATTAAAATCTCCCTTGAGCCTTTTCTACTCCAGGCTGAACAGCCCCAACTCTCTCAGCCTGTCTCCTTAGGAGAGGTTCTCCAGCCCTCTGTGCATCTTCATGGCCTCCTCAGGATTCACTCTAGCAGCTCCATGTCCTTCTTGAGTTGGAGGCACCAGAACTGGACACAGTACTCTGGGTGAGGTCTCAGCAGAGCAGGGGGGCAGTCACCTCTCTTGATCTGCTGGCCACACTTCTTTTGATGCCATTTGCCCTCTGGGCTGCCAGTGCCCATTGCTGGCTCCTGTCCAGCTTCTCACCCACCAGCACCCCCAGATCCTCTTCCACAGGGCTGCTCTCCATCACCTCCTCCCCCAGCCTGTACTGATGATGAGGATTGTCCTAACTCATGTGCTGGACCCTGCACTTGCTCTTGTTGAACCTCATGAGGTTCTCCTGGTCCTACCTCTCCAGCTTGTCCAGGTCCCTCCGGATGCCATCCTGTATCAACAGCACCTCTCAGCCTGGCATCATCTGCAGTCTTGCTGCTGGTGCCTCAGGCCCCCTGTCTATAGCATTGATGAAGATATTGAACAGTACAGCTCCCAGTACACACCCCTGAGGGACACCACTTGTCACCCATCTTTATGTGGACATTGAGCTGTTGACCACTACCCTCTGGATGCCAGCATCCAGCCAATTCCTTATCCACTGAAGAGTCCACCCACAAATCCAACTCTCCACCCATCTGTCCAATCAGAAGGCTGCTGTGGGGACTGTCAGAGGCCTTGCAGAAGTCCAGACAGATGACCTCTGTAGGTCATTCGTTGGCACTGATGTAGTCACCCTGTGGTAGGAAGCCCCTGGATTGCACAGGCAGGACCTGCTCCTGGTGAAGCCCTCCTGGCTCTCTCCAGTCACCTCCCTGTCCTCCATGTGCCTTAGCAGAGCTTCCAGGAGGATCTGCTCCATCTTCCCAGGCATAGAGGTGAGGCTGACAGGTAGAAAGGAGGATCCTGGGAGCTACCAACCTTTCTTAACAGGGGGTGGGATGTGTCCCTTCAGTCTCCAGGGGCTTCACCTGACTGCTAGGACTTATCAGATGTCATCACACACACAATCACCAAGATTGGAAGAGACCTCAAAGACCATCAAGTCCAACCCGTCACCACGGACCTCATGGACAGGGTCAAAGAGGTCTCCCCTCAGCCTTCTCTTCACACTGAACACCCCCAGCTCCCTCAGCTGCTCCTCCCCAGCTCTGTTCTCCAGACCCTTCCCCAGCTTTGTTGCTCTTCTCTGGACTTGCTCCTCAATGTCCTTCTTGAAGTGAGTGGCCCAGAACTGAATCCAGTGCTCAAGGTGTGGCCGCACCAGTGCTGAGTACAGGGGGACAATCACTGCTTTCTCCTGTTGGCCACACTATTCCTAATCCAGAGCAGGCTGCTGGGGGCTTTCTATGCCACCTGGGCACACCCTGGCTCATGTTCAGTCGCTGTCAGGAAGCACTCCCAGGTCCTGTTCTGTTAGGCATCTTTCCAGCCACTCATCCCCAAGCCTGCAGTGTTCATGGGGTTGTTGTGACCCAGGTGTAGGACCTAGCACTTGCCCTTGTTGAACCTCTGCCCATCTATCCAGCCTGGCCAAGTCCCCCTGTAGAACCTTTCTACCTTCAAGCAGATGAGTACTCCTGCCCAACTTGCTGTATCATACTTCACAGTGGGAGGAAATGCTTTAGATGTCTGCATTTGAGAAACCCTCTAACACCAGGGAAGGAAAGTCACAGAATCATAGAATGGCTTAGGCTGGAAGGGACCTTGGAGATCCTCTAACCCGATCCTCCTGCCATGGAAAGGGATGCCTCTCAACTGGCCCAGGTTGGTCAAGGCCTCATCCAACCTAGCCTTGAACATCTCCAGGGAGGGGGCATCCACAGCTCTTCCAGAGTCTTGGCACCCTTGTAGTGAAGAATTTCTTCCTAAGATCCAATCTAAACCTATTCTCTTTCAGTTGAAGTCCATTTCCCTTTGTCCTATCAGTGGACACTCTTGTATGAAGTCCTTCCTGTAGGTTCCCTTCAGGTATTTGAGGGCAGCTCTGATGTCCCCTCAGAGCCTTTGTTCTTCCAGGCTGTACACCCCCAGCTCCCTCAGCCTGTCCTCATAGCAGAGGTGCTCCAGCCCTTGGATCATCTTTGCGGCCTCCTCTGGACTTTCTCCAGCAGCTCTGTGCCCCTCTTACTGTGCAGACACCAGAACTGGATGCAGTGGTGGGGCTTCAGCAGAGCAAAGGGGAGAATTCCCTGTCAAGTCCATCTGGAGATGGCTGCAGAAGGACATCAGCCCTGCCTGAGTGGGCTTTTTCTCCATTCTCTGAAGTGCTTCTGAAGGAGCATGCAGAGGCACCTCTGGGCCCCCATGTGTACACTGACTGGTGTCTTCTTGTTGAGTGACAGCATCCTGCAGAGATGGGCACAGGAGGAGTGTTCCAGGCCATGCTGCAGAGCCCTGTTAGACATGGCTCAAACCTAGAGCAGCACTGCCTGAGTTAAACCTGGCAGTGTCCCCACGTCATCACTCCAAGGTGTCACCCACAGCATTCATTACTGGGGGAGCTGCAGTGGAGGGGGTCCAAGTGAAGGTAGCAAAGTGAAGCACTTGGTTGTCAGCGTTGCAAATCCAAGCTGATACCTGGGAGCAGTGCAGTGAAGTTGGCCATCTTCCAAGGCAATCTTAACAGAGACAGAAAGCTAGAATGTTGCTGCTGTTCTGAGAGAGAGTGGTGGAAGGGTCTTTCCTCCTTTTCACTGAGAAAGCCTTAAATGTATATGAAATGTAAACTATGTCTTCAGTTTGATACATTGCAGCTCAACCTTGTTAAGGGCACTCCCAGTTGGGAGTTTTTGACCAGCTGTGTGGTCACACAGTGGTGTTGTTTTCTACAGCCTGTCCCCAGTGCTGTCTCAGATCTTTGCCCCAAAAAGTCAGGGTGGTCGTTTTAGGCAACATGGATGCTTCCTAATTGAACTGGCTGAAATCTAGAGCAGCTTCACATGTGCTTTGGCTGCCTACAAGCACACTGCTGTGTTTCCATTTCACTCTTCCTATTATCCATATTTGAACAGTAATATTTAGGTAACCCTCACCTGCAGGTAGTCCAGACAGGGGGAAGAAAGGTGTGTGATGGAGAAGGGAAAGAGGAAAGCTACAGGGATCATCAGAGCCTGGAGGCTTACTGGTGGAAAGCAAGTGGATTGTAGGGTAATCCTCTGCAGCATTACTTCCCCCTACCTGAGGTCACTTTACTACTGAAGCAGGTTTCTCTTAACTGGCTGAGGTTAATATTAGAGCTTGCTGGAGTTACCATGCACAGCCAAATGCCTTCTGGTGGCTGTAACCTGCCTCTTTCTGCTTTCTCTCCTGCCAAGGGTGAAATCAAAATCGCCGTTTCTATAGAAGATGAAGCCAACAAAGACCTGCCTCCTGCTGCTCTCCTTTACAGGCCAGTTCGTCAGTATGTTTACGGAGTCCTCTTCAGTCTGGCAGAAAGCAGGAAGAAAACTGAAAGGCTTGCCTTCAGAAAGAACAGGCTGCCCCCAGAATGTAAGTGCTTGCAGAACCCGCCCTGGCTTTGCCTTCCCTCGCCGCTGTTTCCGCGCCCGTCCGTGCTGGGAGTCCAATGAGAAGAGCTGCTGAGGTTTCCCTGGTGTGGCTAAGGCTGGAGGGATTTGGGGCAGGCTCGACCCTGTGGATAATAGAAAAAGATGTGAATTGAAAATACTGTTTGCTGGAGTAGTGTCAGAGCTATACCTGATACCATTTCCGAGCGAGCCCTGGGCTTTGGGGGTTCAAACGTGCGCTCCAGCTGCTGTCGAGCTTGCAGCGAGTAACGGCACTTTGTGATGTCCGCTTCAGAGTGTGCGGCAGCACTTGATGAGGGGAGAGAGATGTCCATACATCACAATTTCTATGCTCTTCACAAAGGAGAGGTGCTTCTCTTAACTTACCCTGCTTGCCCAAACGTGTGCTGCAGTGTCCTTGGTGATGTTTGCAGGTCTGTAGCGTCTTTACTGGTTTACAACTGCCAGAAGTCAGCTGTGAACGTCGGAGTCAAACCTGGGTGCAGGCAGACTGAACTTCTGCAGCCAGTCTGGTCAAAAGATCCTTTTGCTGAGAGGGAAGAATGTTAATCTTCCTATTAATCTGGAAGCTGTCTCTTCAAGTCCTCTGCTTCCAGGAATTGCTGTCATTCCAGAAAATTCAACCTCCTCATTCTAGAGTTTTTCTTATAATGAAATGCAGACAAGGCAGTGATTGAACTTTACAGTAGCATCTCCTAAAGGTTAAAGGAATGCTGAAGCATTAACTGAATGGCAGCAGCAGCAGCACAAGTATTTATATATGGGAGTCTGCTGTCAGGAGACTGAGAATCAGCAATTTGGAGGCTGTGAAAGCACCATTCACAGGCTCCCTGGGAGAAAAAGGAGAATCAGTTGTAAACTTTCTGTTCATTCCCTATTCTCCTTCCATTTTTAATTGTGAAAGGGGTTTGTCCCTTCGTGCTGAAGTTGATCAGCTTCCAATAATGCTTGAAAAACTTCATCTTACTGAGTTCTTCTGTGGGAATGTATTTTCCCTGCCTGAGTAATGCTTCAGCACATGCATGGTCAGAAACTGAGTTCTTTAGGCTCACACAGGGTAGGAAGTATTTCAGGTCACAGGGTTATTTCAGGATTGAAATAGTGGTGTCATTTATCCTCATTAGACTTCTGCCCTTAAAATTGTACTACAGTGTTTGTAGTGGGGAAGCAGCTGAGTGCTGAGGATCTGCTTCAGTCTTCAGAATGTTTTTATCTTGTAAGCCTGGGATTTTCTCTGGAGGCTACTAGGGAAATGTATAGAATCTCAATTTTCTCCTCATTTATGCTGCTTTTCAGAGATTTGTTCTCAGTGGAGGCTAAGAACACTACTGCTGACTTGGTTTAGTTATGGGAGCTGCAGCAAATCCTGCTACAGGACACATCCAGCTACTGACCTACTTCTATCTTGGGACTGACCATGCTCTTAACTACAAAAAATGTTTGGATGTCTGCCCAGATGTTAGCTGCTAGCACTGCTAGTGAAGAGGGATTGGGGCTAAGAGGCAAGCATCTGCTTTAAGAGGGCTGTGTTGCTGAGCAGTGATTTTGGTCCCTGCTCTTACAAAGCAGCAAGAGCTGGGCAGGCTGTGCAAGACAGAAAGAGAGAATAGTGTATGAAATGGCAGTTTCTCAGATTGATGGGTCACACTGGGCAGGCTGACTCGCCTTCAGTGCCTGAAATTTCTTGTTGTCCTCAATAGAATAGAATTAACCAGGTTGGAAAAGACCTTCAAGATCATTGAGTCCAACCTATCACCCAACACCATCCGATCAGCTAAACCATGGCACCAAGTGCCTCATCCAGGCTCTTCTTAAACACCTCCAGGGATGGTGACTCCACCACCTCCCTGGGCAGCACATCCCAATGGCCATTCTCTCTTGCTGGGAAGAATTTCTTCCTAACATGCAGCCAAAAATCAGTTGTGAAACACAGTAATGAAGACAATCAAGAGGGAAATGTGAGAATTAAAGGACATGAAAAGAATTGATTTCTAAAGAAATGTATGTTGGCCCTTAAGATCTCTGTGGAGAGATAAGGAATACACTCACAGCAGAAACACTGTTGTCTGTGTTGTACAGCCCAGAGCCCTGGCACCACAATAACTCTGCATGAATAATTTGCAAGTGTATTGCATGTGGCTGT
This sequence comes from Picus viridis, assembly GCA_033816785.1. NCBI lineage: Eukaryota > Metazoa > Chordata > Aves > Piciformes > Picidae > Picus > Picus viridis. The sequence goes on from CM066592.1 coordinate 19,525,852, forward strand.
GAAAAACACAGAAGTAGCTGACACATCAGTATTACTGCTAAATATATAGACAGCAGGATAATGAGTCTTTCCTAAGATGGATGGCTTCCTGTCTTGTAAATCATTATTGTTTCAGTGCAGTTGAAAAGCCAATAAAAAGCAGCAGACCCATTGGAAGCAGCAGTGGGTGAGGTTCTTCAATGATAATTGTCTAAGTAATGCCTTTGCTGTACATGTTATCGTGTCTGCTCCCAGAGGATATGGAAAGCTTAAATCACACAGTTCTTGATTGTGCTTTTGCTACCAAGGGCACAGCACCATCTCCACTGCCTTGCCTTCTGAGAAGAGGGGAACAGAGGGTCTGACTCTCCCTTCTCAAGCTCTGAGACAGGCTACTTCACATCTTCTGATAAATCCATGTGTAGATTAAACCATCTGCCCTTGCCACTCGATGGAGAAACACAGGCTTGTACAAGCTGTTGGAACTGCTGCTTGGATCCAAAGCTTTGTTATTTTAAGCCTGAGCACCTTGTGATGGACTGTTCCCCATCAAGGCTGGCCTCAGCTGATGCTGCTCCTGCCAAAAGGGAAGCTGTATCTTGGGCAGCTGCCCTCTTGCACAATCAGGCGTGCTTAGCTCAAGCTGTGCTGTCAGTGAAGATTATAAGGTTAAAAGTCAGGCTTGATTAATCTGTATTAGTTAGCTCATCTTCTGCTGGCACTGAGGTACCTCACACCTCACCTTCAGCTCACAGAGAATGAACTGCAAAGAGATTACCAAGCCCACCTGAGTTGTGGTTAGCAACAGGGGCTCCAGCAGGCAGCTTGAGCGTGCAGGGGGCTGTGACTTGGAGCCTGGAACAGCAGCCACCTTATCAGCAGGTTAGCCTAGGGCAGATTGATGCTGACCCTTGTTACTTGGACTGACCTGAACGTGTGGTGAGGGTAATGATCAAAGCAGATGTCCAGTTGCTGGGACTGCTTTGAGTATCTAGGTCTGGTGATGAGCAGCAGGTGGAAGCTTGGCGTGAGCAGCACTGTAGCTGAGCACACTGCTCAGGTTTGCTGTAGCTGCTGCAGGCTTCAGGGCAGACATTGCTTGTCTCCAAGTGGAAGTCCTGGGAGGAAAACACAAAGCATTCCTCTGAGGACAGAGATCCTCAGCAGCTGAGGAAGGCTGCTTTTGGCAGCAGGCCCAGCACAGAGTTGTCAAAGGTGTAGGAAATGCCCTGGAGAAATAAGTGGCTGCGGACAAGCCCTCGATTCATCTGTTAAGTTAAATGCTAAATTTAGGTGAACGGTGCTGCAGTTCCTTGTCAACTGATACAGCTTCAATTCCTCCTCATCATCATTCACAGTGGCTTCTTATTAAAGCTTTCTGCAAGAGGCATGGGTAACTTTCCCAAAATAACCACTACTTTGCAGAGTTTTGAAGCCAGGCTGGATCTCCACTGTGACCTCTACAGGGAGCAAACTGCTACTCTTCCTATGGCCTCAACCTCATAAGGTTGTGGAAGTTGTCATCCCCAGATTAAAGCCTTGAACCAGGCCTGAATGTTGAAAAACAGGATTGCAGTTGGAAAATACAGACATAAAATACTCCCTTCTAAGCCTGAGGTCTTTATATGGGAAAGAAACAGTACTGAAAGGTTTGTGTTCTGTACAGCTCTGTCCCTGTGCTCCTCTCTGCTGTTACAGGAGTTGGAGGAGCTGAGGAGGTGGTCTTAAGTGCCAGTCTGGATGGGCAATGAACTTCTAATAGAGCTAAGGGAAAAAAGAGGGTGTACCATCTTTGGAAGAAAGGTGAGGCAACCCATGGAATGTTTAAGGATGTTGCTAGGTCATGTAGGAAGAAAATTAAGGAGGCAAAAGCACATTTGGAGCTTAGACTGGCCTCTGCTGTGAAGGACAACAAAAAGTCCTTCTATAAATACATTAATTGCAAGAGGAGGGGCAAGGACAACCTCCACTCCTTGGTGGGCACGGAGGGGAACGTTGTAAGAAAGGATGAGGAAAAGGCAGAGGGACTTAACACCTTCTTTGCCTCAATTTTTACTAGCAGGACAGAACGTCTTCCAGACAGCTGGCCTGCAGAGCTGGCAGAAGGAGCCAGGGAGCTGCATAGCACCCCTCTGTTCCAGGAGGCAGTTAGAGATCTTCTGAGCCGCTTGGATCCCCACAAGTCCATGGGACCGGATGGGATCCATCCTAGGGTGCTGAGAGAGCTGGCAGATGAGCTGCCAAGCCACTCTCCATCGTTTTCAGCAGTCCTGGCTCACTGGAGAGGTCCCAGAAGACTGGAAGCTGCCATTGTGGTGCCCATCCACAAGAAGGGCCAGTTGGAAGAGCCAGGGAATTCTAGGCCTGTCAGCCTGACCTCAGTGCCAGGCAAGGTTACGGAACAGCTCATCTTGAGTGCAAGCACACAGCACTTACAGGATGGCCAAGGGATCAGGCCCAGCCAGCATGGATTTAGGAAGGGCAGGTCCTGCCTGACCAACCTGATCTCCTTCTATGATCAGGTGACTGCCTGGTGGATGTGGGGAGGTCTGTGGATGTGGTCTACCTGGACCTCAGCAAGGCCTTTGACACTGTCCCCGCCAGCAAACTCCTGGCCAAGCTGGCAGCCCATGGCTTGGACAGGAGGAGCACACTGGGTTGATTTAAGAACTGGCTGGAGGGCTGAGCCCAGAGAGTGGTGGTGAATAGTGCCACATCCAGCTGGTGGCCTGTCACTAGTGGTGTGCCCCAAGAATCAGTGCTGGGCCCCATGCTCTTTAACATCTTTATTGATGATCTGGATGAGGGCATTGAGTCCATCATCAGTAAATTTGCAGACAACACCAAGCTGGGGGCAGGAGTTGATCTGCTGGAGGGCAGAGAGGCTTTGCAGAGGGACCTCGACAGGCTGGACAGATGGGCAGAGTCCAAGGGCATGAGATGGAACACATCTAAGTGCCAGGTTCTGCACATTGGCCACAGCAACCCCAGGCAGTGCTACAGGCTGGGGTCAGAGTGGCTGGAGAGTGTCCAGGCAGAAAGGGACCTGGGGGTACTGGTTGATGGTAGGCTGAACATGAGCCCGCAGTGTGCCCAGGCAGCCAAGAGGGCCAATGGCATCCTGGCCTGCATCAGGAAGAGTGTGGCCAGCAGGAGCAGGAAGATGATTCTCCCCCTGTATGCTGCACTGGTTAGGCCACACCTTGAGTCCTGTGTCCAGTTCTGGGCCCCTCAGTTTAGGAAGGAGGTTGATTTGCTGGAGTGTGTCCAGAGAAGGGCAAGGAAGTTGGTGAGGGGTTTGGAACACAAGCCCTGTGAGGAGAGGCTGAGGGAGCTGGGGTTGCTTAGCCTGGAGAGGAGGAGACTGAGGGGTGACCTTCTTGCTCCCTACAGCTACCTGAAGGGAGGTTGTAGACAGGCAGAGGTTGGTCTGTTCTCCCAGGCAGCCAGTACCAGAACAAGAGGACACAGTCTCAGGCTGCACCAGGGCAGGTTTAGGCTGGAGGTTAGGAAGAAGTTCTATACAGAGAGAGTGATTGCCCACTGGAATGGGCTGCCCAGGGAGGTGGTGGAGTCACCATCCCTGGAGGTGTTCAGGAGGAGACTTGATGGGGTGCTTGGTGCCATGGGTTAGTTGATTGGGTGGTGTTGGATTGGTTGGTAGGTTGGACATGATGATCTTCGAGGTCTCCTCCAACCTGGTTTATTCTATTCTATGTGCACACAGTTTGCATCTGCTTGGGCATCCAGACTGAGCAACAGTGTTCACCTCCACTGGCAAAAGGAAGTTAAAGGAAAGGAAGGAAGAACTCCAAAACAGTTGTCACCAGCCTGGGTCTTTTTCACTGCTAACGCACAGATTAAACTCTTCTGCATAGTAGCCTCACACTTCCTGTTTGCTTAGAGAGCTCAAGTGGTCTCTTGCTTCTGAGACCTAAAGCAGTTCAGTCTTTGAAAGCCTGCATAAAATCCATCCTTTTATTTGTTCATGTCCACTGTCCCAGCCCTAGCCATGAAGCTGGAAAGCAGTGTGATAAGCCATGCTCCAGTAATGGAGTAGCTCTGCTGGCTGCTAAAGCCATCTTACATAGCTTGGTGGCATAGAAAAACAGGTAGCAACCAAAATAGAACATGGTTTTGTAGTGAGGCTACCAACTAAATATATCAGAATATTTATGGTCATTGCTTCATGTTGTCTGGGTAGAACTTGCCTGAGCTCTACAAGCTGCAGCTGTAATGCTGGGCTAATGTTATTCCAGAATAGCAAAACAGGGCTTTGGTATGTTCTGGAGGGTCCCAGTCATTACACTTGCCCACCCTAACTACAGAATTGCTCGTAAGGCTGGTATCTGATTGCTGAAGGAGACTTTGTAGCTGTAAGGACTCTCCTGGCACCAGTGCTGCTCTGCTGGATCTGTGACCGAGATTTCCAGCAGAAAGAGCAGATCTGTGCTCCTGCAATTGAATCTCTGCAGGCTGTAACCTGAAGCTTCACTAACAAGCTCCTTGAATCTTTCCACACTGCATAACTGGGCTCTGACTTAAGGGTGCAAACACATTTTGAGCTGTGTCAAATTTGGGGTCATTCCAAGGCCAAAGGTATCATTACTCACTCTTGACTTTGCTCTTTGTTTTAAACTTGTGTTCTGTTTGGTTGTGGTCCAGCACAAAAGGAGATGATTTAGCAGCAATGTCAAGTTGAGCACAGTCTCTTTAGCTTGGGATGCAAGGGAGCTTAGCAGACACACAACTGCTGCCCTCTCCACAGAAAGCAGTGCAGTGAATGGAAAGGCTTTTGTGAAGTCATGTTTATAAAATCTGTGTGCAAAAAGCCCTACAACAGCAAACCCACCCATAAGAGACCTCCTCCCCTTGCCAACAGCTGAAGAGCTACAAACAAACTCTGTTGTGTTTGGGGGCCCTCACTCCCAGGAAGGACAATGGGGGGGCTGGACTGTGGCCAGAGAAGGGTAATGAGGCTGGCAAAGGGTCTGCAGAAACAGGGCTGGTGAGGAGCGGCTGAGGGACCTGGGGCTGCTCATCCTGGAGAAGAGGAGGTTCAGGGGTGACCTTCTGGCTCTCTACAACTTCCTGAAAGGAGGTTGGAGAAACAGGTTGGGGTTAATCTCTTCTCCCAAGTAACAACTGATAGGAGGAGGGGAAATGACCTGCAGATGTTTCAAGGCAGTGTTAGGTGGGACACAAGAAACTCTTTCACTGGAAGAGGCTCCTCGGGGGGTGGTAGAATCCCTATCCCTGGAGGTGTTTCAGAGAGGCAGAGGTGTGGTGCTGAGGGCCAGGGGTTAGCCCCAGCCTGGGCAGACTCAGAGAACGGTTGGACTCGGTGATTGTAAAGGTCTTTTCCAACCTGTGATTCTAAGTTTTAAATCTGATTTGACTAAAATCCCTGGGATGCCATTTTCCTGAGAAGACCCCAGGAATATACTTGTGTTCATATCTTTATTTCTCTCTGTGGTTCTGGATCAATGATCCAGATACTTAAGGGGAAAAGAGCTTCAGATGATGCTGTTTGTTCTAGAAGAATCCATGTGGTGCTTTGTTGCCTGTGAAGTTGAAAGGGTTAATGTCACATTCCTCATGAGCACCTGGCTTGCTTGATTTGTAAGGGCTGTCAGGTGCAAGATGCTTCATCCAGAGTCTTACTGAGCAGTCTGGCAGTGTCACCCTGGACACTGGTAGCTGTCACAAGGGGAAGCTCTTGGGATCAGAATCTCTTGCAGGCGGAGTTTGAACTTCAGGCTGCTTTTTAACAGGGAGTGTTTTCTTTGCACTGTTGCCGTTCTGCAGTTTCACCAGTGATCATTAAAGAATGGGCTGCTTACAAAGGAAAGTCTCCTCAGACCCCTGAGCTGGTGGAAGCACTTGCATTCAGGGAATGGACCTGTCCCAACCTGAAGAAGCTGTGGCTGGGAAAAGCAGTGGAAGACAAGAACCGAAGAATGAGGGCGTTTTTGGCCTGCATGAGATCAGACACACCAGCAATGCTCAACCCAACTAACGTGCCCACTCATCTTATGGTGCTCTGTTGTGTACTAAGGTCAGTGTCCCCTGGGGGTGAAACAGAGCCAAGGCAAGGCTTGGCCCTGGTACCTCTCTGACATATTTAACTTGGTATTAAACTGTGAGTAGAAAAAGTGCTCATTCATGTATGCAACATCAGGAGGAGGAGGTTGTTTTGCTTCTAGAACATTGCTGCTGAGGCTTAAAAGTGTGCTGTATATTCAGTGCTTCTTGCTTCAGGCAGTAGAGGGCTGGGGGATGAGGACAAAAAAAAAAACCCTTTAGATTGCAAAGAAGCCACTGTAGGCTTCACCTTACTAACAAGTAAGATTTGGGCTATTGGAGGCTGTGTTAAAACTTATAAAGTGAAACTGATAGCTCTTGAGAGAGCAGCTGCACAGCAGCTTACCAAGAGGCAGAGTTCTGCTGGTTGTGCATTGAGTTTCCTGTGTTGGAACTGCTCCTCTAGTTGAGGTGAAAATAACGACCAAGAGTTGCAGTACTCCTGTACTTCAGCTCTTCAAAGAGAAAGTCACAAGGTCCAAAATAGTTGCCTGCTCAATTTTCATACAGAAAATGGAGTGAGGAACAGAGAGATGCTTGCCAGGTTGGGAAGAGGTGATAGTCCCAGTCCAGCTAGCTTAGAAAGCTGGCAGAATCCCAGGTTAGCACGTTGCACATGACAAACCGTCAGCCATTTCTCAAAGGGATAAATGTCGCTTAGTCTTTAGTTCTGTTTAACTTTTTTCTTGCCTTGTGAGCACTGAATCTCTTCTTTCTCTTCTTATATAATAACAAATATACCACAAAACAGTCCACATGGTATCTCAGAGCAGAGCTCCTTTCATTTGGACAGCAAGTTTCTCTCCTGTGCCGTGTGTCATACAGCAAGTGCTCATTAAGACACGCTGAGCATTAAAATCACCAGCTAGAGAATCCTGAGTAATGCCTTATCTGGAAAGCCTGTTCACAAGGTCCTTGTATCATTCATCTTTTTCGTAAAGACCATTCCTCTTCATACAACTTTGTTTAGATGCATCAGAATCCACTTGTGTTGTAAAGTTTATTTTGATGGCCTGTCCTCCCCTTCCTCACTGGAAGTGGGGTTTGCACAACTGATTCACAGTCAGGAGCTCTTCCATAGGAACTGAAGCAAATTTGAACTCCAAATCTCACTAGTGTTTTAGCCTTTTTAGCTATTCAGATCCTAGAATGTACTCTATGCACTTTGTTCCTTTATGCAACATAAGACTCAAAGAATAGTTTGGGTTGGAAAAGTCCTTAAAGATCATCCACTTCCAACCCTCTCCCACTAGACCAGGCTGCTCAAGGTTCCATCTAGCCTGGCTTTCAACACTTCCAGGCTTGGAGCCTCCACAATTTCTCTGGGCAACCTGTTCCAGTGCCTCTTCACCCTCGTGGAGAAGAATTTCTTCCTAATGCCTGATTTGAATCCAGCTTCTTCCAGTCAGAAGCCGCCCTCCTCATCCTGTCACTCCACGCCTTCGTGAAAAGTCCCTCTCCTGCTCTCCCAGAGCCCCCTTCAAATCCTGGAAGGCTGCTCTAAGGTTTCCCTGTCTGTTGAACAGAAATGCTGTTTCTGGTGACTTCTGGTCACATAGAACACCACTTGGTTTACCTGTTGAAGCCTGTGGTTGACGCAGACCTTCCCCTGCAGGTATATGGTACAGTGGCCGGGGGTTCGGATACTTCGCCGCCAGGAGCTTGATGCTTTTCTTGCCCAAGCGTTGTCTCCGAAGCTGTATGAACCTGACCAGCTTCAGGAACTCAAGGTAATTCTGAACTACAACTTCCCTAATGAAGAGGTTTATCCTCAGATGATCCATGTTGGTAGTAGTGAGTGATGTGTATGTGGCTGTCTCACTAGAAGCCTTCCCACAATATTAGACACAGTGTTGTGAAGCGTTGCAAGGATTGAGAATCAGTTCTGTTTCACTGCTTGGAGAGGTGACTCAGATCTCAAACATGTTCTGTGCTGCACAGCCTTTTCTTACAGGTTCCTAAGTAATTCTCTCTTGGAAGTTTGAAACACATGTGCTTCTACTGAGAAGACAAAAAGACTTTTTCCTTATGTGGCTGATTTTGAATACCAGCCTGGGTATTTTGTCATGGTTCAGCATCTAGAAGGTTTTTGCAGCTAAGTGGAGAAATGGAAAGAAACTTGCATAATCTGGAATGGGAAAGTGCTGAAGGAAATAAGGGAAGTGTGTTAATACTCACAGAACTGGAGACAGAATTATTCTGAGGATTAAAAATGCTCAGATCTTAAATGTGATGTTTTTCAAATACAGCAGTATTCCATGAAGTAAATCCTGCTAGCTAGTGGAGAGAGTTGTTTAGCTGGCAAATAAGCCAAATGCAACATGCTATTGATCTGTGCAACATCCTGGCACTCAGGGGCATTTCTCCACTCAACCTTTCTCTGCTCACGCTGAAATTGCTTTCCTCTTCTAACCTTTGAGGTGTAAGAGACAAGATTTGGTTTTTGCTGTGTTTGCTCTTCATATTTTATTCAGATCTATGAAGATTACAGTCCTTTGGGTTCTTCAAGCAAGTATTTTTCTGAATGGAAGTAATTTCAGATGCTTTTCTCCATAGAGTATTAGGCCCAGTAGTGTAGGAAAGGCACAGCTGGAAGTGATCTCTCTTACCTCCTGTCTGCCCTGATGATCAGCATAGCAAGGGAGGTGAGATGCTGATCACCTCTTCACCACACCACCTCATGGTGAAGAAGGCATTTCAGAGAGTCTTTCAGGTACAGGGGGAGCTCAAGCGAGGGGAGTCTGCTGCCCAGTTCTGCTCCTAGCAGGGCCTGGGTAGGTGCTGCCCTGATGAAATCAGCAAGGAGCTGATTGTGAAGGTGCTTGTTTGCCAGGTTGGTTCATGTTCACAGGCACACACTGCAGAGGTGCACTGCTCTTCTCAGAAGAAACAGTAACTAAACTCACACAAATTTCAGGCTTTTCTAAGGAATGTTTTGCCACTGGAGCCAAGTCTACAGGGGCTTTCCCAAAGCCAGCAGAGTCTGGGTTGCCTTCCTGCATGTAGTACCCTGGCAAGGAGTTCAGCTTCAGCCTCTAAACCATATCAACATGCTTGTGGAAAACCAGACCTTAGAATTACTAAGAAATGTAAGAAGGAACCAGCTGAACCCACTTCAGAATGCATTTGAACTTGTAACACATCAAAGGGAGAATTCAGGTGGTAGCAGTAGTAATGGCAGAACTAGCAGAGAAACAAAACCCTCCTGCCATGAGCCAAAGAATGAATGTCAACAGCATATGAATAAGATCCAACAGGAAGACATTAACTTGTCCTTGCTCTCATTGCTGAAAAAGATGTGAGGAATCACAGGAAGATGACAACTGTATGGAACACCTGATGAGTACCTGCAGAACTGCTCGTGTGCTGCAGCACACAGGGCTGACGTGGCTGCTGACATGCATTAGAAACGATTTCAGCACTACTCATTGTGCCTGATTTCTTTAAAGCAGCCTACATGTAGATCCTGTCCATTAGGAGACTCATTCAGGTGTTTGCTGAAACTCCTTTTCAAGGGGCTGGAAGCCCTGTGTGTCCTTCAGAACCCTGCAGGCTCTGGTCCAAAGAAGCTGTCTGTGTTGTATGAAGTGCTTTGTCTTCAGGGAAGCGTGGGGCCAGCTGACTGAGCTTCCTGCGTGTTCAGAAGCTATGTGCATAGCTCATGTGAGGGAGCAAATGTTGGACTAAGCAGAGTGTAGTGGAGAGCCTCTTAAAGGCTCGTGAGAGCTACCCCAGAGCTGAGTGGTTGTGCCTGTGGGCACCAGTGGAAATCGCAGTGGCAGTTTTGCAGGCCAGGCTGGAGAGCAGTGTGTCAGCCACTTGGCCTTCAGTGTCCATTTTCCCAGCACAACACTGAGCCAATGACATCTAGGGGCAGAGATTTTGGCAAAGGTATCTGCGAGTCAGCAAAGTCTTGCCTCATCTGTAAGCTTTGATGCAGAGAGGAAACCCCACTGTGAAAATTGCTGGTCTCAGATCTAAGAAAGGAATTCCCTGAGAGTTTTCCTTCTCCCTTGCAGCAAGGCAGCAGCAGACAATATTTGTGTTCAACAGACATGGATCTTCAGGTTTCCCTTGTAAATTGTTGCCTGAGGAGTAACTTGTATCATTTGCATAGTGTGTGTAGGGCGCCTGAAAGAGGAAATGTTGCCTGGGCTGTTGTTAACTGTCTTGGTGTGAAGCTGCTGCTTCTCTTTTTATTGAAGTGGGCCAGAAAGAGAGCAGCTGAGTTTGAACCCAGCTGCAGATCTGCAACATGATCTGGATAGTCTTTGGATCTTAGAGGCTGCTTATGCATAAGCAAGGTAATGTAGTTGAATTTCAACATTTAATACCAAGGTCTTGCCAGTGTTCCCAGGAAAGAGCTGATATTTTCAGAAGTGTTTCAGAGAACACTTGCAGTGATATTTTCTTATGCCAGAGCTAAAAATACATTCTCTGCAAGCAAATCCTTTTTCCTTCCACCACCAACCATTCACCATTGTAGCTCTGCCTTTGTGCCTCTAGCCTGCATCCCAGAGAGCTGCCCTATGTGTAAACATCACTGCATTGGTAAGAGGCACTCCAACAGCAAGGTATTCAGCCAAGCTAACAGAAGAGCCATTCTGAAGGAGTTGGGAAGGAAGTGTGATAGCTGGGAAGGAAACCTGAATGCTGCATTGAGTTCAGACCTGAAACTTTGCACAGAATTCTGCAGAAGCACAAGATAGTTTGAAGTAGGTTTTTAAGGGCGTTTTTTACTGCTGAGTTCCTGCAAGTGTCTGCAGAGCTTTTCCTTGCTTTGAAATCCTCTGCACTGCGTATTTATCAATGATCTTCGTGCAGCTGAAGTTTGCATCTTACACGGTTACATGCCACAAGTTAGCCTTGAGTCTTGTATTTAAGATGTTTTACGGATTGCTTCATAGTGAATTGAGGTAAAGCATGAAAATACTGGCAATTAACATTGGAAATTAATAACAAGCATTGTTGAGAAAACAGGCTTGATTTAATTTCTCTCCTCTGGAGTGGAAGGATGGGGCCAGCAGGCTTCCTGAGTGTGGCGGTTGGGCATGTTCAGGTGACATACTCCTTCTAGTCAGATTTGCCCTCATGCCTGAGGAGTCTGAACAGCCTGGAAAATGGTGGTGTTTTCAACATTAAATTGCCAGACCAGCTCAGGTGGAAGCAACTGGAGCTGTATTTTACAAGCAAAACTGCAGTCTTCAATGAAAAGCAATAAATATGTACAACATAGACAGGAGTTACAATATTTACAGGGGTTTACAGCTGATAAACAGCACAAGACAACCGGACAAAGCCAGGGAGCCAGCAACAGCTTTTCCCTCCCTGTCCCCTCCTCCCCTGCCCTGTGCATGCTGGAGGAGAAAGAGCAGAGATTTATGTGTTAGAATAAGCCACAACAAAGCAATGCAGAAACCAGCAGAAGCACAACCAGAGCAGAGGAAGCCGGAAAAGAGAGAAAGTTAGACTACACAAACCACCTTTTTTTTAGTAGTCTGCCCAATGGGATCGTTTAGAACTTATCATTATTTTCCTTTTGACACCCAATGGTGATTTATTTACATTCTACTACTTGCAGTTCAAGGTCTGTGGAAAATTTTCTAGGCACAGCCTGAAACTGCCACAAGTGGTGAGGAGGTGCCTCGGGTGCTTCTGTGCCAGGCTTGGGCTCTCAGGCACCTGTGGCAGAGCCCGGGCCAGAGTCGTGGGAAGCAGGGTGGGGTTGGAGAGACTGGAGCGGATGATCCTTGAAGCCCCTTCCAACCTGGCAGTCTGTGATGGTGTGACCTGGGGGAGCGGCTCCGGTCCCCATCTCGTGACGAGTCAGCAGCCTGCCCGTTGTGTTTGCACAGATAGAGAACCTGGACCCGCGCGGGATCCAGCTGTCTGCGCTGTTCATGAGCGGGGTGGACATGGCTCTCTTCGCCAACGACGCCTGCGGCCAGCCCATCCCCTGGGAGCACTGCTGTCCCTGGATGTACTTTGATGGAAAGTTATTCCAGACCAAGCTCATCAAAGCAAGCCGGGAGAAAGTTCCACTCATTGACCTCTGTGACGGTCAGGTGTGTAGCCTGGGGCGCGGGAGCGGGGAGCCACGGCCCCCGCAGCGTCAGCTGCTGACTGCATCGCTCACCTCTCGACTTTCAAAAGAGACATAGGAGGTGAAAGGCTTGGGGGGCTCGGGGTTTTCTCCTTGGAAACTGAAAGTTGAGTGTAGTTGTGAAGTAGTGAAGAACAGCTCAATATGAGCTGCCAGTGCACACTTGAAGCCCAGAAAGCCAAGCAGAGCTGGGGCTGCAGCAAGAAAAGTGTGGCCAGCAGGGCCAGGGAGGGGATTCTCCCCCTCTGCTCCTCTCTGCTGAGACCACACCTGGAGCTCTGTGTCCAGTTCTGAAGTCCCTGTTACAAGAAAGATATGGAGGTGCTGGAAGGTGTCCAGAGAAGGGCCACAAGGATGAACAGAGGGCTGGACCTCCTCTGCTGTGAGGACAGACTGAGAGAGTTGGGGTTGCTCAGTCTGGAGAAGAGAAGACTGAGGAGACCTTCTTGGCCTTGCAGTATCTGAAGGGGGCTACAAGAAAGCTGGGGAGGGACTTTTGAGGGTGTCAGGGAGTGATAGGACTGGGGGGAATGGAACAAAACTAGAAATGGGTAGATTCAGATTGCATGTCAGCAAGAAGTTGTTCCCCATGAGGATGGTGAGACACTGGAAGAGGTTGCCCAGGGAGGTGGTGGAAGCCTTATCTCTGGAAGTTTTTGAGGCTAGGCTGGATGTGGCTGTGAGCAACCTGCTGTAGTGTGAGGTGTCCCTGGCCATGGCAGGGGAGTTGGACCTGGATGATCCTGGAAGTCCTTTCCAACCCTGACAATTCTATGATTCTGTGAGTTGAAATCTCTCTGCTCAAGCTGTACTGCCTGTTTGGGTCACACTAGCAAGGCTGTCACAAAGGTCTGAGCTGCAGTGGCTTTACAGTGAAAGCAAGTTTATGATTTCCATCTCATAAATTTTACTGTCATGCCCACTGAAGTCACTCTCATGATCCTTAAGGTCAAAACCTTCTCTCGTTTCTTAGGAGCATCTCAAAAGCAAAAGGAGTTTGTGTCTTGTATGGCATTCATGCACACCTACTGCCCAGTTATAAAACCAGGAATCTGATGAAGATGGTTTGGGTCTGACTTTTTGGAAGGTGTGAATGCTAATGAAACAGTTCACAGCTTCTTATCTAGAGAAGGCTCAGGGGTGACCTGCTGGCTTCCTGAAAGGAGGTTGGAGCCAGTTTGGGGTTGATGTTTTCTCCCATGTCAGAAATGCTGAGATGAGAGGAAATGGCCTGTAGGTGTGCCAGGGAAGGGTCAGCTTGCACAGAAGAAACTTTTTCACAGGCTGCCCAGGGAGGTGGTTGAATCCCCTTCCCTGGAGGTGTTTCAGAGAGGCAGAGCTGTGGTGCTGAGGGCCGTGGTTGAGCCCCAGCCTTGGCGGAGCTAGAGAATGGTTAGGCTGGATGATCCTAAAGGGCTTTTCTAACCAAAGCCATTGTATGATTTCTGACTGGGGGGATGCTGATGATGAGTTAAATATTGGTGATGGCTGTGGTCCCTCTCAGGTTTATAGCCTTCAGGCATGCTTTAGCCTCTTCACAGAGACTTGGTTTTGCAGTCCCTGTTTGTGACAATTACTCTGTTGAAGGTAGGGGACTGCTTTAAGTGTTTAGGAGGTTCTAGACAGGAGTTTCTGTATTCCTTTATGAAAAACCCTTTTTAACTTGTAAGCTGTTTCCTCATTACCAGCTTCACACAGTCTCAGGATTTATTTAGGCTCCCACCTCTCTGGCAATGCATCAAGATTTTCTTGAGAACAGCTCAAGTGTCATTGAACTATTAGTAGTAAACTGCAGGAGAGATGACTGTAATTTTCTGGCTAGCTTTATGGGAGTTGTTTGCAGTAGTTATCACTCTGCTGTTGTTCTGCTGTCTTTGCATTTGTTTTGTAAACCTAGTTTGATGCAATTGAGATTGCAATGTTAACATCTGTGCCCTTCTCCTTATTCACAGGCTGAGCAGGCAGCCAAGGTTGAAAAGATGCGTCAGAGCATCCTAGAAGGATTAAATTTCTCCAGGCAGAACCATCCTCTCCCTTTCCCACCTCCACCTGCCATGCCTTTCTATCCAGCTTCTATGTATCCTCGACACTTTGGGCCAGTCCCACCACCTCAGGGCAGGGGAGAGGCTTTGCTGGTAAGTGCTGGGGCAGCCGTGCAGACCGCGGTGGTCTTATCTTGCCTTTCCCTCTCCCAGAACTCCAAACTGATTTGCCCATTCGGCTTTGTGGGGGACATCCATCAAAGCAAGCAGCTGGCATGTGTTGGCATGTGCTAGTCACTGCACTTGGTTGTTAGCTTCATTAGCCACGGCCTAGCAATATGGAATATGTTGTATTGCTGAGTGTTCCCATCAGGATGGTTAGTGACTGTGCCAGATCAAAATATTTGTACTGCTGCTCTGTGAAATAGAAAGAAGGAATGGATCAACAGTGGGTGACATGAAAAGACTCTTATCTGCACTGCACACTGCCTCAAAACTCGTATGTTTATACATATTAAGCGTGCCCAAATCAATGGACACAGTTTAACTGTCAGGCTTGAAAACAACCTTTCCTCCCCAGCCCTCTGTGTTTTGCTACAGTCATTTAACCATTGGCACCCTTAGGTGTGTACTTGCTGATAAAACTATTCCAGGCTGCTTCTGGAGTCATTCGTCTTCTCCAGATATCTCCAGTACCGTGGCCCATAGGTGTATTGATATTGGACACTGGGAGTAAGATGTTTGTGGGGTGCCACCAGTGTAGCCTTCGGACCTCCTTGCCAAAACCTTGTCACAAGCCTTTGCAGCGTTCATCATGCCATAGAAGTCAGGATGGCTGTTCCAAAGCCAGGCTAGAGGCCTGCTCTTTGGAGAAGAGACCCCACGCTCACTAGGGCACGGGACAGCTTTGGCCAGGGCTCCCTGGGCGGCGGCGGCTTGCTGCAGCGCAGCAGTGCCCGCAGGAGCCTGACCCTCCCTGCTGACTCCGGAAGGGTGGAAGGAGGCAGCAGTGTCTCTGCTGGGGGCCTTCCCGGATGCCTGGCCCCCTCACAGCTTTTCCCGTGTCTTTCTTTACCCTGGGTCTAACAGGAGTCTATGGCTTCGGAGGCCCTTATGGGGAAACAGTAGCCACAGGCGCTTACCGGGCCTTCCGGGTGGCGGCAGCGGCAGGACACTCCGGAGCCTTCTCTGGCACTGACAGCAACAGGACTAGCAAGTTTCAGGGCGGTAATTATACCCAAAACCCTTTTCTTAGAGCTTCTGGCAACAGCTTCCTTCACTTCACGGTTTGGTCTGAGGCTTTCCTGCTGACTGCCAGTCTCCCTTTCTCCCTAACTGTCTCAGCTCTCCCTCTCTAGAAGCCTGCCCAGGCTGCTCTCCGCTCTGCTCTCCCAGGTCCCTGCCGCAAGCCCCCCTAGGCACCAGCCTCTCTTATGCCTAGAAACCCTTCTCCAACACAGGGTAGCTGTGAGAGCCAAGGAGATGGTCTGTCTCCTGTGCTGCGAGGTGCAGTGATGGAGTCTGCAAGCAGCTCAGCTTTGCTCCACTGCATTAACGGTTGCTCTCTAAAACTCGGAGCGGTTGAGCTGTTGCTAGGCCAGCCCAATGCAGAAATCCTTGACTTGGGTCTCCCTGCTCCCCCCTTTGCTGGGGTAGACACTGGCATGGGGTTTACCTACCTACCTGTGTGCCTGCTGCCCACCTCCTGTACGAGGTGAGACGGTGGAAGCATTAATTCCAGTCCCCCACACGGGGTCAAAAATTCCCCTATACTGAGCTGTTCTTTCTGGCCTCTGAGCTTTATCCTAAGAGCAAACCTCTCTCTAATGCTTGGTCGTGTGAGTAACTTTGCCCCTGCAAGCTGTGTGTGTTTGAGGCCAGAAGGCTTGGACAGGGAGGTGTGAACCTTTCTGCCTTGAATCAGTTCCTAGCATATTCATGTTTGAAGGCTAATCACAGCTGCATCAATGCTGTGTCCGTAACCCTCTCAGTGCTGATGGTCTCACCGGGAACATCTGGCTCAGTTGCACTTACCTGGCCTCCTTGAGATCTGTGTTAAGCCCCAGAGTTGATTTTTAAGGGAAAAACACAGCAACTTGAATAGGGGATGGATTTGTATTGTAGACAACTGCTACTTCAGCTGCTTTCTTGGTAGGGGAAGGCTAAACCTACCTTTCACACTTCAAGTGCTGTATTTTTATACCAACTTGTGGTAGCACAGATCTGCCTAGTAAATTGATGATAGCAATTACAGGCTGTGTGCCCTGTGCTGATGCTTGGTGTTCACTGAAAGTGCCTTTAAACCTCCTTCATTAAGAATGCACCTGTAGGCTTAGAGAATGGTTGGACTCCAGGATCTTAAAGGTCTTTTCCAACTGAAACGATGCTATGAATTCAAAGAAAAAACCCAACCAATCTTCAGGCAGCTTGTAAAATTTCACTGCAGTTCTGTAATGCTTCTCTAAAGTATGTTTTTAGCTCCTGAAAGTGAAGTGCTCGTGTAAGGTCATTCCACTTTCCACAGTTGGTACCAAGGGGGGAAAGAAAGAGTTCTGAAGGGCTGCAAAGTGAGAGAGAATCCGCCAGTGTCAAAAGAGGAAACTCTATAAATGATACCATCTGGGCAAACCATGTATTTGTGACTTTACTGTTGTGATCATGAAGGTCAAGGTTTGCTTTTGCTTTTCTGTGCAGGAGTCCAACCTATTCCTTCTCAGGGAGGGAAACTTGAAATTGCCGGCACTGTGGTCGGCCACTGGGCTGGAAGCAGACGCGGACGAGGGGGCAGAGGGCCGTTTCCTCTGCAGGTTGTGTCTGTGGGAGGCCCAGCCAGAGGGTAAGTGCAGTCTTGTGGAGTGTGAAATTTACTGATGAGGGAGAAAAGTAAAGGAGGGAGAAGTTGGGGGCATGGGAAATTGCATGCAAGCACATTTTAGGGTGCACAGACACAGAGTGTTGGGGGCTGGAAGGGACCTTGAAAGCTCATCCGCTCCAACCCCCCTGCCACAGCAGGATCACCTAGAGCAGATCACACAGGAACACATCCAGGCAGGTTTGGAATATCTCCAGAGAGGAGACTCCACAACCCCCTGGGCAGCCTGTGCCAGGGCTCTGTCACTCTCACAGGGAAGAAATCTTTCCTCCTGTTTCCATGGAACTTCCTCTGCCTCAATTTCCACCACTGCCCCTTGTGCTGGCATTGGGCAGCACCCAGCAGAGCCTGGCTCCAGCCTCTGGGCACTCACCCTGCACATCTTTAGCAACAGCAAGGAGGTCACCCTCAGGCTCCTCCTCTCCAAGCTACAGAGCCCTCAGCTCCCTCAGGCTCTCCTTCTAAGAAAGATGTTCCACTGCCTGCAGCACCTTTGTGGCTCTGGGCTGGACTCTCTCAAGCAGTTCCCTGAGGTCCTTCTTGACCTGAGGGGCCCAGAACTGGACACAAGATTCCAGATGCAGCCTCACCAGGGCAGAGCAGAGGGGCAGGAGAACCTCTCTGACCCGCTGACCACAGCCCTCCTAATCCACCCCGGAATACTCTTGGCCTCACGAGCGTATTGCTGGCTCATGGTGGACCTCCCATCCATGAGGACCCCCAGGTCCCTGCATTAAGTAAATTTTACCCACTGAGTAGAAGTTATACTCATTGGTTTTAAGATGTTTTTAATCAGTTACTCATCTGAGTATAAACATTTTCTATATGCAGATAATCTGAATCTGAGGTAGAGATACACAGAGAGAGAGAGCTGAATACACAGACAGGAGGAGATGACCTGGGGGCTTTCTCTTACATGGAATCAATAAATACAATTACCCCCAACCCAAACTGTTTCAGCACTCAATTATTTTCTGTGGCATGGTAGAACATTTATTAAGTTATATGATAAAATGTTTAATAACTTCATTATGCAATTCCTCTGTGAAGCAGAAAACGGCTGAAGGACGTTTCTAGGTTTAATAGTTCTGTGCTACAGTCGTGATGGGAGATGTGCTTAAAAGAATATTAATTCCTTCAGCCCTTCCATGTGATTTCCCTACTGCTGAAATTACAGGTGCACAACATGGCTGAAAAGGAAGTATTTTGTTACCAAAAAATACCTAGGCCTTTCCTTCTCAGAGTTTGGTTTTTTTTTTCCCATAGGCTTGATCATTCTGCGCCTTCTCTTTCATTAGGACTGTAGCTATTAGAGGACACAATCCCAAAGTAAAGCTGTTTATCCATTATGTCTGTCTTCAGCTGTGTCAAAGGAGCAGAGTAGCTATGTTTATGCCATCTGGAGCTAGCAAACAGCAGTCTGAAGGAGCAAGTCTACACTATGTGGTTGCCTCTCTAGCCATTAATAAATCAAATGTGGAGCATAAAGCATAGTGCTAGAGTCAGCAAGAGCTGTTGGAGTGCCTGTCTAGTTGGGCTGAGTGAGGAAATGGCTGGATCTGAAGCCCTGGGAGAATGGGAGCATGGGAAGGAGCTGCTGGTGTGGGTGCAGGGAGAGGTAAGAGCAGCAGCAGCAAGGACTAACGGCTTCAGCAGAAAGCAGTGCTGGGGTAAGAGCAGTCCACGTTTTGAGGGGAGCAGATTTTGGTGGGAGCACTTCATTCTGCAGAATGAGATGCAGCTGCCAGAACATCAGCATCCAGTGTTGGTTTAGATGCTTCAGACAGCTGTCAGCTAACTGTGCAGGCCAGCAGGGTCCATGGGACTCCTGTGCTCTTCCAGGAGAGCAGCTGAGAGCAGGGCTAAGCTAAGGTGTATGAGGAGGCACTGGGAGCCTTTGGGCATTTTAATCTGACTCCTCAGTGTGGGTGGATGAAACACCATTTTTTCACCATTTCAATGAGGTTAGTGAGTGCTCCTAGGTTCTGTTTCTCTGAGGATCCATGAACAGAAGAATCTGTCTAAAGCTTGTTCCTTTTCTTCAGTTCAGTGCGGTCTGGGAACAGGTCTGGGTCATTTAGAGTGTCCTGTTCAGACTGCTCTCTGGCTGAGGCACCCTGAGTGATGGTCTGGAGACAACCTCAGGCTAAGCTCTGGCTTACATTTGTACATACCGCTGGCTTCCTGCACAGAAAGGCAGTTGATACATTAGCTCAGCAATGTAAATTAGTAGCCAGGAGCCATAACTGGCAAGGTCCTAAGCTGAGAGCCATCCTTAACCTGAGAAGTGGTCAGATCCCCAAAAGGATGTTACTGCTCCTGGAGGTACTGTGGTGATGGTCTGGCAGATCTTCCTGTTGCCATCAGATCAATACTGATGTGAAATTCTTTACAGGAGGAGTTACTGGAATTAGTCAGAGAAGGGGAAACTACTGCAAGGAGCTTCTCTCTTGTGTGTGTGTGTTTGTATGATGTGTGTTCTGTCAGTTGGTACTAAAAATACCACTTGATAGGAAGACAGACTGCTGGTGCTGCTCTCAGCCCAGACAGTTGACAGGCTGAGGTTCGTGCTGGCAGGTGCTGTGCCCTACTGAAGAACTCTACCAGCACACTGCACATCACATTGTCTGCAACTGATCTCCCACTCCTGCACACTTCTGTTTCATCATTTCTATCTCTTATTTCAGCTGAGGGGATCATATCAGGCTTTGGCACCATGTCACCACTGTCTCTGTGCAGCACTGAACTTGGCTGTTGTTCTTGTGCAAAATCACACCAGTTGCTTTTGATGGCCTTCCATCCATCCATGTATTTAAGTCTGACTTTCTTCTGAGTAGGGGGAAAAAAAATCTTACTCAGCTCCCTGAAGGGCATACTTTCACCTTGTTAAAAAGCAAGTGGGATAGGTAAGCCCTCTTAAAACCTTTGGAAGAATCCAGTGGGAGTGAAAATATCAAACTCAACCCTTTCCTGTTCATTCTTCACTGTTGCTTTTACATCTCAGTATTTAATTTCTCACTGCTCATCGTGGGAGTCTGCAGCATGTGAGAGAAGACTTGATGGCAGAGAGCAGTGTTTCTGCACTGAGTCAGTTCAGGTTTCCCAGCAGAGCAGCAGGGGGGTGGGAGCACTCCAGCAAACCTTCCCTGCTCTTCAGGCAGGTTTCAGTACAGCTCAGACTCCTCGTGGCGTTGTTGGGTAGAATGGAAATGAGATGCAGTTGAACTGCGGCTGCCCTTGGTTGCCAGAGCCACAAACCAGGCAACTGCAGCCCACACAGCTTAGAAAGCAGGGCTGGATGCAGCACCTGCCTGCTCCCTGCCAGCTTGAGAGAGGTCAGTGGTGGTGCTGGGACTTCTGGTATGGGGCAGTGGATCAGGGAGCAAAGTGGAGCAGTTGTGTGTTTCTAGGAGACAAAACAGAAAGACTCTCTAGGTGAGAGGCAGGCCTTGACGTAAGGATAAGGAAGCTGAGTTCTGCAGTTGATGGCATTAAAATACTTTCAGCTGAGGGAAATTTTGTTTTGCTCTGAGCTAATCTTTATTGAATCAAAGCCAAAAGCTACCACCTGATGTGTCCTGCTTGGAAGCCTCCATGTGAAAGCACCCAAACTTGGTGAATTGCTGTGTCAGAGCCGGCTGAAGCCTCCTCTTTCCCTCAGGTTCTTGGACAATTTTGCACTCTCCCATCAAAACTGAAGCAATTTTGTATCTTGCCTTCCTTTGCTCTGCCTTCTTCTGCCTGACATGTTTGTATGTGGGGCTGTTATTAAAGGGGAGAAATGGTTCAAATGGCTTTGTGTTGTGTTTTTTTATGGAGGAAGTATGAGCTCTGTTTTTAGAGCACTGTAAGGGTAATTTGACACTGAAAATGGTTTTGCAAAGCTTAAAAGTACTCTTTTGTGTTTCTAAGAGTGCAGTGCAGAAACAGTCATTTGATTGCTGTGAAAACAAAAGAGTTGTTAGGTTTCCTGCACTTGCAAGCAGTAGAACCCTGTAATTCTGAACTGGGATGTGAATGGTAGTCACTTGACAGCCAAGCTAGGGGGGAAGAAAAAAAACCTTCCAGCAAACTGAATCTGAAGTTGTTTTAACCAAAGCTGATCTGTATTCTTCTTCCTCCCTTTCCCTCCCATCTTACAGGCGTCCTAGAGGAGTTATTTCCACTCCGGTGATAAGAACTTTTGGAAGAGGCGGAAGGTACTACGGGAGAGGTTATAAAAGCCAGGGAGCAATTCAGGTAATCAAGCCCTGTGCCTGACTTCACAACACTCCAGTTTGCAGGCTAGCCTGGTGTGGACTTCAGAGCAGCTAACACTGACGAGATGAAAGTGTTCCTTACAGTGATCTTGCCTGCGTGCTGAAGCTGTAAGCTGCACCAGCAGTGATGGATGACAGGCTAGAGTTGCATCTCCGTTCTAAGCAAACCTGGGTTATAAAGAGAGATGTGGAAAAATGTCTGTTGGTGTGAAGGCTGTGCTTGCACAGGTCTGACCAGCCCTGGAATTAGAAGAAAATTTAGGAAAAGGGAAGAAATATAAAGTTGAAACAAACCAGGCAGCTCTGTCCCCACCCCCACTCCTTCCCAGGCTCTCTCCAGCCTCGGGAAGAAAAAGGAGTAGCAGTAGAAGGATCCTCGCAGCTGCGTGGCTCCAAAGATAAGGACTCCCTCTGAAGCTGTAGGCAATGACAGCTCTTTGCCCCCATGAACACAGAGCTTCACTTCAGTGATGAAAATCTGTGGCTCACGGGGTTTGGCTTTTCCTTTAAAAGCAGCTGAAGCAAACTGCTGTTTCTTATTAAATGCCAATTGCTTCAGAGTTCTCTCTTCCTCCCTTTTCCATTGTTCTTGCTGCTCTGCAGTTCTGAATGCTGATTCAAGTCCCAATGGTAATGGATGAGTGGGTAGTAAATAGGTGGAAAACTTTAAATATATCCTATGGATGTGCAATTTGTCATGGAGACATCAGTGTAGAACAGTAGGAGGTGTTTGCAGGTATCAGGAAGAGAAGGACGTTTCTCCAGTGGATAATGAAGCAACTATTAGCTTCAAGTCAAACTTGCTGTGTAAGAATACAAACTCTTCTCTTCCTTGTTGTGTAATCCATGTGCCCATAAATTGATGTCTACACATGTACCTGTGCCTCTGAAGCTTTATGTCTTTAAATAGAAGAGAACCCACTGAGAACCCACTCTGTCAATTAGAAAGTATCTAATTGCCAGGTACCTTCACCCAGGAAATAGAGGAAGCCCCGAAAAGGAGCTCCCAAATGTTCTAGGCTTACTACAGGTGTACACACAGTCGGGATGGTACCTGAAGTGGGTGGTGGATAGTCTTGGCAGGCAGGCAGTCAGCAAGTTTGGGTATTCACATTTTAATGAATGCTATGGAATCTGGCTGGTAAATAGCTGTGATCACAGGGATCTGGGTCTGAACTCATGCCTGCGGTAGGGAGAAGAAAGCAAAATGTCACTGCCTGCTCCTGAGCTCTCAAGGGGTCGCCAAGGCACTGTGCTAGATCTGGTGTCTGTGCCTTTTACAGGGAAGAAGAAAAGCTGAATTGATGTGCACCTGGCAGGGAGAGCTTGGGAAAGTCAATGCGTAACAAGTAGATTTGATACCAGTTCAGCCCAATGGGCACCAGTGTGCTTCCCTGTCCACAAAGCTGGGCCACTGAGGAAAAGGAGCCTGTGCAGGGCCAGATTCAGGCATCTTTGCATCAAGATCCTCCCTGCAGTTGATGCTCACTGTGAGCTGATAGGAAGACAAGTTGGAGCACCTGACAGAGCAGCAGCTTGTGTTTCTTCCCCATAAAAGCCATGCTTTATCACGAGAGGAGACTGGGAGTCAGACTGAGCACTTGGTAAAGCCTGGCAAGAACATTCACACCTGGTGGGGAGTCACTGTCCTCATGCACCAGGCATACCTGGGCAGTGTTATCTCAGAGTTGGTTGTGCCCTTTGGGGGCACTGGAGGTTCAATGGCTGTCACCTGCAGGACCTCCCAGCAGTTCAGAGAGGGCCTAAGCAGGCTGCTTGTAGTCTGTGAAAGTGAAGATGATTGCCCAAGGACAGCGGCTGCCATTGTTTGAGGTGTAGAAGACTTCCCTATCTTCAGTCGTTTCCTAGCACTTGGCTTTAAGAGCATGACCATGAAGTATGTTGCTTCTTAGCAACCCAACCTACTGATTGTGTGGTGGTGTTTAAAGCCTACCTTGATTCTGAAATGCTAAGAGTCATTGTTGCAGATACCTAAAAACTAAACACACCTGATGCTGCCTAGAGCTGGCTCTGATTGCTCTGCTCAGTCTTGTAAGGTTCTGCTGTCCGCTTTTTGTACGAAGTCACTTGCCTGATGCCTGAAGCAACTAGACCAGGGTAGATCATACTGCATGGAACTCCTGCACTCCTTTAAAAGCTGTCCCTAAAAAGGTTCTGGGTTGCGTTTGAGTCACGTGAAATCCTGCCCTGTGTGAACCAAGAAGCAGAGTTAAGCTCTGTATTGATTCTAGTGCTGGCATCTCCAGATGCATTGTAGCATCAGAGTTCGCCAAGGCCATCTGACCGCAGGAGGAGCAGCAAAAGGCGTGGCTGGAGGGCCCTCAGAAATCCTGAGAAGTCTTTCTCCTCCCTGCACTGCTGTTTCTTTGGTCTGCCACTCCCTACCGCAGCAGCCCAGGCTGGGCAGTAGCGGCTCGTGATGTTTGCGCACCCTGCATGCTGCCTGCGATCGGTGTGGTTGTGCCGGGGCGCGGATCTCCAGTAACTGTCTTCTTCTCTCAAACACCAGGGCAAGCCTCCTTACGCTGCTTCAGCAGAAGAAGTAGCCAAAGAACTTAAGTCAAAATCAGAGGAATCTAAGTCCTCACTTGTGTCTTCAGATGGATCCCTGGCTGAAAATGGAGTTGTGAATGAGGAAAAACCAGCTTCCCAGATGAATGGGAACACAGGAGACATCAGGGCTTCCAATCAGTCTGAAAGTGCCTTGAGTAATGACTCTAAAATGTGCAATACGAATCCTCACTTAAATGCACTAAATGCAGACAGTGTTTGCCATAAAGATGACGCTCTTGAGGCCACTGTCTTAAAAAAAGAAGAGTAAACTTATTTTTTATAGAGGGTGAAGGATGTTGGGAAGGGTCAGGATTAGGAATACCTGGAAAGAAAGAGAGCCTACAGTTATGTACATTTTTTTCCTTTCCGTAAAGAGACAAACGAGGACTTTGGAAATTCGGATCCCTCTTTGATGTCAGAGATCTAAAAAAAAAAAAAAAAAAAAAAAAAAGAAACAAAAACAAAACAACACAGTTTTGGGTGTTTTTGGTTTTTTTGGTTGGGTTTTTTTTTTAATTATTATTATTCTTATTCTTTAGTTTTAACCAGTTGTAGTCGAAACGCTACAATAAAATGGGAAAAAGAAAAAAAAGGAGGAGGAAAAACAAAACAAAAAAGACAAAAAAAAAAACAAGGAAGAGAAAAACAAACAAACAAACAAACAAACAAACAACCAAGCAAGGGAATGAAGAGCATTTGACTCCCGCACTTAAAATGAAGTATACACAAAGTCGAAGCTGGTTATGACAAAAAGCTTGTAGGGTGTTTTTTTTTCTTTTCTGGTGGGTTTTTCTTTTTTTTTTTTTTTTTTTTTTTTTTGTTTTTTTTGTTGTTTGGAACTATAAAGAAAAGAGAGAAGAAAACAAAACAAAACACAAACACAAACAAAGAAGCAAATTTTGGCAGTCTTTGAGTATATATAGCTGAAACTATTAATTTGTAGTACTTGGCACCATATGTACGCCGTTATATCGGAACCTTTGTTTTTGCATTACCGTGTCACAATAAAAGCTTTCTTTAAGGCTTTGATTTCATGATTGGGGGGAGGGAGGAGGGGGGGGGAAAGGCACAACCACAGGTTTTGGGTTTTGTTTTATTTTGGTTTTTTTTTTCTTCCTCCCTTCCTCCTTTCCTCCCTCCTTTCCTCCCTCCTTTCCTCCCTCCTTTCCTCCCTCCTTTCCTCCCTCCTTTCCTCCCTCCTTTCCTCCCTTTTCCTCCCTCCTTTCCTCCCTCCTTTCCTCCCTCCTTTCCTCCCTCCTTTCCTCCCTCCTTTCCTCCCTCCTTTCCTCCCTCCTTTCCTCCCTCCTTTCCTCCCTCCTTTCCTCCCTCCCTCCCTTCCTTTTCTTTCTTTAACTCTCATCACCATGGCCGTGGTTCTTTTCTTTTTTTTCTTTTTTGTGTTCCAATGTGCAAACTTCGGGAAACAAAACCAATCCTCGAGCGTTCTTGCAGCTCTTCCGCTGGTTTTCAGCCCACACACCATCCATGCTTTTAAACAAGCGGGGTTGTAGTGAGTGGAGAGAAACTCGAAACCATAGACGATGCTAAACGACCTTTCAAAACAAACAAACAAACAAACCACCAAACCACCAATGCGTTGGGAAAACTTTTTGTGACTTAATGCCATGCATCCGTGATCAATGAACTATGTGGTTTTGGAAATCAGACGTAGACCATTAGTGCTACTATTTGAGCTGAACTTCTGCATGGTTCATGATTTTAAAGTGTGTAGTTCCTATTATGCATGTTCTTTGTCTCCTCTCTCTCTCTCTCTCTCTTTCTCTCTCTCTCTCTCTCTCTCTCCGCCATTCCTCCAAGTACCGTGCCCATTCGCAAAACGACGAGAAGCTAATAATCAGTACTAGTCCTATAAAAGATGTTAACTATGTTTAGTCATTGATCTTGCTCTAACCTTTGAAAAAAAAAAAAAAAATTTTTTTGTGATTCTTGACCTCTGTTGCATTTACTCTGGAGAAGAAAAAAAAAAAAAAAAAAGTTTTGAGAGAAAAAAAAAATAAAACAAAAAACCCACAAAAAAAAAAAAAGAGTTATCTTAGCCGTTTTTGAGTATCAACGTTACCCTGGTGTACTCATTGCTGTATGCATTATTGTTCTCTGTTGCTGTTTTATGCCTTCATATTAGCAGATAATGGAAATTCTGTGGAGAAAATATTAAAAAAAAACAAAAAAACAAAAAAATATAATAATAATAAATAATAAATAATATGCTTTCATTAAAAACAACAAAGAGTTCCCCCCCCCCCCCCCCTTTTTTTTTTTTTTTTTTTCTGTAGCAGGAAACAAATGGCTTGTTCTTGAGAACTTTTCCCATCGAGGATTTAGTATAAGCAAAACTATACCTGTATCATTTTGATGTTTTTGTTAGTGTTTCCAAACTTAAATGTACTTCAGAGAAGAAGAAAAAAAAAAAAAAAAAAAATAATCGGAATCATTTCCTTTCTATTCGTTTTCATATAATTCTCCTGATGCTCTTCATCACACATTAGTGATCAGAAATGAGGTGTAATTCCCCATGCCCTGCCCGCAAGAGCTAAGTAGGTATCTTAATGTAAGTTGAAGGGAGTTCTGCCCCAACTCATGGATTGTGCAAGAATGAACTACTGTTGGGTTTGATTGGTTGTAGATGGATTGTGGTGTGGTGTATTTGAAGGCTATTGAATGCAACTTACAGTGCTTAATAAAAATCTTTATTCTTTTAGTATAAAATCCTGTATGCCTTTTTTGTCAAGAGATCTTTCTTAATCCACCTGCTGCGAATGGAAGGGGCCCTGTGCCCGAAGAGAGGCGTGGAGGTGGCAGGGCCACGTGCTGGACTCTTGGAAGCTGGAGGAGAAGGCCACCCGACCGCGCTGGCGCTGCTGGGGGCTGCTGCTCTTCCTCGGGGCCGCACTGTGGCCTTCTCGCTTTGTCCGTGCTTGGATGCGAGATGGATTTGGCACAAGCAGCAGGGGGGGTGGTTTAAAGAAGGAAAGGACCAACACCAGGTGCTTGGGGGTTTGAAAGGTAAGGGTTTGTAACCCCAGGTTGGGAGCAGGAGCTGATCTGTTAGAGGGTAGGAGGGCTCTGCAGAGGGACCTGGACAGGCTGGACGGATGGGCAGAGTGGCAGGCTCTACGCTTCGGCCACAACAACCCCATGCAGAGCTACAGGCTGGGGTCAGAGTGGCTGGAGAGCAGCCAGGCAGAAAGGGACTT
This sequence comes from Picus viridis, assembly GCA_033816785.1. NCBI lineage: Eukaryota > Metazoa > Chordata > Aves > Piciformes > Picidae > Picus > Picus viridis. The sequence continues at coordinate 19,552,920 of CM066592.1, forward strand.
GGGGGGTACTGGTTGACAGCAGCTGAACAGGAGCCAGCAGTGTGCCCAGGTGGCCAAGAAGGCCAATGGCATCCTGGCCTGTATCAGGAAGAGTGTGGCCAGCAGGAGCAGGGAAGTCATTCTGGCCTGTGCTCCACAGTGGTTAGGCCGCACCTTGAGTCATGTGTCCAGCTCTGGGTTCCTCAGTTTAAGAAGGACATTGAGACTCTTGAACATGTCCAGAGAAGGGCAACGAGGCTGGGGAGGGGTCTGGAGCACAGCCCTGTGAGGAGAGGCTGAGGGAGCTGGGGTTGCTTAGCCTGGAGGAGGCTCAGGGGGGACCTTATTGCTGTCTACAACTACCTGCAGGGAGGTTGTAGCCAGGAGGGGGTTGGTCTCTTCTCCCAGGCACCCAGCAGCAGAACAAGAGGACACAGTCTCAAACTGTGCCAGGGGAGGTTTAGGCTGGGTGTTAGGAAGAAATTCTTCCAAGAAAGAGAGATTGGCCACTGGGATGTGCTGCCCAGGGAGGTGGTGGAGTCACCATCACTGGAGGTGTTTATAAAGAGACTGAATGTGACTGGTTGAAGTTGGATATTCGAAGAATCTTGACTGAAAGGGTTCTCCAAGCGTGGCGCAGGCTGCCCAGGGGGTGGTTGAATCCCCATCCCCGGAGATGTTTCCCAGGGGCAGAGCTGTGGTGCTGAGGGCCATGGTTTAGCCCCAGCCTTAGCAGAGTTAGGGAACTGTTGGACTGGAGGAGCTTAAAGGGCTTTTCCAAGCCAAATGATTCAGTGATTCTCTAAGCTGCACCTACAATACAGGATCCAAAGCTGCCTTTGGGTGCACAATGGAAACTTCCAGTCACAGTTTGCACTTTAAGCTCTCAAGATGTGACCCAAAGATTCTAGTTTATAGCTGGAAATCCAGACTCTATGTCATTTACAAAGTGAAAGTACACAGAACAAAGGGTTAAAAGCTGTGAAGGAGAACACTTCTAACAGTCTGGGATGCTGAATCCCCATCCCTAGAGGTGTTTCAAAGGCACAAAGATGTGCCGAGGGCCACAGTGTAGTACCAGGCTTGGTAGAGTTAGAGAATGGTTGGACTCAACGATCTCAAAGGTCTTTTCTAACCAAAATGATTCTATGAGTCTGTTTCGTGGACCTTTCTATTTCTATTTGGACCTTTCTATGATTCCTTTCGTGGACCTTAAGCTCCTTTCATGGTGTTACTGATGTGTAGGCAGGTTGCCTGCATATAGAATAGAATAAGAATAGAATAGAATAGAATAGAATAGAATAGAATAGAATAGAATAGAATAGAATAGAATAGAATAGCATAGCATAGACCAGGTTGGAAGAGACCTTCAAGATCATCACGTCCAACCCATCATCCAACACCACCTAATCAACTAAACCATGCAACCAAGCACCCTATCAAGTCACCTCCAGTGATGGTGACTCCACCACCTCCCTGGGCAGCCCATTCCAATGGGCAATCACTCTCTCTGTATAGAACTTCCTCCTAACCTCCAGCCTAAACCTCCCCTGGTGCAGCTTGAGACTGTGTCCTCTTGTTCTGGTGCTGGTTGCCTGGGAGAAGAGACCAACCTCTGCCTGTCTACAACCTCCCTTAAGGTAGTTGTAGAGAGCAGTAGGGTCACCCCTGAGTCTCCACCAGGCTAAGCAAGCCCAGCTCTCTCCGTCTGTCCTCATAGACAGCTGTAGCAAGCCTGTGGACAGCTACCTGGCAGCAGCTCCGTCCTGGCCGTGCAGGTGTCGGTGCTGCTGGTTTGTGTTTTGCCGGTGGTCCCCTCTGGCTGTATTGCCTCTGCTGCAGCTCCACGCTGGCATCGGGACGTGTGTGGCCTGCAGCATGCCAGCAGTACGGGGCCGGTGCGGTGCGCCCGGTGTCGGCCTGAGGGCTTCCTGTTAGCGACCCGGCGAAAGGGCTCCGAGCCTGGCGGCTGAGGCCAGCTCCTTGCCGTGCAGCAGCTTTTTGTGTCCAAACACAGCCCTGTGAGTGCAGTGTCCGGGACAGGTGCCCAAGGCTGGGGGCTTAGTGTGGGCTGAGAATGCCAAAGGACTCTTTGAGAAAGGGACCTTTACGTTCCCAGAGTGAGAACTGATCGGTAAAACTGGTGGCGCTCACCCGCTCGGCGTCGATGTTACCCATAGCTCATGACCCATCTCCACGGCGAGGGTTAAGCCGCGGACCGTGGCTGTGCGGCTGGACGTGTGGCCAGGCTGCCGTCCGTGCTCCGCCAGTGGGCTCGGCAGAGGGCAGAGCCCCGCTCGCTGCCCCCCGGGCTGACCTGGCTGGCGGTGCCGCTGTACTGCTGGCGGCTGACAGCCATCCCTGCCTGCCCCAGCAAAGCGGCGCCGGGGAGCCCTCGGAGGCGGGTGGGCAGCGGGGAGACCGCTGGCAGGGAGCGGGGTGCCTGTGCCCGGGCAGCCGGGGACGTTCTCCGTCCTCGGCTCCTGCGGCTGAAGCGCTGCGTCGCGTTCCGGGCAGAGCGAAAGGAGCCGAGGGCGAGGTGCCGGTGGCGAGCGGCCGCGCAGCGCCCTGCCAGCCCCTGCCGGCGCCTGCCGAGTCGGCGCCGCCACCATTTTCTGCGCCGCGCTCAGGACTGAGCTATTTCAGGCGCTGGCTGCGGGGCTGCGTCACGGCCGGGGGGCTCAGGCGGCCGGAGGGAGGTGGAGCCGCTGCGCCGCCTCCAGCGGCTCGGCACAAAGCTGCCAGGGATCAGCCTGCCTGGGCTGTGCGCAGCGCTGCGGCCCGCGGAGTCCTGCAGCCGACGGCGCCGTGGGGCAGTCCCTGGACCCGTCAGGGACAGGCTCCAATGGCCCTCGTGTGCAGCACCCCTCGTGTGCAGCTCCCACCGTGTGCGGGACCCCCTCGTGTGCAGGATCCCCTCATGTGCAGGACCCCTCGCGTGCAGGATCCCCTCATGTGCAGGGCACTGGTGTGCAGGACCCCCTCGTGTGCAGTATCCCCTTGTGTGCAGGCCCCCTCATGTGCAGGATCCCCTCGTGTGTAGGACCCCCCCTCGTGTGCAGTATCCCCTCGTGTGCAGGCCCCCCTCATGTGCAGGATCCCCTCGTGTGCAGGGCACTGGTGTGCAGGGCACTGATGTGCAGGATCCCCTCGTGTTCAGGATCCCCTCATGTGCAGGGCACTGGTGTGCAGGACCCCCGTGTGCAGTCCCCTCAGGCCAGTGAGTAAGTACTGGACCAGACAGAGCCTCTGCGCCCGCTCCCAGCCGGGCCAGCACCGGGCTGGGACCAGGCCAGCACAGCCGTGCCCCCTGTGCCAGAACAGGGGGGCCATGGGCACGTTTGCAGCATGGTCGGTGCTTGGGAGCACAATGAGCAAGGCCCGGGGCAGAGGGCAGCTCCCTGTGCAACCCCTTCTGCTGTTGAGAGCCCACGGAGCAGCCCCCGCAGCATGGGGTGAGTGCTGTCCCCCACCAGGTACTGCTGCCCCTGGGAGCTGGCAGGAGCGTGCAGGAGGTTGGAGTGGGATGGTTCCCAATGCCCCGCTGCTGCACCCCAGCCCCAGCACATCCAGCCCACCCGTAGGTGAAAGCCTGAAGAGCAGCAGCTCTCCCGGGGGCAGTGTGCCGGGGCTGCAGGGAGGCAGCTCTCCCGGGGGCAGTGTGCCGGGGCTGCAGGGAGGCAGCTCTCCGGGGGCAGTGTGCCGGGGCTGCAGGGAGGCAGCTCTCCCGGGGGCAGTGTGCCGGGGCTGCAGGGAGGCAGCTCTCCCGGGGGCAGTGTGCCGGGGCTGCAGGGAGGCAGCTCTCCCGGGGGCAGTGTGCCGGGGCTGCAGGGAGGCAGCTCTCCGGGGGCAGTGTGCCGGGGCTGCAGGGAGGCAGCTCTCCCGGGGGCAGTGTGCCGGGGCTGCAGGGAGGCAGCTCTCCGGGGGCAGTGTGCCGGGGCTGCAGGGAGGCAGCTCTCCCGGGGGCAGTGTGCCGGGGCTGCAGGGAGGCAGCTCTCCCGGGGGCAGTGTGCCGGGGCTGCAGGGAAGCAGCTCTCTCGGGGGCAGTGTGCCGGGGCTGCAGGGAGGCAGCTCTCCCGGGGGCAGTGTGCCGGGGCTGCAGGGAGGCAGCTCTCCCGGGGGCAGTGTGCCGGGGCTGCAGGGAGGCAGCTCTCCCGGGGGCAGTGTGCCGGGGCTGCAGGGAGGCAGCTCTCTCGGGGGCAGTGTGCCGGGGCTGCAGGGAGGCAGCCCTCTGGGTGGGTTTTGCAGGATTTAGCAGTCCCCATCTCTAGCGCTAATTAACAAAAAGGAAGCAGTTTTGCACCAGTCCTTCCCCAGCAGACTGCTGCTCAAGGGGAACCCTGGTACTTATATCTGCTGGGTGCCTTCAGTGAAGCCAGCAGCAGTACCCATGTGGCATTCCCTCCTGCCTGTGGTCACAGCAGGTTTTGCTCTGTTCCTCTCTGGGCACTGTCCCAAGCCCTTGGGGAGGGTTTCTTTATGAATCCTTTTTCCTCCTTGTCTGATGAGCTATGGGGGCTACACCTTCCACCAGGTCATTCTGCCCCTGTACACTGTGCTGGTTAGGCCGCACCTCGAGTCCTGTGTCCAGTTCTGGGCCCCTCAGTTCAGGAAGGAGGTTGACTTGCTGGAAGGTGTCCAGAGAAGGGCAACGAAGTTGGTGAGGGGTTTGGAACACAAGCCCTATGAGGAGCTGGGGTTGCTTAGCCTGGAGAGGAGACTTAGGGGTGACCTTATTGCTCTCTACAACTACCTGAAGGGAGGTTGTAGACAGGCAGAGGTTGGTCTCTTCTCCTAGGCAGCCAACACCAGAACAAGAGGACACAGTCTCAGGCTGCACCAGGGGAGGTTTAGGCTGGAGGTTAGGAGGAAGTTCTATACAGAGAGAGTGATTGCCCATTGGAATGGGCTGCCCAGGGAGGTGGTGGAGTCACATCATTGGAGGTGTTCAGGAGGAGACTTGATGGGGTGCTTGGTGCCATGGGTTAGTTGTTTAGATGGTGTTGGATTGGTTGATGGGTTGAACGCGATGATCTTGAAGGTCTCTTCTAACCTGGTTTATTCTATTATATTCTATTGTATTCATTCCTCAGCCACTATGCACAGCAATGGTTCCCCCTGCAATCACCTCCTCCAGGCCTGGAGGGGCTGTAGGTCTCTGCCCAGCACAGCTGCTGCCTGATCTTCACTCCTGCCTCTTCCTAGACCTTGACCTGAACCACAGGTTTGTGCCCTGCCCAACCTGCCATGGCCTGGCCCAACGTGCTGTGGCAGGAGGGGATACAGAGGATGCAGCATGTGCCAGCACAACCCAGATGAGGGCAACCCCATGGCCCCCTCAGAGACCCCATCCTGAGTTTTGCCCTAAGACGCATCTCCTCGGACTAGGCAGAGGAGAGAAGGAAACTCCTAAGCCCTTCCCTGGGGGCTTTGCTCTCCGACAGCGAAGCAGCAGGTAAGAGCTGGGTGCTGGTTCTTTCTGTTTGGTCCCCATGTAGAGGGTGGCAATGCCATGAGGGATGCAGGGGCACTTCTGCGGCCCTGTCACCTGCCCTGGGTCTGGCATTGCAGTCTGGGGGCTCACTGCTGTGTTTGGTGAGATAAGTGCCTGAGGGTGTGCCCTGGGTTCTGGTTGAAATCCTGCCTGGTCACACCTGCCTGGCTGCAGTAAGACTCCAAAATCCCTGCCAGGGAAGGGTGGGAACCGAAATGGTCAGGAAAAGTTGGGCAAGGGGCTGCAGATAAGCAGAAAGGTCAGCAAGTACCCACGGCCTTCAGCTTAATTCCTGGTGCTTCTGGTAGGGTTTGAGATGAAACGTGACACTTGGTGACCTCTACCAGAGGTATGGAACACCTGGAGGATGTGGGCAGGCAGCTAAGCCCAGGGAAAGGGTGAGGGAGAGGAATGGGGACCTGTGCTGCTGCTGCTGCTGTGGGGATGGAGTAGGGTGAATGGGAGCAGAGGGTTGGGCAGCAGGATGTTGGTTGCCCAGGCAGGTGATTGAGGAGAGGTGAGGCTGGACAGGGCTCTGTGCAAGCTGATCTAGTGGAGGATGTCCCTGCTGACTGCTGAGGGGTTGGACTGGATGCCATTTGGAGGTTCCTTCCACCCCGGGTGATCCTATGATTCTATGCTGAGCAGCTGCTGGAGGGTGGTGTTGGAGCCTGGTGGCTCAGAGATGCAGCACCCATGGGTGCCAGAGCCTCCTGGAGGGGACAAGGCTGAGGACAGAAGCCCCAGCCCATGGGGCTGCTGCCAGCAGGAGGCAGACAGCTCACAGGTGGTTTTCTTCTGCCTTTTCAGGAGGGGCACCAGGGCTGTACCTCAGGGGGTAGCCTCAGCAGGTCTGGATTGTGCCATTGCTTCGGGCCAGGCAGCAGCTTCCCTGCAAAGCTCCAAGAAGCATGTTCCCAGGGGTCATTTCTAGTGAGCTCTGCCCGTGCAGACATCCCTCTGCTCCAAGTCTCCCCTGCAGTGTTCATCTCACTTTTAATTCTGCTCTGTCTTCTCTTTCAGAACAGGCTCTCAGCTATCAGGAGAGCAGACTCAGAGCGCTCTGGCAGTCTCCTCTCCGTGCTGGACAGGCTTCCTGGGCCTCCTAACAAAGGAGCTTATGATCCCCAGTGCAGCACAGGGGGAGAGGTGATACAGACATTGCTGAGCCTGGTGCCAGCACTGGGCTTGGGTGCACCTTCCCCTCACAGAATCACAGACTCACAGAATGACAGGGGCAGGAAGGGACCTTGAAAGCGCATCCAGCCCAACCCCCTGCCAGAGCAGGATCACCTAGAGCAGGTCATACAGGAACACATCCAGGCAGGTTTGGAGTAGCTCAGTATCACAGTAGCACAGTATCACAGTATTACTGAGGTTGGAAGAGACCTCGAAGATCATCGAGTCCAACCTGTCACCACAGACCTCATGACTAGACCATGGCACCAAGTGCCACATCCAGTCCCCTCTTGAACACCTCCAGGGACGGCGACTCAACCACCTCCCCGGGCAGCACATCCCAATGGCCAATGACTCTCTTGGTGAAGAACTTTCTCCTCACCTCCAGCTTAAACCTCCCCTGTCACAGCTTGAAACTGTGTCCCCTTGTTCTGGTGCTGGTTGCTAGGGAGAAGAGGCCAACCCCTTCCTGGCTACAACCACCTTTCAGGTAGTTGTAGAGAGCAATGAGGTCGCCCCTGAGCCTCCTCTTCTCCAGGCTAAACAACCCCAGCTCCCTCAGCCTCTCCTCACAGGGCTGTGCTCAAGGCCTCTCCCCAGCCTTGTTGCCCTTCTCTGGACACCTTCAAGCGTCTCAATGTCCTTCTTAATCTGAGGGGCCCAGAACTGGACACAGTACTCAAGGTGTGGCCTAACCAAAGCAGAGTACAGGGGCACAATGACCTCCCTGCTCCTGCAGAGAAGGAGACTCCACAACCCCCCTGGGCAGCCTGTGCCAGGGCTCTGTCACCCTCACAGGGAAGAAATCTTTCCTCCTGTTTCCATGGAACTTCCTCTGGCTCAGCTTCCACCACTGCCCCTTGTGCTGGCATTGGGCATCCCCCAGCAGAGCCTGGCTCCAGCCTCTGGGCACTCACCCTGCACATCTTTAGCAACACAGTGAGGTCACCCTCAGGCTCCTCCTCTCCAAGCTACAGAGCCCTCAGCTCCCTCAGGCTCTCCTCCTAAGGAAGAAGTTCTACTGCCTGCAGCATCTTTGTGGCTCTGGGCTGGACTCTCTCAAGCAGTTCCCTGAGGTCCTTCCTGACCTGAGGGGCCCAGAACTGGACACAAGATTCCAGATGTGGCCTCACCAGGGCAGAGCAGAGGGGCAGGAGAGCCTCTCTGACCTTCTGATCCACTCAGGAAGGAAGCTCCAGGGTAGCAGGAGCTCGTGGCCCTGCTCTGCAGACAGAAGGCAGTGCCCAGCGTGGCAGAGTGTTCTGGGTGAAGAACAACCAAGGCTCAGCTTGGCTGCCAAGTTATGAAACCTTGTTTACAAACGGCTTAAATGTTTATAAAAACCATTCTGCAGCAGGCTCCAGGGTGGCCACAGAACTTGAGCAACTGTGGCCAACCCCCTTTGTTAAAGAGGATTTTTGGAAAGCTGTTGCTGGGGCTGGCAGCCTGTGTGGGCTGGGGACAGCCACAGCAGCTGAGCCAGCACCACTGCTCCCGTGCCAGAGTCGTGGGGTGAGCCCAGGAGGAGCCTGCTGGTTCCACCCCCATGGGATGCCTTCCTCTACCAAATGTGGCACTAGGTGCTGACTGCCAGTTTTGTTCCTTGCTGCATCTCAGCCCTGGTACCTGGCTCCTGCTCTTAGGATGGCAGTGAAGAGCAGCCCTGACAGGAAGGGCTGGGAAGCCACAATTTAATGAATATGGACAAGGTCTTCCTCTACTTTGTAGCTGCAGTCCTGCCTGGGCTCTTGACTCTGCTTTTAGCTCTGCATTGGTGATGCTGTGTTCAGGCTGCTCTTCCTGGGGGAAGAGCACAGGCACAGGTTGAAGGGCTCAGGTGTAGTCTGGGGGCTCAGGTGTGGTATTTTGAGAGCTCAAGTGTGCTTTGGAGGCTCAGATATGGTTTGAGGTGCCTAGGTATGGTTTGGGGTCTCAGCCGTGGTTTGAGGTGCTTAGACATAGTTTGGAGGCTCAGGGACAATTTGGCAGCTCAGGCATGGTTTGGGGGTTTAGCTATGGTTTGGGGGCTCAGCCAGTGTTTAGGGGACTCAGCCATGCTTTGGCTTGAGGGCTCAACCATGCTTTGGGGGCTTAGACGTAGTTTGGAGGCCCCAGGAGGCCTGGAGGCCCCAGGAGCTCAGTCATGGTCTGTGGGCTGAGGCATGGTTTGGGAGGCTCAAGCATGGTTTCATAGAATCACAGAGTCTTTAAGGTTGGAGAAGCTCTCTAAGACTATGAAGTCCAGCTGTCAACCCAACACCACCATGGCCACCAAACCATGTCCCAAGTGCCATGGCCACACATTCCTTAAACACCCCCAGGGATGGGGACTCCACCACCTCCCTGGGCAGCCTGTGCCAATCCCTGACCACTCCTGCAGCAAAGAAATTTTTCCCCATGTCCAACCTAAGCCTCCCCTGGCACAATTTCAGGCCATTGCCTCTCATCCTATCATCTGAGACTGGGGAACAGAGCCTAACCCCCACCCGGCTCCAGCCTCCTCTCAGGGAGCTGGAGAGAGCAATGAGGTCTCCCCTCAGCCTCCTCTTCTCTACACTAAACACCCCCAGCTCCTCCCCAGCCCTGTTCTCCAGCTTGGTTGCCCTTCTCTGGACCTGCTCCAGCTCCTCGATGTGCTTCTAGGAGTAAAGCCCCAAACCTGAACCCAGGATTTGAGGAGTGGCCTCAGCAGTCCCCAGCCCAGGGACACAATCCCTGCCCTGCTCCTGCTGGCCACACCATTGCTGCTCCAGGCCAGGCTGCTGGTGGCCTCCTTGCCCACCTGGGCACTGCTGCCTCATCTTCATTCATTGTCAACCAGCACCCCCAGGTCCTGCTCTGCTGAGCCACTCTTCCCCCAGCCTGGAGCGCTGTTGTAACCCAGGTGCAGGGTGTGGGGGGCTCAGACCCAGTCGGGGGGCTCAGACCCCTCACACAGCATCTGAAGCGCAGCCTTTGCAGGGAGGGAGCAGAGTGGCTCACTGCTGAGTCCTGCATGGATCAGTTCTGAGGGAGGTCTCCTTGGTGGTGCTGCTGGCAGCTCCTGCTGCCCAGGCAAGTGCTGCTGCCCAGGAGCTGGGCCGTGCTGGGGGCTGGGGCTGTTTGCTGGGGGTCTTGGGTCTGCTGATCTGGTTTGTAGCTGCTGTGTGCTGCCCGAAGTGGCCACTGCTGTGGAGAACATGGCAGTTCAGCCAGGCCTGGGGAGAGAGGCAGGAGCTGGGGTGGCAGGAAGGGCACAGGCTGGCACATCCCGCTTCGGGGGGCTGCATTTTCAGCTGAACAAACGTCCCCTGCCGCTCCAGCCCTTCCTTCACAGAGCCTGAAGAGGGCTGCCGAGCCTAACCCGACTGTGCCGGGTGGGGAGGAGCTGGTGCTGATGGGCAGCGTCCCTGGGAACAGAGGCAGCAGCGCTCACGCCTTCCTTTTGCCTTGGCCACAATCTCTGGCGAAACTCTTCCTAAGCACAAGGGAGCCTCGGGGGGGGGGGGGTGTGAAGTTCAGGCAGGGAGCAAATGGTGAGGATGGTTCAATATCCTTGTTGGGGAAGGGCATAGCTGCTGGAGCACCTGCACAAACCCTGCCCCAGGAGCACCTTGTGTGAAGCAGAGCTGATGCCAGACACCTGTGGGCTGAGGACAACTGTGTGAGATTCAGCAAGGCCATGGTCAGGTCCTGCACTTGGGTCACAGCCACCCCAGGAATGCTCCAGGCTGGGAATAGAGTGGCTGGAAACTGCCCAGCAGAGAAGGCCCTGGGGGTGTTGATAACAGCTGAAGATGAGCCAGCAGTGCCCAGGTGGGCAAGAAGGCCACCAGCAACCTGGCCTGGATCAGCAGTGGTGTGACCAGCAGGAGCAGGGCAGTGGTCAGTGAGGCCACACCTTGAGTGCTGGGTTCAGTTTTGGGGGCCTCACTCCAAGGACACTGAGGGGCTGGAGCACGTCCAGAGAAAGGCAACAAAGCTGGGGAAGGGTCTGGAGAACAGGGCTGGTGAGGAGCAGCTGAGGGAGCTGGGGGTGTTCAGGCTGGAGAAGAGGAGGCTGAGGGAGACCTCATTGCTCTCTACACCTCCCTGAAAGGAGGTTGGAGCCGGGGAGGAGGGGGATGGGTTCTTCTCTCTGGTGTCAAGCAACAGGATGTGAAGAAATGGCCTGAAATTGCACCAGGGGAGGTTTAGGTTGGACATTAGAAGAAACTTCTTGACTGAAAGGGTTCTCCAAGCCTGGCACAGGCTGCCCAGGGAGGTGGTTGAATCCCCATCCCTGGAGGTGTTTCCCAGAGGCAGAGCTGTGGTGCTGAGTGCCATGGTTTAGCCCCAGCCTGGGCAGGGTTGGAGCGGGGCTGGGCTGGGTGATCTCAAAGGGCTTCTCCAGTCAAAACAGTTCTGTGATGCTGTGATTCTGTCTTCACACCAAAAGGCTCAGTGATTCCCAGGGGCTGAGAGCTCCCTGACCACAACTCCTGGTGGGAGCTGGGATGGATCTCAACCAAGCCATGGGGCACCCCAAGACAAGCAGCCCCTCACATCCTGAGGCTGGTGGCTGGAGGCTGGTGGCCGTGGCCTCATCAGGGGCTCCCAGGTGTACCCCATCTCCAGCCTATGACTTCTCCCTGCTGCTTGCTTCATCCTTCTGCAAACCTTCTGCCATCCTACTCCTGTCTTATTTTCACTCTTCCAAATGAGACTCCACTGTCCTTTGAACTCCCTGAGTGTGGCCAGGAGGGCTTTTTGCCCTGGCCCCCAGCACGGAGGGCACAGGACACTCCTTGGCTCTGGGGCTTTCCATTTTTGTTGAACTAATCCCCCTGCAAGGTCAATTCAGGGAAGCACTGCCCACAGAGCATGGAGCTGAGTGGAAAGATGTAGCTTTCTACTTCAGGACCACATTTAATGGAAATATTTCTGCTGCTGGAAGAAGAGTGCTCTGCTTGCTGAGCCTGGTAGAACATCACCATCGTTTCACTGCTCTACACCCTGCTGTGAAATGCAGCTGGAAACAGCTTCAGAAATCCTTCAGTAGCCAACCTCCATTTGCCTGTGGGAAGCTTTTGTTGGCAGGTGCTGGCAATGCCCTGCCCAGCCCCTGCAGGATGTAGTGCTGGGCAGTGGAACAGGCTGGCTTCACTTAGCCAGGGCTCCCTGTGGAAAGCACCTGCCCGTGCTGCTCTCACCTGAGAGGCTGCAGGGCATGGTCTGGGAGATGCTGGGAGGCCTCCTAAGGCTTTAATACAGAACTGCTTAATTGGCCCCACAGCTCTGGAACAACTCATAGCATCATGGAATTGTTTGGGTTGGAAAAGACCTCTCAGATCCTCAACTTCAGCTGTTAATCCAGCACTGCCAGGTCACCACTAAACCATGGCCCTCAGCATGGCTTTGAAATACCACCTTGCAGATTCTCACTATCAGCTACAACATCAAAGTGTTGGACTGGGACTCATTTGTGCTCTTTCTTCACTTGCCCAGGTGCAGTAAGGTCCATCTGGACAGGCTGCAGAGGTGGTGCAGGGGCAACTGTCATTTGTCTGACTTACTGCAATTGTTCCCCCAAAATAAACACCAAACCAAACCAAACCAAATACAATCCCAGGATCCTAGGGTGGTGGGGGTTGCAAGGGACCTCTGGGGATCATTCAGTCCAACCCCTGCTCTGCAAGGCCCCCACAGCAGCTTGCCCAGGATCACAATGGCTTGGGGGTTGGATGTTCTCTGGAGAAGGAGACTCCACAACCTCTCTGGGCAGCCTGCTCCAGGCCTACAGCACCCTCACAGCAAAGAAGTTTCTCCTCATATTGAGCTACAACCTCCTGTGTTCCAGTTTGTGCCCATTGCCTCTTATCCTGTCCCTGGGCACTACTGACGAGTCTGCCTTTCTCCCCACCCTTTAGCTCTTGCTGAGCATTACTCAGATCCCCTCTGGGGCTGCTCTTCTCAGGCTCAACAGCCCCAGGGCTCTCATGCTCCAAGCACCTCAGCATCTTCAGAGCCTTCACTGGACTCCAGTATTCCCCTGTCTTGAACTGGGGAGCCCAGAACTAGACTCAATACTCCAGATGTGGCCTCACTAGGGCCGAGTAAAGGGGGAGAAGAACCTCTCTCTAGCTGCTGGCTCCTGGGGGACTTCTTGTTCACCAGCATTCTCAGGTCCTCTCTGCAGAGCTGCTTTCCTAAAAGAAAATACCTTGAATTTTCAGTCTTCTAAGCCTGATCCCTTTGATTTGACCCTGACAGGATGGCCACAGCTCAGGTGTCTGTCCCTGTGCCCTGTACAGATGCTGGGGACTGGAAATATCAAATCTCCCTGCCAGTAGGAATTGACACTCAAGGAGTTAACTTCTCCACGTGGAGATGGTGCAGGACACCAAGCTGGGTGGCTGTGTCCAGCTGCTGGAGGGTAGGGAAGCTTCACAGCAGGATCTGGACAGGTGTGCCCCATGGGCCAAGGCTCACTGGATGAAGCTCAACAAGGCCAAGTGCCAGGTCCTGCACCTGGGTCACAACCACCCCATGGGGAGCTACAGGCTTGGGGATGTGTGCTTGGAAAGCTGCAACTCAGAGAGGGACCTGGGGGTGTTGGTTGGCAGTCACTGACCAGGAGCCAGCAGTGCCCAGGGGGCCAAGAAATCCAATGGCAGCCTGGCTTGGGTCAGAAGCAGGGTGGGCAGCAGGGCCAGGAGGTGACCATCCCCCTGTGCTCAGCACTGGGGAGGCCACACCTCGAGTGCTGTGCTCAGCTCTGGGCCCTCACTGCAGGAAGGACATTGAGGGGCTGGAGCCTGTCCAGAGCAGGGCAGCCAGGCTGGAGAAAGGCCTGGAGCCCCTGGGCTAGAGGAGGGCTGAGGGAGCTGGGGGTGTTCAGGCTGGAGAAGAGGAGGCTGAGGGAGACCTCCTTGCTCTCTACAGCTCCCTGCAGGGAGGTTGCAGTGAGGAAGGGACAGCCTCTGCTCCTTGGTGGCAAGGGACAGGAGCAGAGGCAATGGTTCCAAGCTGCCCCAGGGGAGGTTCAGGCTGGATGCTAGGAAATATTCCTGCCCTGGAAGGGCTCTCAGACATTGGAATGTTCTGCCCAGGGCAGTGCTGGAGTCCCCATCCCTGGGGGTGTTCAAGCAGTGTGGAGCTGGTGCTTAGGGACATAGTTTAGTGCTGACCCTGCAGTGCTGGGTGGAGGGCTGGCCTGGATGAGCTCGGAGGTCTCTTCCAGCTGGACTCTGTGAGTCTGTGATCAGACTGTGCTGAAATGGAAGGTGAGAAGCATCTAAGTGAGAAGGTGCACGTGTGGACTGCTAAATGCAAACTGCACCAGCACTTCTGAATGCCAAAAAATTCCTTAACTAGGTCTTTAAACCAATTTGCTACATGGAAGGCCCTTTTGAACCAGTCTCCTACTATGACTGGAACCACTTTCCATTAATAATGCTGTTTGCAGCCTCAGATGCCTTGTTTCAAACTGCCTTGCTCATTATTGCTCCTGGTTTGGGGTTTGGGCTTATTTGTGCCCTTTTAACTCTGTGTGTGTATTTTGTTACATCATTCAAGCTCCCTCTCTGTGTACTCACTGCAGAGCTCCCTGCAGGACAGCCATGGCCTGATGGGTGCTGCTCACCCCTTTGAGCCAACCAAAACAGGACCAAACCAGGACAGTATGTTGTGATGTGAGACCAGATGTGGGGCTGGGAAATCTGATGTCAGAGGGAGCACTGGCAGAGAGATTTGCTGTCTCCTGCTGACCCTTCTCTGGCTGCAGCTCAGTGATGCCTGCATTCCAAGCTTGGTTTCATGGGTAGCTTCTTTCATCCTTTCACTGAAAGAGTAGATGTGGTCAAGGGGAGACAAAATAACTTGGTTGACCTCTCTCTGCTGAAGAGTTGTACTTCTCTGCTACTCTCCAGCAGCATGCAAGTAACTCCAGGGACAATGTGTCTGTCTACAGGCCATGGTGAATTGGAAGGGCCTTGTATACACCACTGCAGAGGACATGCACAGGAGAACACCACAGAATGGTAAGGAAAACTCAAAAGATGAGAGCATGAGAGCAGGCATAGAATCATAAAGGTTGGAAAAGACCTCTAAGTTGATCAAATCCAACCATCACCCAGGAACCATGACCACTAAACTATCCTGAAGAGCCACATTTTCTTGAACACCTGCAGGGATGGGGACTCCACCACCTCCCTGGGCAGCCTCTAACAATCCCTGACCACTCTTGTAGCAAAGAAATTGATCCTACTCTCCAATCTAACCCTCCCCTGGCACAGCTTGAGTCCATTTCCTCTTGTCCTATTGCTGGGTACTTGGGAGAAGAGACCAACAGCAGCCTCACTCCAGCCTCCTTGCAGGGAGCTGCAGAGAGCAATGGGGTCTCCCCTCAGCCTCCTCTTCACACTAAACACCTCCAGCTCCCTCAGCTGCTCCTCACATGATGCCCTCCACCCCCTCAGCAGCCTCACTGCTCTTCTCTGGACACCCTTCAGCCCCTCAAAGCCTTTCCTGTGCTGTGTCTCCCAGAACAGAACCCAGGACTGAAGCTGTGGCCTCAGCAGGGCCGAGCACAGCAACACCATCACTGCCCTGCTCCTGCTGGTCACACAGTTCTTGATCCAGGCCAGGCTGCTGGTGGCCTTCTTGTCCACCTGGGCACTGCTGGCTCGCATTCAGCTGCTGTCAACCAGCACCCCCAGCTCCTTTCCCACGGGGCTGCTTTCCAGCCACTCTGGCCCAAGCCTGGAGTGTTGCTTGGGGCTGTTGTGACCAAAGTGCAGGACCCAGCACTTGGTTTTGTTGAATCTCACCTCACTGGCCCCAGCGCATGGATGCCTCCTGGCCAGGTCCCTCTGCAGAGCCTTCCTACCCTGCAGCAGATCAACACCCCCACCCAGTTTAGTGTTAGCTGCGGATTTGCTGAGGGTGCCTCCGTCCCCTCATACAAATAATTGACCAAGATGTTAAGAAGAGCTGGCCCCAGCCCCAAGCCCTTCCCTCTGTGCTGATGACCAAGCCTGAGTCCTTCCTGAGCACTGCATCGGGCAGTGGGCTGGAGGGCTCAGCTCAAACTGAAGAGGCAGATGGAGGCTCTTCCAAAATGCCTACTTCCAGATGTCAATGTCGATGAGACTTCTGCTTAAATACTCCTGAAATACCCCATCCTGTCCTGAGAGCTCCAGGACAGCAGCAGCTCCCTTCACGCCCCTGGACCCCTGGTGCTTTGCCAGCAAATGTCCATCTGCTTCCTGCCTGCAGCCACCCTGCAGGTGTTCCCTGGGTGTCTCCTTGGGCCTATGCTGATGGTTTTTCTTTCCAGTTGATTTAAATGTGTGCATTAAAGACTCCCTTCCAAATCTCAAACCAGTTAACTCAATGATCAAATGAAGTTCTGCTGAAGCATCTCACTGCCCAAGCACCCTCCTTACATGGCTTCCAGGCTGTAGTAACCATGGAGAGCTCAGGACAAGGAGACAGCCTCACCAATTAGTTTATTTACTTATCAATCCCTGGAAAAACGATTAGTAAAATGTCCAAGTTGCCAGACCAGAGCCACCAAGTCTCAAGTAACTGGAGCAGGCACAGCTCTGCGGCTGGATACAACCATCACCCAAGGAGAGGTGTGGGACAGCCACGGACCCTGGCACTGCTCCAGCCCCATGTGCAGAGGAGCGTTTGGAGGCCCTTGTGCATCCCAGCTGCTCTGTGTTGTGGTCACCAAAGTCCCCGTGGTACTAAGAGGGTTTAGCTCACCAGTGGCCGCACTGGAGACATGCAGACACTGGAAACTGGGGTGGTGCTTTGGAAATAGAGCTGTTCTCAGGGGGTGCTTGTGGGGCTTGAGGAAAGGCAACAACAGTATAATTTTCTGCAGGTTGTATGGGCTGGGTGTGAGCAAAGCCCACAAAACAGTTGGGAGAGGGAGATGAGCACAGAACATGGTGTGAGGAGCTGCTGCACTGGCAGCTGCTTCCATGCTCTGTAGAATGAAAATGCTGTTTCAGGAAGGGCAGGTGGCACTCCAGGCTGTTTCAGGAAGGGCAAGGTGGCACTCCAGGCTGTTTCAGGAAGGGCAAGGTGGCACTCCAGGCTGTTTCAGGAAAGGCAGGTGGCACTCCAGGCTGTTTCAGCAAGGGCAAGGTGGCACTCCAGGCTGTTTCAGGAAGGGCAGGTGGCACTCCAGGCTGTGGCTGCATGTGTTTTGGGGTGTGCAAAGACATGAAGCTCCATTTCCCCATGACTGTCCCATGCCAAAGGGCATCCAAATTGCTGAGTGTGCTGTTCAGATGCTGAGCTGAGAGGTGCTGGCTGATGCACTCAGCATTGCTGAGCGCTGAGCAGCCTCTCCTGATGGCTCCTAAGCCTGCTTTACTCCCTAGACTTGCTCTTCTGCTTTCTGGTGGAAGCTCCAAGCAACTAAAACCATGATGATGGACAAATTTAAGCTTAACAGAGGTCTGATTTCCAGAAGCCTTGCGTATGTCACTCAGTGTGAGGAAGAAAATAGGCCCCTTAGTGTGTTCTGAGACATTAAGGACAGGTTGTTCAAAATGACTGAGTCATGATTCGAAATGCAGGCCTAGAACCTTGCCCTCACATTAACACCCATGGTGGATCAGGGCATGCCACCTCCAGCAGCAGTTCCAGGCCAGCTCTGCATGGACACCTGCTGAAAGTTATTGCTGCAGTGTGGAAACTCAGTGGGCAAGGCAAGGAATTGTATGAGTCCCTCTTCAGCTGTCCTGGGCAGGTTCTGCCTCTACCACTGATGTGTATCTTTGTAGAAGAAAATGAGAACTGAAGTCATTTGGCCCCTGGAAATACACCTGTCGGCCAGAGGTGACCTGGGAGGGTTTTTCCAGGCTGATGCTCTAGGGCAGAGAAATGCCCCCTTGCTCTTCTTGGGCAAAGAGAAACAGAATTTTTCCTCTTTATCCCCCCCCTGCTTCTTTTCTTTTTCTTAGCTCAAATGAGATGGATTCAAGACACTGAATCCATCATAACAGGAATTAAAACCACATCTTCCCCTCTACTCAGCTCTGGTGAGACCCCACCTGGAGTACTGCCTCCAGTTCTGGAGCCCCTATTACAGGAGGGATGTGGACGTGCTGGAAGGTGTCCAGAGAAGGGCCATGAGGATGAGCAGAGGGCTGGAGCACCTCTCCTGTGAGGACAGACTGAAGGAGTTGGGGCTGTTCAGTCTGGAGAAGAGAAGGCTCCCAGGTGACCTCATTGTGGCCTTCCAGTATCTGAAGGGGGCCTACAGGAAGGCTGGGGAGGGACTTCTCAGGCTATCAGGTAGTGATAGGACTAGGGGGAACGGAATGAAGCTGGAAATAGGGAGATTCAGGCTAGATGTGAGGAAGAAGTTCTTCCCCATGAGAGTGGTGAAACCATGGAATGGGTTGTCCAGGAGGTGGTTGAGGCCCCGTCCCTGGAGGTGTTTAAGCCCAGGCTGGACGAGGCTCTGGCCAGGCTGATCTAGTGTGGGGTGTCCCTGCCCATGGCAGGGGGTTGGAACTAGATGATCCTTGTGGTCCCTTCCAACCCTGACTGATTCTATGATTCTATGATTCTATGATTCTATGATTCTATGATCTCAGTTGGGATTCCCTTTGTGGGTCCTTCATATGAAAATCTCACTCCTCTCAGGGAAGTGTGCCAGCAGCTATCAAAGGCTCTGGGGACACAGATCCCCCCCCCCCCAAATGCCCACACTGCCATCATCTTAACCACCTGCACAGCCTCAGCATTGAGGGGAAGTGAGGTTCTGTGCTCTCAGTCTCACTCAGACTCGATGGTTCTTCTTTTGCCTTCGCTGCTGGCACGGACCCACCTCAGCCTGGGAGGAAGGTTTCTGTGGGATGCACAGCCCTGGGCAACACAGTCTGTGTCTTGGTGACCCTGTACAGAACATACCCAGCACCTTCCTGCTTTGACCTGGTCCTCAGAGAACTGAGGTTGTTGAGCTGGAGAAGAGACATAGGGGAGACTTCATTGCTTTCTACAATTCCCTGAAAAGAGGTTAGAGTGAGGTGGGCATTCATCTCTTCTCCCTAGTATCAGGTGATAAAACCTGATAGTGAAGAAATGGCCTGAAATTGTGCCCAGGGAGGGTCAGGGTGGAGATCAGGAACAATTTCTTTGCTGCAAGAGTGGTCACAGAATCACAGTACATTAAAGGTTGGAAGGGAACTCCAGAGGTCATCCAGTACAACTCCCCTGCCAGAGCAGGGGCACCCAGTACCCAGGAATGCATCCAGGTGGGTTTTGAATGTGTGCAGAGAAGGAAACTCCACAACCTCTCTGGGCAGCCTGCTCCAGGACTTCAGCACCCTCACTGTAAAGTTTCTCCTCATGTTGAGGTGAAATCTATATTCAAGCTTGAACCTGTTGTTTCTTGTCTTAGTGCACACCACCAAAAAGAGCTTGGCCCCCTCCACTTGACCCCCACCCCTCAGCTGTTGATAGACATTGATCAGATCCCTCTCAGCCTTTTCTTCTCCAGACTAAACAGCCCCAGGGCTCTCAGTCTCTCTTCACAGGGGAGATGCTCAAGTCCCCTAAGCATCCTCCTGGCTCTCCCTTGGATTCTCTCCAGCAGGTCTCTGTCTCTCTTGAGCTGGGGAGCCCAGAACTGGACTCAGTATTGCAGGTCAGGGATTGGAACAGGCTGTCCAGGGAGGTGGTGTAGACAGCATCCCTGGAGGTGTTCAAGAAATGTGTGGACACTTGGAAGCATGGTTTAATGGTCATGGTGGTGTTGGGTTGATGGTTGGTCTTGATGACCTTCGAGGGCTTTTTCAACCCAAATAGTTCTATGATTCTATGATTCATAGCCATGAGGTCTCTATTTTCATCTTTTTGCCATAGCAGCCCTACATGAAAGGGCAAAGGGGCTGCCATGGGCAGCGGTGGGAAACTTTGAAAGCAGTCCTATAATTCTAACAGCTAAAAAGAAACTGATTTTTGTCTTTTTTTTTAGCATGAACCAAGCCCCGTGGGTCTTCACCGGCCCTCACCCGCCATTGCCGCCTGGACAGTGGCCCGTTGCGGGTGAATTCTGCTGCTCGGGCAGCGTAGGACTCACAGCACTTTCCAGCTGCCCGCCCCGCGGTGCCTCGTCGCTACAAGAAGGCTTTTGTGCTCCGCTCTTGCAGGCACATCCCGCATCGCCCCGCGCCGTCTTTGCGCCGAGGGGGCAGCGCGGGCTGCCCCCGCATCGCTCCCTCCGCCAAAGCTCCCTCCGCGGGCTCTGCGCCTGTCGGGGGGGGGGGGGGACCGAGGACAGAGCCCGGAGCCGCGCCCGGGCCGCTTTCTTTCAAAAAGTGGCTGCCGGCAGCCGGGCGGTGCGAACCCCGCACCCCCGCCCCGCCAGCCGCTCCGCCGAGCCCCGCCGCTCGCCCCGGCCCCGGCCGCGGCCCCAGCCCCGGCAGAGGAAATATTGCGATGTTGCAAGCTGACGTAAGGACATTAGAAGGCAAGGGCTACATTTCGGAGTGTTTATGAAAAGCCTCGGTACTGTACTGTCACCAGGGGGCACGCAATAGAATGCATTTCGCCAAACATTTTGAATAATAATCATTTAACAACAACAACAACAACAAAAAAGCCCCAGTCCGGCCGGCGCTCGGAGAGCCGAAGGAGCCACCATGCAGCCAAACTTTGGGAAGCCCTTTATTATTTTCCTGACATTGCTCGCCCGCCCTTGAGGAGCCGTAATTGCATTATCTGATTTTTTTTTTCCCCTCTTCCCCCCCCCCCTTCCCCCCCACCCCCCCCTTTTTTTTTTTTTCCTCCCTTCTCCCCCCTCCCCTGCTCTCGGCATCGGGAATTGGCGGGCGGTTCGTCGGGAGCAGCAAGCCGGAGCGACCCCGCGGCAGGAGCCGCCGCCAGCCCCGCTCGCCCCGCTCCCGCGGGCGGCCAGCCTTGTTTTGAAGGGAGCTAACATGGCGACGGTGCCCGTCTATTGCATCTGTAGGCTGCCCTACGACGTAACCCGCTTCATGATCGAGTGCGATGCCTGCAAGGACTGGTTTCACGGCAGGTAACACAAAGAGCTCGGGCCTTTCCCCCCTTGCGCCGCGGTCCTGCCGCCTTTCGCCGCCTTTTTCCGCGCCGGGCGCTGCCGGAGCCGCCGCCGTGTGCAGTTTTCCAACAGGCCTTTTTGGAGAGGAGGAGGAGGAGCCACTCTGCCCCCGTCTCTCGCTCGCTCTCTCCCCGCTGTATTTTTTGTGTGTGTGTGTGTGTTTTGTTTTGTAAATTTCGCCGCATTCCCCGCACGAAGCTCTCCCCCACCCCCGGCCCGGGGCTCCGGTGTCGCCGGGGCTGGGGGGGCCATTGTGCTTGCCTCTCGGGGAGCGGATCGCTCCCGCCGGCCCGGCTGGGCGATGGCAGCGCCGCGGCGGCGGCTCTGACGCCGGGATGTTGTGTGTCCCGCGCCGCCCTCCCCGCGGCTCCGCGCCGCTTCCTTCCCTCACCCAGGCGCCCGGGGCCTCGGGTCGGCCGGGGCCCTGGCGGCGGCGCGCCCGGGGCGGGCAGGGGGAGCGGGGCACCGCGGCGGCGGCGCACGGGCGCTCGGCCGCCCTGTCACTGGGCTCCGGCGCCTGGCTCCTGGCGCGGCGGGCCCGGCCGGCCTCGCCTCCCGGCCGCGGGGAGGATTCCGGGCACCCCCGCCTTCACCACCCGCCTCCCCTCTCCCCCCCCCCCCCCCGAGCCCTCCGCGGCTCCCCGGGGCGGCGGGAACGGGGAGGAGCGGTGCGGGGGGCAGCCGGGGAGTTTCCCGGCTGACAGGGCTGCCATCGCCGCGCCAGCCCTGCAGCTTAACCCTTGGCGGGGCGGGCCGCGGGCCGAGGCGAGCGCGGCGGGGCCCAGCTCCGCGTCCGCCCTGGCTGGGGGGCGGCGGGCGCAGGGAAGCCCTCCGGCGCCGGGAGCCGGGCGGGGCGGGGGAGCGCCTGCTCGGGGGCGGAGAGGGCCGGGCGGGAAAGACCCTGCTCGCCCAGAGCCCGCCCCTGCGCCCGGCCCGGGCACCTCCGCCCCGCGGGGGGAGCCGCCGCGCCTCACGGCGGGCTCCGGGCGGGGTGAGGGCGGCTGCCGGGACCCACCGCCGCCCGAGTGCCCGAGGCCGGGGCCTACTGTAGCAGCGGCTGCCGCCGGGCGGGGCAGAAGCGACGGCGGCGGAGCCTGGGCAGGGCGGGCCGGGGCGGGGGACCCCTCTTTTCGTCTCGTTTCTCCCCAAACCGTGCTCGGCGAGCGCCGGTGCGGCAGACAATGGGCGAGCGGCCGCGCTGGAGTTAAGGCGGCCGGGCGCAACTTGTGCAGCGTGTGTTAATGTTTTCTGCCCCTGTGAGAAACGGGGAAGTTGGCGAGGGGACAGCGGGAGCAGGAACGTTCGTCCGGTTCCCCGGGCAGCCGCTGCCGCAGCGTCCTGCGGGCGGGTCGCGGAGCGCTGCGGGTCGGGAGGTGCCACGTCCCGGGCGGCTCGGCGGCCGCTGCCTTCAGGCCGCGAACGGGCGGTGGTGGAGAGCGGGGGTTCTGAGGAGCTGTCAGCCAGCGCAGCTGCACGGAGCGAGCGGCCGGACGCGTCCCGCACCTGCGAGACCCTGCCCTGGTCCGAGCTGCCTGGCGGGCGGTACCGGCGGTCACGGTAGCGGTGGGGAAGGTGGACGAGGAGGCAGCCGAGCGGGCAGGTTTTCCTGCATCGGGTGCTACAGGAGAGGGTGATGGAGCGTTACCGGCTTTGCAGCACTTCTTGAGGAGTGATAAAAGTGTAAAAAGTGAAATTGAATTCTGGTAAATCACCTGGGTGAGTGCTCTTTATGACAGGTATTCAGTAAGGTGAAAGTGTAACTCCTGCGTTTGAACCAGCTCTGATATTGCCTCAAAGTAGCGACTGGAAGAGGTGAAGGGCAGAGGCACTGTCTGCTGGGGTTCACACATACCCCGGTAGGCTCTGGGTCAGCTGCAGATCTTTCCTCAAACTACCCCATAGCACCAGCAAGTTTGCTGCGGGGGTTAGGGACGATGCTCTGCCGTTTATTTTAAAAGCTGTCTGGAAACATGAAGCAAAACCACTGAAATAAATAGTTGTAGTGCCCTTGTTGGCGGTGGGGTGCTCTACACGTGGGGCTCTGGACACAAGGCTTGAAGGATGTGCACTGCCCTGTTTTGGTTAAGAAGTGGCCGCAGGTGACAAGGTGAGGTTGGCAAAAATCTTCAAGTGTTGTGCTCTTGAAAAGTGGAAAAGTTAAGAACATGGAAGAATCCAGATTTTCATGCAAAGTGATGGTAGAGTGGAGGAAAAAAGGAATCAAAGTAAAAGAAATTAAGCTGCCTGCTTAAGGTGGTGAATTTTGGTTGAAGCTGATGAAACCAGGTTGTGACTGATCAAGAAAATTACGATTTCATGGGTGGCTCAGGGGCAGTGTCTTGTGCACACACAAAGAGAGAGGTTTCGCTGTGTGGTATAAAGGGACAGAGTCACATCATAGCTTTGTTGCAGGGACACGGTTGTCCCCTTCTTGCTTGGCACACAGGAGCATCCAGAGGGAGATTCTGCAGTAAAGAACACTTGAGATTCCTCACCATGTCTGCTGGGTGGTGGTAGGAGCCATGTGTTTGATACCATGAGGCTCCTTCTGGTTTGAAACAGCCTCCTTCCTCCTCCTCACTTCAGAAAGGGAGGACGTAAGGAAGAAAAATAAATGGCTGTGCTGGCTTCCCTTCTGTGGGAAAGTAAGAGATGGGGCAGCATCCAAAGCACTCTTTCCTCTCCCACCTGGGGAAGGAGGAAATCTGGGACTGGAGGAAGGTTGGGAGCATTACCCTGATTGGGGCTGAGCATACAATTTCATCCTAGTGGTTTCCTCCTGAGAAGGGTGTAAGGTTTTCAGGGTGTTACTGGGGTACATCTAGACCTTGTCACTTGGTGCCTTCTAGGGGTTGAGGCAGCTGCTGCCCTGTGCCTGGCAGCATCCTGTCCGGGTACCTGGAGGGATGCTGGCCATGCAGGCTCTTGTTCACAGCAGATCTTCTCCTCCTCCTGCCATTGGGGGGGTTTAATTCTTTAAGTACAAGAGAAACATGGGAAACTATCACTCCTTGTATTTGCACAGCCTTGCTCGATAGGTTGCTCCCTCCCTGGAAGTGTCCAAAGCCAGGTGCATGAGGCCCTGAGCAGCCTGGGCTGGTGGGAGGTCTCCCTGGCCAACCAAAACCATTCTGCGAGTCGATGATGCTATGTCAACCCCCAAGATAACTGTCCTGGAGAAGTTACTGAGCCAGTGGAAAACAGCTTATCTCTGTCCCTGTTTGCTTTCCTTGCTATTACGTGAACAAACAAATGTTCAGCAAAGAAAAATAAAACCTTTGTGTGTCTCTCCCAGGCACTCAAAGCCCTTCCCGTGTCAGTGTTTGTGCAGAAGCCATGCTGCATGCAACCCCAAACAGGAGTGCAAAGCTGCACGTGCCGGAGGAGGCTTGCCCGGCCTTGTAGCGGTTTAATCATGCCTGTGTCTCTTTGTGTGTTCCAGGAAGCAAAGTGCCACTTCTCCTTTGGCTCTGTAGAAGCAGATCAGGTGTTTTCATGCTTCCTTTCTGACAGTAGTTCCCAAATCCCCAAAGCAGATGTTTCTCCTGGCGTTATTCACACAGCAGTCACAGTCTCCCTTGCACCTCGGGTTGGGTAACGTCTCCGCGGCAACTTTGGCCGCTGGTGAATGTATTCTGTAAAACTTCCTGGATGCAGTTTGGAAGGTGGACAGGAGGAGCCTGCCATCGGGTGAGTGCTCTCCAGACCCTCAAGTGCTGGCAGTCTTCTGATGAGCAATGATGAACATTTTGGGAGTCACTGCTCCGTGTTGTCTCCCGCTACAAGTGCCAGAGGGATGGAGTTGGAGTTCTCTGGTGCTCTTAGATGCCACTGATTGGTTTTATTGTCTTTTCCAGGGATTTCTTTTGGGAAGTGGTGTCAGATCTTTCTGTAGAAATCATTACTTCAGCCTGAGAAACATCCAGGTGGTCCCCAACTGCTGGATCTAGCTCATGTGTGGTGGGGAAGGTGGCATCTGGGAGTGCTTGCTGCTGTTGCTTGGACCCCTGCCATCATTGTGGTCTGAGGCCTGCACATGGTGAAGCTGCTTCATTGGACCATACAGCTAAATTGATCCATATGCCTGTAGTAGACAAAGACTGATGATGACTTTGTAGGTTAGTAGCCTTTGGTAGTGTTGCCTGTGTGGTGTTGCTGGCCTACAGGAAGACTGAGTAAAGCACTTTTTCATCATTAGCTCTGTTCCTTCCTGGGAGCTTTCTGAGCCCCTGTGCTGCGAGTCCGGTGTTAGCCATCACTGGAGCCCCTTGGACACTGCTGCTGAGGTCTGTTGGGCTGTGGAGGCACCAGTGTGCTCACAGAGTGCTGCTTGGGACTTCTCACCAGACTGAGTTTCAGTCATTTCTGCCTTTCTGTTTGCCAGAGCAGCTTGAGACAAGCAGCTTCAAGCTATGTCTGGAGAGGATGGAGATGATCTTACAGGACAAAGAAAAATAATTCTAGAGCAGGCAGCAGGGTGGTTTGCCTCCTCTTTTGTGGAGCCTGAATGTTCTCTGATGTGGCTGTTTGCTCTCATGAAATTGCTCACACCTCGACTGTAGGCCTTTGCTGTGAAAAGCCAACCTTGCTGTGAAAGGCCAACCTTGCTGCTCCACGTGCTCCTGGCTCCTCCATCATAGTACACCTGTGTTGTGTCCTCACCTCTTGGATCCCTTCCTGCTGAGGAGCTCCTGGCCATGTTCCACACATTGCCCTGCAGCAGGACCACAGGCAGTAGCAAGAGCTGGGGTGCAGGTACCCCTCTGCTTAAAGCCTGTTGGTATGGGAGATGGTTCTTTGGACTTGGAGAAGGCCAGGAGAGGAGGAGAAGGGCCTTGCATCACCTGCTAATGGGTGAGGAAGCTTAGAACCAGCAGGTGCCCAGGTAGTCAGCTACCTCATCTGTAGGCCTGGCCTGGCTTTGTTCAGGCAGTGCTGCAGGCTGAAGGGGAGTGCTGGGCAGGCTTGGCTTAGAGGATGATAGACAAGATGGTTTAGCAGCTTGGTGGAGTGGTTCGGCCAAAGCACATTACACCTGAGCTGTGCCTTCTCCTCTGCTGCCCAGGAATGGTGCTGGTGGTGCTCCATGAAGCCACGTGTGGTTTAGGAGCTGCCTACTCCAGGGTCACCCTCTGTTCCTGAGCTCCTCTGCTGCCGCTGAGAGCAGCAGGGGTAGGTTTGCTGACAGGTTGTGGAGGTGAACTGCTGACACCATATTCAGTGTCAGGTCTCCAGGTATCTCATCTCTTACAGCAGCTTTACAGAGCCTGGCACTGAAGGCCAGGTGAGTCCTCTGTAAGGGTTAGCTGGAGGAGAAATCTGTACAGGGATATTTACTGTGGCCAGGGGAGGGAGCTGAATTATTTATCTGCTTGGCAGCGGGTGTTCTGTTACCGGTTCTAACAGCCTGCACCTGGTGCTTCAGGCTGGGAGCATACAATCACTGGCTAAATAAAATAGCAACTGTTGCTCTATTTATTTGTCTACCCCATGTATATTTAAACTTTGAAGCTGAGCTGCCCCAGGCATAGCTGAATCGGGCAACTTAGTGAAATTACAAAGGGTTTAGTCCTCTGAAAGTGGTTCCTGCAGTTGCTGTAGCAGCACAAACCGGTGATGGGTGATGGGTGATGAAGGGAGGGCCTTGATGCATGGGATGAACTCTGGCCATGGTGGGGAAAGCACTTTGCAGTGTAAACTGCAAAACTGAACACCCTGTGGGCAGGGGGGCTCTGTCCTCCCACTGGAGCACTCAGACTAGGGCTGGTTTTGTGCAGCAGCATCCACTCCCTCTCTTTTACGTAGGCTTAGCATGGGCTGGGGCCAAGTTTGTGCAGGTGAGTCAAATACTGAGCTGAGCAGACTCCTAAAAGCATGGTGCTGTTTGCATTCATGCCACCACAGCCCAGGGAGTCACCGAGGTTAGCTGCAGTGTGCAAAGGATCAGTTCCTGTAGTGTGCTGGGTTCAGATCACAGATCATAGAAATGGTCTGTCTTGGGAAGGACCTCCAAAGCTCATCCAGTCCAACTCCCTCTGCACTCAGCAGGGACATCTTCCATTAGATCAGGTTGCCCAGAGCCCTGTCCAGCCTCACCTTCAATACCTCCAGGGCTGGGCAACCTGTTCCAGTGTTCCACCACCCTTATGGTGAAAGGATGGGACCAAGGTGAGTTTTCCCCATAAGTGAATGTTTGAGATGATTTCAAGCTTTGCTGAAGAGTTAGTTTACATTGCAGCCTCAGTTGTGCTGGGAGAGTGACCAGAGCAGCTGTGGTGAGCAAGCCTGTACCAGAGTGCTTTCCCTTGTGCTCTACTCCAGCAGCAAACAGAAAACCATCACGTTTAGGAAGGATTTTATAGAGCCCACAAAGCACACTCATTGTTCTGGAGAAAGTGTTTGCACGACACTTATGCCTTAGAAGGAAAACAAGCCAAACCACCCCAAACACCTACTTTCCTGAAACAATATGAGTTGGCAGTATGGAATGTGAGGAAGATATGAACTTGAGATAAAACTGTTGAAATCCTCCTTGTCTTCAGGCTGAAACTGCTCTCATTTTAATCTTCCCTTCAGTAACTCTGTTATTTACTCTGGGATTCAGAGACCCTAAGAAGCTTCTAAGTTTGCAAATTCATTTTGTATCTTCTAGAAGATTCTTTGTAAGCATGCAGGGCTGTGTGGGGGTGGTAACACGTGGCACACTTGCACTGATGTTGGCTTTGTGGCTTCGCACTGCTGCGTGGTCCCGCAGTGATGGCTACCACTGTGCGACCGCCATGGTGGCTCACCGGCTTCCACAGCGCCAGGAGTCTGCCCAGCTGGGAAAGTGAATTGGGCTTGCATGTTGCCAGTCAGTGCTGTGTTCATGGTCCTTTAGCATGGCTAAATCACACAATCACAGAGAACATCTGTTTGGAAGAGACCTCAAAGATCATCCAGGCCAAGCTTTTGCCCAGTTTAGGGTCAGTCCTAAACCGTGTCCCTAAGCACCAGGGGGGCTGTGGAGAGATTCCAAACCCCCCTGGCCATTGTGATCCTGGGCAAGCTGCTGTGGGTGCCCCTGCTTTAGCAGGGCAGTTGGACTGGATGATCCCCAGAGGTCTCTTCCAACCCCAACCCTCTGGGATTCTCTCTTTTGATAAGTTTGGCCTCTCTTGATAAGATTTGTCTCTCTTTTGATAGGTTTTTTGCTGTAGGACTGAGCATCACTGTTGGACACCCCTAGGTTTACAGTGCCTGGGTGTCTTGTGTTTCAGTTTGCTCCATAGAAAACCCTCAGGTTTCAGTTTGAGAAAGTCTTCCACCGAGACGCTGAGTCTTGTGAAAGGAACTGACGACTCCAGTTTATCCACAGGGGAACTTGGGTGTTATGAGTGCTCAGCTGGCCTGGGCATCAGGGGGTTTGACATTTCAGCTCAGAAGTCATGGAATTATTCTTCAAATTCAAGTCTGCTTTAGAAAATCCCAGTCTAGGTGATTCCAGGTGTGGGCAGGAGCCTGGGAAGAGCTGGCCTACAACTATGTTTTCTGGTATCGGAGAGCAGATATAGATCACAGAAGGGTGTTGTATATAAAGGTGCTTTTACTTTCAGAGCATTTAACCCAGATTTTGGCTCTGGAAGGATAACATTTCATGCACATTAAGCACAATTCATCTTTAATTTAAAAAGACAAACTTGAAAAAGTGTGTGGATTAATGAGAGCTCTTCAGCAGCCTGAGCCTTTAGCTCAGCAGCATTTGGTCAGCACCCAGCTACCTGTTAAGTTCAGTAGTAGTAGGATTATGTCCTTCCCAGGTGCTGGCTTCTCATCAGAAAAGTTCCAGCAATGTCAGAACAAAATGAAGCAGTTCTGGAAGCAAAGTGGGACTTGGTTATCCAGTGCTTCCTCCTCACTGCCCAGCAACTCTCTAAAGGAAGGGAATGGCTGGAAGTGGCTTGACAGGAATGACCAGAGCAGCCTGGCTGCCTGTGGGGAGAAACAGGTGAGGAGACCAAACCTTGAGTCACTGTTAGGCTCTCTAAAGCCCATCCTCTCCAGTGCTCCCTTGGCATATCCTGTGCTTCCTGCCTGCTGGCACACTGTACAGTGGGGTGTGCTGTCGGCACCCAAAGCTCTCTCTGCCCCGGGGAACTGGGCTCTGCCTGGCAGCCTGCAGTGCTGGCAGCCTGGGCTTCAGCTGGGGCGCAGCTTGGCCAGCTGCACAGGCGCTGTCAGGGGCTGATCGGTGCCTGGGGCTGTGTGGCCCAGCTTGGCTCTGCCCCCATGGGCTGGGTGACACTTGGGGATGGCAGCGTGGGAGTGTGCAGGGCTGCATCGTGTCCCACTCTGTGCCCAGCACTCTGCTGAGGCCATCGGCCCCCAGCTGAGCGTCCTCTGCCTGCCAAACAGCTGATCTTGCTGCCAGCTTTAGGAGCGAAGTTGTACTGCGCTGCAGAAATGTATCCAGAGGAGTCCCAGCGCAGAGGAAACCCCCGCCGCTGCTACACTCTTACTACAGTGTTACTCTGGTGAGCAAACCCCCGGGGCTAAAGAGAGGAGGAAGGGAGTGGGCCCTCAGCAAGTTTGCTGCTGATACAAAATTGGGAGGAGTGGCTGACGCTCAGGCTGTGCTGCCAGCCGCTGGGACATGGGCAGGCTGGAGAGCTGGGTGAGGGGAACCTCGTGAAGGGCAAGTATAGGATCCTGCAGCTGGGGAGGAACAACCCTCTGCACCACAACAGGTGAGGGGTGACGATGTTGGAAAGCAGCTCTGTGGAGAAGGACCTGAGCCCGTGAGCCAGCAAAGTGCCCTCATGGCCAAGAAGGTCCATGGTGCCCTGGGGTGCATTCAGAAGAGCGTAGCCAGCAGGTCAAGGGAGGTTCTCCTCCCACTCTACAAGTGAGGTCCCTAGGGAGGTCACATCTGGAGTTTTGTGTTCAGTTCTGGGCTCCCCAGTTCAAGAGAGACAGGGAACCTCTGGAGAGGCTACAGAAAGGCTGAGAGGTCTGGAGTGTCTTTCTTACAAAGAGAGGCTGGGAGACCTGGGGCTATTCAGCCTGGCAAAGACTGAGAGGGGATCTTCTCAATGCTGATCAATATCTACAGGGTGGGAGGCAAGAGGATGAGGACAGACTCTCAGTGGTGCCTGGTGCCAAGATAAGGGGCAGCAAGTACAAACTGGAACCCAGCAGGTTCCATCTAAACAGGAGGAGAAACTTCTTTGGTGTGAGGGTGCTGGAGCCCTGGAGCCCTGGAGCAGGCTGCCGAGAGAGGTTGTGGAGTTTCTTGCTCTGGAGAGCATCCAAACCTAGCTGGGCATTGTGACCCTGGGCAAGCTGCTGTGGGTGTCCTGCTTTGGCAGGGGGGTTGGACTGGATGATCTCCAGAGGTCCATTCCAACCTCCACCACACTGGGATTCTGTAACTTTATTGCCATAACAACTTCTTTTCATGTTCATCAGAAATTTGTACACCCAAATATCTTACAGTTCCTCAAGGTGTGGTTTGTGGCATTAAAAGCATCATGTCAAGGTGCACTGCAGCAGCTCTGGAGGCAGTTCTGTGGTGTGGATGAGCTAACTCCTTGAAATCAGCTGGAACTGCCATGGTTCATGTACCTCACCTGTGGCTGTGCCACTGTGGTGTGGGTGTGTTAGAGCTCCTGCCTTGCTGAGTGACCTGAGTGGCAGTTCCTTTCTGAGCCTTGATGTGGAAACAAGCAGCCTGTGCTCAGTCTGTTTTGGGGTGGTACCTGTCTGCTTGCTACAGCTAAACACTTTCTGTCCAGAAGAGATTGGCAATAACAAGGGTTTTGAAAATTTCACAGTCTTTCACGTGGACTTTTTCCTGAGGGGTTCCTCCCCCCTGCCATGGAATGCCCGAGTAGCTCAAGCCCTCCTGTAAACACTCTCTGAGGGGCAGTGGTGTCCCTGTGACCAAGGTGATGTGACCAGGCTGCAACATCTCCTGCTCTGCACTGGTGCTTGGTGCTTTCCAGGGCTGGTATCCTAGCCCAAGGTGTGTTCAGGGCACCAAGGGATGTTTTTCTCCTGGTCTCAGAGAGTGCAAACCCCTGTTTGTTGAGCCTCCTGGCTCTTGGGTAGAACTGCTGGAAGAGGCTGACACTGGGTGAAGGATACCTCCCTCTTCTCTGCCCTGCTGAGGCCACATCTGGAATATTGTGTCCAGTTCTGGGCCCCTCAGGTCAAGAAGGACCTCAGGAAACTGCCTGAAAGAGTCCAGCCCAGAGCCCCCAAGCTGCTGCAGGCAGTGGAACATCTCCCTGTGAGGACAGGCTGAGGGAGCTGGGGCTTGGAGCTTGGAGCAGAGGAGCCTGAGGGCTGCCCTCATTGCTGGGGATCAAGGTGTGCAGGGCTGGAGCCAGGCTCTGCTCAGGGATGTCCAAGGGCAGCACAAGGGGCACTGGGGGCAAGGTGGAGCAGAGGAGGTGCCAGGGGAACAGGAGAGAAAACTTTGTCCCTGTGAGGGTGCTGGAGGCTGGAGCAGGCTGCCCAGAGAGGTTGTGGAGTCTCCTGCTCTGGAGACATTGTCTGGATGTGTTCCTGAGTGCCCTGCCCTGGGTGCTCCTGCTCTGGCAGGGGGTTGGGCTGGGTGATCTCCAGAGGTCCCTTCCAACCCCTGACATTCTATGGTTCTGTGATACCTGGCCAGCAGTTCCTCTCCTCACTTCCTCCCAGGCACGTCCCCCGCAGGCTCTGGCTGCAGTTAGTGCCGGTGAGGCCCTGGCTCGGTGCTCTGCAGCCCTGGGCAGATGTGAGGATGGATTCACTGCGGTGCTCTCTGCTCAGAGTTGCACAGCTACCAAGTGGTGCCGGCCTGTGAGGGGGCGGTCAGCAAGGGTTAGCGCTGCGTTAGTTGTAGCAGCAGGTGAGAAAGGCAGCAAGCTAAGCAATAGCTTGGGCAGGAAAAAGACAATCAGAATTCTCCCCCCCCAAGCTGTTTTGAAATCCCTTCTTTGCAATTGCTGATCTGCTCAGCTAGAAGCAGGTGAGAGCAGGTGGAGTCACGGGGGCCTCTGTTTTCCTTGAACTGCTTATGGATTTCATTGTGTTCCCATCTTGTAGCCCAAAATACAGCACATGTGTACTCAAGGGAGAGGACTTTTCCTTGAAGTTTTAATTCTGGCAGACTGCAAGGATGTAAGAAGTGAAAAACACCCAAGGTGAGATATTTCTGCCAGGAGTCAGTAGCTGTGATTTTTTTGTTCAACCTCCTTTGTTGGCATCTCAGTGGAAGGTGATGGAAAGGAGGAAATTGACAGCAACGCTCCTCCTGTGCCCTGTGACAGGAAGGAAGGGACAGGGACAGCCTCTGCTCACTTGTGCCCTGGGATAGGACAAAGGGCAAGGGATGGAAACTGCAGCACAGGAGGTTCCACCTCAACATGAGGAAGAACTTCTTGACTGTGAGGGTCCCAGAGGCCTGGAGCAGGCTGCCCAGAGAGGTTGTGGAGTCTCCTTCTGTGGAGCCTTTGCAGCCCTGTCTGGATGTGTTCCTGTGTGACCTGTGCTGGATTCTGTGCTCCTGCTCTGGCAGTGGGTCGGACTGGAAGCTCTCCAGAGGTCCCTTCCAGCCCCTAACATCTGTGATCCTGTGTGTGCCATTCATTGGGCTGCAAAAGCTGCACTTGAGATTGCCAAGCTAAACTTATTTAAACCCCTCCCATGTTAATGTATGCTTAGTCTAACCAAAATGATCTTCCTGCGCTCCTTTGGCACAGGGTCCACTGCCTGTGGGCAGCAGAGTGATCTCCTTTGCCCAGTGCTACCTTTGGGTCCTGCATGATTTGCACATGGAGTAGGAATGATTCTGGGATGATTTGTGCTTGTGAGAGTGTATAGAAGTGTGCTCCTTAAATGTGTGCCATGTGCTTGTGATTTACCCTTTCAGCTCAGGTCTGTGCTGCTGCTGGGGTGCAGAGCAACATCTCATGGAACATGTAGACCCCATGCAGCCTCTGATGCCAGATCCAACAGGCACTGCCAGTGGCTTTCATGACGTGTTTAAATGGTTGGAGAATGACATGGGAGCATGTGGAACAGCTAGTGACCACAGCCCAGAGAGGGGCAACAGAGCTGGGGAAGGGTCTGGAGAAATGAGAAGTGGCTGAGGGAACTGGGATTGTTCTGCCTGGGGGAAAGGAGGCTTAGGGAGACCTCCTCATTCTCTACAACTACCTGAAAGAAGATTGGAGCAAGGTGGGAATTGGTCTCTTCTCCCTAGTAACAAGTGACAGGATGAGAGGAAATGACCTCATGTTGCACCAGGGGAGGTTTAGGTTGGATTTAGAAGAAACTTCTTCCCTGAAAGGGTTCTCAAAGCCTGGCACAGGCTGCCCAGGGAGGAGGCTGAATGCCCATCCCTGGAGGTGTCTCAAAGACACAGAGATGTGGTGCTTGGACTTGATGATCTTGAAGGTCTTTTCTGAGCAAGAGGATGTGATGATTGTGCTGTGTGATTGTGCTCCTCAGGAGCCAGAGCACAGCAGGACTTAATCCCTCCTTTTGAACGGCCCAACCAAGTCTCTGGACTGGGGCAGGAGAGGGGAGTGAGAGGACTTAGACTTCTGTTGCTGTTTGGCCTGTGTCTGAACAAGCAGAGGGTCTCCTGCGTGACTGGGCTCTCCATTTTCTCTCCATTTGTCATTAGTAAATGCCCTTAAATACAATTGCAGCAGTTGCTAAGGAATGTAAAATTAGAGTGTATCTGGTGTATTTTTAATGTTTTGAGCTCAAATGTGCAGTTCACTGGTGGGAGTTAATTGGGAGCAGGAGCACTTGGAGATCTGGCTCCTTGCAGACTGCCACAGCTACAGCATATGAACTCCTGGTGGGATTCATGAATGCTGTTGTGGTGAGGAATCCAGCTGGATACCTGGTTGGGCATTAAGTGAGCAAAGAAGAGTCAACTTTTAGGGCAGTTAAATATTTTTGACGTGGTCGCTTCAGAAATCTCAGCCACAGAAGTGCCATCAAAACCAGTGCCGTGGAGTGTTTTCTTTACTGCTTTAGGAAGGGCTGAAGAGCACCTGTCTCACTCCCTAGAAACCCAAGACAACCAGCAAGACCCCCCAGGGTGGCCAAATCACCTCAGGCTGCTTTCCCACTGTGCAGTCTAGCTGGAAAAGAAGACCACAGGCAGCCTCTTGGCGGTCTCAACGCACTCGTCCCTGCTCGTTGTGTCTGAAGCACCGAAGCTGCTACTCCACGTTTATTTGCTGCCTAAAGACTTGACTAATTCCTGGTCTGGAGGAAGGGCCTCTCAGTTAAGCTTTACTGTTGCAAGGCATGGTAAAGAAAGATGGTACCTGAAGGGGGCCTACAAGAAAGCTGGAGAGGGACTTTTGCCAAGGGCTGGGAGGGTCAGGACAAGCGACGATGGCTTTGAGCTGGAAGAGGGGAGGCTGAGACTGGAGCCTAGGATGAAATTCTTTCCAGTGAGGGTGGGGAGACACTGGAACAGGTTGCCCAGGGAGGCTGTGGATGGCTCATCCCTGGAACTGTTTAACACCAGGCTGGATAAGGCCTTGAGCAACCTGGGCTGGTGGGAGGTGTCCCTGCCCATGGCAGGAGGGTTGGAACTGTATGATCTCAGGGTGCCTTATAACCCAACCCATTCCGTGAAGCTACGAATGACAGAGAGCATTTGAGAAGGTCTGAAAGAGACAAGGATGCCATTTCCTGACAGCCAAGCATGGCCCTTTTTGTAAAACCTGTGGCTTACTCTTGCTTAGATGGCTGAGATGTCAGCCTTGAGGCCTGTTCTGAGCACATCCTAGGAGTTCCCAGTTTTTAATGCCAGCACTGACAGCGTTCTGAACTCCTACCGAGATTATCAACCAACACTTTCCTATCAGCCAAAGAAAAAGACTTCTGCTCTTGGGAGAATTAAAACACTGCACTAGAGAGTTGTCCCAAGAGTTTATGGAAACATCTCCTGCACTTCCTGCACTGCTTATTTTTAGTCTCAGGGTGTTAGATCTTATTGTTTTATTAGTTGAGTCACCAGAATGCCAAGTTGGAAGGGACCCCAAGGATCATCTGGTCCAACCCTTCCAAGGTGATGGTGGAGTTGGAATGAGCTGGCCCAGCAGCCTCTCAAGCTGAGCCTTAAAGCTGTCCAGTGCAGGGGACTCCACTGCTTCCCTTGGGAGGTGATTCCAGTGTCCAGCTGTTCCCATGGGGAACATTTTCTTCTGGAGTCCCATGGGAGTCTCCCCAGCAGTAACTTGTCCCCATCACCTCTTCTCTTTTCCATGGCACTCCTGTACAAAGGGAGTCTCCACCCTCCTGGCAGCCGTCCTTTCTGTACCAGTTGAGCTGCAGAGCCCGCCCTCTCAGTCAGATTTTGATGTCCTGCTGCTGAAAGAGTCTTCTTTACTTGTGAGAGGATATTATCCTTCATCTGAGTTCTGCTGAGAAAGTAGCTGAGCATGCTTCCTCCAGCCCAGGAACCCTGCTTCGTCGTCCGCTTTGGCCCAGAGACCGTTCGGGTCTCGGCTGTATTTCAGCGGCTGTTTTTTCACAGGGCTCAGCAGTGATGTTTTCCTCTTGCTCTCTCTCTGTCTGTATCTTGCTAACTTGGGAGGCATAGCCAGCAAATGTTTGCTCTCTCCATGAAACTTTTCATGAAGCCAGGTACGAGGTTACTCGTTAGTTTTTCAGTGGGCTTGCCCTGAGTCTGCTTTTCTACCCCATGAATCATAGCAGAAGGCTGTGCTCTGAGTTCACAGAAGGAAAAGCCCTCTCCAGCACGGTCAGCCAGCACTGCTGATCCAAGTGGGAGTATTTCAGAGAAGTGACATCACTGCACACTGTGGGCTGGTGCTGGGTGCAGTCACAGCTGTGGTGTTCTTGTAGCAGAGCAGAGCTACAATGACGTTGACTGCTCTCCCTTGTCTGTTGATGCTGTGACCTCGTCCCAGAAGGCCACCAGGTTTGTCAGGCAGGACTTGCCCTTGGTGCAGCCCTGTTGATTATACCAAATCACCTCTTTGTTATTCTCTGCTTCAGCAGAAGGGAGATCTGCTCCAGGATCTTAGTGGGCACAGAGGTGAGACTGCCTGGCCTGGAGTTACCTGGGTCATCCTTCTTTCCCTTGATGGACATGGGGGTTATGTTTCCCCTTTCCCAGGCAGTGGGGACTTCCCTGGCCTGCCAGGACTTTTGGAATAGACCAGAGAGAGGTTACTGAACTAGCTGGAACTAGATGATCCTTGAGGTCCCTTCCAACCTTGAAAATTCTCTGATGATTCTACAGCTCAGGAGCTCTAGAGGATTGTTGTCTGTGGGAATGGTGCAGCAAAGCTTGGTGGCTCTCAGGCTGGCTGAGCAGGTAGCACCTGCTGAAGCCATAGCCTCTGTGTGCTTTTTTCCGGTGTAAAATCATGTGGCAGCTGGGGAGAGTTGTTTACTGGCACTGCTGCAGGAGTTCCCCTTCTCTAGGCCATCTAGGGGGATGCTTAAGAGAGGGTAAAACTTGAAGACAAGACTTCAAAATCAGCAGGGGTAAGGGGTTTGGAGGGTGCTCTACGAGGAGTGAGGCACAGCTGAGGGAGCTGGGGGTGTTGAGCCTGGAGAAGAGGAGGCTGAGGGGAGACCTCATTGCTCTCTGCACCTCCCTGGAAGGAGGTTTCAGTGAGGCTGCTGTTGGTCTCTTCTCTCTAGTACCCAGCAATAGGATGAGAGGAAATAGGATGAAGTTGTGCCTGGGGAGGGTTAGGTTGGGGATTAGGAAATGTTTCTTTGCTGCAAGAGTGGTCAGGGATTGGCACAGGCTGCCCAGGGAGGTGGTGGAGTCCCCATCCCTGGAGGTGTTCCAGAAGTGTGGAGATGTGGTGCTTCAGGATATAGCTTGGTGGTCACAGGAGCTGGGTTATGGGTGGATTTGATCATCTTAAAGGTTTTTTTTTCCAACATTAATGATTCTGTGATTCCAAGAGGACCAGGAGGCTTCGGTACCGTGCCATGGTCTGTGTTTGCTGGGTGTCCTGTCCCGTCCCGTTCCATCCCGTTCCCATCCCATCCCATCCCATCCCATCCCATCCCATCCCATCCCATCCCCCATCCCATCCCATCCCATCCCATCCCATCCCATCCCGTCCCTTCCTGTCCTGTCCCACAACTGACTGACTGCTTGAGTTGCCTCTGAATTGGGGTTTGCTGTGCCGGCATGCCCTGCCCTCCCTTCGGCCTGGCTGTGGCTCAGCCTGTGCGGCCAGGCTGCATCAGCCACCTTTGCAGCCTTTGGTTTGCAGGAGGCTGGCAATGCCGCCAGCGCCTGGAGCCCTCCCCTCTCGCCTGGTGGCTTGGGAGAGCAATCTCTTGTAAGGCAGAGCCTGCGTGCGTGGAACATGCTGCGCTGCCGTGTGGCTTGGCAGGGAGATGGCACAGCAGATAAGTGACAATCCACTGTGATTTTGCTGAGTGTGTGTCAGAATATTTAGCTCTTGTTTTAGGAGCTATTTGAATCAACAAATCTGTGTACAAGTTGTGGCTTCTGGGATGCTGCAGTCGGCAGCGCGGGGAGCGCCGCTCGCTCGCTCTTGGGGCTTTCCTGGGGTTTCATTTTGGGTCTCAGTTTAGCTCAGCAAAAGTTACCTGCTTTTCCTTCTTGTGCCACTCAGAGCTTTGGCTTTGATCAGCTGTGTTTCCCTCCTGTGTGTCCACTGCCCACTGTAGCTGAGGACAGCCACCTGGGCTGGCTCTCAGGTGATGGGATGGCTTAGTTCCGTTTCCAAGCCAGAGGCAGTCCCTCGTCCCTGCAGGGTACTGTGGGTGCTACTGGAGAGCAGATGTTTGTGTTCCAGATTTCCTTGGGATGTTTGCAGGCTGTGTCATGTAGGGAATAAGATAGGTTAGTTGGTGTCTGTGCTGTGGCTGTGGTAGAAATTCAGAGAAGCCGTGAGTTAAAACGTGCAGAACAGCAACGAGGATGTTGTGTAAAGCTCAGCCCTGCACCCAGTTTGTTACTGGCACCATACTCTGGACCCATCTCCAAACTATGGCTGCTCTTGACAGCTGCCCACACCACTCACATAATCACAGGATGCTAGGGGTTGGAAGGGACCTCCAGAGACCATTGAACCCAAGCCCCCTGCCAGAGCAGGGTCACCCAGGGCAGGTTGCACAGGGATGCATCCAGGAGGGATTGAAGATCTCTAGAGCAGGAGACTCCACAACCTGCCTGGGCAGCCTGTTCCAGGCCTCCAGCACCCTCACACCAAAGTTTTTTCTTGTGCTGAGGTGGAACCTGCTGTGACTGAGCTTGTGTGTGCTGCCCCTCATCCTATCACTGGCTATCACTGAAAGGAAACTGGCTCCATCCTCCTGCAGGTATTTGTACACATTGGTATGGAGCCCCCAGCCTTCTCTAGACTAAACAGTCTTTCAGGTTTTCCTTGTAGGAGAGATGTTGCAGCCCCTTCATCATCCTCATAGCCTCCACTGGATTTTCTCCAGTAGTTTCCTGTCCCTCTTGAACTGGGGAGCCTAGAACTGCACTCAGTATTCTAGGTGTGGTCTCATGAGGGCTGAGTAGAAAGGGAGGAAACCCTCCCTCAACCTGCTGGCCACACTCTTCTTAATACACCCTAGTATACTATTGGCCTTCTGGGCCACCAGGGCAGGCTGCTGTCCCATGGAGAGCTTACTGGACTCCAAGGTCCTTCTCTGCAGAGCTACTCTCCAGCGGGTCGGCCCCTAACCCATACTGGTGCAGGGGGTCAAGGCTGTCCTGAGCACTGGGGCATTGTGTCTGTGTGCGCTTCCAGGAGGTGCCCTGGAGCGGTCCTGGGGGTGAGAGGCTCTTGTTGCCTGGCTGGGGTCCACCGCTGGCATTGCACCAAGCAGCTGTGGCACACAGGCAAGCGCTGGTGGTTTGTAGAGGGCAGGAGGGGGAGTGGAGCAGAGCAAGCAGCCTGTGGAGATAAACGGAGCTGTTAGCCTGGCTGCGAGACTCCTCCGCGCCACGAGGGCCAGGCTGCTCACCCCTCCCCAGCTACTCCAGGCCACCAACAGTCTGTATCTATTCTGATGATACTCTGAGATGCTTCCATTTGAAAAAACTGCAATTAATGACTTCAGTACTGCTTGGAAATCGCTGAAAGGGCTGGAACAAGCCATAGCTGAAGCTGCTCCCTTTTGCTTCCAGAGTAAAGAGCAGTAAGAAATGATCACTTGTCATTGTGCCATTGTCTTACAGAGATGACAAGCCAAGCCTTGAAGATCTACATTTATTAAGCCTGTGGCTTTCCTTGGCGGGGGGAGATCACACACACTAAATTATTTTGCAGTTTTGTTTTGTTGTGGTTCATTTTGCTTTCTTGGGTTGGCTGGTTTTTTTTCAGGGGGCAGCACCAGCAGAGTCATCAGTTTGTGCTGTGGTAACAGAAGTTCTTCACAGAGTTCTAGCTGCAGATGCTACTGAGGTTGATTTTGCTCTGCATTTTCGTGGTGAAAGAGGTGGTGAATGGGGTGAAGAAGAACAGGCATCGAGGAGGTGTTTCTGAACAGCACTTGAAGTGAGTTTAGCAGAGA
Source organism: Picus viridis (assembly GCA_033816785.1). NCBI lineage: Eukaryota > Metazoa > Chordata > Aves > Piciformes > Picidae > Picus > Picus viridis. The sequence continues at coordinate 19,592,183 of CM066592.1, forward strand.
GCAGGAATGCATTCTGTGTTCAGAGCCCACCTGACTGCTGATAGTCACAGTCTAAGCCTGCCAGCTGCTTTTTGTCCTTTCTGGATTTGGTGTTTCTCTGCATTCTTGGAGCTCCAAAGCTCAGCTCAAAGCAGAACTGTTTGCTTTACATGCAAGCCACGGCTGGCAGGGCTTGCTGCAGGGGAGGGTCAGCTGCCCCAGCCTGCTGCCTTCCCACCAAAGCCTGTGGCAAAATGCCTACAAGAGCAGCAAGCTCCATCCCAGCCCTGCTTGTGCCACGGGGCCTCAAGGGGACGTGTCACAGTGTTTCAAGGAGCACTGGAGTATCTGATGGGAGCTTCCAGCCCATGTGGACTGGAAGTGTTCACTTTTGGGCAAGGTTTCTGCTTCAAGGAGAGTAAGGCTGAGCTCTAACCTTGTGTTGAGAAGCCACAAGCAGGGAAAGAGAAAAAACACTGTGCCAGGTTTGTAAAAAGGCACCAAAACTGCAGAACAAGAGAAAATTAATTACTGCCCAGAATGAAACTGAAACAGCTTTGGAAGTTAGAGCCACTGGGAAGAGTTTGCATCTTCCTACTCTTTTTATTAACTGGACCATCTTCATAGGTGCCACAAGGATTCATAGAGCTATGCAATGGTTTGGGTTGGAAGGGACCTTAGAGATCATCCAGTTCCAACCCCTGCCATGGGCAGGGACACCTCCCACCAGCCCAGGTTGCTCAGGGCCTCATCCAGCCTGGCCTTGAACACCTCCAGGCAGGAGGCAGCCACAGCCTCCCTGGTCAACCTGTGCCAGTGTCTCCCACCCTCACTCCGAAGAATTTCTTCCTCATCTCCAGTCTTGATCTCTCCCAGCTCAAAGCCATTGTCCCTTGTCCTGTCGCTCCCAGGCCTTGTCAAAAGTCCCTCCCCAGGTGTCCTGGAGCCCTTCAGGTACTGGAAGGCCGCTCTAAGGTCTTTCTGGAGCCTTTTCCAGGCTAAGCAACCCCGACTGTCTCAGCCTGTCCCCATATAGGAGGTGCTACAGATCATCTTTGTGGCCTCTTCTGGAACCTCCAGGTCCTTCTTGTGCTGGGTGCCCCAGACCTGGAGGCAGTGCTGCAGGTGGGGTCTTACCAGATCAGAGAGGCAGAATCACCTCTCCTGTCCTGCTGCTTTTGATGCAGCCCAGAGTGTTCAGCAGATTACCAGTTGTGCTTTGGGACACACATCAGGATGAGAACAAAGCTCCAGCTGAGGCTGGGCAGAAGCGCAGCCCAGAGCCGTGTGTGCGGTGCTGCAGCCTGGGAGCCACGGGGGCTGCAGCTGTGCAGATAACCCAAGCCCTTCCCTGCAGTTATGAAGACTTCTAATGCACATCTCCAGAGGGAACATGAGGATGTTTTTTACACAGCTCTTTGGTAAATGGAGATCTGCTTCATGAGGGACTTGATAATCTTGGAGGTCCTTTCCTTCCTAGATCAGAGGCCCTGATGGTTGGACTCAAAAATCTCAGAGGTCTTGTCACAGAATCACACAACTGTCAGGCTGGGAAGGGACCTCAAGGATCATCCAGTTTCATCCCCCCTGCCATGGGCAGGGACACCTCACACTACAGCAGGTTGCTCACAGCCACAGCCAGCCTGGCCTTAAAAAACCTCCAGGGATGAGGCTTCCACCACCTCCCTGGGCAACCTGTGCCAGTCTCTCACCACCCTCATGGGGAACAACTTCCTCCTGATATCTGATCTAAATCTCCCCTCCTCTACCTTGGCTTAATTTCCCCCAGTCCTATCACTCCCTGACACCCTCAAAAGTCCCTCCCCAGCTTTCTTGTAGCCCCCTTCAGATACTGCAAGGCCACAATTAGGTCTCCTTGGAGCCTTCTCTTCTCCAAACTGAACCACCCCAACTCTCTCATAGCAGAGGTGCTCCAGCCCTTTTCCAACCCAAACAATTCTGTGATTCTTGGAGCTGTGTGTGGTGTTTGTGGGTCTGCAGGTGTGGGAATCAGCTAGAACAAACAGCAGTTTGCAGCAGCACAACATCACACTCACAGCAGTGTGCAGCTCCTGCAGCCAGCAGTGACTCCCAGTGCTGCTGCTCTTACTCTTGATGGCCTCTTACTGCTCTTCTGCAGTTCAAATTCCTGTGTCACTAAGAAATGTTGTGAGTTTACTAGGTCAGTCTGGACCAAATTAGTTGCACAAGCATTAAGTTAGTGCCTCCTAACATGTTTGGAGTAATTTGAAAGTAGACTAAAAAGGACAGGAGGCTGCAGCCTGCTTCCTTTTGGAAGCAAATGAGCATAGAGAGCAATGCTGCTGTGACGGCCTTGGGGGTGCTGGGTGAGGAGGAGCTCAGCAAGAGCCAGTGATGTGCACTTGTAGCCCAGACCCGACCGTGTTCTGGGCTGCATCCCCAGAAGCTTGGGCAGCAGCTTTCTTTCTCTGCTCTGCTGAGACCCCACCTGGAGAAATGTGTCTGGCTCAGGAGCTCCCAGCACAAGAAGGACCTGGAGGTGTTTGTCCAGTTCAGATGAATTACAGTCGCTGGGGTTTGTTATTGGGTTTGTTTCTAAACAGACAACTGTTAAAGGGGAAGTGCTGGTAGCAGCCAGTGGTGGGAGTGGTGGGCTTGGCTTCTAGGCAAGTCTTCTGCTGCCAGGGTCCATGTTTGCCATCCTGGGCAGGGTGCCATGGGTTTCCCAGCACAGGAGCTGGGAAGGTGGTTCTGTTTGCAGTGCCTGTTTGAATCCAAGTCTGGTACTAGGGGAGTTGATGAATTCTTTCTTCCATGTGTTCAGAGGAGGTTTGAGTCTGTCAGGTGTTTTGCCCAGACCCTTGCAAACCCTGAAGGGCTTCCTGCTGTTCCTTGGGTTTGGCTCACCCTGCAGTTTGGACAGAGTGTCTGTGTCTGAGCCTGGGCCATTGGCTTCAGCTTTCCAGGAGATGTGTTCCTTCCACAAGCACTGCTGTCACCCTGCTTCCCTATCAGCACCTGGAGAGAGACCAGCAGCTGCTCCTGGCCTCTGTTGGGCCACCACGTGTTGAACAGCTTTGTAAATCCCACCAGGTGGCACGAAGGGCTCAGGAGTGTGACCCTCTCCTTGCTCCTGGGGAGGTGGCAGTGCCCCTCTCCATGGTCATGGCTGCAGTGTTCCCACAGGAGTGAGCTCCAGTCCCCCTCCCTGCCCTGAAAGCAATGCTGTGTGTAGGCTGAGCCAGGCTCCCAGGCCAGCCCAAAGCAAGGCTCACAGAACACTGTTGTGCAGGGTAACCTTCAGGTGGAGTGAATTCATTTGCAAGGAGTCACTCATGGAATGCCTGGGAGCTTGCAGAGCTGCATGCCTTCTGTGCTACTGGGCTCTGCAAGGCCTTTGGATGAGCTGCTGCTGTGGGAGCTGTGCCCAGGTACTGCCAGTGAGAGGCGTTGGCAGGGTGTGGTGGTCTGAGCTGGGAAAGCACTGCTCAGCAGCAGGACACCACGAGCAGTGCAGAACACAGAAGGCAGCCGCTCGCAGTGGTGCCTTGGGGTCTGTTCCAGTAGCAGACACTCTGCTGAAGTCAAGAGGGAGAAGAGGGGCCCCAGGATCAAGCCCTGTTGCTTGTCCCATTGTCATCAAGATGTTGTGCCATACAGCTTGTGAAAGGTAAACCAATCCCCTTGCAGGCCAGAAGGGAGAGAGCAGCAGCAGTTAGCCAGAGCATCGTGTGCATGCAGGGCTGGATGGTCAGGTGGAGGAGTCCCCAGGAGTCCACGCACACAAGGGCCACTGTTTCATTTTACACAACCTGAGGAGCACTCTGAATGCCTGAGCCTAGCAGCTCCATGTGCCTTATGGCTCTGGCTGCTATAAATGTTAGATCCATGGAATCACAGAACTGTTTTGCTTGGAAAAGCACTTGAAGGTCATCCAGTCAAATCATTCTCTAACTCTACCAGGGCTGGTGCTGAACCCTGGCCCTCAGCACTGCTTCTCTGCCTCTTTGAATCACCTCCAGGAATGGTGACTCCATCACCTCCCTGGGCAGCCTGTTCCAATCCCTGACCACTCTTGCAGCAAAGAAATAGGTCCTCATCTCCAACCTAACCCTTCCCTGGCATAATTTCAGGCCATTCCCTCTTCTATCACCTGATATTACAGAAAGGAGACCAACCCCCACCACACTGCCACCTCCTTTCAAGAAATTATAGAGAGCCAGGTCTCCCCTCAGCCTTCTCTTCTCCAGGCTCAACACCCCCAGCTCCCTCAGCTGCTCCTCCCCAGCCCTGTTCTCCAGACTCTTCCCCAGCTTTGTTGCCCTTCTCTGGACCTTTTCCAGCCCCTCAGTGTCCTTGGCAAGAGGGCTCCAAAAGTGAACCCAGCATTCAAATTGTGGCCTCAGCAGTGCCCAGTACAGGGACATGATCCCTGCCCTGCTGCTGCTGCCCACACCATTGCTGATCCAAGCCAGGCTGCTGCTGGCCTTCCTGGCCAGCTGGGCACTGCTGCCTCATCTTCAGCTGGCTGTTGATCACCGCTCCCAGGTCTTTCTCTGCTGGGCAGCTGTCCAGCCACTCTGCCCCAAGCCCATGGCATTGCAGGGGGTTGGTGACCACCTTACTAGTGTGGTTTTCTTTCTAGACCAGCACCATTGCTTCTTCCCCCTCTGCCTCACACATTGTCCATCCTTCTCAGTACGCGTCCTCTTTATTGGTGATCTGGGGGAGGGGATGGAGTCCATCATCAGTAAGTTTGCAGGTGACAGCAAGCTGGGGACAGAGTTGATCTGTTAGAGGGTAGGAGAGCTCTGCAGAGGGACCTGGACAGGCTGGACAGATGGGCAGAGTCCAAGGGCAGGAGATTGAGCACATCCAAGTGCCAGGTTCCGCACATTGGCCACAGCAACCCCAGGCAGTGCTACAGGCTGGGGTCAGAGTGGCTGAGAGCAGCCAGGCAGAAAGAGACCTGGGGGACTGGTTGATGGTAGGCTGAACATGAGCCTGCAGTGTGCCCAGGCAGCCAAGAAGGCCAGTGGCATCCTGGCCTGGATCATCAATAGCATGGCCAGCAGGACAAGAGAAGTTATTCTTCCCCTGTGCTCAGCACTGCTTAGGCCACACCTTGAGTCCTGTGTCCAGTTCTGGGCTCCACAGTTTAGGAAAGATGTTGAGATGCTGGAAGGTGCCCAGAGAGGGGCAATGAGGCTTGGGAGGGGTCTGGAGCACAGCCCTGTGAGGAGAGGCTGAGGGAGCTGGGCTTGCTTAGCCTGGAGAAGAGGAGGCTCAGGGAGACCTTCTTGCTGTCTACAACTACCTGAAGGAGGTTGTAGCCAGGTGGGGGTTGGTCTCTTCTCCCAGGCAAGCAGCACCAGAACAAGAGGACACAGTCTCAAGCTGTGCCAGGGGAGGTTTAGGCTGGATGTTAGGAAGAAGTTCTTCATAGAAAGAGAGTTTGGCCACTGGGATGTGCTGCCCAGGGAGGTGGTGGAGTCACCATCCCTGGAGGTGTTTCAGAGGACCCTGGATGAGGCGCTTGGTGCCATGGTTTCGTTGATTAGATGGTGTTGGGTGATAGGTTGGACTTGATGACCTGGAAGGTCTTTTCCAACCTGGTTAATTCTATTCTATTCTATTCTATTCTATTCTATTCTATTCTATTCTATTCTATTCTATTCTATTCTATTCTATTCTATTCTATTCTATTCTATTCTATTCTATTCTGTTCTGTTCTGTTCTGTTCTGTTCTGTTCTGTTCTGCTGTTCCGCCACCATGGCTCTCCTCAGCAATGAGTGTGTTGGCAGCAGGAGCAGAGGTGCTCATGCTGGTGAATGGGGGCAGTTGGGCAGAGCTGCAGAGAGCTGCAGAGGACAGCCATTGAGACGTGCATGGGTGTGCATGTAGGCATGTAAGTTGATTTACCATCTTGAATCAGGGGTGGAACATGATCAAGCTGTAATTAGATCATTTGAAATTTGCTGTTAATCCTTTAATTTGCTGTTAATGATTTGAAAAGTGTATTGGGAGTGCTGGAAGCTGATGAAGGCAAGATAGGAGAGCAGGTTATGCAACTCAAAGAAGGAGTCAGGAATGGTTTGGGAGGGATCTGTTAATAATTTGTCATTCTTAAATGGTGGTGTTGTTAGTGTTAATCTGGTAAGTTCTTCATAAATATGACAGTGAAAATCATTCCCTTTCCCTCTGCCCTCCTCATTATACCAGTGGCTCATTGCTGGAGACTCCCCTGTGAGCACTGCAGTTGGCTCAGATTGTTTGTCATGCAAAATAGAGCATGAAGAGGTGATGGCAGTCTGCTATCAGGTCTGCTGTCTGCTTAGAAATATATACATTGAAAAGAAAAAGAAGTGGCACTGTGAGGGAAAATGAGAACCAACTCAATGTTTGATGAGTGTCTGAGCTAGAGCCTGGCATCACAATGCCTTTGCCAGTCCCAAGTTACCTGAGGTCTGAAGGTGAGTTAGAGAAAGGAAGGTCATGACTGAAGCCAATGGAACCCCCACAGCACTCAGGCTGTCTGGGGTGTCGGTACAAGGGGCATTGTTGGACAGTCGTGGGGGTTGCCTGAGGCCTTATACACTGTACAATAAACCAGGTTGGAAGAGACCTTCAAGATCATCACGTCCAACCCATCAACCAATCCAACCCACCTAAACAACTAACCCATGCAACCAAGCACCCCATCAAGTCTCCTCCTGAACACCTCCAATGAAGGTGACTCCACCACCTCCACAGGCAGCACATCCCAGTGGCCAATCTCTCTTTCTATGAAGAACTTCTTCCTAACCTCCAGCCTAAACCTGCCCTGGTGCAGCCTGAGACTGTGTCCTCTTGTTCTGGTGCTGGGTGCCTGGGAGAAGAGACCAACCTCTGCCTGTCCACAACCTCCCTTCAGGGAGTTGTAGGGAGCAATAAGGTCACCCCTCAGTCTCCTCTTCTCCAGGCTAAGCAACCCCAGCTCCCTCAGCCTCTCCTCACAGGGCTGTGTTCCAAACCCCTCACCAACTTTGTTGCCCTTCTCTGGACACCTTCCAGCACCTCAACATCCTTCCTAAACTGTAGGGCCCAGAACTGGACACAGGACTCAAGGTGTGGCCTAAGCAGTGCAGTGTACAGGGGCAGAATGACCTCCCTGCTCCTGCTGGCCACACTGTTCCTGATGCAGGCCAGGATGCCATTGGCCCTCTTGGCTGCCTGGTCACACTGCAGGCTCATGTTCAACCTCCCATCAACCAGTACCCCCAGGTCGCTCTCTGCCTGGCCGCTCTCCAGCCACTCTGACCCCAGCCTGTAGCGCTGTATGGGGTTGTTGTGGCCAATGTGCAGAACCCGGCACTTGGATGTGCTGCTTAATTTATTTGTGATGTGTTCCTTTGCATCTCTCTGTACTTCAGTCCTGTACATGTATCAGACAGCTGCAGTGTGCTCTCCTGTGAGGACAGGCAGGGAGAGTTGGGTTGTTCAGCCTGGAGAAGCCTCTTGAGAGGGCTCAGAGCAGCCTTCCAGTACCTGAAGGGGCTTACAGGGGAGCTGGGGAGGGACTTTTGACAAGCACTGGGAGTGACAGGATGAGGGACAATGTCTTTGAGCTGGAACAGAAAAGATTGAGGATGGAGATGAGAAAGAAATTCTTTAGGGTGAGGGTGAGCAGACTCTGGCACAGGTTGCCCAGGAAGGCTGGAGGTGTTCAAGGCCAGGCTGGATGAGGCCTTGAGCAACCTGGGCTGTCCATGGCAGGGGTTGGAACTGGATGGTCTTTAAGGTCCCTTCCAAGTCAAACCATTCTGTGAATCTGTGCATCTTGCACTCTGTGTGCCTGCGTGTGATATGCTGAGCAAGCAGACCCTTGATGCTGGATGGGTTGTTAGAAGGTCCAACTCTGCCTTCCTACAATAGTCATTTTCTCTGCATGTTACAGTGCCTGGGGCTGCTGGAGAAATTAGCACTTGATGGCTCTTTGAAAGAGTGGCTGCCTGGGTGGTAGAGTCATAGAATCGTTTTGACTGGAAAAGACCTTCAAGATCATCCAGTCCAGCCATCCTCTAACTCTGCCAAGTCTAGGGCTGTATTTGTTCCTCTACACCTCCTCTCTACCTCTTTGAAACACCTCCAGGGATGGGGATTCAACCACCTCCCTGGGCAGCCTGTGCCAGGCTTGGAGAACCCTTTCAGTCAAGAAGTTTCTTCTAATGTCCAACCTAAACCTCCCCTGGTGCAATTTCAGGCCATTTCCTCACATCCTGTTGCTTGACACCAGAGAGAAGAACCCACCCCCCCTGGCTCCAACCTCCTTTCAGGGAGGTGTAGAGAGCAATGAGGTCTCCCTCAGCCTCCTCTTCTCCAGCCTGAACACCCCCAGCTCCCTCAGCTGCTCCTCCCCAGGCCTGTTCCCCAGCTATGCTGGCAAGTGCAGTGGTCCTGTTGTGGACTCAGGTGTGTGTGTGAACACCTGTGAGAAGAGATCTCTGCTCCTGGCCAGCAGGAAGTGTTTCCTGAGCCTCCCCAATGGTTTCTTCAGGGGGCAGAGCAGTTGTGACAGACATCAGCTGCTTTATTTTAAACCACTTCTGTCACCTCAGTAACTGAAATTACTAAAACCTGGGCTTGATGGACCTCCTTGGTGTTTAATCCAGAAGTTCATGCACCAGTGTAGGGTTAGGCACTGGTTCGGCCACACCTTGAGTCCTGTGTCCACTTTCTGGGCTCCTCAATTTAAGAAGGACATTGAGACACTTGAAGGTGTCCAGAGAAGGGTGAAAAAGCTGTGGAGGCACCCAGCACCAGAACAAGAGGACACAGTCTCAAGCTGCACCAGGTGAAGTTTAGGCTGGAGCTGAGGAGAAAGTTCTTCCCAGAAAGAGTAATTGGCCACTGGGATGAGCTGCCCAGGGAGGTGGTGGAGTCACCATCCCTGGAGGTGTTCAATAAAGGCTTGGATGAGGCACTTGGATCCATGGTTTAGTTGTCAGGAGGTGTTAGAAAATAAGTTGGACTTGGTGATCTCTGAGGTCTCTTCCAACCTGGCTGATTCTGTGATTCTAAGGTGAGCAGGACAGCTGCTCCTGCTTGGCACTGCATGAATGAGTCCTCAGGCTGGTGCACAGGGAGGCAAAGGCATGGTTTCATTTCAGCAAGCTTTGCAATAACAGATTCAGTCACAGTGGCTCTCTTCAGAGCTTGGGCATTTCCAAGCTCACCTTCCCCAGTGCAAGCAGAAGTGCAGGTGCTGAAATCCAAGCCCCTTCTGCTATCTGTGCACAGGAGGATTATCAGGAGTGGGAGGTCTTTCCTCTTTCTTCTCTGATTCCTCATTCAAACAGCTGGGAGGTTGAAGAGAACTTCAGCTCTCTACAGAAGCTGCAAATCATTCCCCAAAAGAAAACAAGAGTGAGAAAGATCAGCCTGAGGCAGAGCTTTACACTGCTGAAGTTGTGGGTGTTGGAAATCACAGACAAGCACAGCAGCTTTGCATGCAGTGAGGTTTGCTGGACACGTTTTAGCTGTGCCCAGGAGCAGCTGTGATGTACACGTGTGCTGGGAGCCACTCGGGCAGGTCCTTCTCCTTCCTGTCTCCTCCTCTTCACACCCACAAGTTGCAGTCCTGAATGAGCAAGGTGTATTTGGGCTGGAGAACCTCCCCCCTCGGCACGGGCTGAGAGTTGGGGCTGTTCAGCCTGCAGAAGAGAAGGCTCCAGGGAGATCTCAGAGCAGCCTTCCAGTACCTGAAGGGGCTGCAGGAGAGCTGGGGAGGGACTTCTGACAAGGGTTGGAGTGACAGGACGAGGGACAATGGCTTTGAGCTGGGAGAGGGGAGATTGAGACTGGAGAGGAGGAAGAAATTCTTTCCAGTGAGGCTGGGGAGACACTGGCACAGGTTGCCCAGGGAGGCTGTGGCTGCCTCCTCCCTGGAAGTTGAAACTAGTTGATGTTAAGGTCCCCTCCTACCCAAACCATTCTCTGATTCTGTTGGACTGTGGTAATGGAGTTTTGTGTAGTCTGCCAGAGGTTCAGTTGTGGCATCCCATGGGGACTGGATGCATGAGGCAGCAGTTGGTGTTGCCAGCAACATATCTGACGCTGAGCTGACGTGCAGCCTTTCTGCTGTCCCCTCCACAGCAGGGGGAAGGATGCTGGAGGGGTCTGTATGCATATGGAAGGGACTGAAGATAGGAAGGGGAGCCAACAGGCAGGAAAGAGCTAGAGCCACTTGTGATGGGTGCAGGGTGCTGGAGCTGAGTGCAGCGTGGCTGTGCTGGAGCGGAGTGCAGCGTGGCTGTGCCAGCTGAGGTGAGCTGCGGGTGTCCCTGGGACTTTCAGGGGAAATCAGTGCTTAGAGGAGAGAGAGAGCTCCAGTTCTGCACTGCAAGAGGAGAGAGAGAGAGCTCCAGTTCTGCACTGTGAGAGGAGAGAGAGAGCTCCAGTTCTGCACTGCAAGAGGAGAGAGAGAGCTCCAGTTCTGCACTGCAAGAGGAGAGAGAGAGCTCCAGTTCTGCACTGCAAGAGGAGAGAGAGCTCCAGTTCTGCACTGCAAGAGGAGAGAGCGAGCTCCAGTTCTGCACTGCAAGAGGAGAGAGAGAGCTCCAGTTCTGCACTGCAAGAGGAAAGCGAGCTCCAGTTCTGCACTGCAAGAGGAGAGAGAGAGAGCTCCAGTTCTGCACTGCAAGAGGAGAGAGAGAGAGCTCCAGTTCTGCACTGCAAGAGGAGAGAGAGAGCTCCAGTTCTGCACTGCAAGAGGAGAGAGAGCTCCAGTTCTGCACTGCAAGAGGAGAGAGAGAGCTCCAGTTCTGCACTGCAAGAGGAAAGAGCTCCAGTTCTGCACTGCAAGAGGAGAGAGAGAGCTCCAGTTCTGCACTGCAAGAGGAGAGAGTTCTGCACTGCAAGAGGAGAGAGAGCTCAGTTCTGCACTGCAAGAGGAGAGAGAGAGCTCCAGTTCTGCACTGCAAGAGGAGAGAGAGAGCTCCAGTTCTGTGCAGTTCTGTGCTGCAAGAGGAAAGCGAGCTCCAGTTCTGCACTGCAAGAGGAGAGAGAGAGCTCCAGTTCTGCACTGCAAGAGGAGAGAGAGAGCTCCAGTTCTGCACTGCAAGAGGAGAGAGAGCTCCAGTTCTGCACTGCAAGAGGAGAGAGAGAGCTCCAGTTCTGCACTGCAAGAGGAGAGAGAGAGCTCCAGTTCTGTGCTGCAAGAGGAAAGCGAGCTCCAGTTCTGCACTGCAAGAGGAGAGAGAGCGCTCCAGTTCTGCACTGCAAGAGGAGAGAGAGAGCTCCAGTTCTGCACTGCAAGAGGAGAGAGAGAGCTCCAGTTCTGCACTGCAAGAGGAGAGAGAGCTCCAGTTCTGCACTGCAAGAGGAGAGAGAGCTCCAGTTCTGTGCTGCAAGAGGAAAGCGAGCTCCAGTTCTGCACTGCAAGAGGAGAGAGAGCTCCAGTTCTGCACTGCAAGAGGAGAGAGAGAGCTCCAGTTCTGCACTGCAAGAGGAGAGAGAGCTCCAGTTCTGCACTGCAAGAGGAGAGAGAGAGCTCCAGTTCTGCACTGCAAGAGGAGAGAGAGAGCTCCAGTTCTGCGCAAGAGGAAAGCGAGCTCTGCAAGAGGAAAGCGAGCTCCAGTTCTGCACTGCAAGAGGAGAGAGAGAGCTCCAGTTCTGCACTGCAAGAGGAGAGAGAGAGCTCCAGTTCTGCACTGCAAGAGGAGAGAGAGAGCTCCAGTTCTGCACTGCAAGAGGAGAGAGAGAGCTCCAGTTCTGCACTGCAAGAGGAGAGAGAGCTCCAGTTCTGTGCTGCAAGAGGAAAGCGAGCTCCAGTTCTGCACTGCAAGAGGAGAGAGAGAGCTCCAGTTCTGCACTGCAAGAGGAGAGAGAGAGCTCCAGTTCTGCACTGCAAGAGGAGAGAGAGCTCCAGTTCTGCACTGCAAGAGGAGAGAGAGCTCCAGTTCTGCACTGCAAGAGGAGAGAGAGAGAGCTCCAGTTCTGCACTGCAAGAGGAGAGAGAGAGCTCCAGTTCTGCACTGCAAGAGGAGAGAGAGAGCTCCAGTTCTGCACTGCAAGAGGAGAGAGAGCTCCAGTTCTGCACTGCAAGAGGAGAGAGAGAGCTCCAGTTCTGCACTGCAAGAGGAGAGAGAGAGCTCCAGTTCTGTGCTGCAAGAGGAAAGCGAGCTCCAGTTCTGCACTGCAAGAGGAGAGAGAGAGCTCCAGTTCTGCACTGCAAGAGGAGAGAGAGAGCTCCAGTTCTGCACTGCAAGAGGAGAGAGAGAGCTCCAGTTCTGCACTGCAAGAGGAGAGAGAGAGCTCCAGTTCTGCACTGCAAGAGGAGAGAGCGAGCTCCAGTTCTGCACTGCAGGAGGAGAGAGAGAGCTCCAGTTCTGCACTGCAAGAGGAGAGAGAGAGAGCTCCAGTTCTGCACTGCAAGAGGAGAGAGAGAGCTCCAGTTCTGCACTGCAAGAGGAGAGAGAGAGCTCCAGTTCTGCACTGCAAGAGGAGAGAGAGAGAGCTCCAGTTCTGCACTGCAAGAGGAGAGAGAGAGCTCCAGTTCTGCACTGCAAGAGGAGAGAGAGAGCTCCAGTTCTGCACTGCAAGAGGAGAGAGAGCTCCAGTTCTGTGCTGCAAGAGGAAAGAGAGCTCCAGTTCTGCACTGCAAGAGGAGAGAGAGAGCTCCAGTTCTGCACTGCAAGAGGAGAGAGAGCTCCAGTTCTGCACTGCAAGTTCCAGTTCTGCACTGCAAGAGGAGAGAGAGAGTTCTCCAGTTCTGCACTGCAAGAGGAAAGAGAGCTCCAGTTCTGCACTGCAAGAGGAGAGAGAGCTCCAGTTCTGCACTGCAAGAGGAGAGAGAGAGAGCTCCAGTTCTGCACTGCAAGAGGAGAGAGAGCTCCAGTTCTGCACTGCAAGAGGAGAGAGAGAGCTCCAGTTCTGTGCTGCAAGAGGAAAGCGCTCCAGTTCTGCACTGCAAGAGGAGAGAGAGAGCTCCAGTTCTGCACTGCAAGAGGAGAGAGAGAGCTCCAGTTCTGTGCTGCAAGAGGAAAGCGATCTCCAGTTCTGCACTGCAAGAGGAGAGAGAGAGCGCCAGTTCTGCACTGCAAGAGGAGAGAGAGAGCTCCAGTTCTGCACTGCAAGAAGAGAGAGAGAGCTCCAGTTCTGCACTGCAAGCAGCTGGGTTGGTGTGTCTGATCTTCCGTTCTCTTGGACTTCAGGCTGCAAAATGAGTTGCTCACAAGCAGGTGTATGAAGGGCTGCCAGTGCTCCAGGGAGAGGGCTGAGGCTCTTGCTTGCTGCTGGGAAGGCAGGAGTGCAGAAGAGCTTTTGCATGTGCTGATGACATACCTTGCACCAGGGCCCTTGTGCTGATAAATCAATCAGCACTGAGCTGTGGTTCTGTCTCTGGCTGACCACTGTCTTCCAGACAGTTTTCTAATTTTGTCCTCAGCTCTCTGTGTTTTCCTTTAAATTCACATTGGTCTCTTAATCACTAGGCAGAGCTGATCCACTGGGAATTTTCCTGCTGTTTACTGAAGCTAGCAAGTGACTCTGAGGCCAATGGAAAGCTCCCACCCAGCCAGCCTGCCTGCAAAGGGCTGAGGGCTGCCTACCCTGGGGCATGGGCTGCAGGACAATGCTCACCTCAGGAGCAGCCAAACATGCTGCCCTGGTGAGGCTGCATCTGGAATATTGTGTCCAGTTCTGGGCCCCTCAGGTCAAGAAGGACCTCAGGGAACTGCCTGAAAGAGTCCAGCCCAGAGCCCCCAAGCTGCTGCAGGCAGTGGAACATCTCCCTGTGAGGACAGGCTGAGGGAGCTGGGGCTTGGAGCTTGGAGCAGAGGAGCTGAGGGCTGCCCTCATTGCTGGGGATCAAGATGTGCAGGGCTGGAGCCAGGCTCTGCTCAGGGATGGCCAAGGGCAGCACAAGGGGCACTGGGGGCAAGGTGGAGCAGAGGAGGTGCCAGGGGAACAGGAGAGAAAACTTTGTCCCTGTGAGGGTGCTGGAGGCTGGAGCAGGCTGCCCAGAGAGGTTGTGGAGTCTCCTGCTCTGGAGCCTTTCCAAACCCACTTGGATGTGTTCCTGAGTGCCCTGCCCTGGGTGCTCCTGCTCTGGCAGGGGGTTGGGCTGGGCTGGATGAGCTTTGAAGGTCCCTTCCAGCCCCTAATGTTCTGTGCTTGTGTGGAACAGGCCATCTCCAGCAGCAGCAAGTGTGGGGTCCCTGCTCTCACCCAGCTGTGCCCTGGGCAGGTTTAGTGCCAGGAGGGAATGACACTGCTGTGAGTGCTGGGCCTTTGGAGGACAAGTGACAGAGGGATCTGCTGGGCTGTGGCTGTGTGTTTATGAGAGGGCAGTGTTACAGGATTTTAGCAAGCTGTGGATGTGTTGTGGCTGCTGTGGCTGTGGGGTCAAGGCATGGCTGCAGCAGGGTTTGCAGAAAGGTTGCTGCTGGCAGGAGAGACAAAACGCCAGGGGGCAGCCAGGCTGTGGCCACTTGGTAAGACTTGCCCAGAATGGTTTCTTTCCTCATGTGTGTCTGCTGGTTTCTGGAAGGTAATTCCTAGCATTGCAGGGGACAAGAAATAAGGAATGTGTTTTACAACAGTTGTTTGAAGTTGCAGTGGAGCAGATCCAGAGGAGAGCAACCAGACTGGGGAAGGGGCTGGAGGGAAAAGCTGATGAGGAGAGGCTGAGGGGGCTGGGGGTGTTCAGCCTGGAGGAGAGGAGACTCAGGGGAGACCTTATCACAGTCTACAACTACCTGAAGGGGTTGTAGTCAGGTGGGGGTCAGGCTCTTCTCCCAGACAACTTGTGACAAGACCAGAGGGCCTGAAGCTGCACCAGGGGTTAGGTTGGATGTTAGGAAGCAATTCCTCATGGGAAGGGGATTTAGAGCCTGGAATGGACTGCCCAGGGAGGTGGTGGAGTCGCTGTCCCTGGAGGTGTTTAAGGCAAGATTGGATGTGGCACTCAGTGCCATGGTCTGGTGGGTGTGGTGGTGTTGGGTCACAGGCTGGGCTGGGTGATCTCAGAGGGCTGTTCCAGCCTCAGTAATTCTGTGACTCTGTGATTCTGTTACTGGGTAAAGGAATTGATGCCACTGGCTCAGCTCAACACAGCTCCTACTTAGGCCTAGATTTTAGCTTTTGCTGTCCCTCCTTCCTCCTGTCCTTGGGACTGTCCCTGGAAGGTGGCCTGTTGTATGTACTCAGTGCCTGGTGAGGTGGCATGCCCGGTAGAGGTGTGGTTCATCCTTGAATCCTTGGGACAGGGAAGGAAGTTTGAGGGTAGCATCAAGCCTTGTTCCCTTTGTTGTCTGCTGCTGTGGTGAGCTGCTGTCTTGCAGGCTTCACTCACACCACCTTCCACTGGGCTAGAGAGCTGGAAGTGTGCATCCTCCTTGTCCCTCAGGGGTGCATGATGTGCTCAGTTAAACCCTGAGAGCATGCCCTTGGTCTGTGGGGGTCTCGAGGAGGCAGTCAGGGTGGTCCTGCTCAGTTTTGGTTTCCTGACTTTCCCCTGTGGAAATCCTATTTGTGGCTGCTCCAGCTCAGGGCAGGCCACTCAGCAGCATGCTGCTGGCAGAGGTTTTGCTCCTGCTGTGGCTTTTGCTAGATTGCTGTGATCTAGAATCTTTATTTGCTTGTTTGATTTCCTTTGTCCCAGGCTGTGTAGTGTTTCACTGGTACCCCAAAGCCTGTTTGGTTTTGCTGAGGAGCAAAAGGCACTTGCTAAGAGCAGACCCTTTCCTAAAGCAGCTTTGAGCTGTGCTTGGGCAGAAGGTGTCCTGTTAATGAACACAAAGGAAGGCTCAGGGCAGGGCTGCTCTGTGGAGAGCACCTTGTGCTGGGCTTGTTATGTGGCTCTGTAATACAGATATGTATAATACACCACCGGCTTGCCAGTCTCCTGGAACTTCTCCTGGAGCAGCTGTAAATAGCAGAGGCTGAGTGAGGAAGAAGAAGTGCTGAGACACTAAAATCATGGAATTCTGTTGATCATACAAGCAAGCAAGGCTGCTGTTTTCCTCCCAGGACAATTCCCTTTCCTGTCCCTGTCTGCACTGGGCAGAACTTAGCCTGTGGTTTCCAACATGTAAGTGAGAATCACAGAGTGGTGGGGGTTGGAAGGGACCTCCAGAGATCTAGTCCAACCCTCTGTCACCTGGATCAGGTTGCCAGGATCATGTCCAGGTGGGTCCCTCTGCTGTCATCTGCAAATTCACTGACGATGGACTCCATCCCCTCCTCCAGATCATCAATGAAGATATTGAACAGGATGGGGCCCAGCATTGATCCCTGGGGGACACCACTGGTGCCTGGCTGCCAGCTGGCTGTGGCACCATTCACCACCACTCTCTGGGCTCAGCCTCCAGCCAGTTCCTAACCCAGCTCAGAGTGCTGCTGTCCAAGCCAGGGGCTGACAGCTTGGCCAGGAGTTTGCTGGCGGGGACAGTGTCAAAGGCCTTGCTGAAGTCCAGGCAGACTCCATCCACAGCCTGCCCCACATCCACCAGGCAGTCACCTGGGCATAGAAGGAGATCAGGTTGGTCAGGCAGGACCTGCCCTTCCTGAATCCATGCTGGCTGGGCCTGAGCCCTTGGCCATCCCGTAAGTGCTGTGTGATCGCACTCAAGATGACTGTTCCATAACCTTGTCTGGCACTGAGGTCAGGCTGACAGGCCTGGAGTTTGCAGGTTGCTCCTTCCAGCCCTTCTTGTGGATGGGGATCACATTGGCCAGCTTCCAGTCATCTGGGACCTCTCCAGTGAGCCAGGACTGGTGAAAAATAATGGAGAGTGGCTTGGCAGCTCATCTGCCAGCTCTCTCAGCACCCTGGGATGGATCCCATCCGGTCCCATGGACTTGTGGGGATCCAAGTGGCTCAGCAGGTCCCAAAAGGGACTGCCACTTGTAGGTGACAGATGAGAAATCTCTACTGAGCTGTGAGAAGAGAGAGCTTCATGAGAAGAGTCACAAATGTCTGCAAATATCTATTTACTGATATGTGTACTCTTTACTCTTTGCAGTCTTGCCTCTAGTCTTCACCTTGAGGTTGAGGTCTAGCTGTTGTTTGACACTAGAAGAAAGTCTCTCCTCAGCAGTGCTTAGCATCTGTAAGATAGAACCAAAAAGGAAGATTTTAAGGTCATTTTATGACAATCACTTAGGCAGAGGAATGTAGATCTCCAGAGTATGTGGCTGTTTTGTTGTGGATGTGACCATTTCTTCTCTTCTATAGTGTTCCTTCCCCATGCCCTGGGGGCCAAGAAGGCCAATGGGATCCTGGGCTGCATTCAGAGGAGTGTTTCCAGCAGGTCAAGGGAGGTTCTCCTCCCCCTCTGCTCTGCCCTGGTGAGACCTCACTTGGAATATTGCATCCAGCTCTGGGCTCCCCAGTTCAGGAGGGACAGGGATCTGCTGGAGAGGGTCTAGCAGAGGGTTCAGCATGCTGGAGGGACTGCAGCACTGCCTGGGGAGGAGAGGCTGAGAGCCCTGGGGCTGTTTAGTCTGGAGAGGAGAAGGCTGAGAGTGATCTGATCAATGTCTATCAATAGCTGAGGGCTGAGGGTCAGGAAGGAAGGGACAGGGACAGCCTCTGCTCACTTGTGCCCTGGGATAGGACAAGAAGCAAGGGATGGAAACTGCAGCACAGGAGGTTCCAGCTCAACATGAGGAAGAACTTCTTGATTGTGAGGGTCCCAGAGGCCTGGAGCAGGCTGCCCAGAGAGGTTGTGAAGGCTCCTTCTGTGGAGCCTTTGCATCCCTGTCTGGATGTGTTCCTGTGTGACCTGTGCTGGATTCTGTGCTCCTGCTCTGGCAGTGGGTTGGACTGGAAGCTCTCCAGAGGTCCCTTCCTACCCCTAACATCCTCTGATCTGTGATTCTGTGTTTCCTGGAAGACTACATGCATCACTGCTGCCAGCAAGAACCACTTGGGCTGTGAGTAGGAGACAAAGGCAAAAATGTTTTGGTTTTATATAGGTTGAGCCAACAAAACCTAGTTTCAATCATGTGTGTAAACAAGCAGGTGAAGCCTTCTGAGAGAACAGTTGCAGTGTCACGAGAGACACAGCTGCTGCCTGCAGAAATAAATGGAAACACGTTGGTGCTTTCAGAGATTCCAGACCAATAGAGAACATTTCCATCACATGGGATGCTCCTGGGCAAGCATCAAGCACTTGTACCTGAAGAAATGGAAATATGCTGCAGAGACACACAGGGGAACTGAGTTTCTCACTGCTTTGCTCCAAGGCTTGGTGGCCTCTTCTGTAAGATCTTGGTCCGGACTAAAAGGGACAAATTTTAGTGGAGAAGCGGGATCCTTGCATTCACCATCACTGCATCAGCTCCCAAACCCCTCTGTAGTGTCATCATCTTGATCATCACCCTGATGTAGGGATGGTGAATGCAAGTTGATTTACTTCTGAAGTCTTCTGCAGACTGACAAAAAGGGCTGCACAGGTGCATCTCCTTCATGGTTTGTAGCAGAGGGCCTGTGCCTGCTCTCACACCCAGGCAGGCAGAAGTCCTGGCTGGTGTCTGTTCTGCAGTCACCAGCTGACACCTGGCACAGCAGCTGAAGATGAAATGGAAAACTGTATGTAGAGAAGAGGAGGCAACTGGTGAGAGGAGCAGAGAAAGCAAGCAGGCACCGGAGGAGGACCACCTGTGCTGTTCTTTGTTGACTCCTGCAGCCTACCAGCTCATGCCTGAAAGCCAGGAGCTTTGCTGTCCTCCTCACCATCTTCCATTGCAGACCTTGGGTACAACGTCGTGCTTTTGAAGCTTGTGGTGTGGGCTGCCAGAAAGCACCTTGGCCTCTGTAACCTTCCCCAGCTGCCAGGGCCTGAGCAGCACTCCTGGAGCCAGCCAGCACCTTGGGCTCTGTAACCTTCCCCAGATGCCAGGGCTTGAGCAGCACTTTTGGAGCCAGCCAGCACCTTGGGCTCTGTAACCATGCCCAGCTGGGGAAGGGCCTGAGCAGCACTCCTGGAGCCAGCCAGCACCTTGGGCTCTGTAACCTTCCCCAGATGCCAGGGCATGGTGACCACTTCTGGAGCCAGCCAGCACCTTGGGCTCTGTAACCTTCCCCAGCTGCCAGGGCTTGAGCAGCACTTCTAGGCTCCCTGCAGTTTCCTCATGTACACCTAGTGTGTTTTATTCCTGAATGTGGCCAGATTCTTCTGTGGGCTGCTGCTACTTGCCTCAACTGAGTTGCACAAGGAACAGACCAAACTGAAGAGCATGGCTTTGAGAGCAGAGTTATTTCTGTGTTCTTTAATGTACTGCTTGACCTTTTGGGTTTCGTTCAAACTGGCTTTGCAATTTTTCCCTCCGAGTTTTGGTTCTTGCTTTTTACCACTGCCTCATTCTCTGGTTCCTTCCCTCTTGGCTTATTTCCCACCTGCTTTTGGGAACTCCAGGGAGGAGAAGGAGCAGGACAAGAACCCAGAGAGCTGCAATCACACAGCACTGAAGAGCTTCTCTGCCGAGCAGGCTGCGCTGGGCAGAGCCTTGGCACGCTCACAGGTTATGTCCACAGGGGTCCTGAGCCAAGGGCAAGTGCTGCCTGGGGCAGAGGAGGAAGAGCTCGACCCAGACTACCACTGCCAGGAGACAAACAAAGAAACTCGAGGGTGAACCTCCCAACAAGGGCATAGATTTGGGAAAGAAACTGTGAAATAGTGAAATCCTGATCCCAGCTGGGCTTGGATGAGTCTCTTGATTTCCATTAGCGTGGTCCTGGCGTGGCTGAGAACAGACCCAGGGGGTGATGAGCCTTCTGAATTTGGGGTACAGATGGAAATCTGTTGCTGTGCAAAAAATTGCATAAGCTGTTCTCCATGGGTTGCCTCTGCTACAGGTGACCTCTTCAAGGTGTTGCCTTCGGTGTCCCCCGGGTGACAGGCATTGCAGGCAGCAGGAATTGCCTGACTGGGCAGCAGGGTCGATCACCTGGCCTGTGATTAGTGTAAATGAGGTGACAGGGAGATGAAAGAGTTTTGACTTGATATGAAACAGCAAGGGGGAAAGGAGCCTCACCTGGCACTTTGCATTCCCAGCCCCTGTTTTCTTAGCCTAAATTTACTGGTGGGTGTTTTATTCCTCAGAGAGTTCTGTCTTGCAGCAGTAGGGGTTGGGAGTCTTGCACTTGCTCCTGAAGTCTGCCATGCATTCAGGCTAAATCTGGGCTGCAGCTGTGGATGTTCTGGCCTAAAATGGCAGACATGGACACCTTGGTGCACTGCTGAGCCATCTCCATGGGACAACACAAAGGATATTGTGGGGATGAATTGGCCCTTGGCTCGAAGTTGTAGCACCTCTGGTGTACCGCTGTAGCTGTGACCTCCTCAAAGCTGATGTGTCAGACTAATGTGTCCTCACTGAACCTCTGTTCCTAGAGAAATTGAGTGCACCCTAGGCAAGTCTGCAGGTGACACTAAGCTGTGTGACCAGGTTGACATGCTGCAGGGAAGGGATCCATCCAGAGGGATCTGGACAGGTGTGCCTAAGCCAACCTCATGAAGCTCAACAAGGCCAAGTGCAAGGTCCTGCACCTGGGTCAGGGCAATTCCAAGCACAAGTCCAGGCCAGGCAAGGAGGGGCTCAAGAGCAGCCTTGAAGAGAAGGGCCTGAGGGTGTCAGTTGGTGACAAACTCCCCAGGAGCCAGCACTGGTCCCTGACAGCCCAGCAGGCAGCTGTGTGCTGAGCTGCAGGGAGAGCACAGTATCACAGTATCACAGTATCGCAGTATCACTAAGGTTGGAAGAGACCTCGAAGATCATCGAGTCCAACCTGTCACCACAGACCTCATGACTAGACCATGGCACCAAGTGCCACATCCAGTCCCCTCTTCAACACCTCCAGGGATGGTGACTCCACCACCTCCCCGGGCAGCACATCCCAATGGCGAATGACTCTCTCGGTGAAGAACTTTCTCCTCACCTCCAGCCTAAACCTCCCCTGGCACAGCTTGAGACTGTGTCCTCTTGTTCTGGTGCTGGTTGCTAGAGAGAAGAGGCCAACCCCTTCCTGGCTACAACCACCTTTCAGGTAGTTGTAGAGAGCAATGAGGTCGCCCCTGAGCCTCCTCTTCTCCAGGCTAAGCAACCCCAGCTCCCTCAGCCTCTCCTCACAGGGCTGTGCTCAAGGCCTCTCCCCAGCCTCGTTGCCCTTCTCTGGACACCTTCAAGCATCTCAATGTCCTTCTTAAACTGAGGGGCCCAGAACTAGACACAGGACTCAAGGTGCGGCCTAACCAAAGCAGAGTACAAGGGCACAATGACCTCCCTGCTCCTGCTGGCCACACCAGGGAGGGGATTCTGCCCCTCTGCTCTGCTCTGCACAGACCCCACCTGCAGCACTGCCTCCAGCTCTGGGGCCCCCAGCACAAGAAGGACCTGGAGCTGCTGGAGGTTCCAGAAGAGGCCACCAAGATGATCAGAGGGCTGCAGAACCTCTCCTGTGGGGACAGGCTGGGAGCGTTGGGGCTGTTCTGGCTGGAGAAGAGAGGCTCCAGGGAGACCTCAGAGTAGCCTTCCAGTACCTGAAGGGGCTCCAGGAGAGCTGGGGAGGGACTTCTGACCAGGGCTGGGAGTGCCAGGATGAGGGATGATGGCTTTGAGCTGGGAGAGGGGAGATTGAGAGGGGAGATTGAGATTGGAGATGAGGAAGAAGTTCTTTGCAGTGAGGGTGGGGAGACGCTGGTGCAGGTTGCCCAGGGAGGTTGTGGCTGCCTCTCCCTGGAGGTGTTCAAAGCCTTGAGCAAGCTGCTCTAGTTGAAGGTGTCCCTGCCCCTGGCAGGGAGCTCTGAAGTGGGTGAGCTTTAGGGTCCCTTCCACCCCAACCCATTCTAAGAATGTATGAAATAAAACAAACTCCCAGTGCTGTCAGCTGGGCAGTCTCTCACCACAGCTGTCCTGTTGCATTGTGCTTCCCAAGATCACAGCTGGGGTGGTTACATCCAGCCCACTGTGTGCTGTTTCCTTGTGTTCCTTTACTGCCATCTGTAGCAAAGCCTGGCAGGCTCCATACCAGTGTGACAACACCAATGTGACAAGAGGGGTGTCATAGCCCAGAGCCTACCACAAAGTGTCAGCTGGGGACAGGCAGCCTCTGGTGTGTTCCCTCCTTCCCTGCACTGCTGTGGTGGGCAGAGGTGGCTGGAAGCATCCTTCATTTTCAGACTAACCACTGAGTGTCCTTCAAATTATATCTTAATAAAAACAGAGAACATCTTGGATAGTCTTTGACTTAGATGTGCTGCATCTGCAATGTGTCCTAATTATGGTGCTCATCACTTAACATTCATTTAATGAACATCCTCATTTACATGGACAGGGTTGGCAAATAGGAATTAATGCCATTAAACCCCACAAGGCTCCCAGAAGAAGGAATTCAGCAGCTCTCTGAAGATGTGACACCACTGGCAAGGAGGCAAAGCACAGCAACAGCAGCAGCCCTGCCACTCGGGAATGGCCTGGGAGCCCTTAGCAGATGCACTCTGGGCAGGATGGTGCTGTGCAGCAGGTGGCTGCTCCCTGCCAGGGGCCTGCCCATGGGCATCAGCCTTGCTGAAACACAGCTGGTCTGGGGGCAATTCCAGCCTGGGGTCTCAGGCTCTGGGCCCTCACTGCAGGAAGGACATTGAGGGGCTGGAGCCTGTCCAGAGCAGGGCAGCCAGGCTGCAGAAGGGCCTGGAGCCCCTGGGCTAGAGGAGGGGCTGAGGGAGCTGGGGGTGTTCAGGCTGGAGAAGAGGAGGCTGAGGGAGACCTCCTTGCTCTCTACAGCTCCCTGCAGGGAGGTTGCAGTGAGGAGGGGACAGCCTCTGCTCCTTGGTGGCAAGGGACAGGAGCAGGGGCAATGGTTCCAAGCTGCCCCAGGGGAGGTTCAGGCTGGATGCTAGAAATATTTCTTCCCTGGAAGGGCTCTCAAACACTGGAATGTTCTGCCCAGGGCAGTGCTGGAGTCCCCATCCCTGGGGGTGTTCAAGCAGTGTGGAGCTGGTGCTTAGGGACATGGTTTAGTGCTGACCCTGCAGTGCTGGGTGGAGGGTTGGACTGGATGAGCTTGGAGGTCTCTTCCAACCCGACAGATTCTGTGCTTCTGTGATCAAGAGCAGGCTTTATCTAATCAGCTCTAGAAATGACCACAGTGGTTCATCAGGGACCAGCATAAGGCCTGAAGGGAGACATCATTGTTGTCTGGGTAGGTGTGGAGAAGTGGTGGTGGTGCACAGCTCTGCCTTCGCGGCTGAGCTGCATGAGCTGTCAGATGTTCTCCACAGGGGTAGGGGAGTGGCACACTCAGTCCTCACAGAGCTTTGCCATCCTGAGCTGCGTTTCAGTGCAGTTGCAGGAGTTCAGGTGATGGCAGTGAGTGCTCTTTACAAACCAGAGACCTAAGGGTACATAAGGGTAACAGAGGGATAGTGTAGATCTATATGGACCTTCTTATGATCATGGCCTGTCCCTCGATGGGTCACAGGGAGCAGTTTGATGTTTGTCAATCTTGGACTCTTCCTCTCATATCTGCCTCTGAGCAGATACAACCACTGGTAACTCTCTGGTGAGCTTCATGAAGTCTGAGTAGGGTTGAGTCTGTGGCTCCATGCAGATGTTCCTTGTGTCTGTCTCTGTCAGTTTATCCATGTATCTGTGTCTCCAGTGGGGAACAGAGACACAAGCATCCCAGGGAAGAGAATCCAAGAGAATCCAAGTTTATTGAGTGTTATTCTGGTAATTAAAGTGCCTTCTGGTGAAGAAACAAACCAAACAACAAACCACAAAACCCCCCAAACCCCAACAAGTTCTAACTTAATCAGAAGCTAAACTGGAGGGAAAAGTTGGTTTGAATACTCCTGTACCAGCAGGGACTGTAAGGTAACATCAGGAGCAGTGTGGGCAGCAGGGCAAGAGAAGGGATTCAGGCCCCTGACTCTGCTCTGCTGAGACCCCACCTCAAACATTGCCTCCAGTTCTGGTGTCCCCAGCAGGAGAAGGACATAGAGCTGCTGAAGTGAGGCCAGAAGAGGCCACAAAGATGACCTGAAGGGATCCTGCAGGAAGGCTGCAGAGAGACTTTTCCTGAGGGTGTCTGGAGACAGGAAAAGGAGGAATGGTTTGGAGCTGAGGCAGAGTAGGGTTAGACTGGAGCTGAGGAAGAAGTTCTTCAGTACAAGAGTGGTGAGACTCTGGCACAGGCTGCCCAGGGAGGCTGTGGATGCCTCCTCCCTGGAGGTTGGATGAGGCCCTGAGCAGCTGAGTCTAGTTGAGGTGACCCTGCCTCTCCTTAGGGATCTCTGAGGTCCCTTCCAGCCTAAACCATTTCATGATTCTATGGTAGAACTTCCTCTGAATCCCAAGGAAAAGGCTATCAGGTTGGTCAGACTTGACTTCCCTTTGGTAAAGCCATGCTGACTGCTCCTAATGACCCTCTTGTCCTTGACATGCCTATGGACAGCACCGAGGATAAGTTGCTCCATCACCTTCCAGGGGTGAAGGTGAGGCTGACTGGTCTAGAGCTACCTGGGTCCTTTCTCTTGCCCTTTTTGAAGATTGGAGTGACATGTGCCTTCCTCCAGTCCCCAGGCACCTCTCCTATCTGCCATGACCTACCAAAGATGATGGAGAGTGGTCTGGCAATGACTTCTGCCAGCTCCCTCAGCACCTGTGGGTGCATTCCATCAGGACCCATGGAGTTATGGATGTCCAGGATGCTTAACTGTTCCCTAACCCAGTCCTCATCAACCATGGCAAATGTCTCCTTTGTCCTGTCCCTCTCTGGGACCTCAGGGACTTGTGGCTCCTGAGGGCAGCCTCCAGCAGAATAGACAGAGACAAAGGTGTCCCCTGTCACCAAGGCACCCATCTTATCCAGCACTGGGCCTGCACTGCCTCTGGTGCCTCTTGCAACAGACTTGAAGAAGCCCTTCCTGTTGTCCCTGACCTCCCTCACAAGACTGAATTCCAAGGAGGCCTTAGCCTTCCTAGTTGCCTCCCTACAGCCTCTAACAACAGTCCTGTACCCCTCCCAAGTGCCAGCCCCTCCTTCCACGATCTGTAGACTCTCTCCTTCCACCTGAGTTTGGTTAGCAGCTCTCTGCTTAACCATGCAGGTCTCCTGGCTCCCTTTCTCTATTTCCTACCCTTTGGGATGCACTGATCTGGAGCTTGGAAGAGGAGGTCCTTGAATACTAACCAACTGTCTTGGGCCTCTCTGCCTTCTAGTACCCTGTCCCATGAGATTTCCCCCAGCAATTGCTTGAAAAGGCCAAAGCTGGCCCTGCTGAAATCCAGTGTTGCAGTCCTGCTAGACACTTTCTTCCTACCACACAAGATCCTGAACTCTACCATCTCGTGGGCACTGCAGCCAGCCCCTCCTTGTTGGTGGGGATCAGGTCCAGCAGTGCTCCTCTCCTAGTTGGCTCCTGCACCATTCGTATCATGAAGTTATCAATGCACTGGAGGGACCTCCTGGACTGAGGCTGGCTGGCACAGATGCACACTCAGCTCCCACATGCATAGGAGAGGATGGACTCTGAGAGCACATCTTGGCTCAGATGCTCAGTTTTGGTGTGAGTTTACATTTTGCAAGGCATTTTACCTTAACTCCTTGCTGGTGCTGGAGGAATGTTTGAGTGGTGCCACGATGCTGGCATCAGCCCTGGAAAGACAGAGCACAGCAGGAGGTGCTCAGCTCAGATTCCTCATGTGAATCTTTGTGTACATTACTGGCTCAGCAAAGGTGCCCTGAGGATCCTTCTCAGTGCATTTATGTTCATATTGTGCTTTCTGCATGGGCTTCCTGCCTCCTCGGTGCTGTTTTCCCTGTGTGCATGTACAGGTTTGGCTGAAAGCAAGAGTGAGAGCGAGATGCCAGCGCTGCCTCTCCCATGACCTATTTACTGCTGCTTCAGCAAAGCTCAGCTCTGCCTCTCAGCTTCTCAGGGGTGCAGAACCAAGGAACTGCTCAGGTGTTCCGTGGCAGTGGATGGCAGCCGTGGTTGTGTCCTTGCTGCACGTTCCTGATGTCAGTGGCACTGAAGCAGTTGGCAGGATGCAAGCGGAGCTGGGGCTTCAGGATCCGCGCAGGCTGCGCAGTGCAGTGCTGTGGTGGTAGCACACCTAAGCACTGCCCAGCACTGTGTCCTTGGTGGATTTCTTGCCTTTGTTGAGGGAAAGCAGTAGTTAGTGACCTGTGGCATGTTGAAGTGAGCACAGAGACACTTGTGACAAGAGACAGAGCTTTTCAAGCTGCGGGTGAGAGAAGGGTTGCTGTTTCTCTAGGACATCCACAGGGTTCATCTTGCCACCTGCAATTTACTGAACAGCCATCAGTAAAGAGCTGTTCTTCTCTGAGGCAGTACTGATGGAGATTTGGGGTATTATTGGGTGAGGAAATCAGGTGGCCTTTGGAAATTGTGTCCCCAAAAGTAGAAGCTTTTGGACCCTCTGGAGTGGTTGCAGTCCAGGCTGAGGCGAGCATAAAGCTCCCCAGCAGCCCTTCTGGGCTGGTCAGTTGGAGTACCACAGTGAGCAGCCAGTAGCACAAGGCTTGGTTCATTAATAGCTCATTTCATACCTATATGAATAAGTGAGGGGGAGTTACTGGATTATCAGCATTTTTCAACCTTCAGAGAAGGCTGTGGAACAGTAGCTCAGGACACACTGGCATGCCCCCATGCACCCTTCAAACAGAAAGAGGCACACTGTTTGCTCAAAGGATCCTCCCCTTCTCTCAGGCCATGTGTTGCCATCTGAGGCCTTGGAGATCAAAAGAACTTTAAAATCATTGCAACACCTTGTGAAGAGTGGAACCATGGTGGCTTTCGAGGTCACAGAGGGAGAGAAAGCTTCTTGCAGACTGCTCTAGGAGCAGTTAGGGGAAGGACAGATGAGCGTCAGTGTGGAGGGAGGCTGCTTTGGAGCAACCCAGGCTGCTTTGGAGCAACCTGGGCTGCCCAGGGAGGTGGTGGAGTCACCATCCCTGGAGGTGTTCAAGAGGGGACTGGATGTGGCACTTGGTGCCATGGTCTAGTCGTGAGGTCTGTGGTGACAGGTTGGACTCGATGATCTTTGAGGTCTCTTCCAACCTTAGTCATACTGTGATACTGTGTAACCAGTACCTGCTTCAGGAGGTCATTTGGCCACTGCCTGCAGGTTGTTCCTGGAGGGAGCAGCATTGCAGGTCTGAGCTGGCAGGAGGGCAGCTGAGCTGATGTTGGCTTGCAGGGCAGCACTGCCAAGAGCCAGGGCTGAGCGCGGTGCCAGGCTCTGTGCTAGCTCGGGTACCACAAGGGCTGCAGCTGCACAAGTGCCAGGTGCAGCCCTACCAAGAGATAAGCAGGCTGCTGTGGTGTAGCAGGTGAGCCAGCTGCCTGGTGCCCTCAAAACAGACCCCAGAGAGTGGCTGGATGCCAGCCCGCACAGAGGAGCATGAGGGGGAGGCTTTTGTCCTGGGATCTGGTGTTCACCAGGGAGGTCAGCAGAACCTCCGTGCACCTTCCCCTGGTGTTTGCAGCATGAAGATAGGCTGCAGAGCATGAAGTCTGTATGTATACCTGGTGATGGCACAAGTTCAACTGCCAGGTGTAGGGGAATGTCAGATTTAGGTTGTGCCAAATCCCTGGTTGCCAGCTTTAAAAAGCCTCTTGCAGAGGCACAGTCTCAAACAGGAGTCTAGAATCTGCTTTGGGGGAGAAACAAACTGAACACCCCATGGAAAGGTTTGTGGCTCCTAAGCACAGGGTGGGCTAGGTACAGACCAAGGCCAGTTGAACCCTTAGGCAAGCTGATGTTTGTAAAGCTCTCTCTCAGCTCTTCCTGGAGGCTGTGTTGATAGCTGGGTGAGAGTGGTGGTGTTGGCTGGCTCCTGCCACATGGAGGGATTTGGCATGCAGAGGAAAGAAAGGAAGGTGTGGACTGCATGTTGACTTGTGTCCAAGTCCCAGACAGCTGCTGCAATAGCAAAACACTCTTGAGTGCACCAGGAAAACACTTGGCAATAAAACTGACACAGGGAAGTTGTTAACTTTGAACCTGTCCAGCTGGTGAAGGGGGAACCTGGTGTCACCAGCTCGGGTTGTGACAGCATCGAGTAGCTGACAGCTCTCACAGTATTGTGGACTCATGGAATGGTCTGGGTGGGAAACAACCTTAAAGATCACCCAGCTCCAACCCCTGCCATGGGCAGGGACACCTCCCACCAGCCCAGGTTCCTCAAGGCCTCAACCAGCCTGGCCTTGAATACCTCCAGGGCATCCACAGCCTCCCTGGGCAACCTGTGCCAGTGTCTCCCCAGCCTCACTGGAAAGAATTTCTTCCTCATCTCCAGTCTCAATCTCCCCTCTCCCAGCTCAAAGCCATTGTCCCTCATCCTGTCACTCCCAGCCCTGGTCAGAAGTCCCTCCTCTTCCTCATCTCCAGTCTCAGTCTCCTCTCATCCTGTCACTCCCAGCCCTGGTCAGAAGTCCCTCCCCAGCTCTCCTGCAGCCCCTTCAGGTACTGGAAGGCTGCTCTGAGGTCTCCCTGGAGCCTTCTCTTCTGCAGGCTGAACAGCCTCAACTCCCTCAGCCTGTCCTTGGTGGGGAGGTTCTCCAGCCCTCTGATCAAAGCCCCTTTGACTTGCTCCAAGCTCCCCAAAGGCTGCCCCAGGTACTGAAGCACAGCCTTGGCAAGCGCCCTCCCAGGAAGCACCACCACACTCCTTGGCTCCAGGAGCAGCAGGAAAGCAGGATGCAAAGGAGGAGAGCCTGAGTCAGGCAGGCAAGAACACACCCAAGAAAGCCAGGTGCAGGGCATCACCCTGTCACGTTGCTGTCATGTGGATAGGACAGCTTGTGGGGAGCTGCTAAGCGTTCCTTTGGGTAGGTGAATGTTCCTGCAGAGCAGGGTGGTGCTAGCAGCAGTGTGAATATCCCTGCTGAGTAACTGAGGGCAGGCTGGCTCAGGCTGACAGCTCTGTGTGGCTTTGCTTGTGCCTCAACCAGTGTCCTGCTGTGGTTGGAGTCACAGAATCACAGAAAACAGCCAGTTGGAAGAGACCTCCAAGCTCATCCAGTCCAACCCCCACCCAGTTTAGGGTCAATCCTAAACCATGTCCCTAAGCACCAGCTCCACACTGCTTTAACACCCCCAGGGATGGGGACTCCAGCACTGCCCTGGGCAGAACATTCCAATGTCTGAGAGCCCTTCCAGGGCAGAAATATTTCCTAGCATCCAGCCTGAACCTCCCCTGGGGCAGCTTGGAACCATTGCCTCTGCTCCTGTCCCTTGCCACCAAGGAGCAGAGGCTGTCCCCTCCTCACTGCAACCTCCCTTCAGGGAGCTGCAGAGAGCAAGGAGGTCTCCCTCAGCCTCCTCTTCTCCAGCCTGAACACCCCCAGCTCCCTCAGCCCCTCCTCTAGCCCAGGGGCTCCAGGCCCTTCTGCAGCCTGGCTGCCCTGCTCTGGACAGGCTCCAGCCCCTCAATGTCCTTCCTGCAGTGAGGGCCCAGAGCTGAGCACAGCACTCGAGGTGTGGCCTCCCCAGTGCTGAGCACAGGGGGATGGTCACCTCCTGGCCCTGCTGCCCACCCTGCTTCTGACCCAAGCCAGGCTGCCATTGGCTTTCTTGGCCCCCTGGGCACTGCTGGCTCCTGGTCAGTGACTGCCAACCAACACCCCCAGGTCCCTCTCTGAGTTGCAGCTTTCCAAGCACACATCCCCAAGCCTGTGGTTCCCCATGGGAAACTGAGCACAGGGGATGGTCACTGATGGCTCTCCAAGCTTCAAACAGCTCTGAGCTCTTCCTGCTCTCTTACAGATGGGCTGCCCCAAATTCAGACTCTTGCAGAGCTTTTTGAATTTCCCCAAGGGTCAGAAAAAGGAGCCCTCCAATTCAGCATGTTCCAGGCACCCCCTGTAGTGATTGCCTGTTTGTAACAGACTTTGGATCCAAGAAAAATCAGCCTGATGTCAGGAGGCTTAGATTTGCTCTTTGTCAGGAAACCATACAGGACTCCACAGACAGCAAGGGTTGGGAAACCACTTCTGAGTAACTACATTAGCTGAGCATGATCATGAAGGAGATAGAGGTGTGTTGGTACCAGCTCATGGGGCTCCAGCCCTCTTCCTGGGTGTTGAGTGTGTGCAGATGGTGGTTCTCTGCCTGACCCCAGCTGGGTGATCTGTCTGGGTTTTGTGTGGTTAAACCCACAAAGAGGAAAACTTAATCAGCCTTGTGTTTGATTGGTGTCCAGCACTTGGGTTACCTGACAGGAAATTAGGTAACAGGGGCTGGTTCTGTGGCACTCAGGCATTCCCCTCTGCTGGAGGCATTCCAGACTGAGCAATTAGGGCAGGTTTTGGATCCTTTGTGCCCCAAGAAAGACTAGCAGAGCATCCAGCTCATAGTTGAAATACAGCTGCAAAATTGAAGGGAAGAAGAATGCAGCCAAACCTGTGCTGCTTTGTAAAGAACTTGGGTCTGCAGAGCCTGAGAGGGGTTGGGAGCAAGGCTGAAGGATGGAGAGTGCTGGCTGGCTGAGCTCACAGCCTCTCCATGCGAGCTCCTTCACACAGTTCATTCCCATGGCTGGGCCCAATGATCTCCAGAGGTCCCTTCCAAGCCCTGAGGGATTCTGCTCTGCTCAGACCTCACCTCCAATCCTGCCTCCAGCTCTGGTGTCCCCAGCAGGTGAAGGACACAGAGCTGTGGAGAGAGTCCAGAGGAGGCCACAAAGATGCTCCAAGGGCTGGAGCAGCTCTGCTGTGAGCACAGGCTGAGGGAGCTGGGGGTGTGCAGTCTGCAGAGGAGAAGGCTCCAGGGGGACCTCAGAGCTGCCTGCCAGGGCCTGAAGGGATCCTGCAGGAAGGCTGCAGAGGACTTTTCCTGAGGGTGTCTGGAGACAGGCCGGGGGGAATGGTTTGAAGCTGAGGCAGAGCAGGGTTAGAGTGGAGCTGAGGAAGAAGTTCTTCAGTGTGAGGGTGGTGAGACTCTGGCACAGGCTGCCCAGGGAGGCTGTGGCTGCCTCCTGCCTGGGGGTGTCCAGGTTGGATGAGGCCTTGAGCAGCTGGTTGAGAGGTGTCCCTGCCCATGGCAGGAAGGTCCCCCCAGCCTGAGCCATTCCATGGTTGTGTGACTCTATGGCTTTCTGTGAACTTAGAAGAATCTTCTCTCTGGTGTTTTAAATGCAGGTAGAGGCTGCAAGTGGGGTTCCTACACTGAACATTTTATGCCTATGAGTGCCAGCAATGCAACCATGTGAGAACAGGAACCCTGCAGGGTGGCCTGGACTTTTGTCTGCTCTGTGATGGGCTGAGATGACAGAAGTGGCAGGGGGCTGCAGGCACTGGCTGAGGTGGAGAGCCTTCAGAAAGCAGGATGTCTTCCTGCACACAGGGACAGCAGCTGAGCATGGGCTGGCATTCAGAGTGCTGTGTGTAGTGGAGACAGAGCTATTAGACCTTAGGGAAATACAACCTGTAATCATAGCCCTGCCTGCTAAATGGGATTTGTTTCTGGCGTTTTTAGACTCGTTTTGTGACTCAGGCTGGAAGAATCTGGATGTTGCTGATTGCATCAAATCTCTGATTGTCTGAATGCAATTGAAGTTCTCAGTGCCTGCTTGCTTTTAGTTTGGCTCTCCTTGCAGTCTGGGCTACACCTTCTGAACAATGTTCAGTCTGTGCTGTCAGACCTCTCTCTGTCAGTTCTGCTCTCCAGAGGCCTTGCTGTGAGTTGCCACTTTCAGCAAGAGCAGCCAGCCCCTGGCCCAAGCTGTCAGTCATTTCATAGAGTCACAGGATGGTTTGGTTTGGAAGGGACCTTAAAGATCATCCAGCTCCAACCCCCTGCCATGGGCAGGGACACCTCCCACCAGCCTGGCCTTGAACACCTCCGGGGAGGAGGCAGCCACAGCCTCCCTGGGCACCCTGTGCCAGTGTCTCCCCAGCCTCACTGCAAAGAATTTCTTCCTAATCTCCAGTCTCAATCTCCCTCTCCCAGCTCAAAGCCATTCCCTCTCCTTCTATCACTACAAGTCCCTTCCCAGCATTTCACATCCCTGAAGTCTGAGAGATGTGTTGAGCCTGTTGCAGAGATGTGGTGGCCATGGGCTGGGCTGTACACTGCAATGCCTGTGTGCTGCAGAGGGAGGGTCCTCACAGCAGGAATTAGGGCAGCTCTTTATCTCTTCAAGGAGGTCCCAAGTACCTGCACTGGCCAGGAGCATCCCTCAAGTCCCTCAGCTGTTTTCAGCTGACAAAATGCTTCTCCAGCCAGCCCAGTTGGCTGTAACATTTGTTTTTCAGGGAGGTCCTGATTTCACTCACTTTTACAAATAGCTTTATAGAGGTCAAGTATTTCATGCTCTCTCCCAAGGGCTCCTTCCCTGCTGCAGGCCACAGCTGCAAACAAGTCTGAAAACAAAATGGCAAAGAGTGGCTCAGTTAAGCAAAGAGCAGAGTTTGTCCAAGATGGCAGAACTCCTACAGCTGCCTGCACTGCAGAGATGAAGAAGCAGGGAGCAGCTCCTTGCTGTAATGCAATCCTGTTGGCATTTCTCAGCCAGGCTGTGCCAAACAGGTCTGCTCCAGTCCTCTCTCCAGAAGGAAAGGAACATCTACTCCATAAGGCAGCGATGAAAGAGTGGGCATTGTCCCCATGCCCCTAAGAATTCCCAACTAATTAATGAGGTGGATATGATGATGCCTCTGACTGTGCTCCTGAGACAGCATGGGCCTCTCTCTGGGTGCTGGAAGGGGTGCTGAGACCAGGCTTCTCACATCAAAGAATAGAATAGAATAGAATAGAATAGAATAGAATAGAATAGAATAGAATAGAATAGAATAGAACAAGCCAGGTTGGAAGAGGCCTTTGAGATCATTGAGTCCAACCTATCACCCAACACCATCTGATCAACTAACCCATGGCACCAAGCACCCCATCAAGTCTTCTCCTAAACACCTCCAGTGATGGTGACTCCACCACCTCCCCAGACAGCACATTCCAATGGCCAATCACTCTCTCTATGAAGAATTTCTTCCTAACATCCAGCCTAAACCTCCCCTGGCACAGCTAAAGAAGCAAATGTTACTGCTGAGACAGGCCCTCAGGAGTGCCCCCTGGAAGGAAGAAAGTCTGGAGGAAGGAAGGCTCTACTTTGGTTGAGGAGGACTTGGTTAGAGAACACCTGGACAAGCTAGACACCCCCAAATCCATGGGTGCAGAAAGGTCCTGGAGAACAGCAGAGGTGCCTGAGGCTGGAGGAAAGCCAATGTCACTCCAGCCTGCAAAATGGACAAGAAGTGGGGGACCCCGGGTAACTACAGACCTCGCCTCCACCCCTGGAGAAGTGGTGGAGCAGCTTTTTCTGGGCATCATCTCAGAGCATGTGGAGGAAAAGGAGGGTATCAGGAGCCATCAGCATGGATTCACTGAGGGGAAATCCTGCTTGACCAACCTGCCAGCCTTCCCTCAGGGTGTGACTGAACAGGCAGGCGAGGGAGAGCAGTGGCTGCTGCTTCAGCAAGGCTTCTGACACTGTTTCCCACAACATCCTCATTGATAAGCTGGAGAAGGCTCAGTCTTCCTGTTCCAAATGCCTGGCAAGCTTGCTCTGAGCAAGCCTCAGAGCTGGGCCCAGAACTGCAGGAACCCAGATGGAAATTGTAGTTAAAAGATAACCTGGAAATGTGTGGAGCTGTGAAGCCCTTAAGGGACAATGACACAGGGAAGTGTTTATTGGTAAATTCCCACTGAATCCCAGCATGGTGGGGTTGGAAGGGACCTCTGGAGATCACCCAGTCTGTGTCACCCACACCAGCAGAGTCATCCACAGCAGCTTGCCCAGGATCACAATGGCCAGGAGAGCTTGAATCCAGAGAAGGAGAACCTCTCTGGGCAGCCTGCTCCAGGCCTCCAGCACCCTCACACCAACAAAGTTTCTCCTCCTGTTCAGATGGAACTTCCTGGGTTCCAGTTGCCCAGTGCCTCTTGTCCTGTCCCTGGGCACCACTGACAAGAGTCTGACCCCAGCTTTTTGCCCTCCACCCTTTAGCTCTTGCTGAGCATTGCTCAGCTCCCCTCTGGGGCTGCTCTTCTCAGCTTTGCTCCTCACATAGCTGCTCCAGGCCCCTCAGCAGCTTCATAGCCTCCACCCGATTTTCTGCAGTAGTTTCTTGGCCCTTTTGAACCGGGGAGCCCAGAACTGGCCACAGTTCTCCAGCTGTCACCTCACTAGAGCAGAGGAGAGATGGAAGAGAAATTCCCTTGCCCTGCTGGTCACTCTCTTCTGAATGCTCCCCAGGAGACCATTGGCTTCCTTGGCCACAGCAGCATGCTGCTGGTCATCTGTCCTTTAGGCCCCAGTTCAACCAGTCCCATGTACTGAAGGCTTAGACATGTGCCCATGGAGGCACACCTGGGGTTTTCCCTGCCATTGCTTGCACTTGGTTCTTCTGCTGGGGTGACACTGGTGTGTGTGTCCCTCCTGTTCTCCCACCTGACATCTGAAGTCACTGTTTGACTTTAACCACACCTGACAGCAGGCTGGAGGTCTCAGAAACTCCTGTATGGTCTGCAGACATAGAGGGCTGACGAGCTGAGACAGATCCTGCTGCTTAAGAAAAGGCTTGGCTGTTTGCTCCTTGGGCATGGCAGAGCAGCCAGGGAGGAGTTCCTCATGTAACAGCCACCAGGAAGGCAGCACACAGGATGAAATCCAAGGAGCAGCTCATCTCGCTGCACTTGGAACAGCTGCTTCCCTTCTGAGAGACTGTTTGCAAAGGCCTGCAGGGACAGGACCAGGGGCAAGGGCTTCAAACTAGAGCAGAGCAGATTGAGATTGGATGTGAGGAACAAGTTCTGCAGCATGAGGGTGGTGGAACACTGGAACAGGTTGCCCAGGGAGGTGGTTGAGGCTCCATGCCTGGAGCTATTCAAGGTGAGGCTGGACAGGGCTCTGGGCAACCTGATCCAGCGGAGGATGTCCCTGCTGAGTGCAGAGGGGTTGTGGCTATAAGCCCAGTCCTGACCCATTCACCTGCTTCCTGCATGAAAAACCTGGTGGTGAGCTTTGGCAGAAGCCTGGAATGGGAGCACCTCTCCCCAGTGCACACAGGAGTGCAGATGCTTCTGTTGGTGCTAATGCCCACCGAAGGCAGTGTGGGATATGGCAGTTTGAGCAGCAGCAGTGTCAAAGGCTTTGCTTTTCATTAGTAGTAATTTTCCCTCCACTTTAACAGTTTTGGTGACATTGGAATGCATCACTTGATAAAATTTCACTGTCATCTCATTATCAGGTTAGTTTGACACTGCCTCAATATGAGGTAGATCACTTGAAAAGCATTTGAAAGTCAACCAGTAAGTTGCTTTCAGTTGTTGCACCCAGCTGTTCCTGGGTGCTCAAGAACACATCTCTTATGCCATCCTTACTGCATCTGGGCAGAAAGGTGGAGTGGGCTTTCTCCTCAGTTTAAGAAGGACATTGAGACACTTGAGTGTGTCCAGAGAAGGGCAACGAGGCTGGGGAGGGGTCTGGAGCACAGCCCTGTGAGGAGAGGCTGAGGGAGCTGGGGTTGCTTAGCCTGGAGAAGAGGAGGCTCAGGGGAGACCTTCTTGCTCTCTACAAATATCTGAAGGGATGTTGTAGCCAGGTGGGGGTTGGTCTCTTCTCCCAGGCACCCAGCACCAGAACAAGAGGACACAGTCTCAAGCTGTGCCAGGGGAGGTTTAGGCTGGAGGTGAGGAGAAAGTTCTTCCCAAAAAGAGTAATTGGCCATTGGAATGTGCTGCCCAGGGAGGTGGTGGAGTCACCATCACTGGAGGTGTTCAAGAGGGGCTTGGGTGTGGCACTTGGAGCCATGGTTTAGTTGTCAGGAGGTGTTGGGTTACAGGTTGGACTTGATGATCTCTGAGGACTTTTCCAACCTGGCTGATTCTGTGATTCTGTCTATGAGCACCTTGGTAGAGCTGTGTCCTGGATGGTGCCATGGGGCTGGTGCTCCTGCATCTTGCATCCTGCATCCTGTGACCAGCAGAACAGGTGAAGGAATTCTGCCCCTCTGCTCTGCTGAGACCCCACCTGGAATGCTGCAACCAGTTCCCCACCAAAAGCAGGACATGGAACTGTTGGAGAGAGTCCGGAGAAGGCCACTAAGATGCTCGGAGGGCTGGAGAACCTCCCCTGTGGGGACAGGCTGGGAGAGTTGGGGCTGTTCAGCCTGGAGAAGAGAAGGCTCCAGGGAGATCTCAGAGCAGCCTTCCAGTACCTGAAGGGGTTCCAGGAGAGCTGGGGAGGGACTCAGTGCTGCCTCCTGCCGAGCCTGGTGGTCACGTCCTGGGTCCCATTCACAGGTGCAGATGCTCTGCAGTCCAGCCCAAGGCTGGTGCCCCCCACCCCACACAAAACCTTGCTGGAGCAGGTCCAGAGGAAGGGCAGCAAAGCTGATGAAGGGTCTGCAGAAGAGGGCTGGGAAGGAGCAGCTGAGGGAACTGTGGGTGTTCAGCCTGGAGAAGAGGAGGCTGAGGGAGACCTCCTTGCTCTCTGCAGCTCTTGAGAGGAGGCTGCAGCAAGATGGGGGTTGGGCTCTGCTCCCTAGTATCAGGTGATAGGATGAGAGGAAATGGCCTGAAATTGTGCCAGGGGAGGGTTAGGTTGGAGATTAGGAACAATTTCTTTGCTGCAAGAGTGGTCAGGGATTGGCACAGGCTGCCCAGGGAGGTGGTGGAGTCCCTGTGCCTGGAGGTATTGCAGAAACCTGTGGCCATGGCACTTGGTGACAATGTTTAGTGGCCACGGTGGTGTTGGGCTGACCATTGGACTGGATGATCTCAGAAGGCTTTTCCAGCTGAAACAATTCTATGATTCTCCAAACCAAATGCAGCCAGCAAGAAATCCTTGCTGCTCTTCTGGCAGGAATGTTCTTGAGGGGTTGTCTCTGTCTTTAACCACAGCATCGAGTTTTGTCTGTCTGCCTTTGTGTGGAAGCCCACAAGCAGTTCTGCTGGTGGAAACAACTGGTCATTGGGTATTGTTGCTGGGGAAGGGGGCACAGAGTGGGGCTGGCTCACGTGCTGGCTGAAGATAACCTGTGGCATTTCAGTGAGGACATCTCTTGGGCGCTTGGCACTTGTAGTTTTTCATGCAGGGAGGCAGCAGCTGCCCACGAGGGACTGCACATGGCCAAGCCGTGTTTGCAGCCGGGGCTGTAGCCGGAAGGGTTGGCTGCATCTTTTAGAGGAGGGTTGGAGTTTGAGGTCAGTTTTGTTCTAGTGAAATCCTTGGACTTGCTCCCAGAACAATAGCTCCCACCACACTGAGGCCTTCTCCCTGTGCAGTGCCTCCTCCCTCTGCAGTCTCCCTGTGCAGTGCCTCCTCCCTCTGCAGTCTCCCTCTCCCTGTGCAGTGCCTCCTCCCTGTGCAGTCTCCCTCTGCAGTCCTCCCCTCTGCAGTCTCCCTCTGCAGTGCCGTCTCCCTCTGCAGTCTCCCTGTGCAGTGCCTTCTCCCTGTGCAGTCTTCCTGTGCCAGTCTCCCTGTGCCGTCTCACTGTGCAGTGCCTCCTCCCTGTGCAGTGTCTCCTCCCTGTGCAGTGCCTTCTCCCTGTGCATTCTCCCTGTGCCATCTCCCTGTGCCGTCTCACTGTGCAGTGCCTCCTCCCTGTGCAGTGTCTCTTCCCTGTGCAGTGCCTTCTCCCTGTGCATTCTCCCTGTGCCATCTCCCTGTGCCGTCTCACTGTGCAGTGCCTCCTCCCTGTG
Organism: Picus viridis; assembly: GCA_033816785.1. NCBI lineage: Eukaryota > Metazoa > Chordata > Aves > Piciformes > Picidae > Picus > Picus viridis. The sequence goes on from CM066592.1 coordinate 19,629,864, forward strand.
CAGTGTCTCCTCCCTGTGCAGTGCCTTCTCCCTGTGCGTTCTCCCTGTGCCATCTCCCTGTGCCGTCTCACTGTGCAGTGCCTCCTCCCTGTGCAGTGTCTCTTCCCTGTGCAGTGCCTTCTCCCTGTGCGTTCTCCCTGTGCCATCTCCCTGTGCCATCTCACTGTGCAGTGCCTCCTCCCTGTGCAGTGTCTCCTCCCTGTGCAGTGCCGTCTCCCTGTGCAGTGCCTCCTCCCTGTGCAGTCTCCCTCTGCAGTCTCCCTCTGCAGTGCCGTCTCCTTCTGCAATGCCTTCTCCCTGTGCGTTCTCCCTGTGCCATCTCCCTGTGCCGTCTCACTGTGCAGTGCCTCCTCCCTGTGTGTGTTCTCCCTGTGCCATCTCCCTGTGTGTTCCATCTCCATCTCACTGTGCAGTGCCTCCTCCCTGTGCGTTCTCCCTGTGCCATCTCCCTGTGCCGTCTCACTGTGCAGTGCCTCCTCCCTGTGCAGTGTCTCCTCCCTGTGCAGTGCCTTCTCCCTGTGCTGTCTCCCTGTGCAGTGCCTTCTCCCCGTGCCTTCTCCCCGTGCCTTCTCCCCGTGCAGTCTCCCTGTGCAGTGCCTTCTCATACCTCCTCCTGCAGCAATGGGTGCAGCACCCAAGGGTCTCATCTCCTTAGTTCAGCTAAACACAGACTTTTCAAGCCCTTGTGGAGAGCCTAATCCATACCTTTATGAAGCTTAACAAGCAGAATCCAGTGGCAGAAGCAGCTGACACAGCCTTATGGCTAGAGGATTCCTCCCCATTCTCTTAGGCCTGCTCTGATCTGCCAGGGTTTGTTTAAATTTTCTGCTACTTAATCTGCTGTTGGACTGCCTGTGCCTGCTGGACTCTGAGGACTTGTTTGTTGGGATGATTTTTCCTGCCTGCAGACTTACTCTTCAGTTTTCCATGCTGCCTGCCCAGGGAGGCCCAATCCTTTTGTGTTTTCTCAAGTAAGTGTTCAGCAGCCCCCACCCCCACCAGCCAAACCTGCACGATTCTAAGAGGATGTGCTGTTTGCCAGCCTGCTGGCAGGCTGAGCTCACCCACAGGAGAGGTTCTCTGGCTGTGCTTGCAAAGCTGCCCTCACCCTGTGCTCTCTGGTTTGAAGGGAGCTGGGTCTCATGCCCACACTGGCAGCAGCTGCAGCAGGATGAAAATGCCCACAAAGGTCTGTGGCAGCAAACAAGACAAGGGTGGTCAAAAGGATTTGCTTCTGTCTCTGAGCTAGTTTGGCTTTCCCCAGCTCGGCTGCAGACTCCGGGTAGGGCTTGTGGATTCTGTGTTCCAAAAGCAGGAGGATCTGTGGTTTGCACTCATGGTGTGTGCATGCCTTGGATTCTGGAGTGGTTCCCAGCCCAGCTTCGTAGCCAGGGAGGGTCATGCCCCGAGCGTGCACGTGTCTGTGTGTGTGCTGCAGCCGGGGCCTGCACACACCTGCACACCCCAGCAAAGCCCCCCAGGGGAACTCGGAGCTGCTGCACTACGGCAGGGACTTGAAAGGCTTCAAAAAGCCTAGGAGTGGGCTTGCATCACCATGCATTATCCTTCCTCCATCCCTGTCCCTTCCTGCCTGCCAGGAGTTCAGGGCCTTGCTGCACCTAGCCCATCCCACTGAGGAGCTGCTGGGGTGTCCCCCTGACCCGAATTTCCCTGCCTGTTCAACTTGGGTCTGGTGTTGGGCACTGTGCTGCTCTCCTACAGAGCTTGAACACAATGAGAGTGGTTTGAGAGGTTCTGTGAGATGTCTGGCAGAACTGACCCACCTTGGTTCCTTGCCTGTGCCAGAGAGGCAAATGTCCCCTCCTCTGCTTCCTGGGGGTCCGAAGCAGCAGCTGGACCCTCAGAATTCAGTGCACTAGGCACTGCCTTGCACTGCCAGCAGGGTGAGGGGCTGAATGCTGCCATGTGTACAGAGCTGGCATTGCATCACCCCTGCCCCATCCCTTTCTCTTCTGTGGGAGAATAATAACAGGTACCAGGACAGGTTAGAGGCTGCCCTGGTGGAAAGCAGCTTCACAGAGGAAGACCTTGGAGTGCTGGTGGGCAGCAAGTCCTGCATGGGACAGCAATGTGCCCTTGTGGCCAAGAGAGACAATGGGATCCCGGGGTGCAGCAGGAAAAGTGTGGCCAGCAGGGCTGGGGAGGTTCTGCTGCCCCTCTGCTCTGCCCTGCTGAGACCACAGCTGCAATCCTGTGTCCAGTTCTGGGCTCCCCAGTTCAAGAGAGACAGAGACCTGTTGGAGAGAGTCCAAGGGAGAGCCAGGAGGATGCTATAGGGGACTTGAGCATCTCCCCTGTGAAGAGAGACTGAGAACCCTGGGGCTGTTTAGTGTGGAGAAGAGAAGTCTGAAATGGATCTGATCAATGTCTATCAATAGCTGAGTAGAGGGGGCCAAGCTCTTTTGGGTGGTGCACAGCAATACGCCAAGGAGCAATGGGTACAAACTGGGGCAGAGAAGGTTGCAGCTCAACATGAGGAGAAACTTCTTTGGTGTGAGGGTGCTGGAGGCCTGGAGCAGGCTGCCCAGAGAGGTTGTGGAGTCTCCTGCTCTGGAGACTTTCAGCACCTGCCTGGTTGCATTCCTGTGTGAGCTGCCCTGGGTGATGCTGCTCTGGCAGGGGGTTGGACTGAAAGATTCCTAGGGGTCCCTTCCAGCCTGTAATATTCTGTGATAGTGTGACCTGAAGAGCACTGAGAAGGTACTTCAGGCAGTGAAGCAGAGAAGCTCCAGGACTGCTCTTTCTACAGTGTGACCTCACTCTGTTTGTGCAGATGGTTAAGCTGAAGCTGCTTCAGTTGCTTCCCATGGCTCCTCTTGCCTCGCTGGTCTCTCCTGGAGCTGTGACCTGCAGGCTGTGTCTCACAGCACCCAGCCCAAGCTCTGCACACATGCCTTGCAGCCTGGGTGCCTTCAGCTGGAGCAGGCAGGAGCAGGAGCCTGTGTGCTTGGTCTCCAGTCTCCTCTGGCTGGCTGCTCAGCACACTGGCTGCACCCAGCACCTTCTCTCAGGTGCTTTATGCCCTTGCAGCTTGGTTTTGCTTTTCCCCAGCGCTGTGTTGTGCCAGGGGCCTGCACTGGCAGCACTGTATCACTGCAGATGTTGTGCCATCCAGCACCATCTTGCTGGGTGTTCCAAGCAGCTGCCACGGTGCAGCCCATCCTCTTGGCAGACAGCAGTGCTGTGAGCTGTGTGCCTGCCTTTCCCTCTCATCCTCATGTGCTGTAACAGAGATGGAGCCTGTAGAAGGCTTGCCCATGGGTGTACCCTGTCAGGCTTGCTCTTGTGCCTAGCAGCTGTCCATACATGCTTGGTAAGGAAGATGTGTTCTGGTAATGAGCTTTATGTGGGATGGTGCTTGGAGAACTCTTGTGTAGATTCAAAATGGTGTCTCTGGGTAAAAAAAACCAAACAACTCTTTGGCACTTCCTGCCACATTTTCCTGGAGATCCACAGTGAGCTGGTGGTGGCCTTCTGACTGACAGCACATGGAGAAGGCAGGCTGCAGAAAAATGCAGCCTGAGTGTCCCAGAGTACAAAGCACCTGAGCTGTGCTTTGCTCTAGGCACAGCCTATTGGGGCTGGGCTTTGCCATTACTATTTGCATGCTTGGATGTTTGGAGACTGTCTCAAGCTAATGTGGTGTTTGCCTTTATGTATTGCAGCTGTGTGGGGGTTGAAGAAGAAGAGGCACCAGATATTGACATCTACCATTGTCCAAATTGTGAGAAGACCCATGGGAAGTCTACTTGTAAGTACCCTTGGGCAGCTGCTCCCCAGGCACAGAGCAGGGCCTCAGCCTGGAAACCAGGGAAGCTTTGGGGTTCATTACAAGAGCACGCAGCTACATAAACACCAGAACTTCAACCAGGAGGTGAAAAAAGATGTTGGGAGGAAAAAAAAACAATGGGTTCATAGAATCGTAGAATGTTCTGGTCCCTTCCAAAGCTCATCCAGTCCAACCCCTCTGCACTCAGCAGGGACATCCTCCACTAGATCAGGTTGCCCAGAGCCCTGTCCAGCCTCACCTTCAATATCTCCAGGCATGGAACCTCAACCACCTCCCTGGGCAACCTGTTCCAATGTTCCATCACCCTCCTGGTGCAGAACTTACTCCTCACATCCAATCTCAATCTGCTCTGCTCTAGTTTGAAGCCATTGCCCCTGGTCCTGTCCCTGCAGGCCTTTGCAAACAGTCTCTCTGCAGCCTTCTTGTAGCCCCCTTCAGGTACTGGCAGGTTGCTATTAGGTTTGCCTGGATCCTTCTCTTCTCCAGGCTGAACACCCCCAGCTCCCTCAGCCTCTCCTCACAGCAGAGCTGCTTCAACCCCTGAGCATTTTTGTGGCCCAAGCTTGTGGAGCTTTGGATGCATCTCTCTGCCTGACCTTGGGCAGTGTGTGTGAGCTCATACCTGGAGATCTTCTCTCCTCAGGCCCAGCAGTGGAAGTGATGCTTCCTTCCTTGCAGGGAATGAGGCATTGTGGAGGCTCTTAGCACTGAGGGCTAGGAAAATCCTGCCGAGCCTCCAGCAGGCTTCGGAAACAACGTGGTGTGTTTGCTGTTGGATGAGGAGAGTAAGAAACAGTCTGTTGTGCTTGGCCTGCAGAGGAAGCTGAAGCCATTTCAGTGGCAGTCAACATTGTAGGATGTGCTGGGGGTGCCAATTCTTGCAGTGCTTCCACAGCAAGACGTTCTTCTGAGTAAAAAGTGACAGTTGAGCTCAGTGGGAGTTTTGTCTGGGAAAGAGCTGTAGATTGTGTTTGCTTTGGTCAGATTAATTCACAAATTCTTTCTGTTATGTAATGGGGGAGGAGTGGGGAGGGGAAAGAGAGAGAAGAGGAACCAATTGCTGTGAAAGATGAAGCTTTTACTTGAAAGCCATTGGTGGTAGATAAGCACCAACGGTGCAGAGGTTGCCTCTGCTTTGCAACCTTACAGCAACACACAGAGGGAGAGCTCTGTGCTGGTGTCCCAGGAGCTGTTCCTTTTTTTAGTGCAAAATAAGAGGTGCCTGGAAACTTGGCTACTGTGGTGTTAGCATTCTCTGATTTTCAAACCAGGCAATTTTATTTTTGTTCTGTGCTATTTTAAAGTTTAGGGGGGGGGGGGTGGGGAATCTAGGAGGAAAGAAGAGGAGCCTGAAACGTTCATTTCAGGGGCAAAAGTGTAAGAATAGTTTTCCACTTGGACTTTTTCCACATCAAATGTGAACTGGAAACCTGAATTGACCTGCAGCTGTTCCTGTCTCCCAGATGGTCTGCTGACAGCTTTGGCCCAAGCAGGGCACCCACAATAGGAGAAGCTGGCAAAAGCCCCTTGGGGAGACTGCTTGTGAAAGACATCAGCCTGGCCCCACAAGGTGTTTGGGTCAATCTGTCTAAGAGTCAACCTTTCTAATGCTCTGTTGGGAGATTTCTGGCAAGCACACTGACAATTGGTCACACAAATAACCTCAGATCATCCTCAGGTGAGCAGTTTGCTTCCAGGCTGTTCCTGAAACGCTCTAGAAGCAGCAGCACAGGATTTTCAGCCTCTCTCAGGGCTGTCTGACACTAAGGGGTGTCTAATGCTTTGGGTTTTTTCACTTTGCTTTGAATTGTGAAAGGCACAGGTCCTATGAGCAGCAGCTGAGGGAGCTGGGGGTGTTCAGGCTGGAGAAGAGGAGGCTGAGGGAGACCTCCTTGCTCTCTGCAGCTCCCTGAAGGGAGGATGCAGCGAGGAGGGGACAGCCTCTGCTCCTTGGTGGCAAGGGACAGGAGCAGGGGCAATGGTTCCAAGCTGCCCCAGGGGAGGTTCAGGCTGGATGCTAGGAAATATTTCTGCCCTGGAAGGGCTCTCAAACACTGGAATGTTCTGCCCAAGGCAGTGCTGGAGTCCCCATCCCTGGGGGTGTTCAAGCAGTGTGGAGCTGGTGCTTAGGGACATGGTTTAGTGTTGACCTTGCAGTGCTGGTTCACAGGCTGGACTGAGTGAGCTTGGAGGTCTCTTCCAACCAAAGATATGCTATGATTCTGTGATTCTCCATCTACTTCTGTGAGGGGGAAAAATAAGAAGTAGCAAAATTCTGCCATCAGGCATTAAACTCCAGTGCTATAAAATCTGTGTTGCATAATGGTAGAAGTGAAGAAATGGCAGTTCTGCTGAGGGGGTTACAAGTTTAGTACATCACTTAGAATGAGGAGAGCTACAAGTTCTGCATGGGACAGCAATGTGCCCTGGTGGCCAAGAAGGCCAATGGGATCCTGGGATGCATTCAGCAGATGCAGAGAGGTTCTCCTCCCCTCTGCCTTAGTGAGGCCCCATCTGGAATATTGCATCCAGTTCTGGGCTTCCCAGTTCAAGAGGGACAGGGGTCTGCTGAAGAGAGTCCAAGGGAGGGCTACAAGGATGCTGAAGGGACTGAGAGCCCTGGGACTGTTTAGTCTGGAGAGAAGGCTGAGAGGGGTCTGATCAATGTCTATCAATAGCTGAGGGATGAGGGTCAGGAAGGAAGGGACAGGGACAGGCTCTGCTCACTTGTGCCCTGGGATAGGACAAGGGGCAAGGGTTGGAAACTACAGCACAGGAGGTTCCAGCTCAACATGAGGAACAACTTCTTCACTGTAAGGGTCCCAGAGGCCTGGAGCAGGCTGCCCAGAGAGGTTGTGGAGTCTCCTTCTGTGGAGCCTTTGCAGCCCTGTCTGGATGTGTTCCTGTGTGACCTGTGCTGGATTCTGTGGTTCTGCTCTGGCAGGGGGTCGGACTGGAAGCTCTCCAGGGGTCCCTTCCAACCCCTAACATCCTCTGATCTGTGATCCTGTGAGTCTTCAAAAGGTTTTTGGCTACCCAGTTCTTTTTATCCAGATAAAAGCCCAGCTTGGCAGTAGATGCCTTGGTATGCAGCACAGCAGGAAGTGCTCCTGGAACTCTGGCGCTGGTTATGGTCGTGTCAGCCTAAGAGGTTGTTGGTGTGGTAGGAATCCAGAATGTTCTCTCCTTCTGCAGCACAGCAACATAACTTCCTTGGTGCCTACAGATGCATTGCAGGATGTACCAAACCAACCATCAGGGGAGAGGAGTGCAGTGATTTCAGGAGCATTTAAGCACGAGCTCTTGCCAACCTTACCTTGGGACCTTGGGGTTTGGTGCTGCGTGAGACTACAGGTGCTCAGGCTGCCTGGCCGCTTCCCCATTCCCTTGTAGAATGGTGGATCTTCTTGAAAACTGAGCCTGTTGCCCTGTAGCCCCTCCTTGCAGAGTGCAGTATTCCAGGGAAGTTAGGGGATTGCTGAGATGAAGGCAGGAACACCCTGGCTTAGTGCATTCATTCCGCCCTGCTGCAGGGCGCGGGGCTCCGCCAGCGCGGCTCTGAGGCCCTCCCTCTCCTTTCTCTGTTAACTGGTTGCAGTAGCTGTTTGAGCTGGTTATTGGGCACTAGCAGTTTGGTGATAAAGGAGTAGGAGCTCTTCCAGAGCCAGGAGTTCCCTGGTAGGATTTAGAATCATAGAATCCCAGCATGGTCTGGGTTGGAAGGCACCTCCAAAGCTCATCCAGTCCAACCCCTCTGCAGTCACCAGGGACATCCCCAGCTAGATCAGGTTGTCCAGAGCCCTGTCCAGCCTCACCTTCAATATCTCCAGGCATGGGGCCTCAACCACCTCCCTGGGCAACCTGTTCCAGTGTTCCACCACCCTCCTGGTGCAGAACTTGTTCCTCACATCCAATCTCAATCTGCTCTGCTCTAGTTTGAAGCCATTGCCTCTGGTCCTGTCCCTGCAGGCCTTTGCAAGCAGTCTCTCTGCAGCCTTCTTGTAGCCCCCTTCAGATACTGGCAGGCTGCTATTAGCTTTGCCTGGAGCTTTCTCTTCTCCAGGCTGAACACCTCCAGCTCCCTCAGCCTGTCCTCATCACAGAGCTGCTCCAACCCCCTGATCATTTCCATGGCCTCCTCTGGACCTGCTCCATCAAGTCCAGGTCCTTCCTGTGTTGAGGGCTCCGGACCTGCACTCAGCACTACAGGTGAGGTCTCAGCAGAGCAGAGCAAAGTGGCAGAATCACCTCTCTGGCTCTGCTGGCAATGCTGCAGATTAGCAAAGATTGCAAGCTTAGCAGAGGGGAACACAGCCACCAGTTGTGTGTTATGCAACTCCTCTGGATTTACAAACCTAGGTGGATTTCTGGCATGCACATTCCCTGCTCTATGCTTTCCAGATGGCAAATGCAGAAACCATTTTCCTCCTCTTACAGTTTTCCACTTCACTAGTGTGGCTTAGTGGCTACTATTTCAGAAGATTGCTTCCTGTCACACAGCATTTTATGCCAGTTCTGCTTAATGAAATTTGTAGGGACTCCTGTTTGGGAGAAATTGTCCACATTCATCCAAAGCCTTCTGACATCACTGCAGTGAAATGGAAGTGCTTTGTTTGGGCAGCCTTGGCTCATTTTCATAATGCAATCTGAAATGCTGGGGTTGATTTGCTGTCTCCTTTGCAGCACTGGAAATCAGACAAAATTCCTTGGCATAGGTGAGGATAAAGAGCCAAAGTGAGGCTGAAACTATTACAACCAAGTAGTTACCACATAAATATAAATCAGTATGGAACAGGGGCTTCTATGAGTTCCTTCTTCATAAAGGCATCTGAAACATACCCCTGACATCTAAAGTGACTCATTCTGAGGCACAGTTTCCATACAAATAGAGTATGTGCCCTGCTGCCTCTGGAGGGCTTTCTGTAGAAGGAGCTGCCTGTTCCAAAGGGCAGCTCTGCATCCCAAAGTTCTGCAGAAAGCCAAATCTGGAATCACTAAAAAAGAGGCCAAAGCAATTTGCTGCATGTGTTAGTGGGCCTGGAGCCCTGACTGCGCTCCTCCTGGGGAAGATTGAGCACAAAGAGAACAACTGAAAGTGGATTTGGTGCAGTACAATGAAGTGCAGCAGCCAGCTTGATGCCATCTGGGAGATGGCACCTCCTGGGCAGCGCTGTGGTGGTGGTGGAGGCATCTTTGTTGCCTCTGCATGAGAGGAGGATGGTGTCAGAGGTGGGTGGTGTCAGAGGTGAGTGGTGTCAGAGGTGGGTGATGTCAGAAGAGGATCATGTCAGAGGGAAATGATGTCAGAGGAGGATGATGCCAGAGATAGGTGATGCCAGAGGGAGATGATGTCTCCCTCAAGAGGTGGATGATGTCAGATCAGATATTCAAGGTGAGGCTGGACAGGGCTCTGGGTGAGCTGATGTAGTTGAGGTTGTCCCTGCTGGCTGCAGAAGGGTTGGACTGGATGAGCTTTGGAGGTCCCTTCCAACCCAAACTGTTCTAGGGTTTTATGATCCACCTCTGCCATATTCCCTGGCACTCAGTGCTGAGGGAATTAGCTCCCCAGTGCTTTTTGAGTAGTTGCAGTGAGTTTCCTAACTCAGCACTGCTTTGGTGCTGTTCTTCCCAGCACTCCCTGCTGTCTGCAGGGCAATAGAAGAACATGCTAACATGATAAGCTCTTTAATTTTCACTCTGCCAAGTGCCACCTGTTTCAGTGGGACTTGTGTGAGGAGTCCCAGTGTTGCTTCAGATCTGCTGAGAGGGGAGGAGGCAGTCCTTGGAAAGGGAAAGAGAGGAGGAAGGTTTGGCATTAATGTAGGGCTTGTTTCCTTTGTTACCAGAAGCATTGAATTAATACACTAAGCCTGAGAGTCATTAAGATAAAGAACTAGCAGCTTTAATGAATATATCCAGCTAGGCTGGAGAGCTGCATGGAACTAATAAAACCAGCATGCTTTGTGCAAAACCTGGGCTGGATTCACTGGGAGATAACTTGAGTTATTCCAGGGCTGGGGATGGGAAAACAAAGTTAGCTTTTTCTGAACCTCATGTCTTTATAGCCAAGGCCTCCAGATTGCTTCCTTCCTTGTGAAGAATGACGTGGATCTGTGTGAAGAATGATGTGGATCTGTGTGTGTGTGCATGGGCAAAGAAAGAGGCAAGAGTGCTGTCCGTGTGGGGAGGAATCTGGTGCCTTCCCTAGCTGCTTTCAACAGCAGGAAGAGCACCCCCCTGATGTGGGGGTGAAATGCTGAGTTTCATGACGTGAAATAAAGCTGAAAAATAAAAGTAAGTTGTAGCATATTAAAATTCTACCAAGAGAGGCCTGAAAAGAGACAAATCTGCACTTGGGACAGAAAACAGTTTTACTTCCAAAAGGAGCGTGTCCAGACAACCTGTGGAGGTAGGAACAGCCGGGAGAGATTGTGCTAAGAGAAAAAGCTGGACCAGTTTTTCCTGCTCTGTGCTGCCTGCCGTCAGAGAGGCAAGGCAGAGCCACGCTGGCATTTGCCTTCCTTAGCTCTGCTCGTGCCACCTGCCCCGTTCTCCACGCCGAGCTTGCCAATGCGTCTGTCACCCACGAGGAGGACAGTTGAGGGGCTTTCAGTCTGCTGTCATCAACAGAAGGCCTGAGACTGTCTTGCCTTTCAAAACCTAGGAGGAGAGTTCTGCAAACTGCATTTGTGGTGCCCTTGCATCATTCTTTCTTCCCCCACCCCCCGGCACCTTCCTTTTATATGCACCCTGTGTGCAGGGCCTAATTCACAATGGATGTGAAGCCTGCTGCTGCTGGCCAGCCCTTCAGGCTAAGGTAATTTGTAGCAGATATGTTCATAAAGGTCTGTGCTGCATATTGAGAAGAGTGGGTGCAGACAAGTGGCTGTGTCAGAGCTCGGTGCTCAGGACTGAGTGTGCAGCGTGGCAGGCACGGAGTGTCCAGAGCCTGTGCTTGCATTGAGCCTGCAGTAGCTCTGCAGCTCTGTAATTATCCGTCTGGTTGCCCTTATGTTCCAAGCCCAGCACTGCTGGGTGCGTAATGGATCTCCAGGCTGCTCTCTGACTGTCTGGCAGCGAGCTGGGAGCACTGCTAAGCTTTTCGGTGCAGCTGGGCAGGGGTTCCCTCCTCTCTGCTGGCCTCGCAAGCCGGGTGAAGGTTTGTCCTTCCCCCAGGCGTTGCAATGATCCTCTCCCGTCTTGACTACGGTGCTGTCCTTTCCTTCTCTTGCAGTGAAAAAGAAACGAAACTGGCACAAGCAGGACACTGGGCAGAGCACGGAGGTCAAACCTGTGCAGAACGGGAGCCAAGTCTTTATCAAGGAGCTGCGGAGCCGCACCTTCCCCAGGTAGGTGGCGCAGCCTGGGGAGGGCTGGAGAGGCACCGCGGGCACGGCAGCGGGACGCGCAGCTGGGGCTGAGCCCGGCCGCGAACAGCGGAGTGTTGAGCCTGAAGGCAGAGCTGCTTTACTACAGGTGTCCCAGGCCCTTCCCTGCCTTACCTTTGTGCAGCCACATTCAAACCTCCTCTTGCCCGAGCCCAGTTCCTGTGCCTGCATGAGAAACTAACCAATTTATTGCAGGGAATTATCCTGCTCTCAACACCACTGCTGGTGCTGCTGGAGGCTGTCTCCATCTTGAAAAGAAGAACAATGACATCCTCAGTTGCTGCAGTGACAAAGGCTGTCTTATTTGTGGTAATGAATAGCACTAATTGTTAGGTGACATGTTCCACACTTTATTAGGCTGTTTCACAGCCATTTGTAAGAGTGATGATTTTCTTCTGGTTCTTTAGTGTAGGCCTTGGCCAAATAAATCCTTAATTATTAATGACCAATTATTTTAGAGGAATCTTTGGAGACTGGTGAAGTGTACTTGGGAAACACAAAACTTCCTTTTTAAGGAGAATTTAATTTCACATTTAATTTTGGATACTAACCAGCCTTGGACAGATTAAAGTTTGTGAGAAGGAAGCCCAAAAGGGTGTCTGCATGGTGCAGTCTCAGACTGGTGAAGGAAAAGACTGCAAATACCCCTGCAGAGTGTTTGCAGTGCTTACAGATGTGTTTCACTCAGCTCATAGCTTTACTTGCTGGGCCATTTATATTTATAGTATCATAGTATCAGTCAGGGTTGGAAGGGACCCCAAGGATCATCTAGTTCCAACCCCCTGCCATGGGCAGGGACACCCCACACTAGATCAGCCTGGCCAGAGCCTCATCCAGCCTGGGCTTAAACACCTCCAGGGACGGGTCCTCAACCACCTCCCTAGACAACCCATTCCAGGGCTTCACCACTCTCATGGGGAAGAACTTCCTTCTCATGCTCAGCCTGAATCTCCCCACCTCCAGGTTCATTCCGTTCCCCCTAGTCCTATCACTACCTGATAGCCTGAGAAGTCCCTCCCCAGCCTTCTTGTAGGCCCCCTTCAGATACTGGAAGGCCACAATGAGGTCACCTGGGAGCCTTCTCTTCTCCAGACTGAACAGCCCCAACTCCTTCAGTCTGTCCTCACAGGAGAGGTGCTCCAGTCCTCTGCTCATCCTCGTGGCCCTTCTCTGGACACGTTCCAGCACCTCCAGATCCCTCTTGTAATAGGGGCTCCAGAACTGGAGGCAGTACTCCAGGTGGGGTCTCACCAGGGCTGAGTAGAGGGCTGCTAGCTTTTTGTCACAGCTCTTTTGGGTTTTTTGGGGGGGTTATTTGAATGGTTTGGCTTGTGTGGTTTTTTTTCTCTGTTCCTACAGAGCAATGTGCCAGCTTGCAAACCTAATGGTATAAAGAATCATGGAGTCACAGAAACATAGAGTCATGGAATGATAGAATGGTCTGAGTTGGAAGGGACATCCAAAGGTCACCCAGCCCAACATCCCTGCACTCAGCAGGGACATCCTCCACTAGATCAGGTTGCCCAAAGCCCTGTCCAGTCTCACCTTGAATATCACAGTATCACCAAGGTTGGAAGAGACCTCAAAGATCAGCAAGTCCAACCTGTCACCACAGACCTCATGACTAGACCATGGCACCAGGCATGGGGCCTCAACCACCTCCCTGGGCAACCTGTTCCAGTGTTCCACCACCCTCATAGTAAGGAACTTGCTCATAACATCCACCCTAAATCTGCTCTGCTCTAGTTTGAAGCCATTGCCCCTGGTCCTGTCCCTGCAGGCCTTTGCAAACAGTCTCTCTGCAGCCTTCTTCAGGCACTGGTAAGAAGGTGGAAGCCCCAGGGAGAATGGTTTCTGTCACCTTGGGTGGCCTCTGAGAGTGGACTCACACATGCAGCATCTCTGAGTCACTCCCAAATTGTAAAGCCAGATGTGGACTCCCATTTTCTCTGTTTGCTTCTCACATAAATGTGCACAGAAGAAAACCCTGCTGCCCAGTTGAGGTTTCTGAGAAAGCCAAAATGAGTGCCTGCAAGATTCAGGCCTCTGCCATCTGCACTCACAGCATTGGCAGAGAAAGCCTCCTTGGGACACTTTCTCCTCAGAAGAAAATGAATGAAATCTGCAGGTGTTCCTCAAACCAAACCCAGCACTCCTCAGGCAGGAGGTGATGAACAGAGAAGGAGCTCTCAGCTCGGGGACAGAGCTGTGACTGCTGCTTCACCGCACACTGCAGCAAACTGCAACCTGTGGCCAGCCCCGTGGTGAGGCTCGTGGCAAAAGGAGCAGGGAAGAGTGCAGAAAGCAGAATTCCTGACATCCCCCTGATGGGTGCTTAATGCTAAAATAGCTTCAGAGGAGTAGCAGTGGTGATGATAATAATAACTCAATGGATGGTTGATGTGTTTCAGCGTGGGAGCCAGGCTCCCTGTCTTGGCACGGTCGTTACTAGAAGCTCTGGCACTGCTCTCTCTTTTAGGGCTGAGTGTAAGTTTCTGTGGCACATGCAGGGTCAGATCCCTCTTGAACAAGTACAGGAGACATCTGTGGGCACTGCAAAGCAAGTGCACAGCTTCAGTGCACAGTCCTGGTTGCCTTCTTGCTCCATAAAATCTCCAGCCTCGTTCTTTGCACATTGCTGGCCACCAGCGCTCACACAAAGAGGGAACTCCCCTTTTAATTAATTACTAGCTAAATTATTAATTAATAACTTTTTTTAAAATCTCCTGAGCAGCCATTGCCAGTTCAGTGTGGCTGAAGTGGTCCAGCAATAAGCTGAGTTTCTACAGCTTGTCCCTCTTTGCATTCAGCCACCTTGTTCTCTCAGACACAAACCCCCCTGGGGTGGCCTGAGCAGGCCCAGGATGAGGGCTTCCCCTGTGTGTGGTGGGGTTGAAGGAGAAACCCCCACAGCAATGGGTGTGGAAGGACCCCCACAGGCTGGGGGAGTTGGGGGCTCAGCATAGGTTAGGTTCCATGGGCTGGTGAAGGCAGTGATGCCCAAGCGTGCAGCCACCTTGGCATCACTCGTGGCCTTGTCTCCGTCCCCACCAGATTTTGGTGCCCTACAAAGATGTGAGCTGTAGTTCAGAGCTGCTGCAGGAGAGGGCACTCATGTACTAGCCTTGTGTGCCCGGGGAGGGAGTGCTTTTGGGGCCAACACAATTTCACTCTTCTCCCGCCAGCTGTGGTCCCGGCTTGCTGGATGGTTTTTGGGGCCCAGCTGACAAACAGCACACAGCAGCAGGGCAATTTTGGGGCTGATGGTCCTTCATGTACACTCCCCTTGCACTCCAGATGCAAAGTGGTTTACTCTTGGAAAGATCTAGAAATTGGACCTGAGTTTCCACTGAGAGCTGTCACTGAAAGTAGCTGGTCCAGAGGTGCAGCTTCCCTTCCCCTGGGCCCTTTGAAACCTGCCCAGCAACTTGGCAATGATTTGCAGAATGTTTCCTGAGCAATTTGTTTGAGGTTCTGTTTGAATCTTGCCTTCTTTAGAATGGAGCATCTAGCACTCATTGCTTTAATATTTATCACTGGTAGCTTGACACATCCCTGTAGCTGAGGAGAGCAGTTTCTAGATTCACAGAATGGGTTGAGTGGGAAGGGGCCCTAAAGATCATCCAGTTCCAGCTCCCTGCCATGGGCAGGGACACCTCCCACCAGCCCAGGTTGCTCAAGGCCTCTTCCAGCCTGGTCTTCAACACTTTCAGGGATGAAGTGTCCACAGCCTGTTCCAGTGTCCCCCCACCCTAACTCTAAAGAATTTCTTCCTCCTCTCCAGTCTCAGTCTCCCCTCTCCCAGCTCGAAGCCATTGTCCCTTGTCCTGGCACTCCCAGCCCTCGTCACAAGTCCCCTCCTGGCTTTCACCAGAAGCTGTTGTTCACCCAGAGCTTGTATTTTAGCAGTTTCCAGCAGGTGGTGCATGAGGCTCAAGCAGATAGATTCTGGATGATTTATTGTGTCCTTTGCAATCGTTGGCTTTTCCCTTATGCACCTCATTTGCACATATTTGCCTCTTCCTAACTGTCCCCCGGCTCCCAGCACTGCAGTGCAGACTTCAGCCAAGCTGTGCCCAGAAGGCCCTCGCTATGCAATCTCTCTTTGCTTTTGCAGTGCTGAAGATATCGTTGTGAAGGTGCCAGGCAGCCAGCTAACAGCAGAGTATTTGGAAGAAAATGGCTTTGCAGAGCCCATCCTGGTCCCCAAGAAGGATGGCCTGGGTTTGTCTGTCCCTGCCCCCACCTTCTACGTTAGTGACGTCGAAAACTACGTTGGTGAGTATCTGGCAAGCAGGGGGCTTGGTGCTGTTTGGAGCTCAGCTGCTTTAGGAAAACACTAGAAACAGAATCTGTATTATAATGTAATATAATATAATATAATATAATATAATATAATATAATATAATATAATATAATATAATATAATATAATATCACAGTATCACCAAGGTTGGAAGAGACCTCAGAGATCATCGAGTCCAACCTGTCACCACAGATCTCATGACTAAACCATGGCACCAAGTGCCACATCCAATCTCCTCTTGAACACTTCCAGGGACGGTGACTCCACCAGCTCCCTGGGCAGCACATTCCAATGGCCAATCTCTCTTTCTATGAAGAACTTCTTCCTAACATCCAGCCTAAACCTGCCCTGGCACGGCTTGAGACTGTGTCCTCTTGTTCTGGTGCTGGTTGCCTGGGAGAAGAGACCAACCCCCTCCAGGCTACAGCCTCCCTTCAGGGAGTTGTAGAGAGCAAGAAGGTCACCCCTGAGCCTCCTCTTCTCCAGGCTAAGCAACCCCAGCTCCCTCAGCCTCTCCTCATAGGGCTTGTGCTCCAGCCCCCTCCCCAGCCTTGTTGCCCTTCTTTGGACATGTTCAAGTGTCTCAATGTCCTTCTTGAACTGAGGGACCCAGAACTGGCCACAGGACTCAAGGTGTGTCCTAAGCAGTGCTGAGCACAGGGCAGAATGACTTCCCTGCTCCTGCTGGCCACACCATTCTTGATGCAGGCCAGGATGCCATTGGCCTTCTTGGCCACCTGGGCACACTGCTGGCTCATGTTTAGGTGGCTGTCAATCAATATAATATAATATAATATAGTATAATATAATATAATATAATATAATATAATATAATATAATATAATATAATATCATGTAATATCATGCAATATCATGCAATATCATGCAATATCATGCAATATAATATAATATAATATAATATAATATAATATAATATAATATATAAATCTGTATAGAACAGGTTGTAATGGTTAAAATCAGGGCAAAAGTGGTCAAACCATCCCAGCAGGTTAACCTCTCTGTTTTCCCAACACAGAAGTAAGGGCAAAGTAGCACACAAGATCTTGGGATGGAGACAGAAAAAGTGAGATAAGAATAGAGTTTCCTGAGCAAAATCAGCTCATCAGAGCACAAAATGCACAATGCCCTCAGCCTGTCTGCAGAAGAAGCAGGGTGCAAAGCATCAGCAAGCAGAAGCAAGCAAGCCAAAAGCCCAAGCCAGAAAACTGCTCCCCAATCCCTCCTTGTCCCCCTGCCATCCCAGGAGAAGAGAAAGCATCCAAAAACCCAGAACCCAAAGGCAGCAACCAGAATAGGAAGCCTCCCACGTTCCAAGTGCAAGGTCCTGCACCTGGGTTGAGGCAACCCCAGGCACTGATATAGGCTGGGCAGGGACTGACTTGAGAGCAGCCCTGAAGAAAAGGCCTTGGGGGTGCTGGGGGAGGAGAAGCTCAACAGGAGCCAGCAGTGAGCACTTGCAGCCCAGAGAGCCAAGCAGAGCCTGGGCTGCAGCAAGAGAAGTGTGGCCAGCAGGGCCAGGGAGGGGATTCTGCCCCTCTGCTCCACTCTGCTGAGACCACAGCTGGAGCTGTGTGTCCAGTGCTGGAGCCTCTGTGCCAGGAAGGATCTGGAGGTGCTGGAAGGTGTCCAGAGAAGGGCCACGAGGATGAGCAGAGGGCTGGAGCTGCTCTGCTATGAGGACAGACTGAGGGAGTTGGGGTTGTGCAGTCTGGAGAAGGCTCCCAGGAGACCTTCTTGTGGCCTTGCAGTATCTGCAGGGGGCTCCAAGAAAGCTGGGGAGGGACTTTGTAGGGTGTCAGGGAGGGATAGGACTGGGGGGAATGGATCCAAGCTAGAGAAGGGGAGATTTAGTTAGACCTTAGGAAGAAGTTGTTCCCCATGAGGGTGGTGAGAGACTGGCACAGGTTGCCCAGGGAGGTGGTGGAAGCCTCCTGCCTGGAGGTGTTTGCAGCCAGGCTGGATGTGGCTGTGAGCAACCTGCTGCAGTGTGAGGTGTCCCTGGGCATGGCAGGGGGTTGGAACTGAATGATCCTTGGGTTCCCTCCCAACCCTGACAATTCTGTGACTCTGTGATTCCAATCTGAACTTCAAGCCCCACAACACTTTGCTCCAGCCAGCACTTTGATGTTTGAAGCTGGCATGGCTGCAGCCTGGTCTGGATAACAGCAGCAGCTTCAACTCTACCCAGGACAAAAGGTTAAAATCTCTTTTAAAATGTTGTCTCCCTCTTGAGCTACCCTGACTGTGAGATTGTTCTCTAGTGGTGGCTTGTGTTTAGCAATCAATTCACTCCTGTTTCTTGTCCCAACCTGACAGTGAGCCTGGGCCAGGCTGTGTTGTGCTCCACAGCCCTGCATGAGAAGAAACAGCCATAGTAGTCCTAAGAAAGAGCTTCTTCAGTCCAGCTTTTAACTGATGACTGCCATCTTGCTTTGCATTGAAAGCATTTGGCTTTTACTGAGGGAATTACCAGAGTGCCTCTCTGAAAGGCAGCCCATTTTCAATACTGGTGTCAGGGAGAGCCATTTCCAGTGCTGCTGGTCCTTTGGATTCCTTTTGGCATCCTCCTCTCTGCACCCTGAGCAGGGTATTGTGCTGCATCTTCTCCAAATCATCACATCTTTGCAAGACACACCCTGGCAAGGAGCCATGGGAGTGCTCTGAAGTCACTGGTCTTGTCCCTGCCCCCTTCCTCCTTCAGCATGTATCTTGCCTCTTGTCCCCTCTTGCTCTGTCCCTCCTCTTTGTCACTTTCTGTCCAGTCCTCTCTCCTTCCAAGGCATTGTCCTTTCGTCCTTCCGCAGCCACGACTGCAGCTCCAGCGCATGGCTGTGTTTCGTGGTCCATTCATCCCCTTACCACCTTCTCCTGCTCTCTCCTAACCAGGCCCTGGAGCTGTGCCCCAAACTGGAGGAGGGTTGTCACCAGCCACTGCTGCTCTTGACTGCATCTATGGCTTTTACAGTGATTGTGTGCAGCGAGACAATGAGGGGAAAAGGAGAATTCCAGGGCCCTGATTTTATTCTTCTCTCTGTCCCACTGCTTCTACAGGAAACATATTGTCCTTGCCCATCTGCTACACTCAGCAGATTTTCTTGTGTGACCTGGGTGCCCCTTCTGCATCTGCTGGCTTTCTCCCAGCCTCTAGCTGAAGTAATCCACCTCACAGAGCTGTTAGTGAAAAGCTGGAGGGGAGAACGTGGGTGGTTTAACGTGAAGCTGGCACCAGGTCTGGAATTGAAGAGCACAAACACTGCAGCCTAACCTCCAGGGCTTTGCTTTGCTTGAGCAGGACTGATTGATTGAGCAGGGAGGGAAGGGGCCTCAAAGATCATCTAGCTCCAACTCCCCTGCTATGGGCAGAGACACCTTCTACTAGAGCAGCTTGCTCAAGGCCTTGAACACCTGCAGGGAGGAGGCAGTCACATTCTCCCTGGGCAACCTGTGCCAGGGTCTCCCCACCCTCACTCTAAAGAATTTCTTCCTCATCTCCAGTCTCAATCTCCCTCTCCCAGCTCAAAGCCATTGTCCCTCATCCTGTCAGTCCCAGCCCTTGTCCAAAGTTCCTCCCCAGCTCTCCTGGAGCCCCTTCAGGTACTGGAAGGCTGCTCTAAGGTCTCACTGGAGCCTTCTCTTCTCTTACATTGGACCTAGAATCTTTCAGAAACAACCTGAAGTAAGCAGCAGAGAAAACACCATGAACAAGACTGGCAAACACACCAGCACAGTTCTGGCATGTCATGAAAAAGAGATTGTTTTGTTTCCCCCTCCTAATGTGAAAAAAAAAAAAAAAAAAAAAAGCCATGAATGAAATGCTGGCAGAGGAGAAATGCAGCCAGTGAGCAGTGAGGGACAGAAAGACTGGAGAGGTGCTCTTGCAGAAAAGACAATGGAATGTGCTTGGCAAAGGGCACTCTTCACAAGGCTCTGGCTTGCTCCATGGGTACTCTGGCTTCCCAGTGCCAAAATTCCACCAACTGACTGATCCTGGTGGCATTAACAGTGGAGATTTGTATCCAGCAAGGTCTGTCAGAGGAAGTGTGGAAGTACTACAGACCTGGGGAAAGCTGCAACTTGGAGAGGGACCTGGGGGCTGCTGGAGGGTAGGGAAGCTTCACAGCAGGATCTGGACAGGTGTGCCCCATGGGCCAAGGCTCACTGGATGAAGCTCAACAAGGCCAAGTGCCAGGTCCTGCACCTGGGTCACAACCACCCCATGGGGAGCTACAGGCTTGGGGATGTGTGCTTGGAAAGCTGCAACTCAGAGAGGGACCTGGGGGTGTTGGTTGGCAGTCACTGACCAGGAGCCAGCAGTGCCCAGGGGGCCAAGAAAGCCAATGGCAGCCTGGCTTGGGTCAGAAGCAGGGTGGGCAGCAGGGCCAGGAGGTGACCATCCCCCTGTGCTCAGCACTGGGGAGGCCACACCTCGAGTGCTGTGCTCAGCTCTGGGCCCTCACTGCAGGAAGGACATTGAGGGGCTGGAGCCTGTCCAGAGCAGGGCAGCCAGGCTGCAGAAGGGCCTGGAGCCCCTGGGCTAGAGGAGGGGCTGAGGGAGCTGGGGGTGTTCAGGCTGGAGAAGAGGAGGTTGAGGGAGACCTCCTTGCTCTCTACAGCTCCCTGCAGGGAGGTTGCAGTGAGGAGGGGACAGCCTCTGCTCCTTGGTGGCAAGGGGCAGGAGCAGAGGCAATGGTTCCAAGCTGCCCCAGGGGAGGTTCAGGCTGGATGCTAGGAAATATTCCTGCCCTGGAAGGGCTCTCAGACATTGGAATGTTCTGCCCAGGGCAGTGCTGGAGTCCCCATCCCTGGGGGTGTTCAAGCAGTGTGGAGCTGGTGCTTAGGAACATGGTTTAGTGCTGACCCTGCAGTGCTGGTTCACAGGCTGGACTGGCTGATCTTGGAGGTCTCTTCCAGCTGGCTGTTTTATGTGGTTCTGTGATTATTCTCTGTGCTCTGATACAGAAGGGATAGGTTTTTGACAGGTGTACCTTCAGGTAGAATAACAAAAAGTCAAATCTTTTATGGCATCCCTGAAATTTTACTTTTGAAGTCCTCCTTGATTATAGATTTCACCAGGAAACATTTCAAATAGAGTGGAAGAGGACTTGGAATTTTGGAAAATCATAGAATCCTTAAGGTCATTGAGTCCAACCACAACCCAGCTCCCATGACCACCAAACTCTGTCCTGAAGCACCACATCTCCACACTTCTGGAGCACCTCCAGGGATGGGGACTCCACCACCTCCCTGGGCAGCCTGTGCCAATCCCTGACCACTCTTGCAGCAAAGAATCATTTCCTAATCTCCAACCTAACTCTCCCCTGGCACAACTTCAGCCCAATTCCTATCATCCTATTGCTGTGTACTTGGCAGAAGAGACCAACAGCAGCCTCACTCCAGCCTCCTCTCAGGGAGCTGCAGAGAGCAATGGGGTCTCCCTCACCCTCCTCTTCTCCACACTAAACACCCCCAGCTCCCTCAGCTGCTCCTTGTACAATGCCCTCCATGCCCCTCAGCAGCCTCACTGCTCTTCTCTGGACACCCTCCAGCCCCTCAAAGCCTTTCCTGTGCTGTGTCTCCCAGAACAGAACCCAGGACTCAAGCTGTGGCAGGGTGTCCTGTGCAGTGTCACACTCTGCCCACCACCACAGGACACTCCCAGCATGGTGGGTAGGGCTCAGCCTGTGGCTGTGCAGGTATTTGGGTATCACAGTGCATTAGAGGTTGGAAGGAAGGGACCTCCAGAGACCATGCAGTGCAACCCCCCTGCCAGAGCAGGATCACCCAGGGCAGTCTGCCCAGGAGTGCAGCCAGGTGGGGTTGGAAAGTTGGAGAAGGAGACTCCACAACCTCTCTGGGCAGCCTGCTCCAGGCCTCCAGCACCCTCACACCAAAGAAGTTTCTCCTCATGCTGAGCTGAAACCTTCTCTGTTAAGGCTTGTGCCTGGTGTTCCTTGTCTTTCTACTGGGCACTGCTGAAAAGAGCTTGGCCTCCTCCACTTGACCCCCAGCCCTCAGGTATTGATAGCCATTGATCAGATCCCCTCTCAGCCTTCTCTCCAGACTGAACAGCCCCAGGGCTCAGCCTCTCTTCACAGGAGATCACTTTCATCAAGTGAATAATATCAATAATGAAATGAATGGATTCAGAGCAACACTCACCCTTTAAAGAGTCTGTCAGGGCCATGGCTACAAGAGCAGCCTCTCCACCCATGTGGATGCAGAGCCATGGGAACAGCAGGACTCACTGAGGGAGCCTTCAGCTGCATGTGCAGAGGAATGGGGGTTGAACTGGGCTGGCTGGAGAGGTGCCTGGGGGTAGTAGCTCAGTACCGTGGGGCAGCTTGCTGCTATGTTTGAGAAGCATAAGGCCTCCCAGCCCTCAAGGGTGACAGCTGATTGACAAAGTCCCTTGGGAGGCCTCCCTGGAGGATACAGGAGTCCAGGAAGGCTGCACACACTTCCAGAGGGAAGTCTTAAGGCACAGGAGATGAAAAATGAGTCCAGCCTGGCTGAATAGGGACCTTTGGCTGGACCTCAGGAACAGAAGGAGAGTCTCTGGCCTTTGGAAGAGGGGACAGGTCTCTCATCAGGAATATAAAGATGGAGTGAAGTTATGTTTTTTTCAGGCACTGGCACAGGCTGCCCAGGGAGGTGGTGGAGTCACCCACCCTGGCTGTATTTCAAGGTGGTTTGGATGTGGTGCTTGGGGCTATGGTTTAGGGGTGAACCTTGCAGAGCAGGCTCAGTGGTTGGACTTGGTGGTCCCAAGGGTCTCTTCCAGCCTGAAGGCTTCTGTGATTCTGTGAACTGTGTGCTCAGGTCCCTGCCTGAGGAGTTCAGAGAGACACACAGGGTGTGGGGAACACACAGGGAGGAATGCAGAGCCCCTGCAGGGCCATGGGCTCAGGGTGGGGTGACTCATGGGGCTGGCAGGCTGTCAGGGGTGGCTATATCCTTCCTAGGGAAGCCAGGCCAGCAAGGTGAGGTGGTGAGAGAGCAGCTGGAATGTGAACACACAGCTCTGCCTGGCGTGCATGAAGAGCAAGTGCAGAGCTTGTGGGTAACAAGGGGCAGGCTAAGGCAAGAGACACTGTTGGGGTGTTTGCTACAGTCCCCCTGATGGGATGGGGAAGGAGACAGCAGACAGCTGAAAGGAGCCTCACAGTCACAGGCCTTGCTTCTCATAGGGGTCCTTAATCACCCTGGGATCTGCTTGGAAGGCCACACAGCCAGGCAGGTAGAGTCCAGGAGGTTTCTCCAGTGTCTGACTAATCTGACAGCCTTCTATGAGGACATGACTGGGTTGGGTAGATGATGGGAGGGCAGTGGATGTTGTCTGCCTTGACTTCAGACAGCTTTTGACACCATCTCCCACAGCATCCTCATGGGCAGGCTTAGGTTAGATGAATGGAAGTGGGGTGGATTGAAAACTGGCTGAAGGACAGAGCTCAGAGAGTTGTGGCCAGTGGCAGAGACTCCAGTTGGAGGTCTGTCACAAATGGTGTCCCCAGGGGCCAGTCCTGGGCTCAGCCCCATTCGACATCTTCATCAGTGATCTGGGTGAAGGGACAGATGACACATGCTGGGATGGTGACAGCCCAGCACCCTGGGGCCTGGACAGGCTGGAGAGTCCAGCACAGAGGAACTTCAAGAAGTTCAGCCAGGGCAAGGGTAGGGTCCAGCACCTAGGGAGGAATAACTCCCCCTGCACCAGGACAGGTTGGAGGCTGACCTGCTGGAAAGCCTTCAGAGTCCTGGTGGACAACAGGATGGCCATGAGCCAGCAATGTGCCCTTGTGGCCAAGCAGCCCAGTGGCCTCTGGAGGTGCATCATGAGTGTGCCCAGCAGGTCAAAGGAGGCTCTCCTCTGCCTTTACTCTGCCCTGGTGAAGCCACATCTGGAGGGCTGTGAACAGTTTTGGACTCCCCAGGTTAAGAAGGACCTCAGGGAACTGCTTGAGAGGGTACAGCAAAGGGCTACAGAGATGATGAGGGGGTTGGAACATCTGACTTCTAGAGAAAGGCTGAGGGACCTGGAGCCTGGAGAGGAGTAGAAGGAGGGGGCATCTTATCAGTGCAAAGGTGCCAGGTGAGTGGGACCAGGCTGTCTTCAGTGGTGCCCAGTGACAGGACAAGGGGTGAAGGACACAAACCTGAACATAGGAAGTTCCATCTAAACATGAGGAGGAACTTCTTTACTGTGAGGGTGGTGGAGCCCTGGAACAGGCTGCCCTGAGAGGTGTGGACTCCACATCTTTGGAATCATTCAAAGCTCACCTGGATGTCTTCCTGGGCAGCCTTCTCTAGGTGTAATCTGCTCTGGAAGGGAGTTGGACTGGTTGATCTCCAGAGTGGTTCTCCATCAGCCACCATTCTGTGATTCTGTGATCAGGGAAGACAGAAGAGCTAAGAAGATGAGCAAATCTGGAGGTGTTTCTCCAAATGATAGCTCACCCCCAGCACACACAGCCAGGCAGCTCAGGCAGCCTTTCAGTCTCTCTCTGTCTCTTGTTGAATTAATCTGCAGGACCAGAGAGGAGTGTTGATGTCACTGATGTCACCAAGCAGAAAGACTGCAAGATGAAGCTCAAGGAGTTTGTGGATTACTACTACAGCACCAACAGGAAAAGGGTTCTCAACGTGACCAACCTGGAGTTCTCAGACACGAGGTAAGGGTCCAGCCTCTGCCCCTCACACCGCCTGGGGGATGGGCAGGGCTCAGCTGGGGCACCTGGAACAGCCTCTGCCCTTATTGGTGGATGCCTTTGGTGGAAGTGCTGCTTGGTCTTGGGACAGCAGCTTCTTGTTGCTCTGACTCTCCCTGGCGTCGTCCGTACGCAGAGAGCTGAGCAGAGCAGGGAGCTGCATCTGTTTGCTGCGTGGGAGGGGGGGCTGGGCTGCCTGGGCCAGCACTGCTGTGGCAGTCCATGCCTGCATGTCACCAGCACTCACACACCAGGGCACAGCCCTGCACTTTTATTTTGACTCCAGTAGCACAGGTAGAGTTCATGGAATCACAGAATGGTAAGGCTTGGAAGGGGCCTCCAGAGATCATAGAATCAGTAAGGTTGGAAAAGACCTCAAAGATCATCCAGTCCAACCCCCTGCCAGAGCAGGGTCACACAGGGACACAACCAGGCTGGTTTTGAAAGTCTCCAGAGAAAGAGAGTCCACAACCTCTCTGGGCAGCCTGCTCCAAGGCTCCAGCACCCTCACAGTGAAAAAGTTTTTCCTTCTATTTAAGTAAAGCATCCTGGGGTCCATTTTATGGTTGTTGCCCCTTAACCTATCACTGGGCACCACTGAAGAGTCTGACCCCATCCTTTTGACCTCCAGCCTGTGATAAAATCCTCTCTCAGCTCTCCAGGCTCAACAGCCCCAGGGGTCTCAGCCTTTCCTCTACACAGAGATGCTCCAGGCCCATCAGCAGCTTTGTGGCCTTCCACTGCACTCTCCCCAGTAGTTTCTTGCTGAACTGGGGAGCCCAGAACTGCACCCAGTACTCCAGATGCGGTCTCATGGGGCAGAGTAGAAGGGCAGGAGAACATCACTTGACCTGCTGGCCACACTTCTCAATGCACTCCAGGAGACCATTGGTCTGCTTGGCCACAATGGCTCATTGCTGGCTCATGGTGAGCTGATTGTCCACCAGGACCATGCCTGGCTGTGGTGCTTCAGTGCTGCAGTGAGCCAGAGGTAATGGTGCTGGCTAGGGGCACATCACCAAAGCTCAAGGACAGGAAGCCTCCTGTTCTCCTGGGTTGGCTTTGTCTAGAGGATAATTAGCTGAGGTAAATGCCTCGGAGTGAAGTTCCTGCTCCGTGCTGCATTCAACACTGAGCTGTGCTTCCACTCCAGCAGCAGGCAGATGCACCAACAATGGCTGAACAGCCAACTGTGCAGGTGGTTTTCACAGTCCTGGTAGAACTTTAACCTCTTTTAAGGAGGCTGGAGTGAGGTGGGGGTTGGTCTCTTCTCCTGGCTATCAGGGAGAGCACCCACCAGCCCTCATGGAGCTTCAGCCTTATCCCTGAGACATAAAATGGACATCCAAAGGACCATGGCCGTGGATGGTCCCTGTGGGTTCTCTCTGTAACTACCTAAAAGGAGGTTGCAGGTTTGGTTTCTTCTCCCTCATCTCAAGTGATAGGATGAGAGGAAATGGCCTGAGGTTGTTCCAGGGGAGGGTTAGGTTAGAGATTAGTAAAAATGTCTTTGCTGCAAGAGTGGTCAGGGAGTGGCAGAGGCTGCCCAGGGAGGTGGTGGAGTCCCCATCCCTGGAGGTGTTCCAGAGACCTGTGGCCATGGCACCTGGGGACATGGTTTGATGGCCATGGTGGTGTTGGGCTGACTTGATGATCTTGGAGGGCTGTTCCAACCAAAAGAATGCTGAGATTCTGTTGGGTGAGTAGCAGACAAACTCCTCTGGTCAAATAACAAATACTGAACTATTCAGATGAATCCAGGAGCCAGGGCAAGAGGCCAAAAGTGAACACCTCACAGAGTGAGGATGCCTCATGGCTCCTCATTTTCCCTAGAACCAGTTCTGAGCCTGTGGGCTGTAAATGTGCAAATACCACAGGAAACTAGAAATCAGCACCCCAGGGGACTGCTGCACTCATTTGTCAGCAGAGCATTCACCTGCATGGCAGCAGAAGCCCATGCCATGGCACTCTGGGCCCTGCCTCAATGGCCATGGTGGCCTTGGGCTGATGGTTGGACTGGCTCATCCTGGAGCTTTTTCAACCCAAACCATTCTGTGATCCTAGGCAGGGAGCTCTTCTCAAAGGGAAGAATCAGAGAAGGAAGAGATTCCTTTGTAGCCACAGAGCACAGGAGATGCTGGGTGTCAGCATGAGCATAAAGAGGGATTGTTTTGGGGAGCTTTCCATCTTAGTGAGGAGACTTAAAGGAGCATGAAAAGAGAAGGCTGGTGAGTAATTGCCAGCTCACTTAGGGTGAAGCCATTACCTTTAGGCCTGCAGTTAGTGTTTTAGCAGTGCACACCCACCTCTGCAGAGAGCATCTCCAGTAATTACAGCCTTCCAAGATCACCAGGATCTTCAGCTGAGGCTTTTTTAGCTCTCTGCCATTATCCCAGAAGAACAGGATGCCTTTTGTTCTGCAGGACTGCTGGAGCTGTCACTCAGATGCTGCTAATTTAGACATTAAGCAGCAAATATTTTATGTCTTACCACAGACAGTGACACTTTAATTGAATGCACTGCTCCATCTTCCCCTGCCACTCTAAATGGAGCTATTGTTATCCCTGTTTGACAGTGAGCAGGAATGACACATGGGAGCATTTAATTCTGCTTGACAATGCAGATACTCTTCTGACTCCTTATTTTAGAGCCTGCAGCAGTGAACCTCCACCCCCTGCAAACATCAGTCCAAATTTTGGACTATTTAAATATAAAATGATCCAATTTAGCTTTTACTGCCTGCTTATCATGCCACTACATCATCTCAGCTGGGACTGATAGTACTCATTCTGTGTTTAATGTAAACCCCATATAGGGGTTTACAAATAGCAAATAGGAAGCCTTGCTCAGTGCAAACTGTTCCAAGCAATACTTCATATGCTATGTTTTAAACATGTCCACATTATCAACTCAAACTAGACTTTGCAGAATCATAGGTTGGGAATGACCTTTAAGCTCACCCAGTCCAGCCAAGGCTGGGGCTAAGCCACGTCCCTCAGCGCCGCAGCTCTGCCTTTCAATGGGATTCAACCACCTCCCTGGGCAGCCTGTGCCAGCATGTGAGGACCCTTTCAGTCAAGAAGTTTCTTCTCATGTCCAACCTAAACCTCCCCTGGTGCACCTTGAGGCCATTTCCTCACATCCCATCACTTGTTACTTGGGGGAAGGGCCCAACCTCCACCTGGCTCCAGCCTCCTTTCATGGAGCTGTAGAGAGCAATGAGGTCTCCTCAGCCTCCTCTTCTCCAGGCTGAACACCCCCAGCTCCCTCAGCTGCTCCACCCCAGCCCTGTTCTCCAGACCCTTCCCCAGCTTGGTTGCCCTTCTCTGGATCTGCTCCAGCCTCTCAATGTCCTTCTTGGAGTGAGGGACCCAGAACTGAACCCAGCACTCGAGCTATGGTCTCAGCAGTGCCCACTACAGGGCATGATCCCTGCCCTACTCCTGCTGCCCGCACCACTGCTGATCCAGGCCAGGCTGCTGGTGACCTTCTAGACCACCTGGGCACTGCTGCCTCCTCTTCAGCTGCCTTTTCTCTTTTTTTTTTTTTTTTTTTTTTTTCCTGAGCTTTTAATGTAATTTAATGTCTAGAGAAAAGCTGAGTGTGATTTTAGCATCCAGGCAAGACTCACTTAGTTGTTAAGTATGAATGTTATTGCTATTAGGACATTTAATTGAATTCAAGGGATATTCAATTTAATTTAAAGGTTAACTTGCAGACTGGTCAGATTTACCAGATCATTTGTCTGAGAGCACACACAGTTTACCTTCTCTTCTGAAGGGGGCTGGAAAAGTGGCTGTGCTAACTGAGGCCACAGAGCAAGAGGGCTGGAACAATGCAAACAATGTACACTTGATCAGCACTGCTGCTGCTGCAAGAGGTCAAGAGGTCCTTGTTAAGTCATCAGACTTGAAACAGCCTTAAATCTGTGTCTGTAAGCAGTGTTCAGGCGTTTTGTGAATGAAAAGCAGCTCCCCTGCCACAGAAGGATCTGCCTCAGGTTGCTGTGCAGGTGCTGGAGTCACACTGCTGGTTTTGCAGCGGGCTCCTGGCCCTCATGTCTGCTTTCTGCTCTCTCTGAAGGATGTCCAGTTTCGTAGAGCCTCCAGATATAGTGAAGAAGTTGTCCTGGGTGGAAAACTATTGGCCTGATGATGCTCTTCTGGCTAAACCAAAAGTGACCAAGTACTGCCTGATCTGTGTGAAGGACAGCTACACAGATTTCCACATAGACTCGGGAGGAGCTTCTGCCTGGTACCACGTGCTGAAGGTGAGGGCCATGCTTCTGTGCTCTACCTGGGAATAAGCTCTGTGATATGCAGAGACCACCCTCACAGTCCCTCAAAGATTCAGGTCTTGGGTCTCCCTCCACTGTCCTATTGCATCCAGAGCCTTACCTGCTATCAGTGGGTGAGCTCCCAGTGGTCCCCAGGGTCTGCTGAGCAGACTTCCACGCTTGGAGTGTGGAGGTTGTCTGTGGATCTTCACTGATTTAGGATTGCAATCTCTTGTTTAGTGCCTTCTGCACACATGTCACCTAAGGCCTGAAAGATATTCCATCCTGCTCTAGCAGGGTGCTGGAAACCTCCTACACCATTAGTCTGAGCAAAGGTGGTCACCCAGTCATTGAATGGTTACAGCCATTCTGTGCAAAGCTGCCAGGCAAATGTCCAAACAATCACAGAATGGCTCAGGAAGGGACCTCAGAGATCATCTGCTCCAACCTCCCCACCATGGGCAGGGACACCTCTCAACTAGACTCAGCTGCTCAAGGCCTCATCCAACTTGTCCTTGAGCACCCCCAGGCAGGAGGCAGCCACAACCTCTCTGGGCAGCCTGTGCCAGTCTCACCAGCCTCACACTGAAGAACTTCTTCCTCAGCTCCAGTCTAACCCTGCTCTGCCTCAGCTTCAAACCATTCCTCCTTGTCCTGTCTCTGGACACCCTCAGGAAAAGTCTCTCTGCAGCCTTCCTGCAGGATCCCTTCAGGTACAAGAGCCTTCTCCTCTGCAGGCTGAACACCCCCAGCTCCCTCAGCCTATCCTCAGCCCTTGGATCATCTTTGTGGCCTCCTCTGGACTCCCTCCAGCAGCGCTGTGTCCTTCTCCTGCTGGGGACCCCAGAGCTGGAGGCAGTGTTGGAGGTGGGGTCTCAGCAGAGCGGAGCCCAGGGGCAGGAACCTGATTGTAATAACGTTAAAATGGATGTTTGGATAAACCCTGGAGGGGTGTGTCTGTGGCAGTGCAGCAGTTTGGTTTGGCTGCTTGTTGCTAATTTGGTATTTTCTAATCCAGGGAGAAAAGATCTTTTATCTCATCAAGCCAGCCCCTGCAAACATCTCTCTACGAGCGCTGGCAGTCGGCAGCCAACCACAGCGAGATGTTCTTTGCAGACCAAGTAGACAAATGCTACAAATGCACAGTGAAGCAGGGACAGACACTCTTCATTCCATCAGGTGAGCAGCCTGCTGCCAGCTGAGAGCCCTGCTTCTTTCAGAGCTCCTGAAGCAGCCCTTCAAAGTGCCAGAGGGATGTGATGTGATGACTTTCTCTGGCAAATGATCAAGTCTAAATCTCAGCAGAAGTTGAATGTCATTGGATCATAGGCTCAGAGAATTGTTTGGCTTGGAAGAGCCCTTTAAGGTCATCCAGGCCAGCCATTCTCTAACAGGTCTGCTGCTAAACCATGGCCCTCAGCCACACATCTCTGTGCCTTTGAAATACCTCCAGAGATGGGGATTCAACCACCTCCCTGGGCAGCCTGGGCCAGTGTTTGAGAACACTTTCAGGGAAGAAGTTTCTTCCAATGTCCAACCTAAACCTCCCCTGGTACAGTTTGGGGCCACTGCCTTTTGTCCTATCACTTGTCACCTGGGAGGAGAGCCCAACCCCCACCTGGCTCCAGCCTCCATTCAGGGAGTTGCAGAGAGCCAGAAGGTCTCCCCTCAGCCTCCTCTTCTCCAGACTAAACAGCACCAGTTCCCTCTGCTGCTCCTCACCAGCCCTCTTCTGCAGACCCTTCAGCAGCTTTGTTGCCCTTCTCCTGAGCTGCTCCAGCCCCTCTGTGCCACATGCTTACAAAGCAAAAGCAGAATGTCCCTGCTTTTTATGACTGTTTCAGCAGCTTTCTGAAAGCACAGCAAGCAGGTCGAGTCTGCCACTCCTGCTCTTGCTGGCTTGCAGTGACTCAGGAGTCCTTTTGCTGTATCCAGCACTGGTGCTTTCTGCTGTCCAACAGAGGATTCCCCTTGAGCTCCTCTCACACCATGACTGCCCACAAAATCCTTTTTGTAGTCACTGACTCCCCGTGGCACTAAGGAAGTGCAGGTGCCTGCATTTAGGGTTTCACACCAGGGTGAAGCTTTCTGGGTGTCAGGGAGCTCTCTGGGTTGCTTGATAGAGTCAGTCTTTCCTTGCAGGTTAGGGATGGGGGATTTTGTTTTTCTCAGCTCCTGGGAGGATCTTTCTAAGGACAAGGAGCTGATCCCAGCTTTAAGTGAACACAGTTCTGCTCCTGCCCCTGTCCCTCACCTTCCTGTCACCACAAACAAGTATTTCCTTGTTTTCCTTGCTGCTTCCAGCACTCCTTGTTACCTGCTGTGGGACAGAGATGTTATCTCCCCCTGTGTGCCTTTGAACAACGCAGTGCCCACTCGATCTGTAGGCTGAGCTGAGGCTTCCAGGCAGTGTGAGTGAGCAGCAGCACTGGCACCTGTGTTCTGGAGGCAGCACCCAGCAGTGCCCCTTCTCTCTGGGTGAATCTGTTCTTGCACAGAACGTTTACCCGCTTGGATTTGACTTTGGCCATAAAAAGTGGGAAGTGGCTATTTCTCTCAGGCCCATATGTGGAGCAGATGGTGGAATCAGCACCCAGCAAGTGACAGAGATTCACTCATCTGGGAGGTTTTGTGTGGCAAGAAGTGTTTGGCTAGCAGGTGCTCCTGACACTGCAGTAATGTCAGCGGCAGGAGCTGTCCCAGGGTTTCATGCTGATGGGAGAGCAGCTGCCATCGTGTCACTGCTGCTGCTTGTCACAGCAGCAAGAGCAGCAGGCTTCCTTTCACTGCCTGCCACCTCGAAGGCAGCCCGGGAGTCAGAGGAGTGTGGCACCTTCCTGGGCTGGCTGTTTTCATGCAAAGCAAACAAGGGGGCCAGATGCAGCTTTGTTCAAAACCAATGCAGTCCCTGAAGGGCTGCACTGGCACCTAGGAAGCTGCTAAGTGAAGTATAAACCTCACAGATTAATAAAGCCTCGTTATTGTCATTCCAGCTTTGAACCTCAAGACTCTTCTCTCTCTTTTTAGGTTGGATTTATGCAACTCTCACACCTGTAGACTGCCTGGCCTTTGCAGGACATTTTCTACACAGTCTAAGTGTTGAAATGCAAATGAGGTAAATCTGTCCTTAAAATCCAAAGCTAGGTAGAGGCTCAGTGTGTAATAGATTGGCCATCCCCTCTCCCATCAGCTGCCTTACCTCTGCATTGACATTGATGCAGCTCCACTGGGCAGCTTTGGGAAGTGTAGCCAGGTCTGGCCCCTCTGTGCTGAGCTGTTCCAGGCTGTCCTTACACCTATTGCACAGCCCATGGAAGGATGTGTCAGGTGCCTGCATTGCTGTGGCCACGTTCTGAAGGAAAAACTGTTAAAAGCTGTCAGGAGGTTTACCCTGGAACCTCCCAAGTACCTTCTGGATAAGGCCCCAGCTGCCCAGCTGGGCTCTTTGCCCAGTGTGAGGCAACACAAGTAGCTCTTTACTGATGCTGGACACATGATCATAGACTCACAGAATTGTTTGGGTTGGAAAAACCCTTTAAGATCATCCAGTCCAACCATTCTCTCACTGTGCCAGGTCTGGAGCTAAACCATGGCCCTCAGCACCACATGTCACAGAATCACAGAATGTTGGGGGTTGGAAGGGACCTCCAGAGATCATCCAGTGCAACCCCCTGCCAGAGCAGCATCACCCAGGGCAGGCCACATAGGAACACATCCAGGATGGCTTTGAAAACCTCCAGAGCAGAGACTCCACAACCTCTCTGGGCAGCCTGCTCCAGGGCTCCAGCACCCTCACACCAAAGAAGTTTCTCCTCATGTTGAGGTGGAACCTCCTGGGTTCCAGCTTATCTCCATTATTCCATGTCTTATTACCAAGTGCCACTGCAAAGAGCCTGGCCCCTTCCTCTTGACCCCCACCCATCAGGTATTGATAGACATTGATAAGATCTCCTTTCAGCCTTCTCCTCCCCAGACTAAACAGCCCCAGGGCTCTCAGCCTCTCTTCATAGGAGAAATGTTCCAGTCCCCCAATCATCCTTGTAGTTCTCTGTTGGACTCTCTGCAGCAGGTCTCTGTCTCTCCTGAACTGGGGAGCCCAGAGCTGGACACAGGATTGCAGATGTGGTCTCAGCAGGGCAGATCAGAGGAGAAGGAGAACCTCCCCAGCCCTGGTGGCTACACCTTTCCTGCTGCACCCCAGGACACCATTGGCTCTCTTGGCCACAGGGGCACATTGCTGTCCCAACAAGGGCACATTTCTGTCCCAATGTCTCTGCTTCTTTGAAACACTTCCAGGGGTGGGGATTCAACCACCTCCCTGGGCAGCCTGTGCCAGAGCTGGAGAGCCCCTCCAGGGAAGCAGTGCAGTAAATCTCTCACCTTAGGTGTGGTATTTTGGTGCTTTGCTTAGGTCTGGTGCCAGGAGAGGTGGCAGCAGCACAAAGAAACAAAGCTGTGCAAGATCAGCCTCAGACATCTGGGAGCAGTGCTTGTAGCTGAGCAGCATCCTTGTGACCTGCTGTGCTTTCAGGTGGTGTGGTTTTGTGTTGCAGGGCATATGAAGTGGAAAGGCGATTGAAAATCGTCAGTCTGACCCAGTTTCCAAACTTTGAAACTGCCTGTTGGTACATGGGGAAGCATCTGCTGGAGACATTCAAAGGTGAGGCTGCAGGGCTTGCCCTCTCAGAGGGCCTGGACATGGTTGCTCCTTCTTTCTGCTGTGTGCCACAGAAGGCCAAAATGAGTCCTCTTAAGGTCTGAAAGCTGCTTTGTGCATGCCAGCAGAAGATGCTGCTCTGGTCCCCTTAATATACTAAGTGTCACTCTCACCTCAGGGTGAGAACCTCAGGGAAGGTTCCATCTTCTTTATGCAGTGTATCTAAGTTGTCTCAGAGGAAAATAGCACCTGAACACTGTTAAAGTTGCTTGTAAGGCCTGGGTTCATTCCCTGCTTTCAACTAATGGCGTGCACATTCTGTCAGCCTGAGGTGAGGAGCAGCACTACCCCCTGCCCTCATTCTGCAGATCCCATTTGAAGTACATGGGCAGGCTGCATGTACTTAAGGCCATAGGAACATCCTGGCCTGCAGGAACCCTGAGAATTAAAGCAAAGGTTTCTTTGAAGTGCAAAATCTTCCCAAGGAGGTCCCTTCAGAGCTGCCACCAACAGCCACCTGTGCCTGTTCTTCACAGGCTGGGGCTCACCTTGCTCTTGGCCTCTCTTTCTCCTGCTCTGGAGGCATCCACCAGAGCCCTTTATGATGAGAAAAATGTTTCTCATCAATCACAAGGTGAGGGGTCCCACTGAGTGTGCCCTGCAAGGGGCCCTCTTGTGACCACCTCACCCAACGCTGTAATGAGGGGAGAAGCTTAGGCAAGCTTACAGACTGGGAATGCTTTGCTCAGTATCACCTTGGCTCCCACATTTTGGTGCTTTCCTTTTCAGTCAGCACCAAGGAACCAACTGCTGACAGTGCCTTTTTATTCCCACAGCCTAGGATGCATCAACACAGAAGCTAGCTTGAGTGATGGGACCAAGAAAGGAGCCAGAAGCATTGCCAGTGTAGGCATAACTTAGAGGAGCAGAGTGCAGGAAGGCTGAGTTGGATTTATGACCCAGTGAATACACTCCTATGACCATCAGGTTCTGACAGGGAGGCATGTGTGGTGACCAGCTTTCAAAGAGTCAGCTCTCACAGTGAAACTGTTTCAAATTAAACCACTTGAGCTGTCAGTGTTTCAATGGCATCGATTTTTTCCCCCCCCTCTGCTTAGGTTTGCATAAAGCTGGGCAACAACCTCCTGCTCATTTACTCCAAGGAGCAAAAATTCTTAATGGTGCTTTCAGGTCATGGACTAAAAAACAGGTAGGAGAAGCAGCTTGTTGTAATATGATGTGTGTGTGTTGGGCTTGTCAATCCCTGGAACAGAGAGCAGGTGCTAGGACAAACAAAGAGCTCCACAGCACAGCAGCTACTTCTAAGGTGCCAAAAAGAAGGGAGTGGGGGAGCGTGGAAGGAGGGTGAGAGCTGGGATTCCACAGAGCCATGTGAGGAACCAGCAGAAAGAAGGTGCCAGCAGGGTTGTATAGATGCCCCTTCTGCACAGGGCCAAAAGGATACTGAATGAATGTTCTCCCTGACTCTGAGCATTTACCCCTGCCAAATCCTTTAGGCAGAGGTGGTACACACCAGTGAGGCTGCAAGCAGTGCCTGTGGGCACAAGGTTCCTGCAAAGCCTCACCTCAGCTGAGCCAGGAAATACATCTTGGTGGGAGAGGAGGCTGAAAGGGCTTTGCAGCCTGAATTCCCTGCTGCAGTCGTTTCAGAAGGGTTACTCCTGTGTGTGTTGCTCCTAAGGCTGTGGGGAATTAGCTGCAGGAGAGAAGCCATCCAGTCATGGAAGGTGAAGAGGGCAGCTGGCAACCTGAGGATTTTCAGCCAGCTGAGTGCAGTGTGTTGCACACAGTTAGGTCACACAGGAGGCTGGGTCAGGCTTAAATGTAGTTGAGCACTTGGCCGCTCCCTCCTTGAGCCTGAATGCAGAACTGCTGCTGGATTCCTGCAGCAGGACTGACTGGTGTGGAAGCCCTGTCTCACCCTGATTATGTTTCCACTTGCCACGCAGATGAGGAGTGGAGGCTCCCAGGCAGTCAGACTGGGCTGCCATTTAGGTGAACCTGAACTTTGAATATTCTGCCATGAGATGTGAATGCAAATGTGGTTACTCCTGCCAGGGAGCTCCCAAACCACTGCTCACCAGGTGTATACCTCTTGCAGGCACTGCAGGCACCAGCCTCAGCCAGGCCCTCCTTGGGTATTAGAGAATCTCATGTAAGGAGGTGAGCAAAGGGATGTGACAGTTGGGAAAGTGCAGTAATACCTGGGAAAACCTCCTGAGACTGCTCTTCTGTCAGGACTGCTGTTTCCAGGAACACCCAGAAGGGTTAACAGTGCCCATTTTGAACTGATTTGCTGTTTGACTGCTGCGGGCAGAGCTGATTCCAGTCCCTGGGGGAAATGCAGAGGGGTCACTTCCTGCAGCTTTGTTGCTACTCGTGCAAACAAAACCATGCCCAGAAACAGCAGCCTGGCTTTGTTGTGTTTTAGGCTTTAGCAGAACATGAAGATGAACTACCAGAAAACTTCAAACCAGCACAACTTATCAAGGACCTTGCCAAAGAAATAAGATTAAGTGAGGTTTGTGCTCTTTTGCTGATGCTCATGGTGTCGTTGGGCCTTTTGACAATCTAGGCTAGAAAATGGGGGAATCAAGGAACCTTTTTGCTCTGCTCTCTTCATTAAAAGAACTCAGGTGAGGTTTTGCAGTAGGGGGACTGCTCAGGACTGTTGTCTGGGGTGGCTCATCACATTCCTGGACTCCTGTTTGCTTTGTCCTCAGCTTTACACTGTCTGCCTGTCCTACATCCTTTCTCCTCCACCTCCTCTGAGCTGGACTAGCCTCATTCCTTCCCCTTCCATCCTTTTTTTGTCTTTCACTTCAGTCACTGGCCTACCCCAAGATACCAGAGAGCACTGCTGCCATCCCCATGATCAGGCTCCCTGGGTAGTTCATCCTTTTCCTCATCTCTTGCCTATGGCATTGGCTGAGCCTGGGACTATTTTCCTGCACATTGTCCCAACAGGAAGTTTTGCTCTTGGCTGGCTTCTAGGAAGAGTTATTATAGCAGATGCAATAACAACAACAACAACAACCTTCCCCCTCCTGAAAAAAAAACAACCAAGGACCAAACAACCCCCCTAGGAAACAAAACCCAAACCCACCACAACAAAACCACCACAAAACCAAACAGCCAAAAAGAAAGGGAAGCTGCCTGGAGGTATCCCTGGAGCGCTCTGAGTGGAGCTGTGTGACAGTGCGAGGTGCCCGTGGCTGGCTCAGCCATTGTGTTCCATTCCACCCCCTTCCTAAGGATACCCAAGAGCTCAGCACTGAAACCTCTCTTGCCTTTTCCTCCTCTTTGGTGCACTGTCTAAGTTTTCTGGTTGTCAGAACGGGCAAGTTAAGCAGAAAATGATTCCTCGTTAATGAATCAGGCAGGGAAATTGTCATTGGGCAGCTCCTGGACTGCTTGGGGTGGTTTGGGTGGTTTGCCTTTTTTTTTTTTCCCCCTGAGGGCATGAAACAGGATTCTGCTACATTTATCACATCTGAATTAATTGGGACTGGTTTGTGCTGGGGCTGAGCAGCATTTTAAACCATTGCATGTATCTCTTGGCACGGGCAGGCCGTGTAACAGTCCTGCCGGGCGGCGCAGCTTGCTAAAGGTACATTCCTCAGGAAGCCACTGGAGGCTCTCCGGGCCAAACCTGTGCTTGAGCTGCGTGGGGGGTGGGAATTAGCGGTGAGCAGAGTGTTGCTGGGGTGTGTGGTGTGGGCAGCCTGGCCTGGGGGGGGCAGTGACCTCTTTTTGGAAAGGACAGTCCCTGGGGGGGTGTGTGGGGGGTGTGTGCCCGAGGCAGGGAGGGGGCAGGTGAGTGTCTGCTGGGAGACAGGTGGGTCTGAATGCCTTCCCATTTTGTGCTGCCCTGCAGAATGCTTCAAAAGCCAGCAAAGCAGACACCAGTGCCAACACAGCCCCCGAGGAGGTGTGTGCTGTGAAGAAGGAGGAGCCACCATCGCCCCCCCCAGGTGACGCCTCCGCCCCCGCCCGTAGAGAAGCTCCCTAAAAAAAGACTCCCAAAACTGTGAAAACCCCCAAACAACTCAAGCCATCCAAGCCCCCAAGCCCCCAAGCCCCCCAAACCCCCTAAGCCTCCCAAAACACCGAAAGTGAAGGGGAAGGCAAAAAGAAGGGAAAGAAGGCAAAGGAAAGTCCACCGCCGGCCATCCCCAATCTTGACCTGCTGGAGGCACACACCAAGGAGGCTCTGACAAAGATCGAGACGCCAAAGAAGGGGAAGGTAAGGTCATGGTTGAACCTCTCCCTCCTCTCCTGCCTTGACAGGGATAAAATCACTCCTTAGGTCTCATGGATAAAATAATGTAAGCAACAGAGTGTGAGATCTGTCTGCACTGCAGCAAAGGCAAAGTTGTGCAACTCCTTATTGCCCTTTTCTTAGCTGACTATGGGACTTCACTGGACTCTTTGCTTGGTTAGTCGTTTGCTATGGATCCTCCAAAGGACCTGCTGAGTCAAACCAAGGCTGGCAAACTACTGCCCAAACTGAGGCAAGATGCAGGTTAAAAGACATTTTTCAATTGGTTCTTTTTTTCCCTTGAAGTATTCTATTGGGTGAGGTGATTCTGCCACACTGATCTGCTGAGACCTCAGCTGGAGTACCACCCCTAGCTCTGGAGGACATGGAGCTGATGGAAAGGGTCCAGAGGAGGGCCACAAAAAAGATGAGAGGGCTGGAGCAGCTCTGCTACGAGGACAGGCTGAGGGAGCTGGGGGTGTTCAGCCTGGAGAAGAGAAGGCTCCAGGGAGATCTAATAGCAACCTTCCAGTACCTGAAGGGGGCTACAGAAAGGCTGCAGAGAGACTGCTTGCAAAGGCCTGCAGGGACAGGACCAGGGGCAATGGCTTCAAACTAGAGCAGAGCAGATTGAGACTGGATGTGAGGAACAAGTTCTGCACCAGGAGGGTGGTGGAACACCAGAACAGGTTGCCCAGGGAGGTGGTTGAGGCCCTATGCCTGGAGATATTGAAGGTGAGGCTGGACAGGGCTCTGGGCAACCTGATCTAGCTGGGCATGTCCCTGGTGACTGCAGAGGGGTTGGACTGGATGAGCTTTGGAGGTCCCTTCCAGCCCAGAGCATTCTGTTCTTCTATGATCCTATTTTTATTTCAGCTGTTGTTTGGTCTCTTGAACATTTTCATAGCAGTTACCAAAGATGCAGGAACTCATTCCTAAAGCATCTTATTTGCATGAGATTTTGATCTAGAGGGAGTGAGTGAAGATAAAACATTAGTCTGAAGATAAAACCATGGTCTGAAACTTGTCCTACTGACTTGCCCAGGTAGGACAAGTTTGATGGTAATGTTCTTTAACTGAGGGTGAATGTTGCTGCTGACCCTGGTAGGGGCCGGGATTTCCCTGAGGCACTGCCAGAGTCGTGGTTTGTTAAGAAGTGCCCACAAGTCTTGTCTGAATGCTTGCACTTCGTGAGCTGTGTGCCTGCAGCAGCAGGCAGGGAGGTGAGGATGCCTTCACAGTGCTCTTGTGTGTTGGTGTACCCAGGAGCAAAGTGCTCAGCCTTCTGCATTCTCTGCAGCAGCACCAGTTGATGGATCTGATATTTGGGTTCCAAACGAATGAAGCAGAAGAGCTTTCCAAGCTATATGATGCTATATTCCAGCATGCCAGTACTCCATCCTCATTAACACTGCATGCTGACTTTTTCCCCAGGCTGCAAAGAATGTTTTAAGTGTTCCCAATAAGGAAGCTGCTGGGAAGCAGAATGAGGTGGAGAAATTTGAAGTTCGAGAGCAAAACAAAAGCAAAACGGAAGCCAAGTGGAAGTACAAGGTAAGGCCTCCTGCTGAGCCCTGCTGCTGCCCTGCCCCAGCCTGCTGAGGCAAGGCTGGGGGAAATGTTTCCAGGTTCAGCTGAGTAGAGAGCACCAACATCTAGTTCCCATCTGAGCAGAAGGTGATGAAGTACACTGACATCGTGCATATGAAGTACACTGACACAGACATTGGCATCGAGGCACCAGCAGCAGTGTGCAGATGGCACCAGGCTGAGTGGTGCTGTCCATACCCCAGAGGGACAGGGTGGCATCCAGAGGGACCTGGACAGGCTGCAGAGGTGCTGCCCAGGTGAACCCCATGAGGTTCAACAAGAGCAAGTGCAGGTCCTGCACCTGGGCTGGAACAATCCTCACTGTCAGTACAGGCTGGGGGAGGAGGGGATAGAAAGCAGCCCTGAGGAAAAGCACTTGGGGGTGCTGGTGGGGGAGGAGCTGGACAGGAGCAGGCAGTGAGAGACTGCAGTGAGAAGGCCAAGGGCAGCCTGGGCTGCATCCAAAGCAGCACTGCCAGAGAGCCAGAGAGGTGATTCTGCCACTCTGCTCTGCTGAGACCTCACCTGCAGTGCTGTGTGCAGGTCTCAACACAGGAAGGACCTGGAGCTGATGGAGCAGGTCCAGAGGCCATGAAAATGCTCAGGGGGTTGGAGCAGCTCTGCTGTGAGGGACAGGCTGAGGGAGCTGGGGGTGTTCAGCCTGGGGAACAGAAGGCTCCAGGGAGACCTTAGAGCAGCAGTACCTGAAGGGAGCTACAAGAAGGCTGCAGAGAGACTGTTTGCAAGGCCTGCAGGGACAGGACCAGGGACAATGGCTTCAAACTAGAGCAGAGCAGATTGAGATTGGATGTGAGGAACAAGTTCTGCACCAGGAGGGTGGTGGAGCCCTGGAACAGGTTGCCCAGGGAGGTGGTTGAGGCCCTATGCCTGGAGCTATTCAAGCTGAGGCTGGACAGGGCTCTGGGCAACCTGATCTAGTTTGGGATGTCCCTGGTGACTGCAGAGGGGGTTGGACTGGATGAGTTTTGGAGGTGCCTTCCAAGCCCTAATGCTCTGTGGTTCTGTGAATGGTGGGACTCTGATCTCAAAGCTCTTTTCCAACTGAAATGATTCTGTGATTCTATGGTTCTGTAATGGCAAAGCTGCAAACAAATCCCCCAAAGCACCCCAAAAGTTCATGCTTTTTCATGTGAGGAGACTGCTAAGCACCATGAATCACTGAAGCTGCAGACATCTGCATCTGCTGTGTTAAAAGCATCGTGGTTAATGTGACGGGAGCGGTGAGCACCAGTTCATCCCACTGCCTGTGCAGCCTAGGGGGAGAGTATCAAGGTGATGCCTACAATGATCCAAACTTCTCATTGCCCTGAAGCACTTTGACAATTCAGGCTCTGCTGGAGGTGTGAAAGCAGCCTGGGAGGCCAGGAAGTGAACCTGGCTGTGTTTGGGAGGTGGCAGGCAGTGTCGTGGGCACAGTGCTGCTGAACAGAGTGCTTAGCCTGGCCTCAGAGGCTGTGCTTAGCATCTTGCTTTAGGCTGCACCCACTGAAGGGAGCCAGATGGAAATGTGGCATTGTGTTTGTGGAGGGCACTGCTTAAACTGGCACTGAAGTGCTTCTTGAATTGGGAGCAAGTCCCTCCACTGAAGGCCAGGGGAGGCTGAGGAAGAGAGTCATCCTGGCTCGCTTACCGTGTGTGTGTGGACTGCTGTCTGCACAGGGGTCAGAGGGTTCCCTCAGCTGGAGTCTGAAATGCCAACACCTTTAACTCATTTCACCTTTTTGATTTGGGTCTTTCTGCCTTTCAGAACAGCAAACCTGACTCACTTCTGAAAATGGAAGAGGAGCACAAATCAGAGAAGACACCTCTGTCAGGAAATAAGGACAACAAATTCACCTTCTCCTTCTCTAACAAGAAGTTGCTTGGGTAAGTATAAAGTGTGACAACACACAGCAGCTGGAAAAGCAGATGAAGAAGTCATTAGTTATGGGGTTTTACACAAGAAGGTGAAAACCTGCCCTCTGGTCAGGGTACAAAACAGACTTATGCAAAAACTTGTTCTCTTCAGAACTTCACTTGGCCTGGGAGCTGGTTGAGCTCGCCTGAGCAGCAAAGAGTTGTTGAGGCTGGTAGTTTGCTTGAGAGGCTTCAACATTCAGGCTTTTAGGTTCATAGATTCATAGAATCAGAAAATGGTTTGGGGTGGAAGGGACCTTAGATATCCAGTTCCAACCCCCTGCCATGGGCAGGGACACCTCCCACCAGCCCAGGCTGCTCAAGGCCTCATCCAGCCTGGCCTTGAACACCTCCAGGGAGAGGGCATCCACAGCCTCCCTGGGCAACCTGTGCCAGTGTCTCCCCACCCTCACTGCAAATAATTTCTTCCTCATCTCCAGTCTCAGTCACCTCTCTCCCAGCTCAAAGCCATTGTCCCTCATCCTGCCACTCCCAGCCCTTGTCAAAACCCCTCCCAGCTGTCCTGGAGCCCTTCAGGTACTGGAAGGCTGCTCTGAGGTCTCCCTGGAGCCTTCTCTTCTCCAGCCTGAACAGCCCCAACTCTCCCAGCCTGTCCCCACAGGGGAGGTTCTGCAGCTCTCTGAGCATCTTCATGGCCTCCTCTGGACCTTCTCCAGCAGGTCCAGGTCCTTCTTATGTTGAGGTCCCCAGAACTGGAGGCAGTGCTGCACGTGGGGTCTGAGCAGAGCAGATGGGCAGAATCCCCTCCCTGTGCTGCTGCTCTCCTTGCTCTGGATGCAGCTCAGCACTCAGCTGCCTGCTGGGCTGCCAGGGACCAGTGCTGGCTCCTGGGGAGTTTGTCACCAGCTGACACCCCCAAGACCTTCTCCAGGCTGCTCTTGAGCCACTCCTTGCCTGGCCTGGATTTGTGCTTGGGATTGCCCTGACCGAGGTGCAGGACCTTGCTGAGTTGTATTTAGTGGCTTTGGGCAGATCCTACTAAAGGATCCTTGTTAAGAGCCTGTTCAATGAACACTGCCTGCCAAACCCTAAGCTGCACCTGCACTGTGCACATCATGATCCACTGGGCCAGCTGTAATTAATGAAGTGCTTATTTGGTGCCAGCCAGGGCTGCTGAGGTCAACATCATGCTTGGAGATAGGAATTTTAAGTTCAGAAAGTGCATGGTCACATCCAGAAGGTGTGAGAGTTGGGGTTGTTCAGCCTGCAGGAGAGAAGGCTCCAGGGAGAACTTCTGGTGGCCTTTCAGTGCTTAAAGGGCAGATGAGAAAGCTGGGGAGAGACTTTTGAGCAGGGCCTGTTGGCACAGGACAAGGGGTGATGGTTTGAACTAGAAGAGGCAGATTGAGACTGGAGAGAAGGAAGAAACGTTTGACACTGGGGGTGGTGAGAGCCTGGCCCAGGTTGCCCAGAGAGGTGGGAGATGCTCCATTGCAGGTCAGGTTGTTTGTGGCTGTGATGTCCCTGCTGACTGCAAGGGGCTGGACTGCATGACTTTGGAAGCTGCCTTCCAACCCAAACCAGTCTGGGATTCTGTGTCAGATTCTGTTAACTGTTGTGGCCCCAGTGTTGCAGCTGACTGAGAGTTCTGCACACAGATAGAATCATGGAATCACAGAACTGTCAGGGTTGGAAGGGACCTCAAGGATCAGCCAGTTCCAAGCCCCCTGCCATGGGCAGGGACACCTCACACTACAGCAGGTTGCTCACAGCC
This sequence comes from Picus viridis, assembly GCA_033816785.1. NCBI lineage: Eukaryota > Metazoa > Chordata > Aves > Piciformes > Picidae > Picus > Picus viridis. The sequence continues at coordinate 19,672,551 of CM066592.1, forward strand.
ACATCCAGCCTGGCTGCAAACACCTCCAGGCATGAGGCTTCCACCACCTCCCTGGGCAACCTGTGCCAGGCTCTCACCACCCTCATGGGCAACAACTTCTTCCTGACATCCAATCTGAATCTACCCATTTCTAGTTTTGCTCCATTCCCCCCAGTCCTATCACTCCCTGACACCCCCAAAGTCCCTCCCCAGCTTTCTTGTAGCCCCCTTCAGATACTGGAAGGCCACAAGAAAGTCTCCTGGGAGCCTTCTCTCCAGACTGCACAACCCCAACTCCCTCAGTCTGTCCTCACGGGTGAGGAGCTCCAGCCCTCTGCTCATCCTCGTGGCCCTTCTCAGCACCTCCAGATCCTTCCTGGCACAGAGGCTCCAGAACTGGACCCAGAGCTCCAGTTGTGGTCTCAGCAGTGGAGCAGAGGGGCAGAATCCCCTCCCTGGCCCTGCTGGCTCTGCTGGTCGTTGTCCTCCCCTCTGTCAGTCTGCAAACTGTTTTCCAGTCAGTGCTGTTACTGATCTGTGCTTTTTGCCTCTCCTCAGGGCAAAGGGGGCCAAACCCCAGCTGCACAGCAGTGTGTTTGGCTCCCTGCAGAATTTCAAAGAGGACAAAGCCAAGCCTGTCCGTGATGAGTATGAGTACGTGTCAGATGATGGAGAGCTGAAGATTGACGAGTTTCCCATCAGGAGGAAGAAGAACACCACAAAAAGAGAACTGCCCTGTAAGAACACCTCCTGCTTGCCCTCTACCTGCACAGTCCCAGGAGCTGATTGCCCCAAAGTAGGCTTCAAAATCTGTGACTGCTAATGCAGAGAGCCATGTCTGAGCTGGCAGACCAAGGGCAGTCAGTGGGAGAGCTGTGTCCATGTCTGAGCTGGCAGACCAAGGGAAGTCAGTGGGAGAGCTGTGTCCATGTCTGAGCTGGCAGACCAAGGGCAGTCAGTGGGAGAGCTGTGTCCATGTCTGAACTGGCAGAGGCAAGGGGCAGTCAGTGGGAGAGCTGTGTCCATGTCTGAGCTGGCAGACCAAGGGCAGTCAGTGGGAGAGCTGTGTCCATCCATGTCTGAGCTGGCAGACCAAGGGCAGTCAGTGGGAGAGCTGTGTCCATGTCTGAACTGGCAGACCAAGGGAAGTCAGTGGGAGAGCTGTGTCCATGTCTGAACTGGCAGACCAAGGGCAGTCAGTGGGAGAGCTGTGTCCATGTCTGAACTGGCAGACCAAGGGCAGTCAGTGGGAGAGCTGTGTCCATGTCTGAGCTGGCAGACCAAGGGAAGTCAGTGGGAGAGCTGTGTCCATGTCTGAGCTGGCAGACCAAGGGCAGTCAGTGGGAGAGCTGTGTCCATGTCTGAACTGGCAGAGCAAGGGCAGTCAGTAGGAGAGCTGTGTCCATGTCTGAGCTGGCAGACCAAGGGCAGTCAGTGGGAGAGCTGTGTCCATGTCTGAGCTGGCAGACCAAGGGCAGTCAGTGGGAGAGAGCTCTGTCCATGTCTGAACTGGCAGACCAAGGGCAGTCAGTAGGAGAGCTGTGTCCATGTCTGAACTGGCAGACCAAGGGCAGTCAGTGGGAGAGCTCTGTCCATGTCTGAACTGGCAGACCAAGGGAAGTCAGTGGGAGAGCTGTGTCCATGTCTGAGCTGGCAGACCAAGGGCAGTCAGTGGGAGAGCTGTGTCCATGTCTGAACTGGCAGACCAAGGGCAGTCAGTGGGGCAGAGCTGTGTCCATGTCTGAGCTGGCAATCCAAGGGCAGTCAGTGGGAGAGCTGTGTTTTGGAGAGAAGAGTCCTGAGTTTGCTTTCCTTTGTTGTGGTTTCAGTTTTATCAGACAAAAAGGACAGCCTGCAGCACACTCCTGTTAAGAAGCCAAAGGTGGAGTCGGTCTCATACAAGGTAGGTTGTTCCTGCACCTGGAAGGCGTGGTGGGGCCCTACTGTGATGGCAGAGCCTCCTGAGGGGCTCCTGTGACATCCTCTCCTTCACTCTGCTGTGCCAGTCTGCCCAGGATAGGTGGCATCAGGCACTGCCAGCACTAAACATAACTTGGTACTGTGGCTGGAGGTGCTCATTCCTGATCAGGGCTGACATGGACAGCATGTGTGGGGACCCTGACAGTGCACAACGGCAGCAGCAAGCCCTGAGAAGGAATAGGAAGGGTCAGGAGGAGTTTTCTGTTGTACCTCCCTTCACCTTACCTTGCTGACAGGCACAGGGGTCTGTCCCAGGCTGCCCTCCCACCTTGTGGCTGTCCTCCTGTTCCCATGTGCTTTGGACACTGGACATCAATTTTTCATGGTCATGTTTGACAGATGGAGCTCAGGGCAATGCTGATAGGGATTCAACCACCTCCCTGGACAGCCTGTGCCAGGCTTTGAGAAGCCTTTCTGTCAATATATTTCTTCTAATGTCCAACCTAAACCTGCCCTGGTGCACCTTGAAGTCGTTTCCTCTCCTCCTGTCAACCAACCTCACTCCAACCTCCTTTCAGGGAGCTGCAGAGAGCAATGAGGTCTCCCCTCAGCCTCCTCTTCTCCAGATTGAACACCCCCAGCTCCCTCAGCTGCTCCTCCCCAGCCCTGTTCTCCAAACCCTTCAGCAGCTTCATTGCCCTTCTCTGGACCTGCTCCAGCCCCTCAGTGTCTTTCTTGTAGGAAGGACCCCAAAACTGAACCAGGAAGTCAAGATGTGGCCAATGCTGAGTACAGGAGGCCACTCACCTCCCTGGTCCTTCACTTCAAGAAGCTGACCAGCACAGATGATGTTCATTGTGTGTCAGCAATTGCAGCTCATTGCTGGAGATAAATAACATGAACTGACACCAAAATGCAAGGCTTTGCCCAACTGTGGTTAATACAAACTCCTGTTACACTCTGGATAAGTCAGGAGAAGCAAAATAGCTTCTTAACTGCTACAGGTGACTGAAATGGCCTGGCCTAAGAACTAAGGAATCCCTTGGCTCAGGGATGTTCAAGAGCAAGTGCAGACCTCCTTGCCTGAGTCAGTAGCTGGTGTCTGGAGAGCAGTGCACAGAGGACAGGATAACATGTGCCGGTGTCTCCCTGGCCCAGGGAGGGAGGTCAGTTCCTGGAGACAACAGTGCCTGGCAGCCTAAGCAGTGGGGGCTGGGACTTGGGAGTCCTGAAAGTAGAGCAGGAAGGGGGAAAAAGTTCTTTTACACTCTAGACTGCAGTGCATAGATGTCCCAGCCCCAGACAGGTGGCTGTGTGCCAGATCTGCCTGTTCTCTGCAGCAGGGATGGCAGAGGTGGGTCTGACCCTGTGGCTGACCTGGCTGTGGTAACAGCCTTGCAAGAGAGAGATCTGTGCCCTCATGCATGTCTTGGCCACACACTAGCTGCTTTTGTTGCCTGAGTCTCCAGAAGAGGAGCAAGGGCTGAGAAGGCAGCACAGCACCTGGAAACACCACTGTTAACAGGTCCTGTGTGCAGGAGCAGGCCTCAGAGCTGGTTCTGCGGGGCTGGAAGGGGAGAGAGAATCCCAAGCCCCAAGATGCCTGCAGGCTGCAAGGAGGCTCCTGTGACCCTGTGCCTGGGCTGGGCTCTGCGTCTGTGATGAAAACCAAGCACCAGTGCTAGCCTGGTGGCTTGGGCTGGGGGCCTGGCAGGAGGAGCTGCGCTGCTCTGGTGCCTGAGCCAGGCAGCTGCTGCTCTGCTGAGCCTCTCCCCTGTGCTTGCAGAGCGAGGAGTCCTCGGATGAAGACCTGCTCCACATCGACACGGAGGCCAAGCCGGGACGCAACTCCAAAGTAAAGAAAGAGAGTGGAAGCTCAGCAGGAATTCTTGACCTTTTGCAGGCAAGCAAGGAAGTTGGGGGTTTAGAGTATAACACCAACAGGTATGCACCAAGGGATGCTTTCTCCTCTTCTCCATAAACAAAAGTGGCTCTTTTTCTCCTGTGTGCCGGGGGAGGGGGTGGGGGTCACAATGAATTCTGCAGCCCAAGAGCTGCTGTGTCTCCAGGAAGCAAATTCTTTCTTTATCCTGGGATCTGAGGTGGGAAAGGTTTTGGTGCTCTCACTTCAACAAATGGAGGCATTTCATTTCCTACCTGTAAGTGCAGAACATCCACTTTGGCAACACTGCTGTGAGAGATGAATCATTCAGAAGGGAAGGGAGAGCTCACTGAATGCAGCTCGAGGGCATGAGAAATGATTTTAATCTTGTGATAATGTAATGAAGTAATCACAATGAGCAGCACTCCTTCCATGAGGCATTGAAAGGGGCAGGGCCCAGAATGGTTGGAAGAAGAGAATGGGAAACCCTCTACCTTACCCTTGGTCATTTTGATTCTCCCCACCAAAAGACATGGCTTGGAGAAAAAGCCAAACTCTGTCCTGGATGCTTCCATACCTACACTGGAAATGCTTCCCTGGGCTTGGTTGTGTTTCATATCATAGAGGCACAGGATGGCTCAGGCTGGAAAGGACCTCAGAGATCTTCTGCTCCAACCCCTCCAGCCACGGGCAGAGACACCTCTCAACTAGACTCAGCTGCTCAAGGAGGCAGCCACAGCCTCCCTGGCCAGCCTGTGCCAGAGTCTCACCACTCTTGTACTGAAGAACTTCTTCCTCAGCTCCAGTCTGACCCTACTCTGCCTCAGCTCCAAACCATTCCCCCTTGTCCTGTCTCCAGACACCCTCAGGAAAAGTTCCTCTGCAGCCTTCCTGCAGGATCCCTTCAGGTCCTGGCAGGCAGCTCTGAGGTGCCCCTGGAGCCTTCTCCTCTGCAGGCTGCACACCCCCAGCTCCCTCAGCCTGTGCTCACAGCAGAGCTGCTCCAGCCCTTGGAGCATCTTTGTGGCCTCCTCTGGACTCTCTCCAGCAGCTCTGTGTCCTCCTGCTGGGGACACCAGGACTGGAGGCAGGATTGGAGGTGAGGTCTCAGCAGAGCAGAGTCACAGTATCACAGTATCACCAAGGTTGAAAGATACCTCAAAGATCATTGAGTCCAACCTGTCACCACAGACCCCATGACTAGACCATGGCACCAAGTGCCACATCCAATCTCCTCTTGAACACCTCCAGGGATGGTGACTCCACCACCTCCCCAGGCAGCACATTCCAATGACAAATGACTCTGTTGGTGAAGAACTTTCTCCTCACCTCCAGCCTAAACCTCCCCTGGCACAGCTTGAGACTGTGTCCTCTTGTTCTGGTGCTGGTTGCTAGAGAGAAGAGGCCAACCCCTTCCTGGATACAACCACCTTTCAGGTAGTTGTAGAGAGCAATGAGGTCTCCCCTGAGCCTCCTCTTCTCCAGGCTAAGCAACCCCAGCTCCCTCAGCCTCTCCTCACAGGGCTGTGCTCAAGGCCTCTCCCCAGCCTTGTTGCCCTTCTCTGGACACCTTCAAGTGTCTCAATGTCCTTCTTAAACTGAGGGGCCCAGAACTGGACACAGGACTCAAGGTGTGGCCTAACCAGTGCTGAGTACTGGTTGAGTACAATGACCTCCCTTCTCCTGCTGGCCACACTATTCCTAATGCAGGCCAGGATGCCATTGGCCCTCTTGGCCACCTGGGCACACTGCTGGCTCACGTTTAGGCAGCTGTCAACCAGCACCCCCAGGTCCCTCTCTGTTTGGCAGCTCTCCAGCCACCCTGACCCCAGCCTGTAGCTCTGCACAGTATCAAGGGACAGGATCCTCTTGATGCAGCCCAGGACATGGTTATCTTCTGGATCATAGAATCATAGAATGCACTGACTTGAAGCGACCTCCAGAGATCAACTATTCCAAGCCCCTTGCAGCAGGGACATCCCCAACTAGATCAGTTTGCTCAGAGCCCCATCAAGCCGGACTGTAAATGTTACCAGGGATGGTACTGCAGAATCATGCAATGTTAGTAGTTGGAAGGGACCTCCAGAGCTCACCCAGCCCAACCCCCTGCCAGAGCAGGGTCACCCAGGGCAGGGCACACAGGAGCACATCCAGGTGGGAAAGTCTCCAGAGCAGGAGACTCCACAACCTCTCTGGGAAGCCTGCTCCAGGCCCCCAGCCCCCTCACACCAGAGAAGTTTCTCCTCCTGCTGAGGTGGAACCTCCTGGGTTCTAGCTGCTTGTCAAATCACTGGGCACCACCAAACAGAGCCTGACACCTGCATCCTGACCCCCAGCCCTCAGCTATTGATAGACATTGATCAGATCCATCTCAGACTTCTCTTCTCCACACTAAACAGCCCCAGGGCTCTCAGCCTCTCTTCACAGTAGAGATGTTGCAGTCCCTTATCCTCATAGCCTCCACTGGACACTCTCTCCAGCAGATCCCTGCCCATGATAGTGCACAGGGCTCAGCAGGCTCACATGCTCAGGTGCTTGGTGTGGGTGCTGGCTTGGCTCATCATGCTCTGTACCAGCTCAGCATGACTCTGGGTGGGAGCTGGGCCTGGCCTGGACTTGTCCTGCACGGCCCAGCCCCGTGGTCACCATGCTGCTTTGGCCATGCCTTTTGGGCCACCTGTCAGGTTCTTTTGCTCATGGACCATGCAGCTGCTGCACCAAGCCTTACCATGTGGTGCTGGGCTGCAGGGGAAGGCTGCTTCCAGAGCAGTTTCCAGAGGGGACCTCTTTCAGCTCCTGCACCATCTGCAGCTGAAAATCTCCAGGTGCTTGCTAGGCAGCAAGCAATGTAAACTCCTCACAGCCCTGTGCCTTTGCAAGGGTAAAAGGAAGCAATGAAACCCCAGTGGTCAAGGGGAGCCCACTGCAGACAGCCCAGCCTGTCACTGTGTCCTTTCCTCTGCTCACTCAGAGCCTCAGCTCTGAGCTTAAGGAGAGGAAAGCAGAGCTGCCAGGGGCTGTGCTATCACCAAGGGTCAGCTTGCTGAGTGCTGGGAGGCCCTCACCAGCCAGCTGCTGGAAAGGGAGCACAGGGGCAGGAGGAGCACTTGGACGCTTTGCTCCTGCTCCTTTCAAGTGATGGCTGTAGCTCACAGACAGTTTCCTTTCAAAAATGCTTATTTTAAGGCATTGCTGAGGCTGCAGAAAGGGGATGTGGCATTCCAGAGCTGAGAAATTGCTTCCTGACTCTTCTCAATTTCGGTTTTTGCCTGAGAGAGCTGAAATCCTTCTCATGGAAGCACCGCTGAGCACATGCCCTAATGAGAAACACTTTACCCCGAGCGCAGCTCTCTCTCTTGAGGCATTTCCCCCTCCCCCCAGGAGTCAGGCTGTGGTTGGACTCTCAGAGCCACTGGTTTTGATCACACTCCACAATTTATTTGTTGAGGCTCACGTTGCTCAAGGCAGTTCCTCTCAGATTTGCCCATTTGTGGTCGGTGCTTGATGGTCTGTTTGCAGTGTTTTGAGAGTCCAGGCTGTGCAGAAACACTTTGCAGGGGGAGCTGGAAAGAAAATCTCTTAGTTTCCTAGAGATGGTGCAAGGGAGCAGGCCCAGGCATGGTAATGAAAGGATGAAAATCTCTCTTCCCTAAAGGAGTTGCTCAGTGTTCTCCTATCTCCTAACACCACTCTTAACTCATTTGCAGGATTAGTTATAAATGAAATTAGTGCCCAGAAGCTCCCATTCTGGCTTGTGCATTGCTCTGTCTGGAGTCCTGTAACAGCTTCCAGTGGATTAAGTTAAGATGAAGTAAGAGAAAGCAATGTGCTGCTGCTGCCTGACTCAGAAAGTGCTGTGTCAGGGGCTCCCACTGCAGCACTGCCAACCAACCATTTTTACTACAGCCAGGGCTTTTTGGCATTTCATTATTTGCCCAAGCTCCCATGTTCTGGAAGTATTTGCTGATGTGTTCTGCCTGTGCAGAATGAATTTCTGGTGCTGTGTGATGCATTCTTCTGTATCACATAGCAGTACACCAGAGGTGTATCACAGGATCACAGAAACATTCAGGTTGGAAGAGACCCTCAGGATCACCAAGTCCAACCATACTCTGCAAGGCTCACCTACTCAACCCTACTCTGCAAGGCTCACCCCTAAACCATAGCCCCAAGGACCACATCCAAACCACCTTTAAATGCATCCAGGCTTGGGGACTCCACCACCTCCCTGAGCAGCCTGTGCCAGTGCCTGACCACTCTTGCTAGGAAAAATGTTTCCTACTGTCCAGTCTCACCCTGCCCTGCTGCAGCCTGAGGCCATTCCCTCTTGTTCTGTCACCTGTGAGAAGAGGCCAGCCCCAACCTCTCCACAACCTCCTTTCAGGGAGCTGTAGACAGCCATGAGGTCTCCCCTCAGCCTCCTCTGTTTCACTCTAACCATCCCCAGCTCCTTCAGTCACTCCTCACCAGATTTCTTCTCCAGGCCCTTCCCAGCTTCCTTGCCCTCCTCTGCCCTGGCTCCAGCACCTCCACATCTCTCTTGGACTGAGCTGCCCAAAACTGGACACAGCACTCGAGGTGTGGCCTCCCCATGCTGAGTGCCAGGGGACAATCCCTGCCCTGCTCCTGCTGGACCCAGCATTGCTGATCCCAGCCAGGCTGCCTTTGGCTTTCTTGGCCACCTGGGCACACTGCTGGCCCCTGTTCAGCTGCTTGTCCATGAGCACCCCCAGGTCCCTTCCTGCCAGCAGCTTTCCAGCCACACTGCCCCAAGCCTGCAGCACTGCTTGGGGTTGTTGTGCCCCAAGTGCAGGACCTGGCACTTGGCCTTGTGGGAGCTCATCCTGGTAACGTTGGCCATGGATCCAATCTCAGATCTCACCTCTCCTGTACCTAGTGTGTGAGTTCCCACCTCACTGAGCCTGCGTGCCAGTCAGCACTGGCACAGTGTGACCTCAGCCTACTCTCTAGTATTGTGTTTCTCCCTGTGGTGCCATGGTGCCCTGGAGTTTTGGCAGCCCCCGTTGTGAACTGTGCCTGATACCCACGAGCTTCCTTCCAGCTGGTCAAATTCTTCCTCTGCTTGCTTGGCAGTAGTTAGGAGAAGCTTCCCAGGACATGGTGCTGCAGTGCTGGCCCTGCAGTGCTGGTCCTGAAGCCCTTTGAGTTGGTCATAGAGACACTGTGTTGTTGGTACAGGCTCTGAAAAGTTACCTGACCCCTGTGCTCCCCCACCAGCAACAGCAGCCCCCAGGGAGCTGCCCATGGCATGCCCAACCACACAGCTTCCTGGCTTCTGGGGCAGCAGCCCAAGCCTGCTGTGCTGTCAGCATCACATAGCTGGTGTCACCTGGGGCCTGCCCAGCTGTCCAGGGGGCAGGGGCCAGGAAACCTCTGGTAGTAGCAGTGTGTGGTGAAAGGAGTCAGCTCTGTGAGGGGCTGGTGTGCTTCTGGAAGCTCTAACAGCTCTGGTGTCTCCACCTTTCCCCACAGCCAGCCACCTGCCTCGCCCAGCACACAGGAAGCCATCCAGGGCATGCTCTCCATGGCCAACCTCCAGTCCTCAGAGTCCTGCCTGCAGACGTCGTGGGGCACCAACCAGGCCAAGAACAACTCCATCTCCACACAGAACTCTAAAAAGACAGGGGGTGGTGGCAACAAAAATGCCAGCAAGCAGGTGCTGAAGAAGAGCACAAAGAACAGCATTGACATGGAGGATTATGACGAGGATCAGGACCACTTGGATGCCTGCTTTAAAGATTCAGACTATGGTGAGCACGAGCAGAGCCATCTGCCTGAGTGTGTGCCTGGCCTGCATGGAACTCTCTGTGCATGTCTGCAGGTGCTCCCCATGTTCCTCATGGTGTGCTTGCTCCCTTCCCCACCACATCCTTCAACTACAGATTCACAGATTGCATTGGGTTGGAATGGACCCTCAAAGGTCCAACCCCTGCCACGGGCAGGAACACCTCCCACTAGCCCAGGTTGCTCAAGGCCCCATCCAGCCTGGCTTTGATTATTTCCAGGCTTGGAACCTTCAAAACTTCTCTGGGCAACCTGTTCCAGTGCCTCACCACCCTCATGGGGAAGAATTTCTTCCTAATGTCTCATCTAAATCCAGTTTCTTCCAGTTTGAAGCCATCACTCCTTGTCCTGTCACTCCCAGCCCTTGTCCCTCCCCAGCTCTCCTGGAAACCCTTCAGGTACTTGAAGGCTGCTCTAAGGTCTCCCTGGAGCCTTCTCTTCTGCAGGCTGAACAGCCCCAGCTCTCCCAGCTTGTCTTCATGCTCCAGCTCTCTGATCATCTTTGTGGCCTCCCTGGACCTGCTCATGTCTTTTTTGTGTTGGATGCTCTAGAGTTGGACACAGTTCACCAGGTGGATTCTCATGAGAGTGGAGTACGGGAGCAGAATCCCCTCCCTTGAGCTGCTGCCCACACTGCTGGGGATGCAGCCCAGGACAGTTGGGTCTGGCCTACAAGTGCACATTGCTGGCTCTTGTTGAGCTTCTCACCCAGCACTCCCAAGTCCTTCTCTTCAGCACTGCTCCCTGTCCATTCTCCACCCAGCCTGGATTTGTGCTTGGGATTGCCCTGACCCAGGTGCAGGACCTTGCACTTGGCTTTGCTGAGCTTCATGTGGTTGGCTTGGGCTCACCTTTCCAGACTGCCCAGGTCCTATTCTAATATGATAGTTCCACCATGATAACCTGCAGGAGCATTTTTGAGTGTGAGAAGTGAGGAAAGGTAGAAAAGTATTAATTTGAAGGTAGGAACTGGGAAGCCTGAAGGCCCAAAGAAGACAAGACATTGCTAGAGGTTTATGCTGTGTAACAGAGAGTCTGTAAGGCCATCAGAAGTCAGTTGCCATGACTGGAATAGTGCAGTGCATCTTTTCACCTTGTTGGCCAAGGCAAAACAGAGCTCCTGTGACACTGCAGGAGGCTTCCCAGTCTTCCAGGGTGCCCTTGCATGTGTGGGATGCAGTGGGAGTGCTGGGAGGTGCTTTGGCAAAGGGCAGCTCCCTGAAGCTGTGGGACAGGCAGATGGTTTGCAGACAGATGCCACACAGCACCAAGCCTGTGCCCTGCTGGGGGCTGCATTTGGTGTGTCTGTGCCGCCAGGGAATGGAGAGGCTTTGCTGTGAGCAGGCTTGGCTGGCAGAGGCTCTGCTTGTGCCACAGCTGCTCAGCAGGCTGCTGTGCCAGTGGGCAGGTGCTGCAGTGATGCCCACATCAGAGGGAGGTAACCAGCTGGTGAGAAATCAAATGCACTGCAAAGAAAGCTACAGGAGCTTCACAGCAGAGGCAGAGACAAAGCCCAGCCAGAGAGCTCGGTGTTTATCCCAGAGGCCTCTGAAGCATCCCTTGGTTCATATCACAGTATCACAGTATCACAGTATAACCAAGGTTGGAAGAGACCCCAAGGATCATCAAGTCCAACCTGTCCCAACAGACCTCACAACTAGACCATGGCACCAAGTGCCATGTCCAGTCTCTCCTTGAACACCTCCAGGGACGGCGACTCCACCACCTCCCCAGGCAGCACATTCCAATGACGAATGACTCGCTCAGTGAAGAACTTTTTCCTCACCTCGAGTCTAAACCTCCCCTGGCACAGCTTGAGACTGTGTCCCCTTGTTCTGGTGCTGGTTGCCTGGGAGAAGAGACCAACCCCTTCCTGTCTACAACCACCTTTCAGGTAGTTGTAGAGAGCAATGAGGTCACCCCTGATCCTTCTCTTCTCCAGGCTAAACAACCCCAGCTCCCTCAGCCTCTCCTCACAGGGCTGTGCTCAAGGCCTCTCCCCAGCCTTGTTGCCCTTCTCTGGACACGTTCAAGTGTCTCGATGTCCTTCTTAAACTGAGGGGCCCAGAACTGGACACAAGACTCAAGGTGTGGCCTAACCAATGCAGAGTACAGGGGCACAATGACCCAGCTGCTCCTGCTGGCCACACTGTTCCTAATACAGGCCAGGATGCCATTGGCCCTCTTGGCCACCTGGGCACACTGCTGGCTCACGTTTAGGCAGCTGTCAACCAGTACCCCCAGGTCCCTCTCTGTTTGGCAGCTCTTCAGCCACTCTGACCCCAGCCTGTAGCTCTGCATGGGGTTGCCGTGGCCAAAGTGCAGCACCCAGCACTTGGACTTGTTAAATCTTGGATGCTCTCCCTGTGTCTTACTTTCTCCTGGTCACACAGGCCGGAAGGTGTGGTGCTGACTGTGGTGGTTGCCTGTAATGTCCCCAGTGCAGCCTGGCCTTCCTGGCTCCTCTGTCCGTGCTGCTGCTCTGCAGGCAGGAACAACACCGACTGCTCTTGGCTGGGAAGCTTCCCTGTGTGTCCCAAAAGCACCTGGGCACAGTTTAATGCCAGCAGCTGCCAAGTGTGGAGGAGAGCAGGAGCAAGTCCCCTGAGCTGTTGCGGCTCTGTCAGCACTCAGCGGTGCTTCTGGGGGCCCTTGCTTCTCCAGCTAGAATTCCAGTGGCCTCAGCAGGACAGAGCTGTTCCTTGCACTGAAACTGTTGCCTTTGTTTCCTGCTGTAGTTTACCCTTCCCTGGAATCAGATGAGGATAATCCAGTGTTCAAATCCCGCTCAAAGAAAAGGAAAAGCTCAGATGATGCCCCTTACAGTCCAACGGGTAAGTCCAGCTGGTCTGTACTGCCCAGACCTGCAGGTCCCTAAGCCTAGACATATGTCAAGGAGGGTGGAAACTGCGAGCCCACAGCTAGCAGTTGCTTTATCACCTGAGGGATGGATCCTTTCCAGCGCAGTGGGAGGTGATGCTGGGACTCATGCTGAGCAGTGATAGCTGCCTGCTGTCGACCCGCTGACAGGAAAAGCTCTTTCCTCCAGGGATTCCTTCCCACTCTTGGTGATGGAACTGCTGGTGGCCACCTCAGAAGTGGTTTAACAGTGAAGCCCCAGAGAGCTGAGTAGCCATGGCTTTTGGGTGTTGACTGTGTAAACAGGGACTTTGGAAATGGTCTCCACCAGGTTCAGCCTAAGCTGCTGGTCTGGAAGGATGTTTTGGTTGCAGCTCACCAGGGGCACTGACAGGCCAGGGGCTCCTTAGACCCCTTTGATGTGGCCTGCTACCAGGGAAGTCTCTGCAGCTTGTTGTGTGTGAGAGGCAGCCCACATCTCATCAGCTAGTGGCACTGCATGCCCACCTCCAGCTGATGAGGCAATGGATGCCGTCCATTGGAATTGACGCTCATGTCTGTAGTGCAGGCTTTGGCTTCAGCTGCCAGAGAAGCTGCTCAGCTGTGTTTCACCTCCATTGGCAGCTTCTCCCCAAGCCACCATCTCTGCAGGCCATCAGCACCTCCTGCCTTCGCACACATCCCGGGAAGGCAGGGTGGAGGCTGCAGCTCCCCTGGCCCTCTGCTGAGAAGGGCAGAGCCCTGCAGCCCCCTGTGCTGGCAGGGGCCCGTTCTGCATCTCACCTGCCTCTGCTTGCCTTGCAGCACGAGTGGGCCCCTCGGTGCCTCGACAGGACAGGCCGGTGCGGGAGGGCACCAGAGTCGCTTCCATCGAGACCGGGCTGGCCGCTGCCGCCGCTAAGCTCTCCCAGCAGGTGAGGCTGCCTGAGAAGCAGGAGTGGAGAGCCCTCTCCCACAGCAGAGTGCAGTGCCAGTCCTCCTCAGGGTTTACTGATGCCACTGACCACGGCTCGGTGGCCTCGGGGGAGATCAGAGGGATGGAAGGCCTGAGGGTGTCACAGCGCACCTGAGGACACCGCAGCACAGGGCAGGCCCCGCGGCGGAGGTGTGCAGGAGCGTGAGGGAGAGAGAAGCAGGGTGCCCAGCAGGAGCGTGTGTGGACCTCATGGTGATGTGTGCTTGAGAGGCTGGCTGGTGTGGATGCCTTGTCTGTGGAAACTGGCTGCTGGGAGGCAGAAGGATTTATTCACTCCCAATGACTGGGTGAAGTATGGGGAGCTGTGGGGCAGGCTAGCAAAGGTATGGAGGTACTCTGCCTGTTGGCAAATGTCCAAGCTCTCAAAAGGTCAGGGAGATGCTAAGTGCCTAACACACACACAGGCTGCACAGACGTGACACTGTGGGGCATGAAGGTGACAACATCTGCTGGAGCAAGGTTGGTGAAACACCTTGGCAAGCTGCTGGAGATGCAGGTTTTGGTGACAGGTTTTGTGATGCCCGCTGTTTAGTAGAAGAGCTCTAGGAGGGTTTCATCAAGAAGAGGACTGAAGTCAGGCAAGGGAAACAGGCTGGTGACAGCCCTCAGTAGCCATGGTACATGTGTGTGTGTGTGCAGTTACAGGTCAGGTGCTAACCTGTGTGTCCCAGCAGGAAGCACTCTGTGAATTGGGGGATCTGTAAAGTCCCCCACATGATTGTGACAGTACGTGAAGATACCTGAAGATAGGAGCTGCCAGGTCCTGTGGTACATGGAAAGCTTTGTTGCTGCAAAGCCATGCTGGTCCCCACAGGCAGGGTCATTCTGCCCTTCCTGGCTGGCTTCCACTTGCTGCAGCCTGTGCAGGGCTACCAAACCAGGGGCTCTGCACAAAGGTAATGTGGGGGTGCAGGAAAGCAGCCTGGAGGCTCTGCACAGAGCTCACCTGTGGGTGCAGGACGGCAGCTGTGTGTGTGTGCAGCAGGCAGAGCTCTCAGCCGGACGCTGCTGCAGCGCAGCCTGGGTGCTCTGTGTGTGGCAGACTGTCTGGGGTCTTGTTGTGTCAGGAGCCTGAGCAGCGCCGGCCAGCCCTTGCCATGGCTAGGGGTCTGCTGGGGATTAACCTGAGCTTCATGTTTCTCATTTTAAAGGAGGAACAAAAGAGCAAGAAGAAAAAGAATGCCAAAAAGAAGCTGTCGAGTGCCAGCGCGAACAAGGCGGCCGAGGAGGGCAGCTCGCCGGAGCCCAAGCTGGAGTGCCAGGCCAGCAGCCTCACGGACCACGAGTACACGGCGGGGGCAGCGCCTTTGGGGTCGCCCAGCCCACCAGGGGATCGCAGCCCATGGCACCCGGCGTGTTCCTCACGCAGAGGAGACCCTCAGCGTCCTCGCAGAACAATGCCTCCACCAAAGGTACCAGGAAGCACCTGGGGTGGTGGTGTAGGAATGGGGAAGGGTGACCTGCTCAGGCAGTCACTGCCCTCTGCAGGGCCCTCACGGCCTGTGTCTGCCCTGGGTACGGAGAACAGCTTTGGCAGGTCAGAGCCGGGCGGAGGTAGGGCCCCTGTCCCTGGCTCTCCTGGCACTGTGGGCCCAAGCGCTGCTGAGCTGCTTGGTGCAGGGCTGAGGCATCCCCAGCTAGGAAGCTCTCCTGATCCTGCCCCGAGGCTGCTGAGAAACAGCTGCAGTGAGCACAGCACAGACAGGCCGAGGAACATCGGCAGTGGTCACGTCCCAGCCCAGCCTGGCCAGGGGAAGATGCATCTGTGAAGTCCGTTCTGCCCAGGGCTGTGCCAGGCACTGCCGCGGTGGGGGTGGTGTTTGTACACCAGCACCTGTGCTGACCTGTACATGAGGGCATCCTCCCCAGAGGGTGTAAAGCAGTGCAGATCTGCAGACCTGACACAAGGGAGCAGAGGAGTGCCAGATCCCAGGAGTAACACAAGGACACCACCACAGCCAGGAGAGAGGAAGTGATCACTTGTTGTCTGCTTTAGGGAGAACTTTACAAAGCTGAGGCTGTCCTGGAGTCTGAGCTGGGACCTCCTGCTCTCTGCTTGAGCTGTTCCCAGAGGCAGGTGTGTGGGACAGGCACCATGCAGTGTGAAGAGCAAGTGTGGGGTCCCAGTGGGAGAGGCCCTGCTGTAGCAGTTGAGGCAGGGTGGCAGAGGTTCCCTACATTCCTTTGTGTCTGTGAGGAGGAAATCAGAGGTAGTGCACCGTGCCCTGGCCCACAGGAACACAGCAGCTTGAATGGGCCATGCAGGATGACGTGCACAGCCCAGGGTAGGTGCTGGGGTCCTGCCTGAAGCTGGCAGTACCTGTGGCAGTCAGCAGAACCAGAGTGGAAGGAAGGTGTTTGTGGTGAGATGGTGGCAGGAGTGACACAGGTCCAAGCCCCACTGGAAGATGTGCTGGGAAGAGGAGTGCTGAATGGAGCTGAAGCCCAGTGTGGCCCAGTGAGCACTGTGAAGAGAGCCTGACCAGGCACATGGATCACACCTTGGCCTGTGGTTTCAGTCAGCCCTCAGAGGAGGGAAGGAGCCATGTGCCAAAACACAAGAGGCTGACCTTGCAAGGAGCAGAGCACTTTCAGGGCCTCCTGTGCAGGGTCTTGGGACAGCTGAGGGCACTAAAGGGACTTCAAGGCATCTCTCTGCATGAAGCTCAGGAAAGTATTGAACGTTGGGGCTACCAGCTTGGGCATCACTGGGAATGAAGGAACTGTGGAAGGAGATGGTGGGATGAAGCAGAATTAGGGAACTCTAGGATCTGCTCAGGGAAGGTCTCTCAGTCTTAAAGTGTAAGGCAAAAAGTTGACAAATGAGGAAACTTCCCATGGGAAGTGTCACCCACAGCATCACGATCCTGAAGGCTGGGGAACTAAATGCTAAATGGGAAAAGGGGAGAGGACCTGAGTCTGCAGGTGTCACACACAGCTGAACAGTGGCAGCATGACAGGGAGACAAAAGGCTGCCTGGCTCTGGGTGGTGCCCAGCAGTCCCAGCTGCCTTGCCAGCCAGGGAAGTTTTTGGCCATAAGGGTGGTGTAGCTGCTGTAGCTGCACCAGTGCCAGGGGAGCAGAGACCTCACGGAGCCACACAGCTCATAAGCAGCTCAGGGTGGTGCTGTCTGCTCGTCACTATGGTGACAGGGAACACACACTGTCCACTTGGGGGGTGTTGCAGCGTCTTGCGCTAGCCTGGAACTGCACGAGGGAAGCCTGTGTGCATCTCTGGCTGTGCCTGTCTGGGGGTGTGCAGGTCTGTGTCTGGGTGTGCCTGCCTGGGTGTCTAGGTCTGGGTGTGCACTTTTTAGTGTCCTTGTGGCAAGGCTGGATGCAGGTCTCCAGTGCTAGGGGAAGAGAAGGGAAGCAGCAGTGTGGGCGGTCTTGGGGTTGTGGGTGGAGGGAGGGGGTGTCCTCAGGGCAGTGCTTGGCACAGGACTCATGCTGGCATGTGAGTTCAGCATCCCTGTGCCCCAGATTCCCTTTAGAGGATGCCCAGGGATGCCTGGGGAGTGTGTGGGTGCCGTCTGCCAAGTGCAGGCAACTGTGGGGGTGTGCAGCCTCTTCCCCGGGCACTGAGAAGCAAGACAGTGCTGCTGTGGCTGTGCTGAGGCTGTCCCCCTGTGGGCAGTTACCCATGGGCAGCAGGCCAGGCCTGGTGTGAGGCCGGGCACAGGGCAGCAGGGAGGTACCCCAGCAGAGAAGGGCTGGGATAAACCTCCGCCCTGGATGGGGTGTGCTCAGTGGGCCGTGTCCCTGGGCGCGGGTGAGCCGTGTGCCCAGGCTGACAGCGCTGCTGCTTCATAGAGCCTGCGCTCCTCTCCTCTCCCTGATGGCCCCGGACTGCCCTCACCCAGGAGGAGCCGGGCGGGACGCCGCGGCACAGCCCCGAGGGGCTCCGGTGCGGGGCTGCCGGTGCGGGACCCTCACCTCGCTGCCCCGCTCTGCTTCCAGGAAAGCGCACGAAGAAGGGGATGGCCACGGCCAAGCAGCGGCTCGGCAAGATCCTGAAGATCCACCGGAACGGGAAGCTGCTGCTCTAGCGGCGGGCAGCCCGGCGGCGCCTGGCGCTGGGGCCACCACCACGGGAACCCCTTGGGACTTTCAGCGGTCGGAATGTACAGAATCCTGCTATAAATATTTTTTAATATAGATGTCCTTTCTCAGAGCGCTGAGAGTGACTAGCCGCAAAAAGTTCATACTAACCCCGGCTGCGGAGCAGGGGGCCGCTTCCCCCGGCACGGCACGGCACGGCACGGCCTTGCCTGGCCTCGGGCGGAGCCGCCCTTGGAGCAGCAGCGAGGCGAGGAGGCTCCGCTCCGGGCTGGGCGGGAAGCCGCCAGCAAAGCGGCAGCAGCGGCAGCGGCAGCGACGCGGGGAGGATCCGCTCCGGGCTGGGCGGGAAGCCGCCAGCAAAGCGGCAGCAGCGGCAGCAGCGGCAGCGAAGCGGGGAGGCTGCGCTCCGGGCCGGGCGGAAGCCTCCAGCAAAGCGGCAGCGGCAGCAGCGGCAGCGAAGCGGGGAGGCTGCGCTCCGGGCCGGGCGGGAAGCCTCCAGCAAAGCGGCAGCGGCAGCAGCGGCAGCGAAGCGGGGAGGCTGCGCTCCGGGCCGGGCGGGAAGCCTCCAGCAAAGCGGCAGCGGCGGCAGCGGCAGCGAAGCGGGGAGGCTGCGCTCCGGGCCGGGCGGGAAGCCTCCAGCAAAGCAGCGGCAGCGAAGCGGGGAGGCTGCGCTCCGGGCTGTGGCGGGAAGCCGCCGGCAAAGCGGCAGCGGCAGCAGCCACGCGGGGAGGCTCCGCTCCGGGCTGTGCCGCGGGTGCGGGCCGGAGCCGCCGGGGTGGGCTGTGGCGGTGGGCTGCGAGGAGGTGGTCGCGTTTCTCAGGCAACCCACCACCCCCCCGTCGCCCCGCGTAGCTGCGTTTCCCGAGGCATCCTTTTGCTAGAATGTAGCTTGTACATAGCTTTTGGATAACCACCACCGGTTTTTTTATAAGGGGAAGAGTCTCTCCGGGCGCCGCCCGCCGGTACCAGCTCTTTGCGTAACTTCTTGTACGAGGAGGGAAGACAAGTTATTTTACTAGCACCTTGTGGAGTGTTTTCCGTGTTTTGTGACGATGTAATTTATTAATGTTTGTAGCTTTTTATATTTGTACATTTCTTATGGGCTTTGTTTATATACACACATTACTGGGGCGCGGCGCCCGTGGGGAGCCAGAGCCACCCGCGGGGAACTAGACCCACCCGCGGGGAACCAGAGCCACCCGCGGGGAACCAGAGCTACCTGCGGGGAGCCAGAGCCGCCCGCGGCCGGGTCCCGGGTCCCGAGGGGCCGCCGCTGGCCAGGGCGTCGTGCCGGCTTTTTTTATTCTGATTATTATTAGTAGTATTATTATTATTATTTCCCGCGACATGTACATTTCTAACAAAGTTTATCGTGGCTATCTATCGACGACGGTGTTTTATTTACTGATTCATATCCAATGCTCTTGTATCGAGTTCACGAAATCTAAGTAAACTTAGAGCAAAGTTCAAACAAAAAAAAAAAAAACCGAGAAAAAAGAAAGCAAAGTAAAACTATTTCAGGTTTTGTACACAACTGCCTGGTTCTGGCCTTTTTGTGGGGTTGGCAAGGGGCTAGAGGTGGGGGGCGAGGAGGGGGGAGCAGCGGTAGCTGCAAGGTCCCTCCGGGTGGAGAGGAGGAGGAGAGGACAGGGACCCACAGCAGGGGAAGGAGGGCAGGCAGCCCAGCACGGTGCTCTGCCTGGTCAGCCTCAGCAGGAGCTCCACTGCAAGCACTCCCCAGGGGGCTCAGCCAGTGCCCTGTCTGCTGCCCAAAGCCCTTGCTTGCTCTAACACAAGAAGCCCTGGCTAATTTGGCATGCCCTTGAGTGTCCTTGTGAGATACCCCACAGTCCATCCAGACATGTCTGCCCACCATCCCTCACTGCTCCCATCATCCACCTGCACTGGGCAAGCACATACACTATACACTTGTTTCCCTCTGCTTCCCCCTTGCACCCGGGAGGTGACCAGGTGCTACAGGCTTTCCTCTTGTCCATCGTGGAAGCATCTGCTGTCTCACACCGACCTTGAGCCAGGTAGACCCTCCTGCCCCTAAGGCCATTTTCCAAACGCTCCTTGGTCTTCACGAGAGACTGAGCAGGACAGCCAGAGCCATGCAGCCACTGCTGCTCCTGCAGTGCTAACACAAGGCCATTCACATCTCCCACACCTAGGCTGCTGCCTGGCACTCGGCCAGATCATGCTGGCAGTGGCATGAGCCAAGCACACAGCCCTACTTCATCCCTCTTCTGACAGCCCAGCCCCAGCAGGCTCAAGGTTAGTGTGGCAGAGTCCTCTCCCTAGAGGCAAGCATCTTGCAGCACCTGACCCCAGTCATGCTGTGCTTCCTTGCCAGGTGACAATGACACCATGGGGTGTGGCCAAGAAGGCCAATGGCATCCTAGCCTGCATCAGCGAGTGTGGCCAGCAGGAGCAGGGAAGTCATTCTGCCCTGTACTCAGCACTGGTTAGGCCACACCTTGAGTCCTGTGTCCAGTTCTGGGCTCCTCAGTTTAAGAAGGACATCGAGACACTTGAAGGTGTCCAGAGAAGGTCAACGAGGCTGGGGAGGGGTCTGGAGCGCAGCCCTGTGAGGAGAGGCTGAGGGAGCTGGGGTTGCTTAGCCTGGAGAAGAGGAGGCTCAGGGGAGATCTTACTGCTCTCTACAACTACTTGAAGGGAGGTTGTAGCCAGGCAACCAGCAACCAACACCAGAACAAGAGGACACAGTCTCAAGCTGTGCAGGGGGAAGTTTATGTTTGATCTTAGAAGTTCTTCACAGACAGAGAGATTGCCCTTGGAATGTGCTGCCCAGGGAGGGGGTGGGGTTGATGTCCCTGGAGGTGTTTAAGAAGAGCCTGGGTGAGGCACTCATTGCCATGGTCTGGTTGATTAGTTAGGGTTGGGTGGTCTGTTGGACTTGATCTTGGAGGTCTCTTCCAACCTGGGTGATTCTGTGATTCTTCACACAGAGTGCCTTT
The DNA here is from genome assembly GCA_033816785.1 of Picus viridis. Lineage (NCBI taxonomy): Eukaryota > Metazoa > Chordata > Aves > Piciformes > Picidae > Picus > Picus viridis. The sequence continues at coordinate 19,693,015 of CM066592.1, forward strand.
AGATGCAGCTTCCCTATAGGTAGCTGTTGAAAGAGAAGAGGCCAAGGTGCTGCTGAGGGACTGCTGCCTTTTTGGGAGGGCTTGCCTCTGAGTTGCCCACACCATGAGTGTGTGCTGGGGCCCTGATGCACAGCAGGCAGCTGCAAAGGCAAAGGCTGTGTGTGCTCAAGGGAAGAGATGGTTGCCTGGTGCTGCCTGCACTGCGAGGCACTGCAGAGCTCCTCCTGGTAGATGCTGTCAGCTTCCAAAGCAGCTGGCCAGTGGTGAGATGTGGTTGGTGGATGAAGGCAATGGTGAGATGTGGTCAGTGGATGAGGGCAATGTTGAGATGTGGTCAGTGGATGAGGGCAATGTTGAGATGTGGTCAGTGGATGAAGGCAATGGTGAGATGTGGTCAGTGGATGAAGGCAATGGTGAGATGTGGTCAGTGGATGAGGGCAATGTTGAGGTGTGGTCAGTGGATGAGGGCAATGGTGAGATGTGGTCAGTGGATGAAGGCAATGGTAAGATGTGGTCAGTGGGCTTCAGGGAGACCTTAGGGCAACCTTCCAGTACCTAAAGGGGCTGCAGGAGAGTTGGGAAGGGACTTCTTGCAAGAGCTTGTAGTGACAGGGCAAGGAGCAATGGCTTTAAACTAGGGCAGGGTGGATTTGCATTGGGCTTTGGGGTGAAGGTCTTTACTATGAGGGTGTGGAGACACCGGAACAGGTTGCCCACCTCCAACAAGTCCTGGAACAGGTGGGTGCCCACCTGCACGTGTGACAGATCAGGAGCATGATGTTTGCTGACTGCAAACTCCTGCCTTGGTGCAGGCGCTGGCAGAAGCGCTGCAGCATGGCCACGAGAGGCTGTGTGCTGCTAGGCAGGTGAGCAGCAGCTCCCTTGCTGGATGCTGCCTTCCCAGTGATGCCATGGAGCAGTGTTCCTGAGGCTTTTCATGGAATCATAGAATTGGTTTGGTTGGAAGAGACCTCCAAGATCATCCAGTCCAACCCTCAACCCAGTACCACCATGGCCACCAAACCACATCCCCAAGTGCCATGGCCACGGGTTTCTGGAACACCTCCAGGGATGGGAACTCCACCACCTCCCTGGGCAGCCTGTGCCAGTCCCTGACCACTCTTGCAGCAAAGAAATTTTTCCTAATCTCCAACCTGAACCTCTCTTGGCACAACTTGAGGCCACTTCCTCTTGTCCTGTCACTTGTCACATGTGAAAAGAGACCAACCCCCATCTGGCTCCAGCCTCCTTTGAGGTAGTTGTAAGAGGTCTCCCCTCAGCCTCCTCTTCTGAGGGCTAAACACCCCCAGCTCCCTCAGCTGCTCCTCCCCAGCCCTGCTCTCCAGACCCTTCCCCAGCTTGGTTGCCCTTCTCTGGACCTGCTCCAGCCCCTCAGTGTCCTTCTTGGAGCAGGAGTCCCCAGACTGATGTCAGGTGTGGCCTCACCTTGTTCCTCCTCACCAATGCCAAGCCATGCAGCACGCTGTGGTGGGCGATGTCAGCCTATGGTGCTGCAGGTGCCCATGGTGCTGCAGGTGCCCATGAGCGCTGCAGCTGCAGGTGGTGCTGCAGGTGCAGGTGGTGCTGCAGGTGCCCACGTCATGGATGTGCCCTGCGGCCGCCGACTGCCGCCAGCGCCGGGCGCGGAGGTGCGTGGGGGCGGGTCCCGCAGAGGCCTGGCAGGGCCGGCAGTAGCAGCCCTTCACCGGCAGGGGGCATGCCTGGCTCAGGAACGGCCGCAGCCTGAGCGCCGGGAGCGGTGGGCGAGGACTGGCACCGCCTGGGGCTGGGCTGGCACCGCCCGGGGCTCGGCGGCACCTGCGGCCTTTGCCAGCTTCCTTGCAGCTCTGGGAAGGGCCTGCGAGTCGCTGCGGTGTGCACCTGCCCGCAGCCCCGGGAGGCCACTGCAAGTCTGCAGTCCAGGCCGTGCAGAAAGCCCCCTCAGAATCATAGAGTCACAGAATGGGCTGGGCTGGAACGAACCTCCGGAGCTCATCCAGTCCAAACCCTCTGCAGACATCAAGGACAACCTCCACGATCAGGTTGCCCAGAGCCCTGTCGAGCCAGGAATAATGACAGAGCTTAGATGCTTCAGTCCAGAGGACTCTGCAGTGATAGGCTGGGGCAGAGCTGCAGCTACCATCCAGGGACATGAGCTGCCAGCTGCTGCAGAGAACCACAGAACGTTTGGGTTGGAAGGGACCTCCAGAGATCATCCAGTCCAACCCCCTGCCAGAGCAGGGTCACCTAGAACATATCACACAGGAACACATCCAGGTAGGTTGTGAAAGTCTCCAGAGGAGGAGACTCCACAAACCCCCTGGGCAGCCTGCTCCAGGGCTCCAGCACCCTCACACCAGACAAGTTTCTCCTCAAGTTGAGGTGAAATCTCCTGGGTTCCAGCTTGTACCTGTTGTTCTTTGTCCTGTCACTGGGCAACACCAAACAGAGCCTGGCCCCTTCATCCTGACCCCCACCCCTCAGCTATTGATAGACATTGATCAGATCCCCTCTCAGCCTTCTCTTCTCCACACTAAACACCCCCAGGGCTCTCAGCCTCTCTTCACAGCAGAGATGTTGCAGTCCCTTCATCAGTCCAACAGAAGCTCATGGCTTCTGTTGGACTCTCTCCAGCAGGTCTCTGTCTGTCCTGAACTGGGGAGCCCAGAACTGGACACAGGATTGCAGCTGTGGTCTCAGCAGGGCAGAGCAGAGTGGCAGCAGAACCTCCCCAGCCCTGCTGGCCACACTTTTCTTGCTGTACCCCAGGATCCCATTGTCTCTCTTGCCCACAGGGGCACATTGCTGTCCCATGCAGAACTTGCTGCCCACCAGCATTCCAAGGTCTTTCTCCATGTCCTGCACCATGTTCAGCAGGACAAGCTCTAGTCTGTGCTGGTGCTTGGTGTTGTTCCTCTCCAGGTGCGGGACCCTGCCCTTGTCCTGATTGAGCTTCATAAGGTTCCTCTCACCCAGCTCTCAGCCTGTCCAGGTCTCACTGGATGGCAGCACAGCCTGACGGGTGTCAGCCACCCCCCTACCCCTCCAGTCTGATATCATCAACAAACTTTCTGAGGGTCCATCAAGGTTATTGGTGAAGATATTGAACAAGACTGGACCCATTCCTGACCCCAGGGAACACCACAGGGCACACATTTGGGCTCCCCCTGTTTCTGTCTTTCAACTGGCAAGAATCCTTCAGCAGGGGATATTTGGCACAGCCCCACACGAACCTCCCAGACCTTGCACTCAGTTTTCCCGTGTGGCTGGAGCAGGCTGTGCCCTGGCTGCAGGGCAGATGCTGGCCCTCAGGGCAGTGGCACGGTGCCACCCTGCAGCCACTGCTCCTTCCATCGCCATCCAGCAGAGGTCTGCAGCGCTCCCAGCAGAGCTTGCAGCCTTGCTGCAACAGTTTGGGAGGTGTTTGCTGCCTGTCACAGGAGAGAGCCTGCTTCTCCTCTTCTCCTCCAAGTGTCATAATGTGGTGGGTTGAAATTCCTCCCCCAACACCAAGCTGCCAGCTCAGCTGGAAGCAAATGAAGCTGCATTTCCAAGCAGCACTACACCCTGAATATGAAATGCAATGTACAAACCGTACAACATGTACAAACTATCCAGTGGGTGCAGGTATTTACAGTCTGTAAACAACACAGGAACCCCCTGGGCAAAACCAGGGGGCTACCAACAGCTTCCTCCTCCTCTCCCCCTTCCCCCTGTACGTGGGACAAGAGAAGGAAAGGAGAAAAGCAGAGAGTAGTTACTTAGCCACGACAAAGAAACACAGCCAAGGTCAGCAAGCCAGCAGAGGCCACCAGCTGGTATCTGCTAGAGTGAAGAAGCCAAAAAGAGAGAGGGTTGACACAGCTCACCTTCTGTTAGTCCCCAGACCACTGGGATTCTTTAGACCTTATCATCAGTTTCACATCCAAGGGTAATTCATTTGCATTCTGTCACTTTCTCTTCAAGGTCTGTGGAATATTTTCCTAGGCACAGCCTGAAACTGCCACACGTGGTCATCAGGAACTGGATTTCCTTCTGCATCCAGGCTGCTGGGAAGCTCCACTTGGAGACCCGTTTTGAGGTCACCCTTCTGTCAGACTTTGCCTCTTGCCCCCAGCTCACTGCAGTTGCTCAGCACCCTCCATGGCCACGGGCAGGAAGGGCTCAGCTGGCTCCCAGCTCACCCCATGCCCACAGCTCTTTGCAGCCCATGAGTCTCTCTCTCACCTTCAGCTCCCTCAAAGGAATCATTGGCAGCCACTTCATGACAAGGAGGCTTTGTGTTTGCACAGTCACTTTTGGGCCACTCACTCCAAGAAGGACGTTGAGGGGCTGGAGCAGAGCCAGAGAAGGGCAGTGAAGGTGGGGAAGGGTCTAGAGAACAGGGCTGGAGAGGAGCAGATGAGGGACCTGGAGGTGTTCAGTCTGGAGAAGAGGAGGCTGAGGGGAGACCTCATTGCTCTCTACAGCTCCCCGAGAGGAGGCTGGAGCTGGGTGGGGGTTGGTCTCTTATCCCAGGAGCAAGTGAAAGTCTCATGAGACTTTGGCACAGGCTGCCCAGGGAGGTGGTGGAGGTTTTGAACACCATGGAGGTGTTCAAAACCCATTTAGATGTGGCACTCTGGGACATGGTCTTGTGGTCCTGGAGGTGCTGGGTATAAGGTTGGAATGGATGGTCTTAGAAGTCTTTTCCAACCTTAATGATTCTATGATTTGCCCTTTTAAAAGCTCTCCTTGGCAGTCCAAGGAAAACTCAGTGCACCCTTCCTGAGCTCCCCAGGGCAGCTTTGGCTCAGCTCCTCACAGTGGCCTGCATGACAGCCTCATGCCCATACCATAGGAGTGTTCAGCTTTCATTTCTTGCCCTTAGCTAGGACAGAGCAGTGGGCACCACAGGGCCAGACCCCTAGGTTCCAGCTGTGGCCAGACCCCAGGGTTCCAGCACTGCAGGGCCAGAGCCCTGGCTTCCAGCTGTGGCCAGACCCCTGGGTTCCAGCACTGCAGGGCCAAGCCCCTGGGTTCCAGCTCGGGCCAGACCTCAGCTCTTTTGCAGGTGTTGCTGCATGGTCACAGGAAGCCTCTTGTCACTTCATGGAGCCCCTGGACTCGTGCTGCACACAGGTGTGCAGGGCCTGCTCATGGGGATGGCTCAGGCAGGCAGCACAGCCTCTCTGTGTTGGTTCCCTCAACGCAAGCAGAGGACTCCCAGCACAAAGCCATTGCTGTGGTCCCTCCCACACATCTTTGCACTACTGGCAGCTCTGATCTTGCAGGGCATTTAGTTCCTCTGCATTTGTGGTGGGAAAGAAATGACCCTTTCCCAGAGCTGGATTCCTCTTTAGAGTGCTGCTGCTCACAGACCTGCTGAGAAGTCTCCAACCCCTAACATTCATAGAGTCATGGAATGCTGTGTGTTGGAAAGGACCTTCAAAGTCATCTAGTCCAACAGCACTGCAGTCAGCAGGGACATCTTCAGCTAGATCAGGTTGCTCAGAGCCCCATCAACCCTGGCTTGGAATGTTTCCAGGGCTGGAGCATCTACTGCCTCTCTGGTCAACCTGTGCCAGCATTTCACCACTCTCAGCAGAAAATATTTCTTCCTCCTCTCCAGTCTTATATCTCCCTTTTAGTTTCAAACCATCACCCCTTGTCATGTTGCAAAAGACCCTGTCTGAAAGTCTGTCCCCAGCTTCCTTATACACTGAAAGGCTGCAATATGCCCTCCCCAAAGCTTTCTCTTCTCCACTCTTTCCCTTCCTTTCCTCTCTGCCTTTTCTCTTTGTTTTGCAGCACCAAGCTGCAGCTCCAGCCCCCGGCAGCCCCTTGTTTGCTAGCAGGCTGAACACAGGAGGTGCTGCTGTGCAGCAACATCTTGCAGAAGCTCAGAAAGCAGCAGGTGCAGTGCCACACAGCAGGTGAGGATGAGGCACCTTGTGTGACCAAGGTGCAGGCTGGGCAAATAATCACAGAGTGGTAGGGGCTGGAAGGGAGCTTCAGAGATCATCCAGTCCAACCCCCTGCCAGAGCAGGGTTACCCAGGGCAGTCCACACAGGAATGCATCCAGGTGGCTTGGAAAGTCTCTCTACAACCTCTCTGGGCAGCCTGCTCCAGACCTCCAGCACCCTCACACCAAAGTTTCTCCTCATGTTGAGGTGAAGTCTTCCCTGCTCCAGTTTGTCTCCACTGTTCCTTATCTTATTGCTGTGCACCACCCAAAAGAGCTTGGCCCCCTCCACTTGACACCTACCCCTCAGCTATTGATAGATATCGAGCAGAACCCCCTCTCAGCCGTCTCCTCTCAAGCAGAGCATGGCTCCTCACAGCAGGCTGTGTCTGCAGGGCTTTGCCTTGGGGAATGGCCAACAATCCCTGACCTGTTTTGTCCTGGGACAGCTTCATCCCTTGTGGCATGGCTGTTGCGGTGGGCAGAGCAGGCTGGGGCAGCGTCATCTGGTGATGGATGAGCAGAGTGCTGGAGAGGTGCTTGACACAGCAGTGGCAGAGCTGCTCTGTCAATGTCATGGGAGCCATTAGATGGATTAAGTGCCTCTCTTTCTGTGGGCAGCCAGGGAGGGCTTTCCTCAAATTGCACCTGATAAGCTCCCAGGTAAACCACTCAACACACAGTGGCATCATTTTTCTTGCCGTACCTCCAGTTCACAAGTCTGAGATCTGCAGTGACTTTGCTCTCTCGGGCAAGTTGTGTCCTGAAGAGCTGCAGCTGGATTAGGAGACTGCTGCCTGGCAGTCACCTGTGGGAAGTGAATGAGAAAACCCTGGGCAGAGCTGCTCAGGTCTGAGCCAGCTCAGCCAGCCCAGGCTTGCAGGGCCTCCCTCTCTTGCTCAGCTCCGGGGAGCAGCTTCCCTCCGCAGCTGCTGCAGGCTCCTTGGCCGGCCTGGGGCAGACTCCAGTGAGCCCTGAGGCAAAGCAAAGGAAGGGAGCCTGCTGTGTGCTGCCTGGCTCAACAGCAGGGCTTGTCCCAGGCTGGCAGGCTGGAAGCAGGCAGATACTCCCAGGCTGGCCAGGGATCTGCTGTGGAATCAGAGAATCACAGAGAGGGGGGTGGTGATGGTGGAGATCCTCTGCAGGTCACCCAGGATCACATCCAGGTGACTTTGGAATCTCTCCAGCTAAGGAGATTCCACAACCTCTCTGGGCAGCCTGCTCAGGGTTCCAGCAGCCTCACACCAAAGAAGTTTTTCCTATGTCCAGGTGGAACCTCCTGGGTTCCAGTTTGTACCCCTTGCCCCTGGGCACCACTGACAGGAGTCTGGCCCCAGCCTCTTGCTCCCCACCCTTTAGCCCTCTGCTGAGCATTGCTCAGATCCCCTCTGGGGCTGCTCTTCTCTAGGCTCAACAGCCCCAGGGCTCTCAGCCTTTGCTCCTCTCAGAGGTGCTCCAGGCCCCTCAACATCAGCAAAGCTGATCCTTTGCCAGTCAATGGGCTTTATTCTTCCCATTGCTAGAGAACCCTGAAGGTGAGCCCCTGGAGGAGTGACACAGCTTCACCCATTAGCTGCTGGGGGTGACTGGTGTGATTCTGTGCAGCTTCACCCTCCTGTGTCACACAGCTCTCCACCGTGAGGGTTGGGTGAGCCCCAGCTTGCTTTCCCTGGGCTCCTTGCACTTGCTGGCAGCAGGAACTCCTCTCCACTGGCCGTTTTCCCCCTATTTTCTTTGCTGAAAAGCAAACGTCAGCAGTCACAGCCACACAGCAGCTTGATTTTATTGCTGTCATAAAGCATATTTGCTGGGTTGGTTTGGGAAACAAACCCCTTTGCAGAGTGTGGAGTTTCAGATGCCTCAGCCCAGAGGCAGAAAGGGAAGGAGGGCTGAATGTTTGGCTATAAATTTGTGGGGGCAGACCATAAGCAGCACAAGAGGTACAATAAAAACTGCACTAGTGCCATATGGTTTGTGTGTCCCTTGCCCAGGGTTAGAGACTGGAACAGCTCCTTTCAGCATCCTTCCTTAATCCCAGCTCCCCAGCCTCCTTGCTCTGCCTCCGAAGGTGCAAACTCGACCTTCTCTCCGGGGATACAATCTGAAGCTCGCCGTAAGAACGAGATCTCACTTGCGGAGCCGCAGCCTGCTCCCTCCCCGTCGCTGTGTGGCCCCTGGGAAGCCGAGGGAAGCCAGAGGCGCTCCAGACCTGGAGTGCTGCCTTTGTGCGGAGCTTTTGTTCCCCGCATTCCAGCGGCTCTGCCCTGTCACAGCTGATAACAGCTCCGCAGCCCCCTGAAAGAGAGCTGTCAGAGCTCAGCGCGCCTCGGCTTACGGCGAGCAGAGGCTATTAGCGAGCTCCTTATCTCCAGCAGCTCTCGCCCAAACCCTTCCCCGTCCCGCGCTCGGCGTAAGCGGCGATGACAACTCCTTGACAGATGCCGGTGAGAAGAGAATAAAGATGCTGTGGCTTCAGACCATCTGCAGGGATTAAACCTTCATCACGTTAGGTGACTTTTCTGCTCCTGAGACAAAGGGAGCTTTGCTTTTTCTCTCTCTAGGCACCTCAGGTTCTCCCTGCCGCTGTTTCACTGCCAGACACTTTCCTCCCAGCTCGTCTGCACCACCCTCAGCTGGCTTCTTGCCCCTCCAACCCCCAGGCAGATTTAATCCGTGATGCTCATTAGCACCCTGCTAAATATCCAGCTGCAGACTTCTGCCTGATCCAGGGCTGTGTCTGGAAGGTGCTGGTTGGTGCTGAGGCCACCAGCTTCCAGCACTGGAGAAAGCCTGCACCGGCCACAGCTGTCCCAAGAGAAAGTAGCTCTGCTTTGTGCTGTGGGACCTGAAGAGTCACAGCTCCTCAGGAGCTTCTGAGCTAGGTGCAGATGGAAGGAGATCCTGGGAATCACCAAGAACTCTGTGGCTGTTTCCTGCACAATGTCACAAACAGGACTTGAGGAACAGAAAGGAAAAGTTGATTTTAAAGATGAGACAATACTAAGGCTGGGGTTTGGTTGTTTGGCCACTGCTTAAAATGCTGCAGGAAATGAAACACATCCAGGCCAAGCAAGTTAACTCCAAAGGAGAAGCCCAGCTCTTCGTTATCAGCCTGTTTGAGCTGGGAACGGTAGCCTGTGAGGAGGGAACACATCAGCTGGGGCCTGGTTACTGGTGGTGGCTCCTCTGAGGAGCATGACTCAGTCCTGGTGCCTGGCACTTCTCACAGCACTGTGCCCTGCCCCCTTGCTGCAGTCCCATTCCCTCTGAGCTCCCAGTGACCACTCTGCACATTCATTCCTTCCAGAGCCCTGCTGAGTGTTTTTCAGGCGGGACCAGCCGTGTGGGAGGCTGGATCCCTGCAGGTCCCAGCTGGGTAGGCAGCACAGCCGTGCGGGCAGGGGGTGCTGTGCTGGATGTGCTGCTGCTGGCCCTGCAGATGTCCTGATCGTGCCCTGCTGGCTGCACACTCACCCTCACACCGGCAGCAGCACACGAGGCCTGAGGAGTTCTCCTGCTGAGCAGTTGTGGTGCACTTTCCAAGTGCACTTCCAGCAAGAAACAGCTACAAAGTGTCCTCTTGGTGCAGCCCAAGAAGCCTTCACGTTCCAGAGCTGTCCTGGCTCTGTGTTTAGTGCTCTTTTCTTGAAGATTATTTTAGGAACAATTTCTTTGCTGCAGGAGTGGTCAGGGGCTGGCACAGGCTGCCCAGGGAGGTGGTGGAGTCCCCATCCCTGGAGGTGTTGAAGAAACCTGTGCCCATGGCACCTGGGGACAGGGTTTAGTGGCCATGGTGGGGTTGGGCTGATGGCTGGACTCAGTGATCTCAGAGAGCTTTTCAACCCAAACAATCTGGTGAATCTATGATTCTCTGAACGTGGCCCTTGTCCTCTCTCTTTAGGTGCCAAGGAGAAGTACAATTGCTGTGCTTGTAGACTGTCAGAGCCCCAGAATGGCTTTTCACAGGGCATGATATGAGAACAATGAAGCAATCTGTCTGCTGGGGGTGCAGTCATGCTGAGCATGGTGGCAGAATCCCCTCCCTGTGCTGCTGCTCTCCCTGCTCTGGATGCAGCCCAGGATGTGGTCAGCCTGCTGGGCTCGACCAGCTGACATCCCCGAGTCATTCTCCTTAAGACTGCTCTCCTCTTCTTCACTGCATAGTCAGCAAGGACAAGGAATCAGCCTCTACTGGTGTTATTTCTTGTCAGCAGCAATTTCTTTTATGCAGAAGCCAAGGGAGCTTCTTCCTGAGAGCTGCCTCCACCCTGGCCCTAGGTGGTCAGTATCTGCTTGGCCAGGTGAGGCACTTAGCACACACACTTGTGGCCTGGGAAGTGACATTAATGCTGTGTCCAGCACAGACCTGCATAGCTGTCATGAAAGAGACCCTGCTGCACTGGCACTCCTCCAGCACAGGCATCCTCCCCTGCTGACACATTGGGCTGGGTGAGATGAATCTTGGCCCAGCTCATTCTGTGTGCAGGCTAGCAAGACACAGTGATTAGGAGGCATCCTCTTGGAAACCTGTGTGGAGTTTGGCTTTAGGCCAATGTGCACCTAGTCACTGGAGCCAGCTGGGCTTTGGCTGCAGCCCCTCTGCATGGCTCCAGGGAGGGAGTTCAGAGCTCAGATCTACCTGCAGGGTGACGACACAAATGACACTGCTTCTGAAATGTGATTTTCCACAGCAGGGAATAGAGTGAGAAACCTAGAATGGCTGGGGGGTGTGTGTGTGTGTGTGTGTGTGTGTGTGTGTGTGTGTGTGTGTGTGTGTGATAGAATCACTTCCTTTGGAGAATACCTTTAAGATCATCCACTCCAACCCAGTTCTGCCAAGGCTGCTGCTCAGCCATGGCCCTCAGCATGGCTGCCTCTGAAACACTTCCAGGGATGGGGATTCAACCTCCTCCCTGGGCAGCCTGTGCCAGGCTCTGAGAAGCCTTTCAGTCAGGAAGTTTCTTCTGATGTCCAACCTCAACTTTCCCTGGAGCAGCTTGAGGCCATTTCCTCTCATCCTGTAGCTTGTTACCTGAGAGAAGAGCCCAAGCCCCACCTGGCTCCAGCCTCCTCTCGGGGAGCTGCAGAGAGCAATGAGGTCTCCCTCAGCCTCCCCTTCTCCACACTCAACACCCCCAGCTCCCTCAGCTGCTCCTCCCCAGCCCTCTTTTCCAGACCCTTCCCCAGCTTCATTGCCCTTCTCTGGTCCTGCTCCAGCCCTCAGTGTCCTCCTTGGAGTGAGGGCTCCAAAACTGAGCCCAGCACTCAGTATGGCTTCACCAGTGCTGAGCACAGGGGCACGATCCCTGCCCTGCCGCTGCTGCCACACCATTGCTGAGCCAGGCCAGGCTGCTGGTGGCCTCCTTGGCCACCTGGGCACACTGCTTGCTGGCTCATCTTCAGGCTGTAACCATAGAACTGTTTTGGTTGGGAGAGCCCTTCCAGATCATCAGATCCAACCCTTAGCCCAGCGCTGCCAGGTCTCCACAGAACCACGGCCCTCAGCACCACATCTCCACAGCTTGGAAACCCCTCCGGGGATGGGGACTCCACCACTGCCCTGGGCAGCCTGGGCCAGGGCTTGACCACTCTTTGGGGCAGAAATTCAAGGTATGGCTTTGCCTGTAGCTGGATTCCTTTCCCCATTTGTGTGTGTGTGTGTGTGTTTATATCTATGCAAAGCAAACTACCCTTAGCCACACTCATAGCTAAAAGCCATGCTTGAGCTTCTTAGTCACTGCCGGGGCTGTTAGCGGCTGTTACTCATAACACAGCCCCACAGGACTCTGGATCTTAATCTCCTTTTGTGGTATAAAATGGTCCAAACAGCTGCTAAATGGAACAAAAGTGTAATCCATCAGGATCAGGTTGAATAAACATAAACATCCCCTTTCCTCGCAGGCAAACATGGCACAGGCTCAGCAGTGCGCACTCACCCTCAGGATGATGCTCCCAGAACTCTAGCAGGGTGGAAAACAGGGCTGCCAGCCTGACCCTGGCACTCTGCTTTGGGCAGTCTGGGGGATGAGAGAGTGTCTACAGTAAGGGGACTCTCCTAGTGGGTGAGGGAAGGGCTGAGGGCATGGTCTACCTGGACTTTAGAAAAGCCTTTGACTCTGTCTCCACCACCACTCTCCCTCAGAAACTCCTGGCACAGGGCTTGGCTCCGTGCCCTCTGCACTGGGTAAAACCTGCCTGATGGCCAGGCCCAAAGAGTGGAGGGGAATGGAGTTGCACCTGGCTGGTGCCAGTCACCAGGGGTGTGCCCCAGGGCTCAGCACTGGGGCCTGGCCCCCTTCGTGTCTGTGGCAATGATCTGGGTGAGGGCACTGAGTGCACCCTGGGTGAGCTTGCAGATGGCACCAAGCTGGGTGGCTGTGTCCAGCTGCTGGAGGGTCGGGAAGCTTCACAGCAGGATCTGGACAGGTGTGCCCCATGGGCCAAGGCTCACTGGATGAAGCTCAACAAGGCCAAGTGCCAGGTCCTGCACCTGGGTCACAAGCACCCCATGGGGAGCTACAGGCTTGGGGATGTGTGCTTGGAAAGCTGCAACTCAGAGAGGGACCTGGGGGTGTTGGTTGGCAGTCACTGACCAGGAGCCAGCAGTGCCCAGGGGGCCAAGAAAGCCAATGGCAGCCTGGCTTGGGTCAGAAGCAGGGTGGGCAGCAGGGCCAGGAGGTGACCAAACCCCTGTGCTCAGCACTGGGGAGGCCACACCTCGAGTGCTGTGCTCAGCTCTGGGCCCTCACTGCAGGAAGGACATTGAGGGGCTGGAGCCTGTCCAGAGCAGGGCAGCCAGGCTGCAGAAGGGCCTGGAGCCCCTGGGCTAGAGGAGGGGCTGAGGGAGCTGGGGGTGTTCAGGCTGCAGAAGAGGAGGCTGAGGGAGACCTCCTTGCTCTCTACAGCTCCCTGAAGGGAGGTTGCAGTGAGGAGGGGACAGCCTCTGCTCCTTGGTGGCAAGGGGCAGGAGCAGAGGCAATGGTTCCAAGCTGCCCCAGGGGAGGTTCAGGCTGGATGCTAGGAAATATTCCTGCCCTGGAAGGGCTCTCAGACATTGGAATGTTCTGCCCAGGGCAGTGCTGGAGTCCCCATCCCTGGGGGTGTTCAAGCAGTGTGGAGCTGGTGCTTAGGGACATGGTTTAGTGCTGAGCCTGCAGTGCTGGCTGGAGGGTTGGCCTGGCTGAGCTTGGAGGGCTCTTCCAGCCAAAGCCATTCTGAGATTCTGTGTCTGTACTTTCTGAGGAGCTGAAGGCTGGGAAAGAAGAATTTGTGAGTGCCACAGGCTGTGAGTGCTGCTGTGGGCAGTGCAATGGCTTCAGAGTGGAAGAAGCTGGATTTAAATCAGACATTAGGAGGAAACTCTTCACCACAAGGGTGGTGAGACGTGGGAACAGGCTGCCCAGGGAAGGTGTGGAGGCTCCAAGCCTGGGGAGTGCTCCAAGCCAGACTGGATGGGGCCTTGAGCAAGCTGGGCTAGTAGGGGGTGTCCCTGCCTGTGGCTGGGGATTTGAGCTTGAGGTCCCTTCCAACCCAAACCATTCTGTGATTTCCCATCCCCAGTGCTGGCTCCCCAGCTGCTTGTGCCTGCTCAGGAGAGCTCTTTGCAGCTGTCCAGGGCGCGAGAGGAGTATCTCAGCCACAGCTGCACCAGAAGAGAGCGTTCCTTGCACCTGCTGCACAAGAAGGCACACGTCACCACTCTCCCCATGAGGTACAGCAGGAGAGTGGCCAGAGGGCCCACTGTGATCCTTGAGCCAAGTGAAGGGGACCCCAGCTGAGCACCTGGAGCTCAGCACCACAGCTCAGCTGGGCTTTTGGGGAGAGTCTAGTGCCTTTCTACCTTGCAGCCACTACTGCCCTGCCCCACCAGCATGGCATTCTATCTGTCCTTGGACAATGTGACACATTTCTGAGGGAAAGGATCATTTTAGGTGACAAAAATGAGAAGTGGAAGCTGTTGGCATGAGGATCCTCCAGACACCACACTGCCAGCTTCCTCTTGAGCCCCTTCCTCTGTAGTGGCAGGGCCTGCATGGTCCCCAGCAGCTTGGAGATGACCATGACTGGAGGAAGAGGAAGGATCAGAAAAGTCTGGCTTTAAGAAGCAGAAATTCTTTGCCTGATTGAATTTGAAAGGTATAAACCTGAAACTAATCAGGGGAAGGTTTCTGCCTTTGAGGTGTGCAGCTATTGGGACACACAGGCAGCCCTGCTGAGCTCAGGGCCAAAGCCAACAGCAAGCAGTCAGCAGGCAAAGCCCCCTGGCTGGCAGGCTGGGGTAGGAGGGATGAGGTCATGTTTGTCAGCCCCATCCCAGCAGGTCTGCTGTGCTCTGTACCTCTGCAGAGAGAGAATAAAAATGGCTCTAGAGATGGCTCAGAAACAGAGAAGCCAAGAAGTGATAGTGAGCTGGGGCCAGACTCCAGAGCCTGGGGATCTGCTGGGCCAAACACTGAGCTGGGGCCAGACTCCAGAGCCTGGGGATCTGCTGGGCCAAACACTGAGCTGGGGCCAGATTCCAGAGCCTGGGGATCTGCTGGGCCAAACACTGAGCTGGGGCCAGACTCCAGAGCCTGGGGATCTGCTGGGCCAAACACTGAGCTGGGGACTGAGAAAAGCACTGAACCTGGAGAAGAAGCTTCTGCCTCTACTCACAGATAAGTGATGCTTGATCAGTCACCCTGAGTCCCTGTCTCCTTCTGCAGGTGCAGGCAGCTGCAAGGAGGAGGCAGGAGCTCAGGGCCAGGCTGTCCCACAGGGTGGTTGCCACAGAAGCTTTCATCACCTTTCCTCCCACAGCAGAACTCCAGCCCAGCCTGCTGCACTGCCCATGGGTTGCATCCAGCTCTCCAGGCAGGAACAGAACCCAAGGCTTTGTGGCTCTCCTCTCTGTGTCAATTACTAAGAGGCCATGAGAGGGGTAAGCAATGGGGTTGTTCAGTCTGGAGAAGAGGAGGCTGAGGGAGACCTCCTTGCTCTCTACAGCTCCCTGAGAGGAGGCTGCAGTGAGGTGGGGGTTGGGCCCTTCTCCCTAGAGCCGGGTGATAGAACAAGAGGAAATGGCCTGAAATTTTGCCAGGGGAGGGTTAGGTTGGAGGGTAGGCACAATTTTGTTCCTGTATGAGTGGCCAGGGACTGGCACAGGCTGCCCAGGGAGGTAGTGGAGTCCCCATCCCTGGAGGTGTTGAAGAAACCTGTGGCCATGGCACCTGGGGCCATGGTTCAATGGCCATGGTGGTGCTGGGTTGAAGGTTGGACTGGATGATCTCAGAAGGCTTTTCTGTATTGAACTGTTCTATGAACCCCAAGGATGTGTTCTTTGAATGTGATGAGGTCCAAGTGTGATGCTTGAAAGAGAATCTGCAGTGGCCACCAAAAGGTCAGTTAATGTGATCAAGGGGATTGTAATGGCAAGGTGTGAGTGCCCTACACTGCTCACAGACATCTGTGGGCTCCACACAGCACACTCTCAGCACCTGTGCAGCCTCCTGCTCAGTGCTCTTGGCCTGCACTGGGCTGCCTAGCTTCAGATCCAGGCTGGCCAAGCACTGCAGCCAAGGGATGCAGCTGGGAACTGCAGCAGTTCTGCAGGGTCCTGCACCTGCAGAAGCTTCTCAGTTTCCAGAAGGGAAATATGAAGGAAAAAAAATAGTTAAGCTGAAGGGCTTTGACATCAGACTCCATTTTGCAATCATTTCTTCCCAAAGGAGAACTTTCGTGCTTAGCTGAAGGTTTACAGGGTCCTTCCCTTCCCTTCCCTTCCCTTCCCTTCCCTTCCCTTCCCTTCCCCCTTCCCTTCCCTTCCTTCCTTCCCTTCCCTTCCTTCCCTTCCCTTCCTTCCCTTCCCTTCCCTTCCTTCCCTTCCCTTCCCTTCCCTTCCCTTCCCTTCCCTTCCCTTCCCTTCCCTTCCCTTCCCTTCCCTTCCCTTCCCTTCCTTCCCTTCCCTTCCCTTCCCTCCTCCCTTCCCTTCCTTCCCTTCCCAAACCTTCCCTTCCCTTCCTTCCCTTCCCTTCCCCCAAACCTTCCCTTCCCTTCCCTTCCCAAACCTTCCCTTCCCTTCCCAAACCTTCCCTTCCCAAACCTTCCCTTCCCAAACCTTCCCTTCCCAAACCTTCCCTTCCCAAACCTTCCCTTCCCAAACCTTCCCTTCCCAAACCTTCCCTTCCCTTCCCAAACCTTCCCTTCCCTTCCCAAACCTTCCCTTCCCTCCTTCCTTCCTTTCCCTTCCCTTCCTTCCTTCCCTTCCCTTCCTTCCCTTCCCTTCCCTTCCCTTCCCTTCCCTTCCTTCCTTCCCTTCCTTCCCTTCCCTTCCCTTCCCTTCCTTCCCTTCCTTCCCTTCCCTTCCCTTCCCTTCCCTTCCCTTCCCAAACCTTCCCTTCCCAAACCTTCCCTTCCCAAACCTTCCCAAACCTTCCCTTCCCTTCCCTTCCCTTCCCTTCCCTTCCTTCCCTTCCTTCCCTTCCTTCCCTTCCCTTCCTTCCTTCCCCCTTCCTTCCCTTCCCTTCCTTCCTTCCCTTCCTTCCTTCCTTCCTTCCCCTTCCTTCCTTCCCTTCCCTTCCCTTCCCTTCCTTCCCTTCCCTTCCTTCCTTCCCTTCCTTCCTTCCTTCCTTCCTTCCTTCCCTTCCTTCCTTCCTTCCCTTCCTTCCTTCCCTTCCCTTCCCTTCCCAACCTTCCCTTCCCAAACCTTCCTTCCCAAACCTTCCCCCTTCCTTCCCTTCCTTCCCTTCCTTCCTTCCCTTCCTTCCTTCCCCTTCCTTCCCTTCCTTCCTTCCCTTCCCTTCCTTCCTTCCTTCTTCCTTCCTTCCTTCCCTTCCTTCCCTTCCCTTCCCTAACCTTCCCTTCCCTTCCCTTCCTTCCCTTCCCTTCCCTTCCCTTCCCTTCCCTTCCTTCCTTCCTTCCTTCCTTCCCTTCCCTTCCCTTCCTTCCCTTCCCCTTCCTTCCTTCCCTTCCTTCCCAAACCTTCCCAAACCTTCCCTTCCTTCCCAAACCTTCCCAAACCTTCCCTTCCCTTCCCTTCCTTCCCTTCCTTCCCTTCCCTTCCTTCCTTCCCTTCCTTCCTTCCCTTCCCTTCCCTTCCCTCCCTTCCTTCCCAAACCTTCCCAAACCTTCCCAAACCTTCCCAAACCTTCCCAAACCTTCCCAAACCTTCCCAAACCTTCCCAAACCTTCCCAAACCTTCCTTCCCAAACCTTCCCAAACCTTCCCAAACCTTCCCAAACCTTCCCAAACCTTCCCTTCCCTTCCCAAACCTTCCCTTCCCAAACCTTCCCTTCCCTTCCCTTCCCAAACCTTCCCAAACCTTCCCTTCCCTTCCCAAACCTTCCCCTTCCCTTCCCAAACCTTCCTTCCCTTCCCTTCCCTTCCCTTCCCTTCCCTTCCCTTCCCTTCCCTTCCCTTCCTTCCCTTCCTTCCTTCCCTTCCCCTTCCCTTCCTTCCCTTCCCTTCCCTTCCCTTCCCTTCCTTCCCTTCCTTCCCTTCCCTTCCTTCCTTCCTTCCCTTCCTTCCTTCCCTAACCTTCCCAAACCTTCCCTTCCCTTCCCAAACCTTCCCTTCCCTTCCCTTCCCTTCCTTCCCAAACCTTCCCAAACCTTCCCTTCCCAAACCTTCCCTTCCCAAACCTTCCCTTCCCTTCCTTCCTTCCTTCCCCTTCCCTTCCTTCCCTTCCCTTCCTTCCCTTCCTTCCCTTCCTTCCTTCCTTCCCTTCCCTTCCCTTCCCTTCCCTTCCTTCCCTTCCCTTCCTTCCCTTCCCTTCCTTTCCTTCCCTTTCCCTTCCCTCCCTTCCCTTCCCTAACCTTCCCAAACCTTCCCTTCCCTTCCCAAACCTTCCCTTCCCTTCCCTTCCCTTCCCAAACCTTCCCAAACCTTCCCTTCCCAAACCTTCCCTTCCCAAACCTTCCCTTCCCAAACCTTCCCTTCCTTCCCTTCCCTTCCCTTCCCTTCCCTTCCCTTCCCTTCCTTCCCTTCCTTCCCTTCCCTTCCCTTCCTTCCCTTCCTTCCCTTCCCTTCCTTCCTTCCCTTCCCTTCCCTTCCCTTCCTTCCTTCCCTTCCTTCCTTCCCTTCCCTTCCCTTCCCTTCCTTCCTTCCCTTCCCTTCCCTTCCCTTACCTTCCCTTCCCTTCCCAAACCTTCCCTAACCTTCCCTTCCCTTCCCAAACCTTCCCTTCCCTCCCCTCCCCTCTCCTACCCTCCCCTACCCTTCCCCACCCTTCCCCTCCCCAGAGAGGTGATTCTGCCACTCTGCTCTGCTGAGACCTCACCTGCGGTGCTGTGTGCAGGTCTGGAGCCCTCAACACAGGAAGGACCTGGAGCTGATGGAGAGGGTCCAGAGGAGGACACAAAAATGCTCAGGGGTTGGAGCAGCTCTGCTATGAGGAGAGGCTGAGGGAGCTGGGGGTGTTCAGCCTGGAGAAGAGAAGGCCCCAGGGAGACCTAACAGAGCCCTGCCAGTACCTGAAGGGGCTACAAGAATGCTGCAGAGAGACTGTTTGCAAAGGCCTGCAGGGACTACAGGTAGTGATAGGAGTAGGGGAATGGAATGAAGCTGGAGGTGGGGAGATTCAGGCTGGAGGTGAGGAGGAAGTTCTTGACCATGAGAGTGGTGAAGCCCTGGAATGGGTTATCCAGGGAGGTGGTTGAGGCCCCGTCCCTGGAGGTGTTTAAGCCCAGGCTGGATGAGGCTCTGGCCAGGCTGATCTAGTGTGGGGTGTCCCTGCCCATGGCAGGGGGGTTGGAACTGGATAATCCTTGTGGTCCCTTCCAACCCTGACTGATACTATGATACTGTGATAGCACCAGGGGCAATGGCTTCAAACTAGAGCAGAGCAGGTTGAGATTGGGTGTGAGGAACAAGTTCTGCACCAGGAGAGTGATGGAACACTGCAACAGGCTGCCCAGGGAGGTGGTTGGGGCTCCATGCCTGGAGATATTGAAGGTGAGGCTGGACAGGGCTCTGGGCAACCTGACCTTGTTGGGGATTTCCCTGCTGAGTGCAGCGGGTTGGACTGCAGGAGAGAAAGAGTAGCACAGGGGATCTTTTGGGGGGGGGGGGGGGGGTGTGTGTCAGAAGTGGCCTTACCAAGCACAATGTTTAGAAACATGAAGCCGGCAGAGCCAGGAGGGTTTGGGGTTTTGGGTTGTGAGTGTAGAGCTTTATTATTTAAGAGGTTTTCTAAAGGGGTTTCAAATAGACCATGGAATTGCTGCAGCAGGGCTTTGAGTGCTTGGGGAGGGTTTTTTGTGTGTGTGTGTGTGTTGTTTTTTTTTCTCTCTGTTGGAAATTGCTCAACCATTTGGTTTCTATTTTTTTTGCCCAAAGCCCAAGCTCTTTTTTTTTTTTTGCTTGAGCAATCATTTGATATGCTTGTTGATGCATCACAAAAAGGAGATATGCTTTGAATTCCCCTTAAAGCCCCCATGTAAACACGAGGCTTATGTGTAATTGCAACAAAATGCCATCCCCTTAGTGAGTGCTTTCACATGCAATTTCCTCCCCGACTACTGCATGTAAACACACTTATTGTATTTGGGAGACGCCCAAAGCTCAGGCACAATCAGGATCAATAGCTCAGCAAAGGCAAACTGGAGGTTACAATGTCCGTGTTTTGCAACAAGATGCCTGGATGGTAACAGAGGAAGAAAGAAAGAAAGGAAGGCCAAGGGCAGCCTGGGCTGCCGCCAAAGCAGCACTGCCAGCAGGGCCAGAGAGGTGATTCTGACACTGTCCTCTGCTCTGCTGAGACCTCACCTGCTGTGCTGTGACCTGCTCTGGAGCCCTCAGCACAAGAAGGACCTGGAGCTGATGGAGAGGGTCCAGAGGAGGACACAAAAATGATCAGGGGGTTGGAGCAGCTCTGCTATGAGGAGAAGCGGAGGGAGCTGGGGGTGTTCAGCCTGGAGAAGAGAAGGCTTCAGGGAGACCTAAAAACAACCTTCCAGTACCTGAAGGAGGCTACAGGAAGGCTGGAGAGAGACTGTTTGCAAAGGCCTGCAGGGACAGGACCAGGGCCAATGGCTTCAAAGTAGAGCAGAGCAGATTGAGATTGGATGTGAGGAACAAGTTCTGCACAGGAGGGTGGTGGAACACTGGCACAGGTTGCCCAGGGAGGTGGTTGAGTCCCCATGCCAGGAGCTATTGAAGGTGATGCTGGACAGGGCTCTGGGCAACCTGATCCAGTGGAGGATGTCCCTGGTGACTGCAGGGAGGTTGGACTGGATGAGATCTGGAGGTCCCTTCCAGCCCAGCCCATGCTGGGATTCTCCCCCTGTCCCCTCAATTGTCACCTAAATGCCTCTTTGTAAGGCAGAGGCAATGTGTGCCTCCCGTGGGGTCTGCGTGAACATTCCTTGTGGTGTCATGTCCCTAAGGCTCAGGGAGACCTCATTGCTCTCTACAACTACCTGAAAGGTGGTTGTAGCCAGGAGGGGGTTGGCCTCTTCTCTCTAGCAACCAGCACCAGAACAAGAGGACACAGTCTCAAGCTGCACCAGGGGAAGTTTAGGCTTGAGGTGAGGAGAAAGTTCTTCACTGAGAGAGTGATTTGTCATTGGAATGTGCTGCCCAGAGAGGTGGTGGAGTCACCTTCATTGGAGGTGTTCAGAAGGAGACTTGATGGGGTGCTTGGTGCCATGGGTTAGTTGTTTAGGTGGGTTGGATTGGTTGATGGGTTGGATGCAATGATCTTGAAGGTCTCTTTCAACCTGATTGGGAGTCACCGTCCCTGGAGGTGTTCAAGAGGGGACTGGATGTGGCACTTGGTGCCATGGTCTAGTCGTGAGGTCTGTGGTGACAGGTTGGACTCGATGACCCTCGAGGTCTCTTCCAACCTTAGTAATACTGTGATACTGTAAAGCCATGGTAGTCTCTAACAGGTTGGGCCTCAGAGGCTGCTGTCACCCCAGCTCTGTGGCTGTGCTCCCTCCCTGGCTGCACCTTCACTGCCCCAGAACAGGCTGAAGGAAGGAGCTGCCCTGGGACTGGGGTTGTTTAGTCTTCAGAAGAGGAGGCTGAGGGGAGACCTCATCACCCTCTACAACTACTTCAGAGGAGGCTGGAGCCAGGTGGGGGCTGGCCTCTTCTCACATGCAGCGTGACAGGGCAAGAGGAAGCAGCTTCTGGTTGTGCCAGGGGAGCTTCAGCTTGGGTATTAGGAAAAAATTCTTCCCAGCAAGGGTTCTCAGACACTGTCCCAGGCTGCCCAGGCAGGTGCTGGAGACAGTCAAGGAGTTTAGGAGCAGTGTGGATGAGGTGCTGAGGGCTGTGGTTTGGTGGCAGTGGCTCAGCAGCAGTGGTGGCACTGTGAGCTCTGGGTGAGTGGTTGGGCTTGATCTCAAAGGTCCCTTCTGACCTCAACAGCTCTGTGGGTCTGTGATTCTAAACCTGGGGTTAGGAACACCACAGAAAATAAGCACCAGCACAGGACGCAAGTGAGGGGAAATTGGAACTAGTGTAGGATTCGGTGTGTCAGGAGACTGTAAGGCAGTCACTGAATACCAGGTAAATAAATGGATTGTGTGTGTGTGCCATGGTGCACAGGCACATTGCTGTGCCCAGGGCTGGGCACTCTGGTCACCCCTTCTCCCTCCCCCCAGAAGCCAGCCCAAATATTGTCTGCATTTTCCATTGCTTGATCTCCAGTGTCCCCACAGAGACTTTTAAGGTCTTTTGGCACATAAACCCTTGCTGCTTCCATCCCCACAGCTGGGCCTGCTGCACAGAAAGTCAAAATCCTATTAATTGGTAGCTGAATAGCCATGAAATGGTCTTAGGAAAGTTCTAAGTCTGGAGAAGAGAAGGCTCCGAGGTGACCTCATTGTGGCCTTCCAGTATCTGAAGGGGGCTACAGGAAGGCTGGGGAGGGACTTCTCAGGCTCTCAAGTAGTGATAGGACTAGGGGGAATGGAATGAAGCTGGAAATAGGGAGATTCAGGCTAGATGTGAGGAAGAAGTTCTTCCCCATGAGAGTGGTGAAGCCATGGAATGGGTTATCCAGGGAGGTGGTTGAGGCCCCATCCCTGGAGGTGTTTAAGCCCAGGCTGGACGAGGCTCTGGTCAGCCTGATCTAGTGTGGGGTGTCCCTGCCCATGTCAGGGGGGTTGGAACTAGATGATCCTTGTGGTCCCTTCCAACCCTGACTGATTCTATGATTCTATGATTCTATGATTCTAAGCTACTATTTGTATACCTAAAGCCATGTATGGTTGTAATCACAGAGTCCCAGCATGGTGGGGCTTGGAGGAGACCTCTGGGGACCATCCAGTCCAACCTCACTGCCAAAGCAGGGCACCCACAGCAGCTTGCCCAGGATCACAATGGCCAGAGGAGTCTCTGGAATCTCTCCTGAAAAGAAGACTCCACAGCCTCTCTGGGCAGCCTGCTCCAGGGCTCCAGCACCCTCAAAACAAAGAACTTTTTCCTCATGTTCAGAAGGAACCTCCTGGGTTCCAATTTGTGCCCATTGCCCCTTGTCCTGTCTCTGGGCACCACTGACAGAGTCTGGCCCTAGGCTCTTGCCCCCCACAGCTCCTTTAGCTCTTGCTGAGCATTGCTCAGCTGCCCTCTGGGGCTGCTCTTCTGCAGGCTCTCAGCCCCAGGGCTCTCAGCCTTTGCTCCTCACAGAGCTGCTCCAGGGGCTCTCAGCCTTTGCTCCTCACAGAGCTGCTCCAGGGGCTCTCAGCCTTTGCTCCTCACAGAGCTGCTCCAGGGGCTCTCAGCCTTTGCTCCTCACAGAGCTGCTCCAGGGGCTCTCAGCCTCTGCACCTCACAGAGCTGCTCCAGGGGCTCTCAGCCTCTGCGCCTCACAGAGCTGCTCCAGGGGCTCTCAGCCTTTGCGCCTCACAGAGCTGCTCCAGGGGCTCTCAGCCTTTGCTCCTCACAGAGCTGCTCCAGGGGCTCTCAGCCTTTGCTCCTCACAGAGCTGCTCCAGGGGCTCTCAGCCTCTGCGCCTCACAGAGCTGCTCCAGGGGCTCTCAGCCTCTGCGCCTCACAGAGCTGCTCCAGGGGCTCTCAGCCTCTGCGCCTCACAGAGCTGCTCCAGGGGCTCTCAGCCTTTGCTCCTCACAGAGCTGCTCCAGGGGCTCTCAGCCTCTGCACCTCACAGAGCTGCTCCAGGGGCTCTCAGCCTCTGCGCCTCACAGAGCTGCTCCAGGGGCTCTCAGCCTTTGCGCCTCACAGAGCTGCTCCAGGGGCTCTCAGCCTCTGCGCCTCACAGAGCTGCTCCAGGGGCTCTCAGCCTCTGCGCCTCACAGAGCTGCTCCAGGGGCTCTCAGCCTCTGCGCCTCACAGAGCTGCTCCAGGCCCCTCAGCAGCTTTGCAGCCTGCACTGGGCTCCCCTGCTTGTCTGGCTCCGACCGTGGCCTCTAGCAGTTACACGGTCATAAAGACCTTTGTAACTGTCCTCTGCTGAAACTGCCCTCACACTTCAGAGCCGATGGAGCTCCGCCTGTGGCTGAAGGCTACCTATGGCTGAGTTTCTGCCGCTTCAAAGCCCCTCGGCTTGCCTGGGCTGAGCCCGGCGGGGGCTCTGCTGCAGCGGGCAGAGCGTTCAGCTCTCTCCCTCTCCAGGCAGTGACCTCCGCGGGGCACACACAGCATTGTGGTGGGGCAGAGCGGTTGTGTAACGTGAGTATCCTGCAAGGACAGGCTGAAATGGTTTTCCTCTCAGCCCTCTGTATATTTTCTATTTTCCAGTTTGTTTCTGCTCTGCCCTGATTTATCAAAGCACTCAAACACATGCTCAACTTTAAATGCCTCGCTGCAGCTCCAGCTAATTGCATACTTAGTCTTTGATGGCTCAAGGTCATGAAGAAATCACTACCTTCTCCAAACAAATACTTCAATATGTTAATTGCTAGCAAACCAGATCCCACGGCCTCCTCCGGGATGGGTGTGGGGTTGCCTGCCTGGCCACGGGGTGACCCCGGTTCTGCCTAGTTCTGTGCTGGCACCACGCAGGCACTCAGGGCACACAGAGACAAGCCAAGAGGAAAGTGGAGGTGCTGGAGCCAGGGCAGAGGAGGGCAAGGAAGCTGTGGAAGGCCTGGAGAAGAAACCTTGTGAGGAGCAACTGAAGGAGCTGGGGATGGTTAGTTTGAAACCTCCCGGCTGTCTACAGCTCCCTGACAGGAGGCTGTGGAGAGGTTGGTGCTGGTCTCTTCTCACAGGTCATTAGTGACAGAACAAGAGGGAATGGCCTCAAGCTGTGACTGGATAGGTTTAGACTGGACAGTAGGAAACATTTTTCATGGCAAGAGTGGTCAGGGATTGGAATGTGATGGGAGGTGGTGGAGTCACCAACCCTGGATGCGTTTAAAGGTGGTTTGGGTGTGGTGCTTAGGGCTATGGTTTAGGGGTGAGCCTTGTAGAGTCGGGTCAGTGGTTGGACTTGGTGATGCTGAGGCTCTTTTCCATCCTGAATGCTTCTGTGAGTCCAGGAGGATCAGACTACAGAGCTTGGCTGAACACTGGTGTGCTGCATGTTGTACCTGAGCCAATGCATGGAGCAGGACAGCTGCACAGGGCACAGACACAGAGCAAAACCTCTGAGTTCTGTGGGTTTGCGTTGGGTAGGGGCTCCAGGAGAGCTGGAGAGGGACTTCTGGCAATGACATGTGGAGACAGGATGAAGGCTGATGGCTCCAAACTGGAAGAAACTGGATTGAGATGAGACATGAGGAAGAAATTCTTCCTTGTCAAGGTGGTGAGACACTGGAACAGGTGGCACAGGGAAGCTATGGAGGCTCCAAGCCTGGTGTGTTCAAGGCCAGGCTGGATGAGGCCTTGAGCAGCCTGGGCTAGTGCAAGGTGTCCCTGCACATAGCAGGGGATGGAACTGGTTGATCTTGAAGGTTCCTTCCAACCCAGCCCATTCTGTGAGTCCATGTTCTATGAAGTGTAGCAAAGCACTGCACAAAAAATGCAGCCCTCCTGACACTGATGGTGCAAGTGTGGGTCACAGATGCTCACCCTGCCAGCTCTGAACCTGAACAGCTCTATGAAGTCTGCAGCAGCTCTTCAGCAAGCATTTCCCACCTGGCTGTGGACATATCTGTAGCAGGCTCCTGACCACACAGTTCCTCCAATCTGTTTTTGCCTAAAGATGTAGAGATGCAAAGGCCAGGGAGGGGAACACATGCATGGAACATGTGGGTGGAGATGATGAAGGCTCAGGGGCAGGTGCACAGGAGCACAGCATCCTTTCTTGGAGCCCCCTTCAGATACTGCAAGGCCACAAGAAGGTCTCCTCAGAGCCTTCTCCTCTCCAGGCTGCACAACCCCAACTCCCTCAGTCTGTCCTCACAGCAGAGCAGCTCCAGCCCTCTGCTCCTCCTCGTGGCCCTTCTCTGGGCACCTTCCAGCACCTCCAGATCCTTCCTGGCACAGAGGCTCCTGTAGACACATACTGTGCATGGACACCCCTTGTGGATGCATTAAGCAGAGCTGCACATCAATGCAAAGATAGATAGATAATATAGAAAAATGTAAATAGACACAAATATATGTAGACAAATATGCCCATGTGAGAACATGTGAGTATGCACATCTGAAGGTGTAGAAATGCACAAATACAGCAACACATGTGTAGAGATGAAAAGTATGTGAGAAATAGACATGTATGAGTAATATATAAATAATACATGAGATAGAAAAATATTGAATGTATAAAAATACAAATAAAAAGACATAAACTGTCTAACTATGTAAATACACACACACACAGCCCTGGGGGGGTGTATGTATTTATATAGAGAGAACTATATATATAGTATCACAGTATCAGTCAGGGTTGGAAGGGACCACAAGGATCATCTAGTTCCAACCCCCTGACATGGGCAGGGACACCCCACACTAGATCAGCCTGGCCAGAGCCTCGTCCAGCCTGGGCTTAAACACCTCCAGGGATGGGGCCTCAACCACCTCCCTGGACAACCCATTCCAGGGCTTCACCCCTCTCATGGTGAAGAACTTCCTCCTCACGTCCAGCCTGAATCTCCCCACCTCCAACTTCATTCCATTCCCCCTAGTCCTATCACTCCCTCACACCCTCAAAAGTCCCTCCCCAGCCTTCCTGTAGCCCCCTTCGGATACTGGAAGGTCACAATAAGGTCACCTCAGAGCCTTCTCTTCCCCAGACTGAACAGCCCCAACTCTTTCAGTCACAGAATCACAGAATTAACCAGGTTGGAAAAGACCTTCAAGATCATCAAGTCCAACCTACCACCCAATACTATCTAATCAACTAAACCATAGCACCAAGTGCCTCATCCAGTCCTATTTTAAACATTTCCAGGGACAGTGACTCCACCACCTCCCTGGGCAGCCCATTCCAACGGCCAATCACTCTTTCTGTGAAGAATTTCTTCCTCACATCCAGCCTAAACTGCAAATTGTTTTAGAAACATAGAATTATTGGGGTTGGAGGGGACCACAAGGATCATCCAGTTCCAACTGCCTCACACTAGATCAGGTTTCCCAGAGCCACATCCAGCCTGGCCTTAAAAACCTCCAGGGATGGGGCTTCCACCATCTCCCTGGGTAAACCATTCCAGTGTCTCACCACCCTCATGGGGAAGAACTTCTTCTGAAAATCCAATCTGAATCTACCCATTTCTACTTTTTTCTTCATTCCCTCTAGTCCTATCATTACCTGACACGCTAAAAGTCTCTCACCTGACCCTTTTTCCCCTCAAATCCCAGAGCACCTGGGCTCTGTTGGAGTCTCCTCCCACCCCAGGTGTGGCCACTTGGCCCTCCCCACCCACTCTCCTTTTTAATCCCCCCAGGAAAGGTCGAAGTCCCAAGCTGAGCCCATCTGGGCTGGAGGATCCTCCTCTTGTCACTGGTGAGTCCCTGAGGTGTGCACTGGGTGATGGTGGTGGTGACGACAAAGGCCGGGGGCCTGGTGGCCCCCGGTTAGCTAGGAAGAGGCTTGATGCTCCCTTCTATAATGTTCACAGGTGCTGGCTGGGCTGCTTTATTGGAGCTGAGCTCCTCTGTGTGGTGTCTTGGCTGGTGAGGGCCTTGCCCTTGGCTCTGGGATGGATGCAAAAAGGGTGGTGGTGGAGCAGGAGCTGTTTAGTCAGATGATGTTATGCCCCTTTAGTCAGATGATCAGATGATATTATGCTCCTTGAGTCTGTTCTCATCATTCAATAAATCTCTGCTTTTGTGCCTCATTTACAGACCATTTCTTCCCCTTCACTGCTTCCTTTCAGAAATAAGGAAGGGAAGGAGTGAAAAAAGCAATAAAGCCTATCTGGAGAATGCCTTAACTTATCAATCAACTCTGAACAGGAAGCCTTCAGGAAGAGGGATCAAAATCTTCCAAAGACATACCCAGAGAATTACCTGCTTCAGGCAAATAACCTTAAAAAGGTGTCATTGAGGGGGCTCATGTAGAAATACAATCTAAATAGCAAGTTAAGACACTTCTTGTGTTACTTCCATGTGAATTGAAACTCTAGAGACCTACTGTCAAATCTTCTGTAACAATGACTGAGATCAGTGTGACTGACCAAGTAGCAGGATTACATCAAGGGATAGAGAAGGCTCCGAGGTGACCTCATTGTGGCCTTCCAGTATCTGAAGGGGGCTACAGGAAGGCTGGGGAGGGACTTCTCAGGCTCTCAGGTAGTGATAGGACTAGGGGGAATGGAATGAAGCTGGAGGTGGGGAGATTCAGGCTGGAGGTGAGGAGGAAGTTCTTCCCCATGAGAGTGGTGAAGCCCTGGAATGGGTTGTCCAGGGAGGTGGTTGAGGCCCCGTCCCTGGAGGTGTTTAAGCCCAGGCTGGATGAGGCTCTGGCCAGCCTGATCTAGTGTGGGGTGTCCCTGCCCATGGCAGGGGGCTTGGAACTAGGTGATCCTTGTGGTCCCTTCCAACCCTGACTGATACTATGATACTATAAGGGATAATTTATGAATTTTTGTTGAAAGAACTAGGGAAATTTTGGTCTGTTTACTGCTGCTTCATGAGTAGCAATTTGTCAGTTGCATTATCTGCCTGACTGCACCAAAAAATTACAATCAAATTAAGACTGGATTTGTGAAGGGAAATCTGCTGTGTCTCATCTGGGAAAAAAAACCTTTCATTCATGGTGGAGGATGTTCTGACTAAGAATGTTCTTCTCTTCTGACAGAAGAAAAGCAACTGACTTTGGTAATACTGAGACTGCAGGTAAGTGTAAGAGCAGGTCATGACACAAGTGGACTTGTTATGTTTACCTGCATTATTTGCAGGTTATCATGTCCTTCAGGGTCTGCTTTTCTGTATGGATTGTGTCCATGTTTCAGACAGAAACATGGGAGGAGGGTGTGCAAGTATATGCAAGTAATGTCAAATTCGACTGCTCTTCAGGGTATGGTCTCCTTTAGTTTGAAGCCACCCTCGTTCTATTCTAAATGGGAATTTCTTCTCTCTGTGAGTGGAAGGAAAAATCACACAGGATTTTCCTTTCAGTAACGTAAAAAAAGACTCTAGACCAAAGACAATTAAATGAAAACAAGTCGGAGTAATGCCCTGAGCTGAACCTCAGGACAAATCACAGAATGTTAGGGGATAGAAGAGACCTCAAAAGATCGAGTCCAACCCCCTGTCCAAGCAGCAGCATCTAGAGTAGGTCTCATGGGAATGCATTCAGTTGGGTTTTGAGTAACTCTGGTTATCACAGCATTACCAAGGTTGGAAGAGACCTTGAAGATCTTTGAGTCCAACCTGTAACCACAAACCTCACGACTAGACCATGGCACCAAGTGCCACGTCCAGTCCCCTCTTGAACTCCTCCAGGGACGGCGACTCCACCACCTCCCCCGGGCAGCACATTCCAATGATGAATGACTCTCTTGGTGAAGAACTTTCTCCTCACCTCCAGCCTAAACTTCCCCTGCTGCAGCTTGAGACTGTGTCCCCTTGTTCTGGTGCTGGTTGCTAGGGAGAAGAGGCCAACCCCTTCCTGGCTACAACCACCCTTCAGGGAGTTGTAGAGAGCAATGAGGTCTCCCCTGAGCCTCCTCCTCTCCAGGCTAAGCAACCCCAGCTCCCTCAGCCTCTCCTCACAGGGCTGTGCTCAAGGCCTCTCACCAGCCTTCTCTGGACACCTTCAAGTGTCTCAATGTCCTTCTTAAACTGAGGGGCCCAGAACTGGACACAGTACTCAAGGTGTGGCCTAACCAATGCAGAGTCCAGGGGCACAATGACTTCCCTGCTCCTGCTGGCCACACTATTCCTAATGCAGCCCAGGATGCGGTTGGCCTTCTTGGCCACCTGGGCACACTGCTGTTATGGAGTCTCCTCTAATCTGGGCAGCCAGTTCCAATGTTCTGTCACTCTCACAGTGAAGAAGTTTTTTTTCTCTGTATGTTCTCCTGGACCCTCCTATGCTGCAGCTTATCACCCACTGTCCCTTGTCCTACCACTGGACATTACTGAGGAAAAAACTGTGAGATGGGAGCCAGGCTTATGATTTCCAAGCACCTTAGAAAGACAGGTGTCCAAGCTTAGACAGGTGTCTTGCACAGATTCAGTCACATAAATTATGTTATAAATCATGAACTTCTGGGATTGATTACATCAGAATTTTATTTGCTTACTTTCATACTTTTCCAAGGCTCACAGCCACCTTTAGCTCTGTATATAATGAGAATTAACCAGGTTGGAAAAAGACCTTTGAGATCATCACATCCTCACAGGAGAGGTGCTCCAGCCCTCTGCTCATCCTCATGGCCCTTCTCTGGACACCTTCCAGCACCTCCAGATCCCTCTTGTAATAGGGGTTCCAGAACTGGATGAATGTGGTGGTTTGAGCCTTAACCAGGAGTTAAGAGCTCAGATGGGGCTAAGGCTGAGAATCACTCCCCTCTCCTCCCTCCCAACAGAGAGGGGGAAAAAAGGAAGGAGCAAATCCACCAAACAATAATTTGGAGTCGGCTTGGATGTAGACAGGTAAAGAGTTGTCTTTAAACATTATATATATATAACAATAACAGGAAAGGTTCACAAGGGCAAGGAACAAGGATGGATGGGAGTAGGACAAAACCAGCCTTTCTCTGAGGAGGCACAGAGGCAGCAGGGAGAAGGATCAGGTCCGACCACGGGGCAGAGGAGCAGGAGGGCAGCTGCAGTAGCTCTCATCCAGCGGAGGCAGAAGCCAAAAGGGGCTAATAGCTACGATGTCCTGCTTTTTGTACCCTAGCTGGGCAGGGAGTGGGGAGTGGAACAGACTCAGCTTCCCAGGGGAGAAATGCCCTGTAGGCAGGGTAAAGTACTCGCAAGCCCTCCCCCTGCTTTGTTTGTTGTTTCCAGAATGGGCGCTAACCCACCACAATGCAGTACTCTAGGTGGGGTCTCACCAGGGCTGAGCAGAGGGGAAGAATCCCCTCCCTTGCCCTGCTGGCCACACTTCTGATGCAGCCCAGGATCTGATTGGCTTTCCGGGCTACAAGTGCACCCTGAGAGCTCCTGTTGAGCAGCTCATCCACCAGCACCCCCAAGTCTCTCTCCTCAGGGCTGCTCTCCAGCCAGTCCCTGCCCAGCCTGGATTTGTGCCTGGGGTTGCCTCCATATATTTATATGTGTTCATATATAGAGAAATATCTATATTTATATGTATATATTGATCTGAAAATACAAATAAGATATAAAAATATAAATAAATATATATAAACTCACTAACTACACACACAGATTTATTTCAATGCCACCTTCTTTTGGCAGAAGGAGGTGAGGAAGCTGCCTCTGTATATTATGTATATAAAAATATACTTAAAGTATATATAAAAACATCTATATATTATATATAAAACCACATATATGTTTATATATATTTTAACATTTTTTTATATTTCAATGTATATTCATATATGAATAAATATATATAAATATAAAAATAATTGTTATATTATTGTATTAATATATTATTATAGATAAATATATATGTATATAAATATATTGATAATACAGATATATTATATATTTTTATATATTATTAATTTTATCATATATTCTATATGTTAATAATGTATAAATATATTTATATATTAATATATAATTATACATTTATATATAAATATATACATATTTATATCATAGATATTGTGTGTGTATATATATATATATAGAATAGAATAAATCAGGTTGAAAGAGACCTTCAAGATCATTGCATCCAACCCATCAACCAATCCAACCCACCTAAACAACTAATCCACGGCACCAAGCACCCCATCAAATCTCCTCCTGAACACCTCCAATGAAGGTGACTCCACCACCTCCCTGGGCAGCCCATGCCAATGGGCAATCACTCTCTCTGTGTAGAACTTCTTCCTAACCTCCAGCCTAAACCTGCCCTGGCACAGCCTGAGATTTTGTCCTCTTGTTCTGGTGCTGGCTGCCTGGGAGAAGAGGCCAACATCTGTCTGGCTACAGCCTCCCTTCAGGGAGTTGTAGAGAGCAAGAAGGTCACCCCTGAGTTTCCTCTTCTCCAGGCTGAGCAACCCCAGCTCCCTCAGCCTCTCCTCACAGGGGCTTGTGTTCCAAGCCCCTCACCAACTTTCTTGCCCTTCTCTGGACACCTTCCAGCAAGACAACATCCTTCCTAAACTGAGGAGCCCAGAACTGGACACAGGACTTAAGGTGTGGCCTAACCAGTGCAGTGTACAGGGGCAGAATGACCTCCCTGCTCCTGCTGGCCACACTCTTCCTGATGCAGGCCAGGATGCCATTGGCCCTCTTGGCTGCCTGGGCACACTGCAGGCTCATGTTCAGCCTACCATCGACCAGTACCCCCAGCTCCCTCTCTGCCTGGCTGCTCTCAGCCACTCTGGCCCCAGCCTGTAGCACTGCATGGGGTTGCTGTGGCCAATGTGCAGAACCTGGCACTTGGATGTGTTCAGTCTCATGCTCTTGGACTCTGCCCATCTGTCCAGCCTGTCCAGGTCCCTCTGCAGAGCCTCTCTACCCTCCAGCAGATCAACTCCTGCCCCCAGCTTGGTGTTGTCTGCAAATTTACTGATGATGGAATATGTCCATCCCCACCCCCACCCCGAGAGGTCTGTGCTAGTGTGGCATGAACAGAGTTCCCATGGCCACTGGCTCTGGCAGCCTGGGGATATTCAATCCCTCCCTCTCGGCTGCCTGCTTCCCCATCCAACCCCCCCCCCCCCCCCTCCAAACCTCTTCCTAGAGCAATAATATTTTAACAGTTGCTGGCTTTAAAAAGCTTGATTGTGACCAACCCATTTCTCCCGGGCAATTGCATATTTAGCAGAAGGGAGAAATTAAAGTCCCCGGCAAGGAGGTGATTTGGGGCAGCAGGCTCAAGGAAATAGGCATTTAGGGCAGCCAGGGCATGGTTTTTATTTTCCCTCATTTTCAGATTACTTTCGATTAGGTCTGTTCGGGGGGAGGAGTGGGGGGAGGAGGGTGGGGGGAAACTTCTTGATGTGAAATAGATCCTATCTAAATCATTAGAGCGCATTCGTTGCCATGTGCCACCTTTTAGAGCAATTACAGCTGACCCTGGGGTTGCCTGGCGGAGCCTCCCCCCGCCCCGGGGCACTTCCTCTGCATATCAATGAGCTGGCAGCGCAAGTACAGTGGGAGGCACATACAATGCCTTTGTGCTGGGATGGGTGGGCATCGAGGCAGGACACTCTCTGCTGGGATCATTTCTCATGTTTGGGGTTTTGTTGTGTTGGGGTTCCCCTCCCCCCATCCCCTCCCGACATCTGGAGTCTATTCCCTTCCCAACCTCTCCACCCCCCACGCAGAGGGACGGACTCCCTGACAGACAGAATCAGCCCCCGAAAAGCTGGGACTTACTTAAAAATAAAGCAAAAGTCACTTGTGAAATCTCTTGCACGTTCAGATTCTTGTCAACTGTTTGCCAGCTGAAGCCAAGGCAGTCTCCAAACCCCAGTCTTGATTATGCCCAGATGGGTTGCTCCTCACTTTCCAGCCTTAGGTAGCCCTTCCTGCAGGCTGCTCCTCACTTTCCAGCCCTGGATAGCCCTTCCTGCAGGTTGCTCCTCACTTTCCAGCCCTGGATAGCCCTTCCTGCAGGTTGCTCCTCACTTTCCAGCCCTAGGTAGCCCTTCCTGCAGGCTGCTCCTCACTTTCCAGCCCTAGATAGCCCTTCCTGCAGGTTGCTCCTCACTTTCCAGCCCTAGGTAGCCCTTCCTGCAGGTTGCTCCTCACTTTCCAGCCCTAGATAGCCCTTCCTGCAGGCTGCTCCTCACTTTCCAGCCCTGGATAGCCCTTCCTGCAGGTTGCTCCTCACTTTCCAGCCCTGGATAGCCCTTCCTGCAGGCTGCTCCTCACTTTCCAGCCCTGGATAGCCCTTCCTGCAGGTTGCTCCTCACTTTCCAGCCCTAGGTAGCCCTTCCTGCAGGTTGCTCCTCACTTTCCAGCCCTAGGTAGCCCTTCCTGCAGGCTGCTCCTCACTTTCCAGCCCTGGATAGCCCTTCCTGCAGGTTGCTCCTCACTTTCCAGCCCTGGTAGCCCTTCCTGCAGGTTGCTCCTCACTTTCCAGCCCTAGATAGCCCTTCCTGCAGGTTGCTCCTCACTTTCCAGCCCTAGGTAGCCCTTCCTGCAGGTTGCTCCTCACTTTCCAGCCCTAGGTAGCCCTTCCTGCAGGCTGCTCCTCACTTTCCAGCCCTGGATAGCCCTTCCTGCAGGCTGCTCCTCACTTTCCAGCCCTGGATAGCCCTTCCTGCAGGTTGCTCCTCACTTTCCAGCCCTAGGTAGCCCTTCCTGCAGGCTGCTCCTCACTTTCCAGCCCTAGATAGCCCTTCCTGCAGGTTGCTCCTCACTTTCCAGCCCTAGGTAGCCCTTCCTGCAGGTTGCTCCTCACTTTCCAGCCCTAGGTAGCCCTTCCTGCAGGCTGCTCCTCACTTTCCAGCCCTAGATAGCCCTTCCTGCAGGTTGCTCCTCACTTTCCAGCCCTAGGTAGCCCTTCCTGCAGGTTGCTCCTCACTTTCCAGCCCTAGGTAGCCCTTCCTGCAGGCTGCTCCTCACTTTCCAGCCCTAGGTAGCCCTTCCCGCAGGTTGCTCCTCACTTTCCAGCCCTAGGTAGCCCTTCCCGCAGGTTGCTCCTCACTTTCCAGCCTTAGGTAGCCTTTCCTGCAAGTTGCTCCTCACTTCTAGCCCTAGGTAGCCCTTCCTGAAGGTTTCCTTAGCCTTAGCTTTCCAGCAGCTGAGTGGCTAGTGTCCCTGGAAACACCTAAGAGGAATCACCCTACCCATCAGACTTACTTCAATGCTTCCTCCCTTTGGCAGAGGGAGATGTGGAAGCTGCCTCTACTCAAGTCCCACAGGAAAGGAAACGCTGGGGTCTTGTTTGGAGGACAAAGGCCTTTCATCAGCTGCCAAGCTGTGCTAAGCACTAACTATCAGAGCCTGTTACACAAACAGAAAGCCAATATTGCTTGGTACAAACCTGATTTTGCTAGCATTTGTACACAAGACTGCATCCCCCACATACCCCACGGGGTCCCAGCAAGCCAAGAGAGCTCCAACTGCCGTTTCTCTTAGCTTCCATAATGTGTTAAGTAGGGGAGGAAAGCCATCTGGCATTCCCTTGCCTGGCAGGGACAACCTCATTAGGTTGTCAACCTGAAACACAATCTCCTCTCTGACCTGCAGGGAAGTGCCCAGGACCCACCTGCAACGCAAAAGCCCTTTGTGAGGTGCAGTGGCAGGTTTGTGGTGGATGATGTGTGAGGATTCACCTTTTGGAGGCTTCATCAACCCACGTTTCAGAGCTGCAATGTGCACTGGTGGGACACCATGGGGGGCTGAGAGTCATAAGATCATCAAATGGTTTGGATTGGAAGAGACCTCCAAAGGTCACCCAGTCCAAACTCCTTGCACTCAGCAGGGACATCCTCCACTAGATCAGGTTGCCCAAAGCCCTGTCCAGTCTCACCTTCAATATCTCCAGGCATGGGGCCTCAACCACCTCCCTGGGCAACCTGTTGCAGTGTTCCACCACTCTCCTGGTGCAGAACTTGTTCCTCACATCCAATCTCAATCTGCTCTGCTCTACTTTGAAGCCATTGTCCCTGGTCCAGTCCCTGCAGGCCTTTGCAAACAGTCTCTCTGCAGCCTTCTTGTAGCTCCCTTCAGGTACTGGCAGGCTGCTATTAGGTCTCCCTGGAGCCTTCTCTTCCCCAGGCTGAACACCCCCAGCTCCCTCAGCCTGTCCTTGTAGCAGAGGGATCATTTTCATGGTCCTCCTCTGATGAGATGATCCTTGTTTGTTTCTTTTTGGTTTTTTATCTGGCTTGTTTGTTTGTTTGTTGATTTGGTTTCCCCTTTCCATTCTCTCCATCTTTGCTGCATGCAATGTGATGAATTATATCGAGTTGGAAATGTTTCTCTTTCACCTTTAGCCTGCCCTATGGCTTGACCTACACATGCAGTTTGTCTGCCTGTGCTGATTGCCTGTAGTGTTCAGTGATGCTGGGAAGAATCCATGCAGAGCAGAGGGAACTGCTGGCAGAGCAAGGCATGACGAGGACGAGCAGAGGGCTGGAGCTGCTCTGCTATGAGGGCAGACTGAGAGAGTTGGGGTTGTGCAGTCTGGAGAGGAAAAGGCTCCCAGGAGATCTAATTGTGGCCTTGCAGTATCTAGAGGGGGCTCTAAGAAAGCTGGGGAGGGACTTCTGAGGGTGTGAGGGAGTGATAGGACTGGGGGGATGGATCCAAGCTAGAGGAGGGGAGATTGATGTTAGGAAGAAGCTGTTCCCCATGAGGGTGGTGAGAGACTGGCACAGGTTGCCCAGGGAGGTGGTGGAAGCCTCCTGCCTGGAGGTGTTTGCAGCCAGGCTGGCTGTGGCTGTGAGCAACCTGCTGTAGTGTGAGGTGTCCCTGGCCATGGCAGAGGGGTTGGGACTGGCTGAGCCTTGAGGTCCCTTCCAACCCTAACAAGTCTATAATTCTGTGATTTTTCTGCCACAACCAGTAAGCTTTTCTGTAGTATTTGTCAGTGGATAAAGCATTGCTGTGCATAAAACATTTTGCCCCCTTCCGTGTGTTTAGGCAACAGTGGTCCTGTGAGCACAGCCAAAAGCAGCCTTGCTCACACCCTGTGGCCAGAATGGGCACATGGAAATGCTCTCCATGTTTTCAGCATGGCAATCTGGGGGCAGGTTGTGCTGCAGTGATCCAAGCTGAAGCACTGTGGGCATAGAGGTGCTGCTGAGGCTCCTCTTGATATAAGCTTGCTTCCAAGCAAGGCTTTCTGTTCATTTGCAGGAAGAAGTTAAAGCTGATGTAGAAACTAAATCAAACCTCCACATTCTTCACTGAGATAACTCAAGAGGACAAGATATGAGCCTGCAGTGTGCTCAGGTAGCCAAGAAGGCCACCAGCATCCTGGCCTGGGTCAGCAATGGTGTGGTCAGCAGGAGTAGGGAAATGATCATGGCCCTGTACTCGGCACTGGTGAGGCCACACCTCGAATACTGAGGTCAGTTTTGTGCTCCTCACTCCAAGAAGGACACTGAGAGACTGGAGCAGGTCCAGAGAAGGGCAACCAAGCTGGGGAAGGGTCTGGAGAAAAGGGCTGGGGTGGAGCAGCTGAGGGACCTGGGGGTGTTTAGTATGGAGAAGAGGAGGCTGAGGGGAGACCTCATTGGGAGGTTTAGGGTGGAGATAAGTAAAAGTTTCTTTGCTGCAAGAGTGGTCAGGGACTGGCAGAGGAGGTGGTGGAGTCCCCATCCCTGGAAGGTGTTCCAGAAACCTGTGGCCATGGCACTTGGGGACAGGGTTTGATGGCCATGGTGGTACTGGGTTGCTGGTTGGACTGCATGATCTGAGAGGCCTTTTCCAACCCCCACAACTCTGTGCTTCTGTGATTGATTCGAAAAGGGAATGCTCTGTACTGAGCTCCTCTGAATTCCTTTGCACACCTTGCGCGTGGGATGGGCGAAGTCACAGCACAGCAAAGTGAGGACTGAATGTTGGGGGCGGGGGGCACAACACTTTATCACTGCAGTCCAGAGAAGTCTAAAGGAGTAGCAAAGCATCAGAGCCATGGAAGATTTGGGGATTAAAACAGATATTTTTGTAGGCTTCATTGTGAAAAAAAAAATGATGATGGAGTCTCCTTTCAACCCAGTTTTCTCTAAAATCTCCATCCAAAGCAAGGGTGCAGCTGAATTAAGTCCTTGTGAGGAAGGTTCCTCATCCTCGTTGCCCTTTTCATGGCTGCTAATGTCTCATAAAAATATTTGTTCAAGGAAACCCCTCAGCTTTCAAGGGCTTGAAGATGGTATTTAAATCCTCAGACTATTGAAGGCTTACTCACACCTTGGCCTTATTCAAAACCTGGCAATTACCCTCCCATGATGTATTGTTCTGGCTGCGGTAGCTGTCAGCAGGGGGAAGCCAACGTTTGGAGAGTTCAAGGGACAGAGACACTGATGCTGCCCTGGACCCCACTGCAAAGCAAGGATTTGAGTGTCTTCAGCACTGGGCTTCCAGCATACACAGGACAAATAGCTGTGGTTGTTGCAGTGTTGTGCTCCAGACAGCCCCTGGCTGCTCTGACTGGGGACGTTTTGCTTTCTAAACTGCAAAATTAAAGGCTAAGGAGCTGTTGAATTCTGTACCACAAAGGAGGTTTCCTTTCCCATGTTGCCACCATATAGACCTGCATCAATCAAAGATGTGAGTCTGCAAAGCTGAGGTAGCAGATTCTGGGTTCGACCTGACTTCATGCTTTTAAATTGCCTGTAAATAAACAATCCTGATGTGACAGGATGCAAAAATGATCATGCTAGGAAGTGCCCCTTCTCCTCCAGCCTGCTCCCTGCTCTCACTCCTACTCAGATGCTCTGTGGATCCAGTGATGTAGAGTCACAGAATGCTCTGGGTTGGAAGAGAAGTCCAAAGCTCATCCAGTCCAACCCCCTCTGCAGTCACCAGGGACATCCTCCACTGGATCAGGTTGCCCAGAGCCCTGTCCAGCCTCACCTTCAATATCTCCAGGCATGGGGCCTCAACCACCTCCCTGGGCAACCTGTTGCAGTGTTCCACCACTCTCCTGGTGCAGAACTTGTTCCTCACATCCAATCTCAATCTGCTCTGCTCTACTTTGAAGCCATTGTCCCTGGTCCAGTCCCTGCAGGCCTTTGCAAACAGTCTCTCTGCAGCCTTCTTGTAGCTCCCTTCAGGTACTGGCAGGCTGCTATTAGGTCTCCCTGGAGCCTTCTCTTCCCCAGGCTGAACACCCCCAGCTCCCTCAGTCTGTCCTCATAGCAGAGCTGCTCCAACCCTCTGAGCATT
This sequence comes from Picus viridis, assembly GCA_033816785.1. Classification (NCBI taxonomy): domain Eukaryota; kingdom Metazoa; phylum Chordata; class Aves; order Piciformes; family Picidae; genus Picus; species Picus viridis. The sequence goes on from CM066592.1 coordinate 19,731,237, forward strand.
TTCATGGCCCTCCTCTGGACCCTCTCCATCAGCTCCAGGTCTTTCCTGTGTTGAGGGCTCCAGCCCTGCAGACAGCACTGCAGGTGAGGTCTCAGCAGAGCAGAGTGGCAGAATCACCTCTCTGGCTCTCTGGCAATGCTGCTCTGGCTGCAGCCCAGGCTGCCCTTGGCCTTCTCACTGCAGTCTCACACTGCCTGCTCCTGTCCAGCTCCTCCCCCACCAGCACCCCCAAGTGCTTTTCCTCAGGGCTGCTTTCTATCCCCTCCTCCCCCAGCCTGTACTGACAGTGAGGATTGTTCCAGCCCAGGTGCAGGACCTGCACTTGCTCTTGTTGAACCTCATGAGGTTCACCTGGGCAGCACCTCTGCAGCCTGTCCAGGTCCCTCTGGATGCCATCCTGTCCCTCTGGGGTATGGACAGCACCACTCAGCCCAGTGCCATCTGCACACTGCTGCTGGTGCCTGGATCCTGCTGTCTATAGCACTGATAAAAGTATTAACCAGCACTGGTGCCCCTGCACTGGTGCCAGTACAGACCCCTAAGGGACACCACTGTCATAGAATAGAATAGAATAGAATAGAATAGAATAGAATAGAATAGAATAGAATAGAATAGAATAGAATAGACCAGGTTGGAAGAGACCTTCGAGATCATCATGTCCAACCCATCAACCAATCCAACCCACCTAAACAACTAACCCATGGCACCAAGCACCCCATCAAGTCTCCTCCTGAACACCTCCAGTGATGGTGACTCCACCACCTCCCTGGGCAGCACATTCCAATGGGCAATCACTCTCTCTGTATAGAACTTCTTCCTAACATCCAACCTAAACCTCCCCTGGCACAGCTTGAGACTGTGTCCTCTTGTTCTGGTGCTGGCTGCCTGGGAGAAGAAGCCAACCTCTGCCTGTCTACAACCTCCCTTCAGGGAGTTGGAGAGAGCAAGAAGGTCACCCCTGAGCCTCCTCTTCTCCAGGCTAAGCAAGCCCAGCTCCCTCAGCCTCTCCTCACAGGGCTGTGCTCCAGACCCCTCCCCAGCTTTCTTGCCCTTCTCTGGACACCTTCCAGCAAGTCAACATCCTTCCTAAACTGAGGGGCCCAGAACTGGACACAGGACTCAAGGTGTGGCCTAAGCAGTGCAGTGTACAGGGGCAGAATGACCTCCCTGCTCCTGCTGGCCACACTGTTCCTGATGCAGGCCAGGATGCCATTGGCCCTCTTGGCTGCCTGGGCACACTGCAGGCTCCTGTTCAGCCTACCATCAACCAGTACCCCCAGGTCCCTCTCTACCTGGCCTCTCTCCAGCCACTCTGACCCCAGCCTGTAGCTCTGCATGGGGTTGCTGTGGCCAATGTATAGAACCTGGCACTTGGATGTGTTCAATCTCATGCCCTTGGACTCTGCCCAGCCTGTCCAGGTCCCCTGCAGAGCTCTCCTACCCTCTCACAGATCAACTCCTGCCCCCAGCTTGGTCTCATCTGCAAACTTAGCTGTCCTCAGGTGATGGATGGAAGAAGCTGGTGAGGGTCTGTCCTCTTTTGGGTATCCCTGCCTCTCCCTTTCTTTTTTTAAAGTGCCATTACATGGCTGAAAAAATACTTATGGTTAATCAGCACTGCTCAATTCTGTTCACTTCCATCTGTGCCTCTGTAGCCTGACACGTCTCTTGTCCCCAGGCCATGAACAGCGGAGGGTACTTAGTGCCCTGGCTCTGCTGCTGGAGGCCCCAGGGGAGCAGCTGTCCCCAATCATCCTGTCCACAGCCCTTTCATTCCCAGATTACATCTTGTACCAACAGTTTGTGTGTGGGAAAAATCAAGGCTGTCAGGGGCTCCTTCCAGGACGTGCACTTTGCGTCAGGTGCCCGGTCAGGGGCCGCGGGTGCCCGACCTCTGCGCTGGGCGGGTAATGAATTGGGGGCCAGCCTTGGGCACTCCCCAGCAGCAGCAGCCAGCCCCCACCAGAGCCCAGCATTAGGCTAATCACTGACATGCCCAAGCAATGAAAGCAATCTGTTGTTAACTGGCTGGAGCAGCTTGCTCTGAGCCCCCGGACTTCCCCTTGCTCAGGACTATTACACCACAGCAATTCTCTTCTTTCTTTTTTTTTCTTTCTTGAAAGGAGGGGGGAAAGCCCTCAGCAGGCTACAAGAAGCCTCCTCATAGCCTCCCTTCCCCTGCCCAGATCAAGAACAGCTGACAGAAAATTCTGGAATGGGACCTCAGAAACCCTGAAAGTTGAATGCCTGATCAGATCCTACACGGACCAGAGGGGTTTGGTGAAAATCTGATGATGATCAAATCTATTCAATTATTTGTGTTCCCTGTCCTGGGAAGGGGCCTCAGCCCTTCCTTACAGCTGATCAGGGTATTTCCAGTGGTGTGAGAGTAACACAGGCTCACAGTGTCTCTCTGAGTGCAACTTTGAACCATAATTGACAGCAGACAAAACTCTGTGATTCAGAGCTCTCAACCCAGCTGCAAAGCAGGCAGGGAACCAAAAGCACTTCTTGCCTGCTATGCTTAGGCCTCCAGCAGCAGCACTGCATCACTCATCCATGCCAGGCTTTCACCCCAGGTTCTGTCTCCTGGTATGCAGTTTGTTGCCAGTAGTTGCTTATCTACTACCAGTAGTATTTTAGTTCTCTCTTCAGTGTTATAGGTAGGTGCCAGCTGGCTGAGGGCCCAGCAGCGTGGGGTGCTGCACATTGATGTGCCGTGCCTGCTCCACTGTGGCACTGTCTGCCTTTTGGCTCCTGGTCAGTTTTTGCTTCAACCACACTCCTTTGCACCACAGCATCCTCACAAAGGCAGGAAAGTAAAGTGTAGCTTACTGGATTTATCAGTAAAGGACAGGACAAGTGAGTGCCCAGCTAAGCTCACTGCAGGAACCCCTGTGGGAAGTGAACCTCACAGAATCACAGAATACATCTGGTTGGAAGAGACCTCCAAGCTCAGCCAGGCCAACCCTCCACCCAGCTCTGCAGGGTCAGCACCAAACCATGTCCCTAAGCACCAGCTCCACACTGCTTGAACACCCCCAGGGATGGGGACTCCAGCACTGCCCTGGGCAGAACATTCCAATGTCTGAGAGCCCTTCCAGGGCAGGAATATTTCCTAGCATCCAGCCTGAACCTCCCCTGGGGCAGCTTGGAACCATTGCCTCTGCTCCTGCCCCTTGCCACCAAGGAGCAGAGGCTGTCCCCTCCTCACTGCAACCTCCCTGCAGGGAGCTGTAGAGAGCAAGGAGGTCTCCCTCAGCCTCCTCTTCTCCAGCCTGAACACCCCCAGCTCCCTCAGCCCCTCCTCTAGCCCAGGGGCTCCAGGCCCTTCTGCAGCCTGGCTGCCCTGCTCTGGACAGGCTCCAGCCCCTCAATGTCCTTCCTGCAGTGAGGGCCCAGAGCTGAGCACAGCACTCGAGGTGTGGCCTCCCCAGTGCTGAGCACAGGGGGATGGTCACCTCCTGTCCTGTCCCTGCTGCCCACCCTGCTTCTGACCCAAGCCAGGCTGCCATTGGCTTTCTTGGCTACCTGCTTAACACCTATGCAGTGCTCCTTAGAGTGTGCCAACAACCAAAGCCCCAGGTTGGATGAGACTTTGAGCAACCTGGGCTAGTGAGAGGTATCCCTTGCCCATGGCAGGGCATTGGTACCAGATGATCTCTAAGGTCCAGTCCATCCCAAACCATTGTATGCTTCCATGAACTCCCATGTACCACAGTGAGCAGCAGACACTCAGGCAGATTTATGGAGCCTGTGGCTGGGTCAGACAGTCAGGCTGGTTGCACACCACCAGGATGCCCACTGTGCCCAAAGGCTCTGACCCCCTTCCCTCCAGCTCCCTGTCCTGCTTCAGCCCTGCTCAGAGCATGGCCTTGAGGACAGCCCTTCCCTCTGGTCTGTTCTTAATCCCAGCCAAGCTCCAGCTTTGGAAATACCTTCCTGGCTTGCCCTGCACAGCCTGCAGTCCTGGGTGAGGCTGAGCTCTGGCAGCTCAGTAAAGCACAGGTTTGGGCAGGAGCTCAGGACAGACAGCACCATAGTGCCACTCAGTGCTTTGAACATTAGATACTCAGTCTGGGATCAAATGCTCTTTTTTGTTTTGGCACTAGAGAAACACCACTGCTGAGGGTGCCAAGAGTGCTGCTAGATAAACCTGCCACAACTGGGCTGGGTTTTATGAGTGCTTTCTTCAGTCTGACAAGGGAAATGCTACTCAGTGCCTAGGTTATTCCATGGCCACTGTGAAGTGAGGCTAAGCTCTTCCACACTTCCACAGCTTCCTGTGGCTGCTGCCTTGTTGGCAGGTATTTGGCACAATGAAGTGATCTTATTGTGTCTGAATTTGGCCTTGCAGTACCTGAAGGGGGCTGCAAGAAACCTGGGGAGGGACTTTATAGAGTGTCAGGGAGTGATAGAACTGGGGGGAATGGAGCAAAACTAGAAATGGGCAGATTCAGATTGGATGTTAGGAAGAAGTTGTTCCCCATGAGGGTGGTGAGAGCCTGGCACAGGTTGCCCAGGGAAGTGGTGGAAGCCTCATGCCTGGAGGTGTTTGCAGCCAGGCTGGCTGTGGCTGTGAGCAACCTGCTGTAGTGTGAGTTGTCCCTGCCCATGGGAGGGGGTTGGGACTGGCTGATCCTTGAGGTCCCTTCCAGGCCTGACAGTTCAGTGGTGCTGTGAGCTGATGCTCTCGCGCTGCAGGGCAGAGCTGGGCACGTCTGGGCGGATCTGAGGGGCTGAGGCAGCGTCCCCTCCCCGGCAGCCAGAGCCATGCCTCCCCTTCCTCATGCCACACAGCAGGAGACATTGTCAGGCTGCACAAGCAGATATTTTGACAAGGGAACCAGCGTTCCCTCCCCGTTATTTTGTCTAATGCTTCCCATGTTTTGGCTGTTGCGTTGCCAGAGCAGGGCTGCAGCCCACGCCCCAGCCTGCAGAATGCACAGACAGCAACCGCCTGCCGGCTTCACTTTGCTGCCAGACGGCACGGCTGGGCTGAGGAAATCTGCTCCAACCCAGGAAGTTATTCTCCTCTTTCAGTGCAAACACTGCAGAAAATGAAGCTTTAACACCAAATGTGGATATTCCAGCCAGAGCCTTGCCACTGACCCTCCAGTTATCCCCGCTGCCCCTCATCTGGGACTCAGCCTGCCTGTGCCATGAATATTGCAGTTAAGGGTTCTACAAATTACTAACCACCTCCTACTGAAGGGCTGGGCCCCATGCCTCCTCCTGTTATCAGGGGAAAACAGAGTGCTCCTGGTCCTCCTGTCCACCACCCACCCTCCCTGAGGAGGTCCAGCATTGCCCTGTCCTTGTCCTGCTTGCCCACACAGACACATGACCCTGTACCCATGTCTGATATGGCAGTGCCATGTAACTTACCCCTGAATCCTAGAATCATCAAACGGTTTGGGACAGAAGGGACCTCCAAAGGTCACCCAGTCCAACCTCTGCACTCAGCAGGGACATCCTCCACTGGATCAGGTTGCCCAGAGCCCTGTCCAGCCTCACCTTCAATAGCTCCAGGCATGGAGCCTTAACCACCTCCCTGGGCAACCTGTGCCAGTGTTCCACCATCCTCCTGGTGCAGAACTTGTTCCTCACATCCAATCTCAATCTGCTCTGCTCTAGTTTGAAGCCATTGCCCCTAGTCCTGTCCCTGCAGGCCTTTGCAAACAGTCTCTCTGCAGCCTTCTTGTAGCCCCTTCAGGAGGCTCTCCAGAGGCCCCTTCCAACCCCTAACATCCTGGGATCTGGGATCTGTGACCTTCAGAAGACTGGTGAATTTCTCAAACAATGCTCACCAAAGAGTTTGCAGTCTGGAAGCTCTGCCTCTGAACACACACACTCCATTGCTGTTTGGTTTGTCTCAAGGTATCACAGTGCAGTTGTTGAAGTACTGAGGGGTGAGAGGTGGCTGTCCCTTCCAACCCCTAACATCCTGTGAATTCAGGGAAGCCATTGCCAATTGCACACAGCAGAGCACAGCACTGGATGTGTTGCCATGCCCTTGGCAGGATTTCCATCAACAGTACTGCAAGAGACTTTGAAACACTGCTCTTGCAAGAGGAGAAAAGCAAACCTGCCACAAGTCCAACCAGCTTACAAAGCTGTAGCTCATTCGAAGTGCAGACACTATTTAGCTCAGATAGGCTTTGAGGTATGTCAAGATCCCATCTTCTGCAGGGGAAGAGGCCATCAGTTCTGAGGCGTCCAGTTCTGGAGCCCCTATTAACAGGAGGGATGTGGACGTGCTGGAAGGTGTCCAGAGAAGGGCCACGAGGATGAGCAGAGGGCTGGAGCTGCTCTGCTGTGAGGACAGACTGAAGGAGTTGGGGCTGTTCAGTCTGGAGAAGAGAAGGCTCCGAGGTGACCTCATTGTGGCCTTCCAGTATCTGAAGGGGGCTACAGGAAGGCTGGGGAGGGACTTGTCAGGATCTCAGGTAGTGATAGGACTAGGGGGAATGGACTGAAGCTGGAGGTGGGGAGATTCAGGCTGGAGGTGAGGAGGAAGTTCTTCCCCATGAGAGGGGTGAAGCCCTGGAATGGGTTGTCCAGGGAGGTGGTTGAGGCCCCGTCCCTGGAGGTGTTTAAGCCCAGGCTGGATGAGGCTCTGGCCAGGCTGCTCTAGTGTGGGGTGTCCCTGCCCATGGCAGGGGGTTGGAACTAGATGATCCTTGTGGTCCCTTCCAACCCTGACTGATACTATGATACTATGATACTATGATCAGTTGTGCAAGCATCAACACTTTTGGGTAGAGCAAAGCTGCCAGCTGAGAAATGAACATCATCATCAGTACCATAGCCAAGAATCAGCACCTGCACCTTCTCAGTGGCTGGGAGGTTAGAACAAACCTCAGGGAAGGCAAAGTAGCGGAGCAGTGGCTAATTAGTCCGATAATTGTGCTCTATTTGAGAAGCCTGCCAAATGTACTCCTTGGTCTGCAGCTCAGCTCACCAGGTAGCTGTCACATCCCTGTGTGCATTCCCTGCTGGAGCATCTCTGTGTCTGATAATCCTGGAGGCAATTGCAAGCTGAACCTTAATCAGGCACCGCTGAAATCTGCTCCCTCTCAGGCAGGGAAAGAAGGGGAGAGAGGGAGCAGCAGGGCAAGGGCAAGCTCCTCTGAGCACTGCTATGAGCTCTCTGGGTAGTTTGAAGAGGGGAGGGGGGGGGGGAGGGGAGAGACCCTTGAGCCTGGCTCTGTGCTTACTGTGCGGCAAATCCGCGCTGCTGGCTTCCTATCGCCCACCAGAGCGACGCAGCTACGAGTTCTGCTTCCAGCCCTGCCTTGATCAAAGGAGCCTGCATCCAGAGCAGCCTTGCTCTGCAGCATGGCTGTGCTATCAAATAATAAACCAACTGTCACAATACTGGCTCAAGGCTGAGGAATTTTCTAGCACAGGAAGATTTAAGACTGTTGTGGTTCAAATAAGTGCCATTTCTGACTAACTGTTTGCAGCTATGGCATCGGAGCTGGGTGGCTTCTTGGGGGAAGCAGCAGGCTTGTGCTGGACAAAGCTCTGTCTGACACACAGCTGAAAAACATTCATGCTCAGAGCTCAAACCTGCTTAAAACTCTGCATTTGTCTTCGTGTGAAGGGAAGCTTGGGGCAGTGTGGCTGGAAAGCTGCTGGCAGAAAGGGACCTGGGGGTGCTCATGGACAAGCAGCTGAACAGGGGCCAGCAGTGTGCCCAGGTGGCCAAGAAAGCCAAAGGCAGCCTGGCTGGGATCAGCAATGCTGGGTCCAGCAGGAGCAGGGCAGGGATTGTCCCCTGGCACTCAGCTCTGGGGAGGCCACACCTCAAGTGCTGTGTCCAGTTTTGGGCTCCTCAAACCAAGAGAGATGTGGAGGTGCTGGAGCCAGGGCAGAGGAGGGCAAGGAAGCTGGGAAGGGCCTGGAGAAGAAATCTGATGGAGAGAGACTGATGGAGCTGGGGATGGTTAGTGTGAAACAGAGGAGGCTGAGGGGAGACCTCCTGGCTGTCTGCAGCTCCCTGAAAGGAGGTTGTGGAGAGGCTGCTGCTGGTCTCTGCTCACAGGTCATTAGTGACAGAACAAGAGGGAACGGCCTCAAGCTGCAGCAGGGCAGGGTGAGACTGGACAGTAGGAAACATTCTTCATGGCAAGAGTGGTCAGGGATTGGAATGTGCTGCCCAGGGAGGTGGTGGAGTCACCAACCCTGGCTGTGTTTCAAGGTGATTTGGATGTGATGCCTGGGCTATGATTTAGGGGTAAAGCCTGTAGGGCAGGGTCAGTGGTTGGACTTGGTGATTCTGAGGCTCTTTTCTGTGATTTCTGTGGAGCTGCACTTAAAGAACTGAAGAGCTGTCCCAGCATGCTCATGTCCTCTTTGAAACTAAAACAGAGAAGCAAATACTATATTCAATGAGATTGCTTGGGCTTGAGTTTTCTCACAGCCACATGAGCACCTGCTCAGATCTAGTCTAAGTGCAACAGAGCAGCACTGTGAACAAGCCTTCTCTCTCCCTGCTCCATAACCACAGAGACAGTGACACAGAAACTGACTTTACAGAACTCCTGGGGGCTCACAATGCTTTTTCCAGCCTGTAATAGCCACATATTCCCTCCAGATAGGAAGGCCACCAAGGCCACCACTGCTCACTTCATATGTTCCTGTGCTGATGTCCATGGGGTGACCTGCACAAGCATCCTCTCCTCTGTGGCCACTCTGCAGCACACTGAGCAGCAGGCATGCAAGCAGGCAGAAAGATCTTGATTCTCCATCCCAGCTGGGTCAGAGGCTCAATATAGAATCACAGAATTGTCAGGGCTGGAAGGGACCTCAAGGATCAGCCAGTTCCAAGCCCCCTGCCATGGCCAGGGACACCTCACACTACAGCAGGTTGCTCACAGCCACAGCCAGCCTGGCTGCAAACACCTCCAGGCATGGGGCTTCCACCACCTCCCTGGGCAACCTGTGCCAGGCTCTCACCACCCTCATGGGGACAACTTCTTCCTAACATCCAATCTCAATCTGCCCATTTCTAGTTTTGATCCATCCTCCCCAGTCCTATCACTCCCTGACACCCTCAAAAGTCCCTCCCCAGCTTTCTTGGAGCCCCCTGCAGATACTGCAAGGCCACAAGAAGGTCTCCTGGGAGCCTTCTCCTCTCCAGACTGCACAACCCCAACTCCCTCAGTCTGTCCTCACGGGTGAGGAGCTCCAGCCCTCTGCTCATCCTCGTGGCCCTTCTCAGCACCTCCAGATCCTTCCTGGCACAGAGGCTCCAGAACTGGACACAGTGCCCCAGGTGGGGTCTGTCACTTGGTCTTCTTTGGTCAAACCTCAAACTGAGTTTCAAGCTAGGAACACGCCGAGGACCAGCTGCTGCATCTGAGCCAAGGCTTGCTGGCAGAGGGCACAAATCATAGCATTTCAAACTCTGGGCAGCTGTATATACTGAAATGTATACACAGTTTCTCAACAATAGGTTCATGCTCCAGAAGAGCAGAAATCCAACAGGCTGAAATTAATAATGCATTAGAACAAACACCAGAGCATTGCTTCCCATTTAAGGAGCTGCCTGGATATAAATAAACCCTTACTCAGATTCTGTGATTTAAATCAAAGGGCCTTTCTTATCCAGAGTTAACAATTGCACCTTGCAGAAAACAAAAAAGAAGAGATGCAGACTATGTTCAAGAAGGAATCTGAGGAATTAGTTCTAAACTCTGATGGTTTTGCTGTCTGAGTACTGAAATTACACAGCTGGAATGGGACACCAAGCTGGGGGCAGGTGTGGGTCTGTGAGAGGGTAGGAGAGCTCTGCAGAGGGACCTGGACAGGCTGGACAGATGGGCAGAGTCCAAGGGCAGGAGACTGAACACATCCAAGTGCCAGGTGCTGCACATTTGCCACAGCAACCCCATGCAGTGCTACAGGCTGGGGGCAGAGTGGCTGAGAGCAGCCAGGCAGAGAGGGACCTGGGGGATAGCAGCTGAACATGAGCCAGCAGCTGAACATGAGCCACCAGTGTGCCCAGGTGGCCAAGAAGGCCAATGGCATCCTGGCCTGCATCAGGAAGAGTGTGGCCAGCAGGAGCAGGGAGGTCATTCTGCCCCTGTACACTGCACTGGTTAGGCCACACCTTGAGTCCTGTGTCCAGGTCTGGGCTCCTCAGTTCAGGAAAGGTGTTGAGATGCTGGAAGGTGTCCAGAGAAGGGCAAGAAAGCTGGGGAGGGGTCTGGAGCACAGCCCTGTGAGGAGAGGCTGAGGGAGCTGGGGTTGCTTAACCTGGAGAAGAGGAGGCTCAGGGGAGACCTTCTTGCTGTCTCCAACTCCCTGAAGGGAGATTGTAGCCAGGTGGGGGTTGGTCTCTTCTCCCAGGCAGCCAGCACCAGAACAAGAGGACACAGTCTCAAGCTGTGCCAGGGGAGGTTTAGGCTGGCGGTGAGGAGAAAGTTCTTCCCAGAAAGAGTAATTAGCCATTGGGATGTGCTGCCTGGGGATGTGGTGGAGTCACCATCCCTGGAGGTGTTCAATAAAGGCTTGGATGTGGCACTTGGAGCCATGGCTTAGTTGTCAGGAGGTGTTAGGTGTTAGGTAATAGGCTGGACTTGATGATCTCTGAGGTCTTTTCCAACCTGGCTGATTCTGTGATTCTGTGACTCTTCCTCTGAACATCCCCAAAGTGAAGATGAGGAAAATGCAAGCCAAGACTATTTCTGCTTTTGATGCTCTGCCTCAAGGTACTGTTCTCATGGTGTGGCCTATGTTTGCTCCAGCACTGCCTGTCACTAAGGGCAGGTTTTCCTCTTGCAGAGTGCAGGCAGTGTGCAGTGCATGGAACCACTGGATACAAATATTTGCCTCAGAGAGCAGCTGAGCAAAAATGCAAGAAAGATGAACACAGATCAGGGATGGTGGAAGCTCACTGAGGTAATTTTCCCACAGAATCTGTCCACTGGCAGCAGGGCCTGGTGTTACAGCAGAGATCAGAACATGTTTTGCTTTGCTTGATGGGTTCCAGCCTGCAGTGAGTAGCTCATTGCTGTTCATGGAATGCCAGAATCCCTGCATGGTGGCACTTGGAAGGGACCTCTGGGGCTCATCCAGTCCAAACCCCTGGCAGAGGAGAATCACAGGACTACAGGATGTTAGGGTTTGGAAGGAACCTCTGGAGACCATTGAGTCCAACCCACTGCCAGAGCAGGACCATAGATTCCAGCACAGGTCACACAGGAACACATCCAGTCAGGGCTGCAAAGGCTCCACAGAAGGAGACTCCACAACCTCTCTGGGCAGCCTGCTCCAGGGCTCTGGGACCCTCACAGTCAAGAAGTTCTTCCTCATGTTGAGGTGGAACCTCCTGTGCTGTAGTTTCCATCCCTTGCCCCTTTATCCTATCCCAGGACACAAGTGAGCAGAGCCTGTCCCTGTCCCTTCCTTCCTGACCCCCAGTCCTCAGCTATTGATAGGCTTTGATCAGATCCCTCTCAATCTTCTCCTCTCCAGACTAATCAGCCCCAGGGCTCTCAGCCTCTCCTCCCCAGGCAGTGCTGCAGTCCCTTCAGCATCCTTGTAGCCTCCTTTGGACTCTCTCCAGCAGATCCCTGTCCCTCCTGAACTGGGGAGCCCAGAACTGGATGCAATATTCCAGGTGAGGTCTCCCCAGGGCAGAGTAGAGGGGGAGGAGAACCTCCCTGGATCTGCTGGCCACACTCCTCTGAATGCACCCCAGGATACCAGAGGCAGCATCAGCAGCTTGCCCAGGATCACAGTGTCCAGGTGGGTTTCGAATCTCTCCAGAGAAGGAGACTTCACAACCTTTCTGGGCTGCCTGCTCCAGTACCCTCACAGCAAATTTTTTCTTCTTGCTAAGACAGAGCTCCCTGTGCTACAGTTTCTGCCCACTGCCTCTCTTCCTATCACTGGCACCACTGAGAAGAGACTGCCCCCTCTTCTTGACCCCTACTCTCAGTGTTTTTGTGGCTATGAAGCAGATCCCCTCTCAGGCTGCCCTTCTTCATCCCCAGGCCTCTCAGCCTTGCCTCCTCACAGGAGGATGTTGTATTCCTTTAATCACTCCCATAGCCTCCACAGGGCTCCCTCCAGTAGTTGCCTGCATGCAGGGTCACTGGACAGCAGGCAGCTGAAGTGTTGCACATTTGCTCACCTCTGACAGTATCACAAAATATCATCCAAAAGAGCCCAGGTGAACTTCTTTAACATGTGGAACACCAAGGATGTGGTCAGTTTACTAAACAAGTTGCACAGCTCCAAAGCCAGCTGTGATGCTTTGCATTCCAGTCCAGCAGTGAGATCCTCTCCCCTACAGCTTCAGTGTGGAGGTAATTGTCTGCAAGGTGGATTACGAACCACTTGGTGGTGGTTTAAAAATGGAATGGAATGGAATGGAATGGAATGGAGTAGAGTGGAGTAGAGTAGAGTAGAGTAGACCAGGTTGGAAGAGACCTTCAAGATCGTGTCCAACCTATCATCCAACACCACCTAATCAACTAAACCATGCAACCAAGCACCCCATCAAGTCTCCTCCTGAATACCTCCAGTGATGGTGACTCCACCACCTCCCCAGGCAGCCCATTCCAATGGGCAATCACTCTCTCTGTGTAGAACTTCCTCCTAACCTCCAGCCTAAACCCCCCTGGTGCAGCTTGAGACTGTGTCCTCTTGTTTTACTTATGCAACGTAGGAGCCCAGAGTAGTTCATTGTAAAACACACTGCAGCCTTTGGAATGGACAAGAAAGCAACCAGAGCATAAAAGGTTTTCCTTCCCTTCTGTTCTCAGTTTGATTAAAACTGTCTCAGGAAGAAACTGTTTGAAGCCATGGGGAGTTTTTCCGGGGGTGCAGTACAGGGCACTGTTGTTATTTCTCACACAGCCTGGCGACACATCCAGCCCTGATTCCCTTCTTATGTAAATGAAAGCCTCCGAACCGATGCAATTACCCTTCCCCCCGCACACATCAGGGTAAATGCTGGGGGTGTTCGAGAGCTCATTCATCTTCCCTGCTTTCTGTTAGGCTGCAAGTCAGCTCTGAGCTTTAAATGTTGTTTAAAAGTTCTGGGCTAATCGATCACTTTAGAGGTGCTTTAAACACAGGTAAAACACCGACAAAGGCTTTTAGAGTAAGCTTTCCTGATGGATGAATTGCAACTATCCATCATCCCGCCGGCTACTTCCCTACCTCGCTCCCATTAAACCTAATAACTTCTATTAAAGGCTGTTAACATGTGGCGTCTGTTAATGGAAAGTGTAACAAGCACGAGGCATGAAGGGGGGACCTGTGGGCTCCTAGAAGCAAAGTTTGGAAGAGAAAGATGGATTCAGGTTGTTGGTGAAGTGAATGTGGTGCCAGGTGTGGTGGGCTGAAATTGCACCCCCACCCCCAACTCATTTGAAGAAACTACCCCCAGAATGAGTTGCCAGAGCAGCTGAGTTTGGGATGGAAGCAGATGAAGCTCTATTTACCAGCCAGCTAACATCTAGAAATAGGAAATGCAATGAATCAGCACAAAATCAGGTTGGACTCGATGATCTTCGAGGTCTCTTCCAACCTTAAGGATCCTGTGATACTGTGAAAATACACAAGAGATGTGCAATAGGTATAAAATAAACGAAACAGAAACTCCTCAGACTCCCCTGGATGGATCCTGGGGGACCGGTTCACCTCTTCCCCACTCCCTCCCTCCTCCCCGGTACCTCACTCAGCAGTCAAAACGGAGACACCCCTGACAAGGCCACCAGAAGAGAGAGAGAGAGAGAGAGAAGTTGCAAGCAGAAGGACAGAAGAAGAAAGGAGAGGAGCAAGAGCTGTTCATAGCTGTGCTCTATGTTCCCATTAGCAAGCCAATGAATTCTACAGGCCTTTTGCACCCAGCAGTCATTTATTTTACTTTCAGCCTTTGCAGTCAGGCTCCAGGCTGAAGTTCCCCCTTCAAACTGTCACATGGCCCAGGGAAGTGGTGGAGTCACCGTCCCTGGAGGTGTTCAAGAGAGGACTGGACGTGGCACTTGGTGCCATGGTTTAGTCATGAGGTCTGTGGTGACAGGTTGGACTCGAGGATCTTTGAGGTCTCTTCCAACCTTGGTGATACTGTGATGAGGGCAATGCTTCGTGCCTGTCTCAGAGATGGTTGCCGTGGAAGGCTCTGGCTGTGCGGAGGTTCGGCTCACCGGCGCAGCCCTCCCGTGCACATGGTGCTCTTCAAACGCTGCAGCAGATGAAACATGGAAGGTGAAGGGCGGGAAGAACATCTTTGGGTTTTTATTTGGCTTGAGAAAACAGTGTGACACATGACAAGCCTGGATCTCTCCTGGAGAGGCTGTGCTCTGTATTACTGAGATTAAGCCTGATCATTCCTGAAGGAAGGCAGAAATCCCCCAACCTGGCTGGCAAGGGCTGTAATAGTTGCTCTTAATGTCTGCTGTTAGCTGATTACTGACATCTTGAAAGCATTGCTCCAGCAGCCCTTCTTGCAAGCTTCTGCCATGGGGATGCTGTGGCAGATGGAGAGCATGCCTGGCAGGGAGTGGGTGCCTGGGAGCCTCAAGGACTGGCACGTCAGCAGCAGCTTTGAACTGCTGCTAGCCTGTGAGACCTCTCTGCCGGTTACCAGGGGGACTATCAGAACGCATTACACTGACCAAAGCCAGCCCATGTAGTAACAGCTGGGAGTGTAATCCCAAAATTAGCTCATTAATTCACAGGAAAGTATTTTCTACTCCTCTTTCCTTACCAGAGAGGAAAAAAAGAAAGAAAGAAAGGAGGAAAGAAAGAAAGGAGGAAAGAAAGAGAGAAAGGAAGGAAGAAAGAAAGAGAAAGGAAAGAAAGAGAGAAAGAGAGAGAGAAAGAAAGAAGGAAAGAAAGAAAGAAAGAAAGAAAGAAAGAAAGAAAGAAAGAAAGAAAGAAAGAAAGAAAGAAAGAAAGAAAGAAAGAAAGAAAGAAAGAAAGAAAGAAAGAGAGAAAGAAAGAAAGAGAGAAAGAAAGAAAGAGAGAAAGAAAGAAAGAGAGAAAGAAAGAAAGAAAGAAAGAAAGAAAGAAAGAAAGAAAGAAAGAAAGAAAGAAAGAAAGAGAAAGGAAAGAAAGAGAGAAAGAGAGAGAGAAAGAAAGCAAGAAAGCAAGAAAGCAAGCAAGAACGAAAGAAAGAAAGAAAGAAAGAAAGAAAGAAAGAAAGAAAGAAAGAAAGAAAGAAAGAAAGAAAGAAAGAAAGAAAGAAAGAAAGAAAGAAAGAGGAAGGAAGAAAGAGAGAGAAAGAGAAAGAAAGAGAGAAAGAGAGAGAAAGAAAGAAAGAAAGAAAGAAAGAAAGAAAGAAAGAAAGAAAGAAAGAAAGAAAGAAAGAAAGAAAGAAAGAAAGAAAGAAAGAAAGAAAGAAAGAAAGGAAGAAAAAGAGAGAGAAAGGAAAGAAAGAGAGAAAGAGAGAGAAAGAAAGAAAGAAAGAAAGAAAGAAAGAAAGAAAGAAAGAAAGAAAGAAAGAAAGAAAGAAAGAAAGAGAGAGAGAAAGAGAGAAAGAGGGAGAGAAAGAGAGAAAGAGAGAAAGAGAGAAAGAAAGAAAGAAAGAAAGAAAGAAAGAAAGAAAGAAAGAAAGAAAGAAAGAAAGAAAGAAAGAAAGAAAGAAAGAAAGAAAGAAAGAAAGAAAGAAAGAAAGAAAGAAAAGAAAGAAAAGAAAAGAAAAGAAAACCCTTACTGTGGCTCCCTGTGAGGGAACTGCAGAGCTTTAGCTGGGACCTCTAAAACATTAGCACTGCACATGTGCTTTGCTGTGCCTGGGTGGGAGATTTATGAAGTTTATTCTCTAATCTCTGTTTGCAAGCAGAAATATGACCAACATAAATCACTTGAAAGAAGATTTCAAGCTCCAGAGCCGGTGGTGCTGTTTGCTGAGGTCATGATGTTGTTCTAAACCTGCAGTTCAGCCTTTGCTGCTTTGCTTGGTTGGCTTTTTTACACCATTTCACTCCACTTGACCTTTGTGTTTCTTGGGGAGGAAAAGAGCATGCTCAGAGCTGGAAATAACTCTAGATGCTGTCTGTGAGTGTGCTTATTTGCCACAGAATCAACCAGGTTGGAAAAGACCTCAGATCATCAAGTCCAATGTATTACCTAATCCCTAACACCTCCTGACAACTAAACCGTGGCTCCAAGTGCCACATCCACAGATGTGAACATGTCATGGCCCCAGAAGATTGATCTGTGGGCCTGAGGAAACACTGAAGAGATGCACACAGCCTGGTAGAGGATGTGTCTCCCATTTCCCAGGCTGATGCTGTGCTATGGGGTCAGGAAGGCATTTGTCAGTTGTCTGGTTTGAAATGTGTGTCTGTTTAGGGGTTCTGAGCTCTGGGCTCTGAAGCTGCTACCAGACCTTCCTCCCCTTCTTTAGGTGCAGCTGAAGTCTGCCCTATGGAAGTCCAAGGTAAGGGTTTTGTTGCTGCTCCTCCTTATTTCTCTGCATAGTGAGAACTCCACTAGCTCATGGTGGCTGCACCCTAGACAGCCTCCTGCCATCACATCTCCCACCAGCCCTTCTCTACTTGAGAGCAGCAGGTCAAGCAGGGCCTGACCCCTGGTAGGCTCACTTAACAGCTGCATCAGGAAGCTGTCCTCCATACGTTCTAGGAACCTTCTGGACTGCCTCCTCTCTGTTGAGTTAAGCTCCCAGCAGATGTCTGGCAGGTTAAAGTTGCCCACAAGGACAAGGGCTGGTGAACTTGAGACAACCTTCAGCTGCTTGTACAATATTTCATCTGCCTCTTCATCCTGGTCTGCTAAACTGCAGCTGAAGCTTGAAGCTTAAGAGCTCTGAAAGATATAAGATGCAAGGGCCAAATCCTGCAGGCTACCAGGAATCAGCATGGTGGTGACTCTGTGATCTGTGCTAAGGACAGGCAGGCTGCTCTTCAAGTGCTGGCTCTTATGAAAACTTCAAATACTCAAACAAAGGAAGAGGGGGGAACTGATGATACATTGCCAGCTCTTGCAGAAACCTTCCTCTGTTGCTGCTGAGACATCTTTCCCATCACAGGAGCAAGCAGTGTGAGGGAGCCGTGGCGCTGCAGGTTAAATGTTTGTACAGCAGATGCCAAAGCCCCAGCCCAGTGCACAGCATCCATCAAGAGGGCATCCTGGCCTGGATCACCAACAGTGTGGCCACCAGGACAAATAAAGTGATTATGGCCCTTGACTCAGCACTGGGGAGGCCACACCTTGAGTGCTGGGTACAGTTTTGGGGCCCTCACTCCAAGAAGGACCTTGAGGGGATGGAGCAGGTCCAGAGAAAGGCAATGAAACTGGGGAAGGGTCTGGAGAACAGGGCTGGGGAGGAGCAGCTGAGGGAGCTGGGGGTGCTCAGCCTGGAGAAGAGGAGGCTGAGAGAGACCTCATTGCTCTCTGCAACTGCCTGAGAGGAGGTTTGAGTGAGGTGAAGGTTGGGCTCTGCTCCCCAGTCTCAGGTGACAGAAGGAAGGAAAATGGCTGAAATTGTGCCAGGGGAGGGTTAGGTTGGAGATTAGGAAAAATTGCCTTGCTGCAAAAGTGGTCAGGGGTTGGCACAGGCTGCCCAGGGAGGTGGTGGAGACCCCATCCCAGGAGGCGTTGAAGAAACCTGTGGCCATGGCATGTGGGGACGTGGTTTGGTGGCCATGATGGTGCTGGGTTGATGATGGACTCAATGATCTTGGAGACCTTTTCCAACCCAAACAGTTCTGTGATTCTATGATCTTGTAAACACCGGTGTATGAAGCTTATGCACTGCACACTGAGTACCTTTCAGGGCATGCTGAGTTATGGCTTCCTCTCTGTAGTGAAGGCATCAAAAACCATAAAAAACAAGACACCCAAAGAATGAAGTGGTTTGGGGCTTTGAATGGGAACAAGAGAGCCCAGCAGACCTGTTCCAGAATGATTTGCAATGCAATGGAGAATCACAGAAGTGTGAAACGTCACCCTGGCCAATCCCTTGCTCTAAGATGTCTTTCTCTCAGGTCTCCTCGCCACCCTTCAGCGCAGTGCAGGAGCCGTGGCCATGCATGCTTCACAAGTCTATAAACTTTGTCCTTTGCTGCCAGTTTGCTGCAAAGCTTAAACTGCAGCATGCAGAATTTTAACCTGGTGCTCAGCCTTGGGTTCTGACCCATGGCACATCCCCTTTGGCCTGCAGGTGCTTCCCCTCCTGACAGAGGAGATGTGGATGCTCAGTCCATCCCTGAGCGCTGGGATGAGTAGAATCGTAGGGGTCGGAAGGGACCTCTGGAGATCATCAAACCCAGAACTGGTTAGGCCACACCTCGGCTGCTGTGTTCAGTTCTGGGCCCTCACCGCAGGAAGGACATTGAGGGGCTGGAGCCTGTCCAGAGCAGGGCAGAGAGGCTGCAGAAGGGCCTGGAGGCCCTGGGCTAGAGGAGGGGCTGAGGGAGCTGGGGGTGTTCAGGCTGGAGAAGAGGAGGCTGAGGGAGACCTCCTTGCTCTCTGCAGCTCCCTGAAGGAAGGTTGTAGCCAGGTGGGGTTTGGTCTCTTCTCCCAGGCAACCAGCACCAGAAAGAGAAGGCACAGCCTCAAGCTGAGCCAGGGGAAGTTTAGGCTTGATCTTAGCAAGAAGTTCTTTAAAGAAAGAGAGATGGCCCTTGGGATGTGCTGCCCAGGGAGGGGGTGGGATCAGCATCCCTGGAGGTGTTTAGGAAGAGCCCGGAAGAGGCACTCAGTGCCATGGCCTGGTTGACTAGTTAAGGTTGGGTGATTGGTTGGACTTGATGATCTTGGAGGTCTCTTCCAACCTGGCTGATTCTCTGCTTCTGTGATTCAGAACTGGACACAGTACTCCAGATGTGGCCAAAGATGTTGCACTTAGTTTACATTTTCCTGAGGAGCAGCTGCTTGAAGAGGGAAGGGAAAGGCTGGCCCAGAGCACACCCCCAAAGCAGCAGCAGCATCGCAGACCCCCGAGCAGGGGCTGCATATCTCATGGGAAAGATGAGCACAGGCAAGAGAAAACTGCAGTGCAACCCAACCCCACCAACAAATGGCAAGAGAGGGTCACAGAACACCTTTGGTTGGAAGACATCTCCAAGCTCATCCAGTCCAACCTTCCACCCAGCTCTGCAGGGTCAGCACTAAACCATGTCCCTAAGCACCAGCTCCACACTGCTTTAACACCCCCAGGGATGGGGACTCCAGCACTACCCTGGGCAGAACATTCCAGTGTTTGAGAGCCCTTCCAGGGCAGAAATATTTCCTAGCATCCAGCCTGAACCTCCCCTGGGGCAGCTTGGAACCATTGCCTCTGCTCTTGCCCCTTGCCACCAAGGAGCAGAGACTGTCCCCTCCTCACTGCAACCTCCCTGCAGGGAGCTGTAGAGAGCAAGGAGGTCTCCCTCAGCCTCCTCTTCTCCAGCCTGAACACCCCCGGTTCCCTCAGCTGCTTGTGGCAGTTTTAGGCTGATGCCTAGGAAATTTCCCACAGCTATGGAGTAGAAAGTGTTAGAATGTAAGTAAATTATCATTGGATGCAAGAGAAAAAAACCCAAGGTCTCAATAACCTCATTGAGCTGATAACTAACCTAAGGTTAGTTGTGTAAACTACTCTGTTGAAATGAACCCCCAACTAATTTGAGAGACTTACCCCCAAAACAAAATTGCCAGGCCAGCTCAGTTGGAAGCAAATGAAGCTGGAGTTGCAAGCAAAAATGCAGTCTAGAAATGTGAAATGCAGACAATATTT
Source organism: Picus viridis (assembly GCA_033816785.1). Classification (NCBI taxonomy): domain Eukaryota; kingdom Metazoa; phylum Chordata; class Aves; order Piciformes; family Picidae; genus Picus; species Picus viridis. The sequence continues at coordinate 19,750,948 of CM066592.1, forward strand.
GCATGGATTTACAATGTACAAACACCACAAGAACCACCACCCCCACCACCACCACCCCCCGGACACAACCAGGGGGCTACCAATAGCTTCCCCCTCTCTGTTCCCTTCCCCACACCCTGTACAAGGGGAAAAAAGAGAGAGAAGAGCAGAGAGTAGTTTGTTAGTGCTTAGCCAGAACAAGAAGGCAGCCAAGGTCAGCAGCAGCCAAGCAGAAGCCACCAGCTGGTATCAGCTAGAGTGAAGAAGCCTAAAAGATAGTTAGTTTACACAACTAACTCTCTGTTAGTTACCACTAATTATCACTGTTACCATTAGTTAGTTATCACTAAGTTATCACTGAGATTATTTACAAAGAAGTTCTTCACCATCAGGAGGAAGTTCTTCCCCATGAGGGTGGTGAGAGCCTGGAACTGGAAGCCTCATGCCTGGAGGTGTTTGCAGCCAGGCTGGATGTGGCTGTGAGCATCCTGCTGTAGTGTGAGGTGTCCCTGCCCATGGCAGGGGGGTTGGAACTGGCTGACCCTTGAGGCCCCTTCCAGCCCTGACAGTTCTGTGACTCTAGGATTCTTTAGACCTTACCATTATTTTCCCTTTCCATCCAATGGTGATTTATTTACATTCTACCACTTCCTACTCAAGATCTGTGGAAAAATTTCCTAGGCACCAGCCTAAAACTGCCACACTGCTCCTCATGGGCTCCAACCTCTCACATCCTGTCATCTGTGACCCTGGGAAGGTGCTGTCCGTGACCTGCTTCAAAACCTGCCTAGTTGGGAGCAGCCTTGTGCCTCCCAGCCTCCAGGCCCACAAATGCTTACTGCTGGAGTAAGCCTTACCTGAGCATAGGTGCATCCAGCCCAAGGCCCTGAAACACAAACTGTTGCCATTGCTGCTAATTAATTACCATAACTGCCATCATCTTATGGTCATTGAACAAGGGGAAGATGCTGCACTCACTGCCTGCCTGCCAGCATCTGTCTCAGGAAGAACAGGACTCTACAAAGCTGCTCACCTAATCAGAACAATTTTACTACATCCTGCAAGGTTCAGGCTTACCTCTTTTTTTTTTTTTTTTTTTAGTGACTTTTGTCTATTTTCAGTGGGAAATATTTGTCCTAAAATGGTCTGTGCTGGTGGTGAGACCTTTGCTGCCTGCTAAGGGGTCTGCTGCCACCTGTGCATTTTGGATCAGGAACTGACCACAGGAGTTAGTGAGCAGCATCAGCGAAAGTGTTATGGGATGGGATGGGATGGAATGGAATGGAATGGAATGGAATGGAATGGAATGGAATGGAATAGAATAGAATAGAATAGAATAGAATAGAATAGAATAGAATAGAATAGAATAGAATAGAATAGAATAGACCAGGTTGGAAAAGACCTTCCAGGTCATTGAGTCCAACCTATCACCCAGCACCATCTGATCAACTAAACCATGGCACCAAGTGCCTCATCCAGGCTCCTCTGAAACACCTCCAGGGATGGTGACTCCACCACCTCCCTGGGCAGCACATCCCAGTGGCAAATCTCTCTTTCTATGAAGAACTTCTTCCTAACATGTAGCCTAAACCTCCCTTGGCACAGCTTGAGACTGTGTCCTCTTGTTCTGGTGCTGGCTGCCTGGGAGAAGAGACCAGCCCCTTCCTGGCCACAACCTCCCTTCAGGTAGCTGTAGAGAGCAAGAAGGTCTCCCCTGAGCCTCCTCTTCTCCAGGCTAAGCAACCCCAGCTCCCTCAGCCTCTCCTCACAGGACTGTGCTCCAGACCCCTCCCCAGCTTTCTTGCCCTTCTCTGGACACCTTCCAGCAGCTCAATATCTTTCCTAACCTGAGGGGCCCAGAACTGGACACAGGACTCAAGGTGTGGCCTAAGCAGTGCTGAGCACAGGACAGAATGACCTCCCTGCTCCTGCTGGCCACACTGTTCCTGATGCAGGCCAGGATGCCATTGGCCTCCTTGGCCCCCTGGGCACACTGCTGGCTCGTGTTCAGCCTACTATCAACCAGTACCCCCAGGTCCCTTTACTTCTATCACACAGAGTAACCATCATATCAGAGAAATTTTTTTTTTTCTACATCCTGCAAGGTTCAGTTTTATCTTTTTTCTCTGTTTTTGAAAGTTTTGTCTGTTTCCAGTGGGAAATCTTTCTCCTAAAATGGTCTGTGCTGGTTTGGAGACCTTTGCTGCCAGCCAAGGGATCTGCTGCAACGTGTGCTTTTCTGAAGCCCTGAGCATCTCTTTTTGGATCAGGAGCTGGACCACAGGAGTTATTTAGCAGCATTAGCCAAATTGTTATAGTTCCCTCACATACAGTCCCTTTTATTCACATTTAGGTTTTGAAAGGTTCGGCTATATTCAGTGGGAAATACTTGTCTAAAATGGTCTGTGCTGGTTTGGAGACCTTTGCAGCCTGCTAAAGGATCTCACAGTATCTCACAGTATCACACATTATCACAGTATCACAGTATCACCAAGGTTGGAAGAGACCTCAAAGATCCTCGAGTCCAACCTGTCACCACAGACCTCATGGCTAGACCATGGCACCAAGTGCCACATCCAATCCCCTCTTGAACACCTCCAGGGACGGTGACTCCACCACCTCCCTGGGCAGCACATTCCAATGGCGAACGACTCTCTCAGTGAAGAACTTTCTCCTCACCTCCAGCCTAAACTTCCCCTGGTGCATCTTGAGGCTGTGTCCTCTTGTTCTGGTGCTGGTTGCTAGAGAGAAGAGACCAGCCCCTTCCTGGCTACAACCACCTTTCAAGTAGTTGTAGAGAGCAATGAGGTCTGCTGCAACTTGTGCTTTGTGGAAGTGCTTTTGGATCAGGAGCTGGGCCACAGGAGGGAGGTAGCAGCATTAGCCAATTTGTTATCCTTCCATCACATAGAGTCCTTTTTATTTTGCTTTGGTTTGGAAAGCTTTGTCTATATTCAGTGGGAAATACTTGTCCCAAAATGGTCTGTGCTGGTTGGGAGACCTTTGCTGCCTGCTAAAGGATCTGCTGCTGCAACTTGTGCTTTGTGGAAGTGCTTTTGGATCAGGAGCTGGGCCACAGGAGGTAGTTAGAAACAATAGCTAAATTGTTATGCTTCCATCACACAAAGTCCTATTTTTTGTGTGTGTGTGTGTGTGTGTGTGTGCTAGAGGGAGAGAAGGAGTTCACCTCTGGCAACAACAGGATCATTGAGAGGGCGAAGCGTGGCGCAGCGAGCCGTCGCTATTTACATTTAACAGATTGTAGCGGTTTGCTTTTCAAACGGCCGAGTCCCAGGCAATTAAAACTTTGGTGGCCCTTTCAGCTTTTAAATTGCAAATAAAGGCTAAGCAAAGCAGGGGAGGGAGGGAGGGAGGGAGAGAGGGAGGCCTTCCCCCCCCCCCCCCAGCACATGTGGCACGGGCAGCCGGCGCTGTCAGAGTTTGACAGGTGTGTGCTTGTGCGCCGCTCCGCCTGCCCCCGCGCCGCGCTCCCCCTGAAACCCGAGAGTGTTTGTAAACAGTCTGTGCTTTCTCAAGAGTGCCCCAGAGGTTTCTTGCAGGAAGTCAAATTGCTCAAATCGACCCTAATTTGGCACGATACGTTGAAAGCATGCTTGAGTGAGCATAATTGCGCTGGGACTGACTTCATTTTAGCAATCTCGGGGCATACCTTTCCAATAACAACTGCCGGCCATGCACGTTCGAGCTCTTGTTTGTTTCTGAAAGTGATTAGCCTGAAAAATTTGGAATTTAAACACTCATAATTGCAAAGTGTTATTTATATTCAATGTTGATTTATTAAATAAAATGAAAAAAAAAAAAAAAGGGGCTCCTCTCTCTCTTTCCACCCCCTCCCCTCCCCCTCCCCCCTCTCAGTTTTCCCCCTCTCCCCAGGAATGGTTTGAGTCGCTTTGGAAAGCAAAAAGGGGGTAGCAAAAAAAAAAAAAAAAAAAAAAAAAAAAAAAAAAGGAAGGAGAGGGAAAAGGTGATTTGCATTGGTGAGGAGTCCTCTTGCAAGGGCTTTTCTCCTTCTGCGCCTTAGAACATCGCAATGCCAGCAGCAAAATTTCGGGCGCTTGTTTCAAGCACGGCTTTGGGGCTGTGGAATGCCTGTGGCTCCCTGTGGCACCTCTGTGCAGAGTCACAGAACTGTCAGGGCTGGAAGGGACCTCAAGGATCAGCCGGTTCCAACCCCCTGCCACGGCCAGGGACACCTCACACCACGGCAGGTTGCTCACAGCCACATCCAGCTTGGACTTGAAAACCTCCAGGCAGGAGGCTTCCACCACCTCCCTGGGCAACCTGTGCCAGGCTCTCACCACCCTCATGGGGAACAACTTCTTCCTCACATCCAATCTCAATCTTCCCATTTCTAGTTTTGTTCCATTCCCCCCAGTCCTATCGCTCCCTGACACCCTCAAAAGTCCCTCCCCAGCTTTCTTGGAGCCCCCTGCAGATACTGCAAGGCCACAATTAGGTCTCCTCAGAGCCTTCTCTTCTCCAGACAGCCAAATCAGCTGCGCTGTGCAACAGAAAGGGCAGAAAGAGAGGCAGAGGAGTCCTCTTCTCCTCCTGAGTTTGCTAATCAGCGTGGTTCAATATGATGGACAAGGCTGGAAGATAAGAATTTATTTGGCCCATTTATTTATTTATTTATTTATTTATTTGAAACAATTAATCTAATCTAGATTTACATCCTTTTTATCACAGTATCACAGTATGACCAAGGTTGGAAGAGACCTCAAAGATCATTGAGTCCAACCTGTCACCACAGACCTCATGACTAGACCATGGCACCAAGTGCCACATCCAGTCCCCTCTTGAACACCTCCAGGGACGGTGACTCCACCACCTCCCCGGGGAGCCCATTCCAGTGGCGAATCACTCTCTCGCTGAAGAACTTTCTCATGTTGGCACTCTCCAGAAAGTGTTGGGGTGAAGCCCATGATGGGCAAGAATTCTCCTGAGAGTGAATTCGGGGGGGGGGGGGGGGGGGACAGCAGAAAGAAAATACTCCATTCGTAAACTTAGGGAAAAAAATACCACACCACCCCCCCCAAGCCAAAGCCTTTTCAGCAGGCTGTAAATTCAAACAGCAAAACCAAACCAAAGCCCAAACCCAAACCAAAACACACAGACACAAAACCCAACCCAAAGCAAAACCAAACCAAAACCCCACGAAACTAAACCCAAGCCAACCAACCAACCAACACCATCCAAAATCTTGTGTGCAAACCCCAAATGTCTGATTCCCAACTAACTAAAAGCTCTGTGGAACGTATTTTGTACAGTGTGCTCACAAATGAAGAGCTGAAAGTTCGTTCCCAACAATTACTTCCCTAAAAGCTGTTGCAAAACTTCAGCAAACCTCACAAAATCCATTAAAAGAAACCCCAGCCCTGCTGTCTGTGAACATCTTGCTCAGCCCTAATCAGGACCAGATCCCTTGCTCTAATTCAAAGGAAGAAATTAGAGATGAAGCAATGCAGTAAAAATCTCCACAAGGGTTAATGCTGTGGTCCCAACCTTGTCCCAGTCTTACACTCTCAGCTGAAAACCAGAAGCTGAACAAATCTCTTTTGGTCACCAGTTTCATAGATTCACAGAATGGGTTGGGTTGGAAGGGACCTTAAAGATCACCCAGCTCCAACCGCCTGGCATGGGCAGGGACACCTCCCACCAGCACAGCCTGCTCAAGGCCTCATCCAGCCTGGCCTTCAACACCTCCAGGCAGGGGACATCCACAGCCTCCCTGGGCAGCCTGTGCCAGTGTCTCCCCAGCCTCACTGCAAAGAATTTCTTCCTAATCTTCAGTCTCAATCTGCCCTCTTCCAGCTCAAAGGCACTGCCCCTTGTCCTGGCATATGAGCTAGGATTCCTCGATCATCTTCAACCTCCTCTTCTTCTGTTCCTATCCTGAACTGTCACTGAACTTGGCATATCCTGTGCCCACAGATGGGCACAGTATTGTGCTCAGCATCAGAATGGTTACATCTCAAGCACCAGTCCTGATACGCTCTTCAAAGGATGTTCAGCACTGGGGTAACCCAGAAACACCAACACCAGCAGCAGCACCTCATTGAAGTCTGGCAAAGCTGCAGGTCTCAGTGCCCAGGGCAGCACTGTCTCATGCTCTGTGTGCTGCAAAGCTGCAGGTCTCAGTGCCCAGGGCAGCACTGTCTCATGCTCTGTGTGCTGCAAAGCTGCAGGTCTCAGTGCCCAGGGCAGCACTGTCTCATGTTCTGTGTGCTGCAAAGCTGCAGGTCTCAGTGCCCAGGGCAGCACTGTCTCATGCTCTGTGTGCTGCAAAGCTGCAGGTCTCAGTGCCCAGGGCAGCACTGTCTCATGCTCTGTGTGCTGCAAAGCTGCAGGTCTCAGTGCCCAGGGCAGCACTGTCTCATGCTCTGTGTGCTGCAAAGCTGCAGGTCTCAGTGCCCAGGGCAGCACTGTCTCATGATCTGTGCTGCAAAGCTGCAGGTCTCAGTGCTCAGGGCAGCACTGTCTCATGTTCTGTGTGCTGCAAAGCTGCAGGTCTCAGTGCCCAGGGCAGCACTGTCTCATGCTCTGTGCTGCAAAGCTGCAGGTCTCAGTGCCCAGGGCAGCACTGTCTCATGCTCTGTGTGCTGCAAAGCTGCAGGTCTCAGTGCCCAGGGCAGCACTGTCTCATGATCTGTGCTGCAAAGCTGCAGGTCTCAGTGCTCAGGGCAGCACTGTCTCATGCTCTGTGCTGCAAAGCTGCAGGTCTCAGTGCCCAGGGCAGCACTGTCTCATGCTCTGTGTGCTGCAAAGCTGCAGGTCTCAGTGCCCAGGGCAGCACTGTCTCATGCTCTGTGTGCTGCAAAGCTGCAGGTCTCAGTGCCCAGGGCAGCACTGTCTCATGCTCTGTGTGCTGCAAAGCTGCAGGTCTCAGTGCCCAGGGCAGCACAGTCTCATGATCTGTGCTGCAAAGCTGCAGGTCTCAGTGCTCAGGGCAGCACTGTCTCATGATCTGTGTGCTGCAAAGCTGCAGGTCTCAGTGCCCAGGGCAGCACTGTCTCATGTTCTGTGTGCTGCAAAGCTGCAGGTCTCAGTGCCCAGGGCAGCACTGTCTCATGAAAGCTGCAGGTCTCAGTGCTGTCTCATGATCTGTGCTGCAAAGCTGCAGGTCTCAGTGCTCAGGGCAGCACTGTCTCATGTTCTGTGTGCTGCAAAGCTGCAGGTCTCAGTGCCCAGGGCAGCACTGTCTCATGCTCTGTGCTGCAAAGCTGCAGGTCTCAGTGCCCAGGGCAGCACTGTCTCATGCTCTGTGTGCTGCAAAGCTGCAGGTCTCAGTGCCCAGGGCAGCACTGTCTCATGCTCTGTGCTGCAAAGCTGCAGGTCTCAGTGCTCAGGGCAGCACTGTCTCATGCTCTGTGCTGCAAAGCTGCAGGTCTCAGTGCCCAGGGCAGCACTGTCTCATGCTCTGTGTGCTGCAAAGCTGCAGGTCTCAGTGCCCAGGGCAGCACTGTCTCATGCTCTGTGTGCTGCAAAGCTGCAGGTCTCAGTGCCCAGGGCAGCACTGTCTCATGCTCTGTGTGCTGCAAAGCTGCAGGTCTCAGTGCCCAGGGCAGCACTGTCTCATGATCTGTGCTGCAAAGCTGCAGGTCTCAGTGCTCAGGGCAGCACTGTCTCATGATCTGTGTGCTGCAAAGCTGCAGGTCTCAGTGCCCAGGGCAGCACTGTCTCATGCTCTGTGCTGCAAAGCTGCAGGTCTCAGTGCCCAGGGCAGCACTGTCTCATGCTCTGTGTGCTGCAAAGCTGCAGGTCTCAGTGCCCAGGGCAGCACTGTCTCATGCTCTGTGTGCTGCAAAGCTGCAGGTCTCAGTGCCCAGGGCAGCACTGTCTCATGTTCTGTGTGCTGCAAAGCTGCAGGTCTCAGTGCCCAGGGCAGCACTGTCTCATGCTCTGTGCTGCAAAGCTGCAGGTCTCAGTGCCCAGGGCAGCACTGTCTCATGCTCTGTGTGCTGCAAAGCTGCAGGTCTCAGTGCCCAGGGCAGCACTGTCTCATGATCTGTGCTGCAAAGCTGCAGGTCTCAGTGCTCAGGGCAGCACTGTCTCATGTTCTGTGTGCTGCAAAGCTGCAGGTCTCAGTGCCCAGGGCAGCACTGTCTCATGATCTGTGCTGCAAAGCTGCAGGTCTCAGTGCCCAGGGCAGCACTGTCTCATGTTCTGTGTGCTGCAAAGCTGCAGGTCTCAGTGCCCAGGGCAGCACTGTCTCATGCTCTGTGTGCTGCAAAGCTGCAGGTCTCAGTGCCCAGGGCAGCACTGTCTCATGCTCTGTGTGCTGCAAAGCTGCAGGTCTCAGTGCCCAGGGCAGCACTGTCTCATGCTCTGTGTGCTGCAAAGCTGCAGGTCTCAGTGCCCAGGGCAGCACTGTCTCATGATCTGTGCTGCAAAGCTGCAGGTCTCAGTGCTCAGGGCAGCACTGTCTCATGATCTGTGTGCTGCAAAGCTGCAGGTCTCAGTGCCCAGGGCAGCACTGTCTCATGCTCTGTGCTGCAAAGCTGCAGGTCTCAGTGCCCAGGGCAGCACTGTCTCATGCTCTGTGTGCTGCAAAGCTGCAGGTCTCAGTGCCCAGGGCAGCACTGTCTCATGCTCTGTGTGCTGCAAAGCTGCAGGTCTCAGTGCCCAGGGCAGCACTGTCTCATGATCTGTGTGCTGCAAAGCTGCAGGTCTCAGTGCCCAGGGCAGCACTGTCTCATGCTCTGTGTGCTGCAAAGCTGCAGGTCTCAGTGCCCAGGGCAGCACTCTCATGTCTCATGCTCTGTGGGCAGCACTGTCTCATGATCTGTGTGCTGCAAAGCTGCAGGTCTCAGTGCCCAGGGCAGCACTGTCTCATGATCTGTGTGCTGCAAAGCTGCAGGTCTCAGTGCTCAGGGCAGCACTGTCTCATGTTCTGTGTGCTGCAAAGCTGCAGGTCTCAGTGCCCAGGGCAGCACTGTCTCATGCTCTGTGTGCTGCAAAGCTGCAGGTCTCAGTGCCCAGGGCAGCACTGTCTCATGTTCTGTGTGCTGCAAAGCTGCAGGTCTCAGTGCTCAGGGCAGCACTGTCTCATGCTCTGTGTGCTGCAAAGCTGCAGGTCTCAGTGCCCAGGGCAGCACTGTCTCATGCTCTGTGTGCTGCAAAGCTGCAGGTCTCAGTGCCCAGGGCAGCACTGTCTCATGATCTGTGCTGCAAAGCTGCAGGTCTCAGTGCCCAGGGCAGCACTGTCTCATGCTCTGTGTGCTGCAAAGCTGCAGGTCTCAGTGCCCAGGGCAGCACTGTCTCATGCTCTGTGTGCTGCAAAGCTGCAGGTCTCAGTGCCCAGGGCAGCACTGTCTCATGATCTGTGCTGCAAAGCTGCAGGTCTCAGTGCTCAGGGCAGCACTGTCTCATGTTCTGTGTGCTGCAAAGCTGCAGGTCTCAGTGCTCAGGGCAGCACTGTCTCATGCTCTGTGTGCTGCAAAGCTGCAGGTCTCAGTGCCCAGGGCAGCACTGTCTCATGCTCTGTGTTGCAAATCCTGGTCCAGGAGGAGGAGTTGTGCTGGAGTCCCAAAACAGAGCTGCTTCTGGAAAACTCAGGATACCTGGGCCCCAGGAGGGCAACACATCCCTCCTGCTGTGAAAAGGCAAAAAAACTACCTCCAAACTAAGGAAGGGCTGCAAGGACTTTCCCTTTCCCAGCCCCCTGCTTTGGTGCATTTCTGCAGTCTGGTTTGGTCTGATTAATTTGCTTCTTTTTTCCCCTCCTGGAAGGACATTTCATAGGACTGCTTCAGTTGGAACAGACCTGGGCAGCCTGCTCTACTTGGAGGTGTCCCTGCTGCCTGCAGGGGTGTTGGACCAGACGACCTTTGAGGCTCCCTTCCAACCCAATGTGTCGTAATACAGATGTTCTATTCACCCTGAGCACGGCTTCCAGGACAGCCCTTCTCCCACACCAATGCAATCTGTGACTCATCAAGTCCAGCCATCAGACCACGTCCCCAGGTGCCATGTGACACCTTGCTGTTGTGTGCCGGCACACGGAGCCCACACGCCTGTGCCCATCTCACCCGGCACACCTGACCTGCCTGGGTGCTGCCCTTGCGGGACACCCACACAGCCAATGCTTTTAACCTTCCTGGGAAAGCAACAGCACTGAGGAGTTGAAGGCAAAGGCAGTGGAGCATGCTAAAACTCCAGTTACATCTTCCAGATGTTTCTGGATGCCCCCAGGGCCCCGTGGCAGGCCGTGGGATCCTGTGGAAGCGCAGGCAGCCTGTGCGGGGAGCCGTGGGGAGCACCCTCTGCGTCGTGCCAGCAGGTGTATCCCGGGGGGCACAGCTCACTGCAGTGGGGCTGGAACACAGAAGGAATTTCTCAAACCCATCAATCTTTACCTAAAGTTTACTTTGCTTTCCAAGTAACAAATTAACCAAATTGTCCCTAAACCAAAGGCAAACCTCGGGGCAAGGCTGATTTATACGGGGTCTGCGCAGAGTCTGTTTCAAACTAGGTGGGACCTTCCCCTACCTAAGCAAGCAATTTAGTGCTATAATTTAGCCCATTTCCCCTTCAGCTCTACTACTGCTTACCCCAAGCCCTCTCCATTTATTTTCAAACCAAACACATTATTTATTTGATGGGAGGGAAGAGAACAGAACAGAAAGAGCAGCACAACCTGACCATTCATCATTGCTGTTTGCGCTCCTTGAAGAGCATTGTTGAATCACTGCTATAAACAGTCCACATTTGGCTAAATGTTGTTGATATAAACAAGTATTTTATCCCTCATTAAGGTAATTTGGTGCAGTCTGAGAAAGAGATTTATCAAGAGAATTAATTAAAGGCAGATCTGCTTCGTGGCTCTTTGTACTCGTGGATGTTTCAGCATAAACATCCCCATTAAAATGAAATTACTGCTAATCTGATCCTCCTAACAACAGGTTTTGAGCACACTGCACAGATGTGGGCACCATGCTCCTACTGAGGTCTGGAGCTGTGCAGCACAGCCCCAAGTTCACAGCTGTCACAGGGCAGAAGAGCTTTGCAGATGTGTCGTGCCGTGTACAGTACCTCCAGCCTGAGGCTTTGCTGGCTCCGAGGGAGAGCAGGTGGAAATCCTGGTGGCTCCTCCAGCTTTCCTGTGAGGGACAAGATACAAGAGGGCACTCTTGGGCAGGGGTAGGATGTAACTACAGAAAGTATCTCCCTCTCTCTCTCCAACCATAGAATCATGGAATCACAGAATGGTCTGCGTCGGAAGGGAGCTCCAAAGCTCATCCAGTCCAACCTCTTCTGCACTCAGCAGGGACCTCCTCAGCTAGATCAGGTTGCCCAGAGCCCTGTCCAGCCTCACCTTCAATAGCTCCAGGGATGGGGCCTCAACCACCTCCCTGGGCAACCTGTGCCAGTGTTCCACCATCCTCATGCGGCAGAACTTGTTCCTCACATCCAATCTCAATCTGCTCTGCTCTAGTTTGAAGCCATTGCCCCATGTCCTGTCCCTGCAGGCCTTTGCAAACAGTCTCTCTGCAGCCTTCTTGTAGCCTTCAGGTACTACCAAGCTGCTCTAAGGTCTCCCAGGAGCCTCCTGGACTTCCAGTTTGGAGTTTATGTAGTTCACAGTGGCAAAAGGCTTCAATCAAAACAGTTCTCCCTGCAAGATCTGTCTGCAGCACCTTGCTTTGGTCAGCCTTTTCTACAGCATCTGTCTTGCTCTTTACAAAACATGACTGAGAGAGGAGAGGAAAGGAGCCAGTGGAGGATGATGTCCTGCTTGCTGAACATAAATTCACAGAACAGCTTTGGTTGGAAAAGCCCTTTAAGATCATCCAGTCCAACCATTCTCTAACTCTGCTAAGGCAGGGGCTAAACCATGGCCCTCAGCACCACAGCTCTGCCTCTCTGAAACACCTCCAGGGATGGGCATTCAACCACCTCCCTGGGCAGCCTGTGGCAGGCTGTGAGAACCCTTCCAGGGAAGAAATTTCTCCTAAAATCCAACTTAAGCCTCCTCTGGGGCACCATGAGGCTTTCTCCTCTGGTTGTATCAGTTGCTGCTAGGGAGAAGAAACCAACCTCCACCTGGCTCCAGCCTCCCTTTGCGGAGTTGTAGAGCATAGAACTTGAGTGCTTTGCAGCTGAAGTTCCTTCAGGACACACACTGGGCACCCAGGGGTGCAGCTCTTGGCAAACCAAGAGGAAAGGTGATACAACCACAGAGCTGCCACAGTGAAACTCAACCCTGTGCCCTTTTGGGACAGCATCATAGAATCATAGAACTGTCAGGGCTGGAAGGGACCTCAAGGATCAGCCAGTTCCAAGCCCCCTGCCACGGCCAGGGACACCTCACACTACAGCAGGTTGCTCACAGCCACATCCAGCCTGGCTGCAAACACCTCCAGGCAGGAGGCTTCCACCACCTCCCTGGGTAACCTGTGCCAGTCTCTCACCATCCTCATGGGGAACAACTTCTTCCTCACATCCAATCTCAATCTGCCCATTTCTAGTTTTGCTCCATCCCCCCCAGTCCTATCACTCCCTGACACCCTCAAAAGTCCCTCCCCAGCTTTCTTGGAGCCCCCTTCACATACTGCAAGGCCACAAGAAGGTCTCCTCAGAGCCTTACCCTCTCCAGATCACACAACCCCAACTCCCTCAGTCTGTCCTCAGAGCAGAGCAGCTCCAGCCCTCTGCTCATCCTCGTGGCCCTTCTCTGGGCACCTTCCAGCACCTCCAGATCCTTCCTGGCACAGAGGCTCCAGAACTGGATACAGAGCTCCAGCTGTGGTCTCAGCAGAGTGGAGCAGAGGGGCAGAATCCCCTCCCTGGCCCTGCTGGCCACACTTCTCTTGCTGCAGCCCAGGCTCTGCTTGGCTCTCTGGGCTGCAAGTGCTCACTGCTGGCTCCTGTTGAGCTTCTCCTCCCCCAGCATCCCCAAGGCCTTTTCTTCAGGGCTGCTCTCAAGCCAGTCCCTGCCCAGTCTATATCAGTGCTTGGGATTGCCCTGCCCCAGCTGCAGGACTTGGTCTTGTTGAACCTCATGAGGTTGGCTTGGTCCCAGCTCTGCAGCCTGTCCAGCTCCCTCTGGATGGATCCTTCCCTCCAGCTGTCAGCTGCACCACACAGCTTGGTGCCATCAGCAAACCTGCTGAGGGTGCCTCAATGCCACTGTCCATGGCCTTCATCTATTGATGTTGTGACCTTGTCACAGAAGGCCACCAGGTTTGCCAGGCAGGATCTGCCCTCGGTGCAGCCCTGCTGATTGTGTCCAACTACCTCTTCATTATTCTTTTGCCTCAGCAGTGCCTGCAGGAGGCTCTGCTCCATGATCTCCCAGGCACAGAGGTGACACTGCCTGGCCTGTAGTTCCTGGGTCATCCTTCTTTCCCTTCTTGACAATGGGAGTTATGTTTCCCCTTTTCCAGCCCCTGGGGACCTCCCTGGACTGCCAGGACTTTTGGAATATGATGGAGAGTGGCCTCACAACCTCAACTGCCAGTTCCTCAGCACCCCTGGGTGTATCCCATCAGGTCCCATGGCTTTGAACACTTTCAGGCTCTTCAGATGGTCACAACCTGACCTTCACTCACCATGGGCAGTTCCTTCTGCCAGCCCCTGCCTTTGTCTTCCATCATTCTGGGAGTGTGGCTGGAGCCCTTGCCAGTGAAGACTGAGGCAAAGAAGTCATTGAAAGGCTCATCCTTCTCCATGTCACTTGTCACCAGCTCACCTTTCTGAGGGGCCCACACCTTCCCCAGGCTGCTTTTTACCATGAATATACCTATAGAAATGTTTACTGTTCCCCTTGCTCTCAATCTCTTGCTGGATTGAATTCTGACTGAGCTTTGGCTTTTCTAAGCAGGTCTCTTGTGCTCAGGCAGCTTCCTTACATCCTCCCATTCCAGCTGTCCTCTCTTCCACTCCTTGTACTTTCTTTTGTGTGCCAGGGTGTCCAGGAGCTCCTTGCTCATCCAGGCAGGTCTCCTGGCATTCTTTCCTGCTTTCCTCCTTGTGGGTATACTTTGCTCCTGGGCACGGAGAAAGTGACCCTTGAACACTGCCCAGCTGTCCTGGGCCCCTCTTCCCTCTAGGGCTTTGTCCCATGATACTTTGGCCAGCAGATCCCTGAAGTGATCATAGTCTGCATGCCTAAAATACAGGGTTGCAAGCTTGGGATACATCTTCCTAGTTGCCCTGAGGATCTTAAATTCTGTTGCTTCATGGTCACTGCAGCCAAGGTTATCCCTGAGCCTCACAATGGTCACCAGCCCTTCCCTACTGGTGAGCACAAGGTCCAGCATAGCCTTATCTCCTTGCTTCCTCTGCCATTTGGAGGAGGAAGTTGTCATCTATGCATTCCAGGAGCATCCTGGCATGCTGTACCCAGTTGTGTTGTCCTTCCAGCAGATGTCAGGGTGGTTGAAATCCCCCACGAGGAGCAGGGCCTGTGAACATGAAGCCACTTCTGTTTGCCTGTGGAGGGCCTCATCTGCTTGGTTCTGCTGGCCAGGTGGCCTGCAGCAGACCCCTACAGCAACATCACCTTCCCCTGGCTTCCCCTTCATCTTCACCCATACGCTCTCAACCAACTCATCATCCCTCCTCAGGTGGAGCTCCACTGATTCCAGCTGGTCACTGATACAGAGAGCAGCACCTCCTCCCCTCCTGCCCTGCCTGTCCTTCCTAAAGAGCTGGTACCCATCCATCCCTACCTCCCACTCATGGGAATCATGCCACCCAGTGTCAGTGATAGCCTCTATGTCATAGCATCCCAGCAGCACAGTGCCCTTCATTCATCCTGTTTGCTGCCCCAGCTGTGTGCATTGGCTCTTCAGCTGTGCTGGCAGTGCCACCCTCTGAGGTGAACCCCCCTTGATTCCCTCGGGGTGCCTCAGTGCAACAAGTGGAGAGCCCTTGCTAGCATCCATCCCGCTGCCTCTGGTGAGCTGCCCCAATGTTTGCCACAGGCAAGCACGAGATCAACAACCCCTCCCCCTTCAAATCTAGTTTAAAGCTCTGTCAATGAGCCCTGCCACCTTCTGCCCTAGGATCCTTTTGCCCCTCTGGGCCAAGTGCATCCCACTGGTTGCCTGCAGCTCTGGTGCCTTGTAAACTGAGCTGTGATCATAAAATCCAAACCCCTGTCCTGACACCAGTCCTGGAGCCATGAATTGACCTCTTGGTTCTTCCTGAATGTTCCCTTGTCCATTGCTGATGTCAGAGGGATGGAAGAGAACACAACTTGAGATCCTGATCTCTTTAGCAGTTATCCCAAGGTCCTGAAGTCTCTTTTAATTGATTGTGAGCCTCCTACTGCTGCATCATCACTACCCACCTGAAAAAGCAGCAGTGGGTAATAGTCTGAAGGACTCATGAGGGTGGGAAGTCTACCTACGACATCCTATAGCCAGGCACCAGGGAGACAGCAGAGCTCTCTAGGGAGTGGGTCCAGTCTGCATATCATAGAATCATAGAATCATAGAATCATAGAATCATAGAATCATAGTATCAGTCAGGGTTGGAAGGGACCACAAGGATCATCTAGTTCCACCCCCTGCCATGGGCAGGGACACCCTACACTAGATCAGCCTGGCCAGAGCCTCATCCAGCCTGGGCTTAAACACCTCCAGGGACGGGGCCTCAACCACCTCCCTGGACAACCCATTCCAGGGCTTCACCACTCTCATGGGGAAGAACTTCCTCCTCCCCTCCAGCCTGAATCTCCCCACCTCCAGCTTCATTCCATTCCCCCCAGTCCTATCACTACACCTGAGAGCCTGAGAAGTCCCTCCCCAGCCTTCCTGTAGCCCCCATCAGATCCTGGAAGGCCACAATGAGGTCACCTCGGAGCCTTCTCTTCTCCAGACTGAACAGCCCCAACTCCTTCAGTCTGTCCTCACAGGAGAGGTGCTCCAGCCCTCTGCTCATCCTCGTGGCCCTTCTCTGGACACCTTCCAGCATGTCCACATCCCTCCTGTAATAGGGGCTCCAGAACTGGCTGCAGTACTCCAGGTGGGGTCTCAGCAGAGCTGAGCAGAGGGGGAGAATCCCCTCCCTTGCCCTGCTGGCCACACTTCTCCTGATGCAGCCCAGGAGCTGATTGGCTTTCCGGGCTGCAAGCGCACACTGAGAGCTCCTGTTGAGCTATCAGCCCTCTGCTCCCCTCAGCAGGGAGTCACCTACAACAATGACCTTTCCATTTGGCTTTTTGGGGTCAGTTTTTATGGCTGACCTGAGGCAGGTTGGCCTTGATGGCACTTCTGGCCTTGGTGAGCCCCTGTCCTTTCTCACAACCAGCTCCTCCTGCAGAGCCTCATAGCTGTTCTGCAGGGGCATGGGGTGGTGTGCTTCTCAAAGGAGCAGGTTTGCTCTCTTGGTACTGTTTGGGTGGCTGCCTGTTCCCATTGACCCTGCATGGGTGAGCTACTGCAGGAGGGCTGGGGGCTACCTGATGAGAGGATCATAGTACCATAGTATCAGTCAGGGTTGGAAGGGACCACAAGGATCATCTAGTTCCAATCCCCCTGCCATGGGCAGGACACCTCACATTAGATCAGGCTGGCCAGAGCCTCATCCAGCCTGGGCTTAAACACCTCCAGGTGTTTGGTTGGGTATGAAATGGGCAGCAGTTGTACCAGTGTGCCTCAAAGCAAGCTTTGTCTTACCAGTTATTTTCTTTCCATGGAAACTAAAGAGTGGTGCCCACCCCTGCTCCAAACATATCAGTATGTCCTCCTTAGTTCTTAAAAGTCAAGTGGCCACAGACCTTACTTGGACTCTGGATGCTCCAGTTCCTTTGCTCTCACAAACTGGTTCAGATTCCAAGGCAATCCAAAGTGATCACACCACACTGCTTTTCCTACCTGCCAGCAATGCAAAGGATAATTTGATCAAGCAAGCAAAAGCTTCGAGTGTTGCCACACAGAATAAAATCAGGCACAGACAGGAATAGGGAAGCAGAGCAATCTGGCTTAGGTCACAGGCTCACAGGATGTTAGGGGTTGGAAGGGACCTCTGGAGAGCTTCCAGTCCAACCCCCTGCCAGAACAGGACCATAGAATCCAGCACAGGTCACACAGGAGCACATCCAGACAGGGCTGCAAAGGCTCCAGAGAAGGAGACTCCACAACCTCTCTGGGCAGCCTGCTCCAGGCCTCTGGGACCCTCCCAGGCAAGAAGTTCTTCCTCATGTTGGGGTGGAACCTCCAGTGCTGCAGTTTCCATCCCTTGCCCCTTGTCCTAACCCAGGGCACAAGTGAGCAGAGCCTGTCCCTGTCCCTTCCTTCCTGACCCCCAGCCCTCAGCTATTGATCCCCTCTCAGTCTTCTCTCCAGACTAAACAGCCCCAGGGCTCTCAGCCTCTCCTCCCCAGGCAGTGCTGCAATCCCTTCAGCATCCTTGTAGCCTCTGTTGGACTCTCTGCAGCAGATCCCTGTCCCTCCTGAAGTGGGGAGCCCAGAACTGGATGCAATATTCCAGATGGGGCCTCACTAGGGCAGGGTAGAGGGCGAGGAGAACCTCTCTGATCTGCTGGCCACGCTCTGCTGAATGCCCCCTAGGATACCAGTGGCCTTCTTGGCCACCAGGGCACATTGCTGTCCCATGCAGAAGAACACCTTGTGCCTGAGCTAACAGCCTCTCAAAGGCTGATTTGCTTGCTGTTCAAGACACAAATGGAGATGCCTGCAGTCATCTGCAGTTACAAGAAAGAGGCATTTTGTGCTTGAGCAGAAGCCAGCTCTCTGTTCCCAATCTTGGTGATCAATCCTGTCAAGGTGCTGAGAATCTTGAAGCCATTGTTAATTGAGTCTGCTAATTGCAGTGCTGAGCAACTCACAAGCCATGAACATCAGATGGACATATTTACAAAGAGGGCCTTTGGGAAGCCTAGATTAGGCTCAGGACAACTTGAAAGGAAAGATAAGGAAGCTTAAGGGGACTCTTGCTCTCCTCCAGCAGACAAATGAGTTAGCAGTGAAGGCTCCAGCGCTGGTCAAAGGGAAGGGATAATGTGGTGATGAAGTAGGTCTTAAATCATTCTGATGTATTGAAGTGCCACTCTAAAGAAGATCTGGAGATGCAAAGAGAAAACAAAGGATCAGTCAAAACCCTCAGGCAGTTCCGAGGATGCCATTGGCTGGCTGGATCTGCAGCTCCTGAGCAGAGGATTTGCAGCACTTTGCAAGGTTCTCTGAGGTGAAGTGACAGAACTTTAACCAAATTCTTCCTCCAGGTTTATGATTTAATTCCTCTCACAAGGGTCTCCTAAAAGGCATTGTGTTTTCCACAGGCAGAACCAAGCCATGGGGGCAGGAGCAGGCACAAGTGGCTGTGGGGACTCTGGCTGCCCCACCAAGGGAAGCCAAGTCCCTGCCTGATCCCTGCTGCAGGACGGTGTTTGACACGTGGACTTCAGCACCAGATCATGATCCAGTTGTGACAGTGGAGTCAGCACTATTGTGGCAGCTGGAGTTCCTAGCTTGAGGCATGGCAGACTTTAAACACACTGATGTCCTATGTAAGTGGTGAGTGGTGTGTCTGAGATGCTTATGGGATTGCCAGGGAGACTGCTGAATCTCTGAGGGGCAGGAGAAGACCAGAGATGCTTCTTCAAAGTCACCACAGAGCAAAGCAGAAGCAAGAGGATCGTCTGAGATACTGCAAGGGAGCAAACCAGTTTTGTGCCGGAGCTGAATCCAGCCTCCAGAGTCTCTTCCTGGGACCAGTGTCCATCTGTAACGATTGCAATGAAGGCAGTGAAGTGACTACACCACACTCAGAATCATAGAATCATAGAATCAGCAGGTGGGAAAAGACCTCAGAGATCATCAAGTCCAACCTATTACCTAATACCTAACACCTCCTGACAACTATACCATGGCCCCAAGTGCCACATACAATCCTTTTTTGAACACCCCCAGGGATGGTGACTCCACCACCTCCCTGAGCAGCACATCCCAAGGGACAATCTCTCTTGCTGGGAAGAACTCTCTCTTCATCTCCAGCCTAAACCTCCCCTGACACACCTTGAGACTGTGTCCTCTTGTTCTGGTGCTGGCTGCCTGGGAGAAGAGACCAACCTCCACCTGGCTACAACCTCCCTTCAGGTAGCTGTAGAGAGTAATGAGGTCTGCCCTGAGCCTCCTCTTCTCCAGGCTAAGTATAGAATCATAGAATCATAGAATCAGTCAGGGTTGGAAGGGACCACAAGGATCATCCAGTTCCAACCCCCTGCCATGGGCAGGGACACCCCACACTAGATCAGCCTGGCCAGAGCCTCATCCAGCCTGGGCTTAAACACCTCCAGGGACGGGGCCTCAACCACCTCCCTGGATAACCCATTCCAGGGCTTCACCACTCTCATGGGGAAGAACTTCTTCCTCACATCTAGCCTGAATCTCCCCATTTCCAGCTTCAATCCGTTCCCCCTAGTCCTATCACTACCTGATAGCCTGAGAAGTCCCTCCCCAGCCTTCCTGTAGGCCCCCTTCAGATACTGGAAGGCCACAATGAGGTCACCTGGGAGCCTTCTCTTCTCCAGACTGAACAGCCCCAACTCCTTCAGTCTGTCCTCATAGGAGAGGTGCTCCAGCCCTCTGCTCATCCTCGTGGCCCTTCTCTGGACACGCTCCAGCACGTCCACATCCCTCCTGTAATAGGGGCTCCAGAACTGGAGGCAGTACTCCAGGTGAAGTAACCCCAGCTCCCTCAGCCTCTCCTCACAGGGCTGTGCTCGAGGCCTCTCCCCAGCCTCATTGCCCTTCCCTGGACACATTCAAGTGTCTCAATGTCCTTCTTAAATTGAGAAGCCCAGAACTGGACACAAGATTCAAGGTGTGGCTCCTGGAGCTGAGCTGTCATTTTGGCAGCTCCTGACGTAAATCACAGAGTCACAAGGCTCAGGGGAACACAAGGGGACTGAAACTCTTTCTATATACTTCTTCTTTTCAGAAGCCAGTACTCCTCAGGATACAGCTCCTTAGCTGAGGCACTACCATAGAGAAAAGACCTCATAACATTTCACTTGGAGCTCATTAACTAGGAATTCGTTAATGACTTTTGCCTTCAGGCCAACATTTATTTCGGGGAAGGGTATCTGAGTACACCTCAGCTGGGAGAAGGGAGGGGGAGCAAAGGATTTATCTCATAGGGCTTGTGAAGCTCCAGAAGTCTTAGTTTGCCTACACGTCTCATAAGGGCTGGCTGTCAACAGCTACATTAAGTGGGCTGCACCCATTCTGGGGATAGGAGCTGTCATCAAAATCAATTAGAGGCTTATGTGGCCATAGCTGTGTTTTATATTCTGCTGGCAATTCCCTGTCTGGCTGCTGTGCTAATGAAAGAAGAGGGGAAAGAGGCCACTAGTGCACGAGAACACCAAGCATGCTACAGTACACCTGGGCTGGGGCAACTCCAAGCACAAATCCAGGCTGGGTGAGAAATGACTCCAGAGCAATGCTGAGGAGAAGGCCTTGGGGGTGTCAGTCGGTGACAAACTCCCCAGGAGCCAGCAGTGGTCCCTGGCAGCCCAGCAGGCAGCTGTGTGCTGAGCTGCATCCAGAGCAGCAGCACAGGGAGGAGACTTTTCCTCTTCTTATTTTTTATATACCTGCTGCTACAAAAGAGCAACTGATAGGCTAAACCTTGACCAAAGAGGAAGGCATGGTTAATGGGTATGAGATAACTCCACATCCAAAGAGTTAGATAATTAATGAGCAATGATAATGAGTGAGCAATGACTGATGTACTTGTGACTGCAGAGAAATGTGAACCTGCTTTAAACACCAGAGCAGACCCAAACCCCAACTCATAGTTTAGTGGTCATGGGAGTTGGACAGGATGATCTTCAAGCTCTTGTCCAACCTTTATGTTTCCATGGCCATAATAAAGCTCAAATACAAACTGGCCTGATCCTCCCAAACCAGTTCTAGAGGCATTAATAAAGACAGCTGCATGAGACGTCAGTCCCCCAGCCACCCCTGCAGGGCTCTCCAGCCTGGAGAGATACCCACATGTGAAACACTCTCAAGGGACCTTATCTGGCACTCAAAGGCACAGGAAAGCTTTGTTGCTTTCCCCAAGGCCACCAGCAAGCATGTGCTGTCGATGGGAAGTGTAGCTCACACTGGGACCAGCAAACAAGGGGACAGGTTGCCTGATGTGCAGGAATCCTTCCCTCCCCCCGACCTCTGCTATGCCTCATGCTGCTGGCTGCCACCTGCCTTCTGTGATGGACTGAGACCGAGGAACCTGCCCAAAAATGCTTCTTGTTTACCAGGAAACCTTCTGCTGCCCTGTGCTGGCTGGAATATGGCCTTTAGGTGCCCAACAATGCAGAAAGATCACATGAAAGGTGCCTATGCTGAAGAAATGCAAGTGCATTTAAAGCTTGCTTTTACAGTTTCATTAATGAGTATTTTAAAATGTAGTAATAAATAAATGAATGAATGAATGGTTTATGCATAAGGGCAGTAGAGTCAGGTCAAGAAACACCAGCCCACATGCATTTTGCCACCTAGAAAGTGGGGTGATGGAAAAGAGGGCAGGTGTCCAGTAGGTGAATATAGAATAGAAAAGAATAACAATACAATACGATAGACCAGGTTGGAAGAGACCTTCAAGATCATCGCGTCCAACCCATCAACCAATCCAACCCACCCAAACAACTAACCCATGGCACCAAGCACCCCATCAAGTCTCCTCCTGAACACCTCCAATGATGGTGACTCCACCACCTCCCTGGGCAGCCCATTCCAAGGGGCAATCACTCTCTCTGTATAGAACTTCTTCCTAACATCCAGCCTAAACCTCCCCTGGCACAGCTTGAGACTGTGTCCTCTTGTTCTGGTGCTGGCTGCCTGGGAGAAGAGACCAACCTCCACCTGGCTACAACCTCCCTTCAGGTAGTTCGAGAGAGCAAGAAGGTCACCCCTGAGTCTCCTCTTCTCCAGGCTAAGCAACCCCAGCTCCCTCAGCCTCTCCTCACAGGGCTTGTGTTCCAAGCCCCTCACCAACTTTCTTGCCCTTCTCTGGACACCTTCCAACAAGACAACATCCTTCCTAAACTGAGGGGCCCAGAACTGGACACAGGACTCAAGGTGTGGCCTAACCAGTGCAGTGTACAGGGGCACAATGACTTCCCTGCTCCTGCTGGCCACACTGTTCCTGATGCAGGCCAGGATGCCATTGGCCTTCCTGGCTGCCTGGGCACACTGCAGGCTCATGTTCAGCCTACCATCGACCAGTACCCCCAGGTCCCTCTCTGCCTGGCTGCCCTCCAGCCACTCTGACCCCAGCCTGTAGCACTGCCTGGGGTTGCTGTGGCCAATGTGCAGAACCCGGCACTTGGATGTGTTCAGTCTCATGCCCTTGGACTCTGCCCATCTGTCCAGCCTGTCCAGGTCCCTCTGCAAAGCCCTTGTACGCTCCAGCAGATCAACTCCTGCCCCCAGCTTGGTGTTGTCTGCAAATTTACTGATGATGGACTCAATGCCCTCATCCAGATCATCAATAAAGATGTTAAAGAGCATTGGGCCCAGCACTGATCCTTGGGGCACACCACTAGTGCCTGGCCGTCAGCTGGATGTGGCACCTGAAGAGAATCACAGAATGTTAGGGGCTGGAACAAACCTCAAAGGATCATCCAGTCCAGTGCTGCCCAGGGAGGTGGTGGAGTCACCATCCCCAGAGGTGTTTAGGAAGAGCCTGGGTGAGGCACTTGGTGCCATGGTTTAGTTGATCAGATGGTGTTGGGTGATAGGCTGGACTCGATGATCTGGAAGGTCTTTTCCAACCTGGTTAATTCTGTATTCTATTCTGTATTCTGTACTGTGTCCAGGCCTGGGCTCCCCAGTTCAAGAGAGACTGGGAACTACTGGAGAGCATCTAGCAGAGGGCTCTGAGGATGGTTAATGGACTGGACCAAAGTGCAATGAGGATAGGCTGAGAGCCCTGGGGCTGTTGAGCCTGCAGTAGAGCAGCCCCAGAGGGGATCTGTGCAGCAAGAGCTAAAGGGTGAGGGGCAAGTGGCTGGGGCCAGACTCTTCTCAGTGGTGTCCAGAGGCAAGGAGCACAAACTGGAACCCAGGAAGTTCCATCTGAGCAGGAGGAGAAACTTCTTAGGTGTGAGGGTGCTGGAGCCCTGGAGCAGGCTGCCCAGAGAGGTTGTGGAGTCTCCTGCTCTGGAGAGATTTTGAACCCAGCTGACCATTGTGATCCTGGGCAAGCTGCTGTGGGTGACCCTGCTTTAGTGGGGGGGTTCAACTGGGCGATTTGCAGAGGTCCCTTTCAACCCCTAGTATTCAGTGATTCTGTGAGTGCTGTAAACCTTCAGCCCCTCTGAGCTCATTCCATGTAGTTCATCCTTTCTTCAGAAGCAAGCACTCTACCAGAGGTGGCTAATTCCAAACAATTCAGCAAATCACTACATTTGTCTGTTTGCATTTGTGACTCAACACCCCTGAATGCATTTTCTTCTTGAATTGTCCTCACCAAGCTTAGACTGATACAAGACATTTTGCCTTTGAGTCTCTTGATCCAGAGGCAGCATCCTTTTTGATCCAGGCATTTGTGGTTTGGCTCAGTCAGTCTAACTGCTAATAGGAGCAGGAGCTGCACGGTTCAGACTGGGAGCCAAATTCCCCAACTCTAGGACTCAGGAGAGAGAGTTGGGCTTGCAGGTCACCTCTCAATGCAGATGAGTTTATTGGCAGCCCAGTGAAAAGCTGCCCTTGTGCAGCAGGCAGCATTTCAAGTGCTAAACAAAGCAGCCAGTTGTGCCCAGCAGCACCCCGGAGGGTGGAATAAATGCTTGAGCACCCTGCCAAATCTCAGTGTCAACAATAAAGTGTTTTCTGCTATCAGAGCTCTCAAAAGCGCTTTTAACCGGTGGAGCTTGCCCCTTACCTTTCATTTGAAGCACCCCAAAATCATTATTCCCTGGCAGCAGGGCTGCTTTGAGCAGGCAGCAGCCCAGCCTGGCTGGGGAGAGCCGGAGGCCTGGCATTAATAAGGTGCTCCGCGCCTGAGAGGCCATTAAGGGAAGCCCTTAACTAGGTGTTATAACAAGGGGCTATGAAGTGTCACAACGTGTGTAAATGTCACAAGCTCTCTACCAGGCCTCTCTGGTAAAAGTCCTCCTCGCCTCAGCTCCTCTGGGTGAAATATTTCCCTTCTGCTGCTGCTCCCCTTGAAATATTTTGGTCAGGTGAGTGAAAATGATCCTCTCGGCAGCGTGCACACGGGCAGTGATGCAGGGAGGGCAGCAGGGATCACACAGCACTGAGGAGAAACAAGGAGTACACAGTCTGATGGCCAAACAGCAAAGGCATTGCTATTAAAAGCTGTTTACAGAGCACTGCAGGTGTGTCAGGTACAGCAGAAACCCTGCCTCCTGCCACCAGCATTTGCAGCCTCATGCTTAGGCATGTTCTTAGCTTCATTCTCTTGGTAAATGCCTGGGGCTGCTCCCATGGGTTGATGCCTGTAGGGCTGGGGGATGTAAAGCCTATCTGCCAAGTCTTGAAGCCATCACTGAAAAAGAGCTAATTGCTGCAGTAAACACTTGGTTAGGCGTGGGTAAATGGAGGGAGCCCTGCAGTGGAGCTGCACCAGGAGATGTAATAAGCTGTGTGAAATAGGCATTGTTGTGGGGGCTCCAACCTGGGGAGTGTTCACAGCCAGGCTGGATGGGGAGGCCTTGAACAACCTGATCCAGTGGGAGGTGTCCCTGCCCATGGCAAGGGGGTTGGAACTGGATGGGGAAAGACCTTGGAGTGCTGGTGGGCAGCAAGGTCTGCAGGGGACGGCAATGTGCCCTGGTGGCCAAGAGAGACAATGGGATCCTGGGGTGCAGCAAGGAAAGTGTGGCCAGCAGGGCTGGGGAGGTTCTTCTCCTCCTCTACTCTGCCCCGCTGAGACCACAGCTGGAGTGTTGTGCCCAGTTCTGGGCTTCCCAGTTCAAGAGAGACAGAGACCTGCTGGAGAGAGTCCAAGGGAGAGCCAGGAGGATGCTTAGGGGACTTGAGCATCTCCCCTGTGAAGAGAGACTGAGAGCCCTGGGGCTGTTTATTCTGGAGAAGAGAAGGCTGAGAGGGATCTGATCAATGTCTATCAATAGCTGAGGGCTGGGGGTCAAATGGAGGGGGCCAAGCTCTTTTTGGTGGTGCACAGTAATAGGATAAGGAACAATGGATACAAACTGGAACAGAGAAGGTTTCAGATCAACAGGAGAAGAAACTTCTTTGGTGTGAGGGTGCTGGAGCCATGGAACAGGCTGCCCAGAGAGGTTGTGGAGTTTCCTGCCCTGGAGACTTTCCAAACCCACCTGGATGCATTCCTGTGAGACTACCCTGGCTGATGCTGCTTTGGTCCCTCCCAACCTCTAAGGTACTATCATACATCCTTAAGGTCCTTTCCAACCCAAACCATTCTGTGATTCACTCAGCTAGGGCCAAATATTTTACAGTCAGTCTTACAGACTGCTTTAGTTCCTAGCTCTTGGTACAATCAAAGTGGCAGTTTAAAATCACCAGGAGACCTTCCAGCCTGTTCCTCCTCATTCTGCACCCCTGCAAGGGCAGGTCCTGCCCAACAGAGGCCGCCAGCCTGGTGGTGGTGACAGTCCCCCCGACAGCAGCCACCTCACCTGCCCTCCAGCACTGCACAGGCTGCCTCCACAGTGCCCTGCATTTGGCAGCCAGCCTTATCTCAGCTGCAGACAGCAATATGAATGGCCTCACCTCTGGATTTTTGTTAATGAGAAGAGTGCTGAAGTGCTGCGTGGAGCACCTTCCCCCAGCCCTGACACTGCATTGCTGCCTGTGATGAATTAGGGCAGTGCCTGAACCCACGCCCGGCAAATTCACAGTGAATTAGGGGTTGATAAATAGCAGAGGCAGCCAGCCCCTCTGCTTTAGCTTGTATTCAGCTGCTGCCCTTCTCCCCTATCTCGAAGCAGCAAGTGTTTATGTGCTTGTAACAAGTGCCTGAGTGGCCTGCCGTGGTCTGGGCTTTGTCAGGGGCTGGAGGGCTCTCCCGCAGGCTCCTCCAGCTCGCTTGACACGGCAGCTTTATCAGTATTTATGGCCCAGAGGAAGAGATGGCACAGTGCTTTCAGAGGGAAAGCAGAGCGGGCACTGGGGGGCAAGGAGGGAGGGGAGCACCTCCTGGCCTGTCCCTTGCTAAAGCCTCCTTCGTTCCTCAGGCTTGGAGTTTCCTCTCATAGGACTGATGTCTCACCTGACCACAGCGGACAAGCTTTTGCCTCTGGAGTCTTTACTGAAGCTGAGGGCACTGCAGTTCAGTCCTCTCGACAATGACAATTTCCCCTACAGGATTCGCTGGAAGAAATTCTCCATTTCAGAAGGAGCAGCTTCACTCCATCCACCTCAACTGCCAGCACTTCAGTGAGGACCTTGTCCTCTCCAGCTGGAGCTCGAGACCCTCTTTTATGTCTTGACACTGCTGATGGATGCAGAGCAGCAGGGAAGGTTGGCAGTGAAATAAAAGTCAAGAACTGAAATCACTAAATGTGGTTAAAGCTGTGTAGGGTTGGAGCTGCTGGTCAGTCACAGGAGCACCTCAGGCCCACAAACCCCTCAGCAATGTGTGTGTTGGGATGTGTAGACACTCATTCAGTTTTTTTTTAACTCTGGTTCACAATAACTTCAATAGATAAGGCTGGAACAACTCTTTGAACCTTGCCATGCCTTACTTGGGGAGCCACGGTGCAGGGGCATGGCCAAAAGAAGCTTGGAGTTTTGCTCCTTATGAAGGGAAGCTAAAAAGCATGAACCCATGTCTGAGTGAAATAAAGCCCATTGCCTACATTCAGATGAAAATGTGATCTATGCCCTTCAAAGCAATGTCCACCCTGCTGAAGGCTGCATCACCTCAGTGTGCAACGCCAGAACACCTCCGAACACCTCCAGGAAGGAGGGACATAAGTGCTCCAAGGGAAGCAGGTCTGTGGAGACTGAATGGAAGCAGGGTGCAGGGGATGTGTTGGTAAGGGCTGAGGAGGGTAAGCTACTCATTGTCTGATGGTTCTGTTCCAGCCAAGTGAAAACACTTCACCTCCTCTTTTCCGTTTATGTCCTCACCTGGAGTACTGAGTCCAGGTCTGGAGCCTTCAGTACAGGAAGGACATGGACCTGATGGAGCAGGTCCAGAGGAGGGCCACAAAAATGATCAAGGGGTTGGAGCAGCTCTGCTATGAGGAGAGGCTGAGGGAGCTGGGGGTGTTCAGCCTGGAGAAGAGAAGGCTCCAGGGAGACCTAATAGCAGCCTTCCAGTACCTGAAGGAGGCTGCAGGAAGGCTGCGGAGAGACTGTTTGCAAAGGCCTGCAGGGACAGGACCAGAGGCAATGGCTTCAAACTAGAGCAGAGCAGATTGAGATTGGATGTGAGCAACAAGTTCTGCATCACGAGGGTGGTGGAACACTGGAACAGGTTGCCCAGGGAGGTGGTTGTGGGTCCATGGCTGGAGATATTCAAGGTGAGGCTGGACAGGGCTCTGGGCAACCTGATCTAGCTGAGGATGTCCCTGGTGACTGCAGGGAGGTTGGACTGGATGAGCTTCAGAGGTTCCTTCCAATGATTCTATTTTTACCTACCTGTTTTCCCTCCAGCCCTGCAGGCTATGAAGCCTTCAGCACTTCTCATATGCTGCATGGCCCGTTCCAGGAATTACTAGATTTGGTGAAATGAGAGGAGAATAGACCCAGATCATTACTCTTAATTTGAAGGGATTGTATATTCATCAAGCAGGATCTAAAAGAACCCCTGTTGATAAATACACAAATCAAGGAAATCCCTTTAAGTGCCTTAACACACACTCAGCTTAAATTCAATTCATTGGAGCTCTTACACGTGGCTTGAAGTGACTTGAAGAGGATTTTTTTCCCTTGGAATAGAAAGATCCCAGGCATGCCACACTCCTGCAAGGCTGCTGCTTCTCTCAACAAAGAGCCTTCAACCAAACCCAGAAGCCAACAACCTTAACAGCTGGGCTTGAACCAAAAAGCTTTGCTTCGGGAGCCTGTGGCTTCGTGTTGCCAACGCTCAGCTCCCTGCACCACCTAATTGCTTCATACAAGCACAGAATGCTAGGGGTTGGGAGGGACCTCTGCAGATCATCCAGTCCAACCCCCTGCCAGAGCAGGGTCCCACAGGGCAGGTCACACACAGACACATCCAGGTGGGTCTGGAAAGTCTCCCGAGAAGGAGACTCCACAACCTCTCTGCCCCAGATCTCCAGCAGCCTCACTGTAAAGTTTCTCCTCATGCTGAGCTGGAAGCTCCTGGGTTCCAGTTTGTATCCATGGCCACTAGCCCAAGTTTTGAGCCAAGAGCTGCCCATGGCAAAAGGGTGGAAAAGATTTTTACCCCTTCCCGAGGAGTGACATAAAAATGCTCCACACTGTTTAAATGGAAATTCTATTTCCAGATGTGTACAACAGGGATTCATGTAGAAAGAATACATTCACAGACTAGGCTCAGTCCTTCACCTGGGCCTACCAGGCCAAAACCTTCCAGAGCCTTCCAGAAACCTCCACCCCCTCCAGCCTCAGCAGGGCCATGAGCAGGTCACACTGCCCCCAGACTCAAGCCTGCTGCAGGCTTCTGCAGCTCCTGTGGTGTAGCTGGAAATTCCCTGCCAGCCAGAGAGACTCTCCCCACTCTGGTGGGGGGAAGAGGTTCGGACAGGAGAGGTTCGGTTCGGAGTGGTGAGGAGAGGAGAGGTTTGGTTTGGAGAGAGACTTTGGAGAGGTTCGGTTTGGAGAGGTTAGGTTCGGTTCGGAGCGGAGAGGTTCAGTTCGGAGAGGAGAGGAGAGGTTCGGAGAGGAGAGGAGAGTTTCGGAGAGGAGAGGTTCGGAGAGGAGAGGTTCGGAGAGGAGAGGTTCGGAGAGGAGAGGAGAGGAGAGGAGAGGAGAGGTTCGGAGAGGAGAGGAGAGGTTCGGAGAGGAGAGGAGAGGTTCGGAGAGGAGAGGTTCGGAGAGGAGAGGTTCGGAGAGGAGAGGAGAGGAGAGGTTCGGAGAGGAGAGGAGAGGTTCGGAGAGGAGAGGTTCGGAGAGGAGAGGAGAGGAGAGGAGAGGAGAGGAGAGGAGAGGAGAGGAGAGGAGAGGAGAGGAGAGGAGAGGAGAGGAGAGGAGAGGAGAGGAGAGGAGAGGAGAGGAGAGGAGAGGAGAGGAGAGGAGAGGAGAGGAGAGGAGAGGAGAGGAGAGGAGAGGAGAGGAGAGGAGAGGAGAGGAGAGGAGAGGAGAGGAGAGGAGAGAGAGAGAGGAGAGGGAGAGGAGAGGAGAGGAGAGGAGAGGAGAGGGAGAGAGAGGAGAGAGGAGAGGAGAGGAGAGGAGAGGAGAGGAGAGAGAGAGGAGAGGTTCGGAGAGGAGAGGAGAGGAGAGGAGAGGAGAGGAGAGGAGAGAGGAGAGGAGAGGAGAGGAGAGGAGAGGAGAGGAGAGGAGAGGTTCGGAGAGGAGAGGTTCGGAGGAGAGGTTCGGAGAGGAGAGGAGAGGAGAGGAGAGAGGAGAGGAGAGAGAGGAGAGGAGAGGAGAGGAGAGGAGAGGAGAGGAGAGGAGAGGAGAGGAGAGGAGAGGAGAGGGCAGGACTCCTGGAAGTACTAATATTCATCCTAAGTCATGGTAGCCATTTACCACTGCATGGTAAATGGAGCATCAGCTACCCCATTAGCTCCATCCTCACTCACTGTGCACATGACAGAAGAACTGGGCCATGTCAAGAAAATCACAGAGTATCACAGTATCACAAAGGTTGGAAGAGACCTCGAAGATCATCGAGTCCAACCTGTCACCACAGACCTCATGACTAGACCATGGCACCAAGTGCCACATCCAGTCCCCTCTCGAACACCTCCAGGGACGGTGACTCCACCACCTCCCGGGCAGCACATCCCAATGGCGAATGACTCTCTCAGTGAAGAACTTTCTTCTCAGCTCCAGCCTAAACTTCCCCTGGTGCAGCTTGAGACTGTGTCCCCTTGTTCTGGTGCTGGTTGCTAGAGAGAAGAGGCCAAACCCTTCCTGGCTACAACCACCTTTCAGGGAGCTGTAGAGAGCAATGAGGTCTCCCTGAGCCTCCTCTTCCCCAGGCTAAGCAACCCCAGCTCCCTCAGCCTCTCCTCACAGGGCTGTGCTCAAGGCCTCTCCCCAGCCTTGTTGCCCTTCTCTGGACACCTTCAAGTGTCTCAATGTCCTTCCTAAACTGAGGGGCCCAGAACTGGACACAGGACTCAAGGTGTGGCCTAACCAGTGCAGTGTCCAGGGGCACAATGACTTCCCTGCTCCTGCTGGCCACACTGTTCCTAATGCAGGCCAGGATGTGGTTGGCCCTCTTGGCTGCCTGGGCACACTGCAGGCTCATGTTCAGCCTCCCATCAACCAGCACCCCCAGGTCCCTCTCTGTTTGGGAGCTCTCCAGCCACTCTGACCCCAGCCTGTAGCTCTGCATGGGGTTGCTGTGGCCAAAGTGCAGCACCTGGCACTTGGATTTGTTGAATGCCATCCTGTTGGACTCTGCCCATCTGTCCAGTTGGTCGAGGTCCCTCTGCAGAGCCCTTCTGTCCTCTAACTGACCAACATCTGCTCCCAACTTGGTGTCATCTGCAAATTTGCTGATGACTGACTCAATCCCCTCATCCAGATCATCAATGAAGGCATTGCAGCACTGATCCCTGGGGGACGCCACTGGTGACTGGCCTCCAGCTGCCTGTGGCACCATTCACCACCACTCTCTGGGCTCAGCCTCCAGTCAGTTCCTAACCCAGCTCAGAGTGCTGCTGTCCAAGCCAGGGGCTGACAGCTTAGCCAGCAGTTTGCTGTGGGGGATGGTGTCCAAGGCCTTGCTGAAGTCCAGGTAGACCACATCCACAGGCCTCCCCACATCCACCAGGCAGTCACCTGATCATAGCAGGAGATCAGGTTGGAGAGGCAGGACCTGCCCCTCCTAAATCCATGTTTTTGTAGGTTTCATTTACCAGAATTAAATGCCTGAGATAAACCCCAGGCTGCTGAAGGAGTCAGTAGGGAGTACTTTTGTAGCATTTTGAACCAGGTCCTGTAAGAAGTGACCAAAGAATGCTCAGGTGGTTTTTGTCTTTCCCGTGCAGAGGCATTCTGTGGTGCTTCTCCTCATCTTTGCTTCTTTCCCACACAGCATTTTGATCACAGAATTGCTCAGGGTTGGGAGGGACCTCAAGGATCATCCAGTTCCAACACCCCTGCCATGGGCATGTACATTCCAGAGAGTATTGATAGCAGTGCATAAGACAAGATCTCTACCCAGCAGCTACCCTGGAAAGGGAGGATGGTGAAAGGGCTACAATGGATTCACCACCTGGACACATAACTAAGAAACTGTATGAAAGACTTGAGCAGCTACTGGCTCAGGAGAAGGAATAGACCTGGGCAGTGTTGCTCTGAAGAAAATACCAGGAGAGAAAAGGACAGAGACATCACCATGGAGCCTGGAAGCAGCAGACCAGGAGGAGCCCTCTCTCCGTGTCCTAAGTTCTGCCTGCTGCAACTCGTGGAGCTGAAGAGGCTGCTCAGAGAAGGACTTGGACTTTGGGATCTCTCCCTCCCCTCCTCCAGCAGAGGACAGCACAGCCAACAAGGATGACCTCTCCTTCATGCCAAAGTGGCATCAGCCTTCCTCCACAGACCCAAACTGTCTTGGGGGTGGGGAGTGTGGTAATAGAATTCCTTTCCACTTCTCTCTCCCTCTTCTCCCTCTCTCTCTCTTTTTCCCCTCTCTCTCTCCCTTCTTCTGTTCCTTCCACTTTATTCTGTTAATAAGTAGCCTCAAGGGCTGCTGATATTTTGGCCTCATTTTTGCCTATTTTGGGCAGGACCTGCCCTTGCAGGGGTGCAGAATGAGGAGGAACAGGCTGGAAGGTCTCCTGGTGATTTTAAATTGCCATTTTGATTGTACCAAGAGCTAGGAACTAAAGCAGTCTGTAAGACTGACTGTGAAATATTTGGCCCTAGCTGAGTGAATCACAGAATGGTTTGGGTTGGAAAGGACCTTAAGGATGTATGATAGTACCTTAGAGGTTGGGAGGGACCAAAGCAGCATCAGCCAGGGTAGTCTCACAGGAATGCATCCAGGTGGGTTTGGAAAGTCTCCAGAGCAGGAGACTCCACAACCTCCCTGGGCAGCCTGCTCCAGGGCTCTGTCACCCTCACAGGGGAAAAGTTTTTCCTCCTGTTTCCATGGAACTTCCTCTGCCTCAGCTTCCACCCCTGCCCCTTGTGCTGGCATTGGGCATCACCCAGCCAGAGCCTGGCTCCAGCCTCTGGGCACTCACCCTGCACATCTTTAGCAACAGCAATGAGGTCACCCTCAGGCTCCTCCTCTTGAAGCTACAGAGCCCTCAGCTCCCTCAGGCTCTCCTCGTACAGGAGATGTTCCATTACCTTCAGCATGTTCGTGGCTCTGTGCAGGACTCTCTCAAGCAGCTCTCTGTCTTTCTTGACCTGAGGGGCCCAGAACTGGACACAAAATTCCACATGTGGCCTCACCAGTGCAGAGTAGAGGGGGAGCAGAACCTCTCTCAACTTACTGACCACTGCCCTTCTAATCCACCCCAGGCTGCCCTTGGCCTTCCTGGCCACCAGAGCACATTGCTGGCTCATGGTCACCTCCCATCCACCAGGACCCCCAGGTCCCTTTTGCCTTCACTGCCCTCCTGCAGGTCAGTCCCCAACCTGTCCTGGTCCATGGAGTTGTTCCTTCCCAGGTGCAAGACTCTCCCCTTGCTCTCGTTGAACTTCATTCCATTTCTCCCTGCCCAGCTCTCAGCCTGTCCAAGTCTCACTGAATGGCAGCACAACCTTCCTGTGTCAGCCACTCCACCCAGCTTGGTGTCATCACCAAACTTGCTGACAGTGCTCTCTGTGCCCTGGCACAGGCTGCCCAGGGAGGCTGTGGCTGCCTCCTGCCTGGAGGTGTTCAGGGCCAGGTTGGATGAGGCCTTGAGCAACCTGGGCTGGTGGGAGGTGTCCCTGCCCATGGCAGGGGGTTGGAGCTGGATGATGCTTAAGGTCCTTTCCAACCTAAACCTGTGAACCATTCCATGAACTTTCCTTGACATATAAAAGGAAAAATAAAAGAATGGCCAGAAGGGGGCTGGAGGAAAATCTCTATTTGCAGTCACAAATTTAGGATAGAAATGCACAGAGGAATATTCACAGGAATGAATAAGAAGGTCCAATGCAGTGAATAATATCAAATGTGTTGGTTTGGAGGCTTTGACAGATTGCACATCTACCTAATTATGAAAGGAGGATATTGAAATTAATTGTAAAGGCCACTACTAAGTGAAGGCATAAATCATATAAATCCATTTAAAAGAGAAAGAGGTTTTAGGCCCCATGAAATGCTGTGATAAAGAAGAAAACCTTTTCTAGCAGCAAGCCTTCAGGTTTGGGGGCTGAGGACAAGCAGCCCTACTCTTCAGCCTCTCCTCCAAACATTCTGCAGAGGTTTGCATCCCAAAGGAGTTAGATATCTGAGGAAAAATGGAGCATGAGGAAATGGGAGATGCTGGAGAAAATCCACATATAACCTTCCTGGACTTCAGATATTTGGCAGCCTGCAGTTCTGTGGAGTGATCCTTGAGATAAGAAAGGAGTCAGTAATAGAATCTGAACCCTGGGCTCTCAGTCTGAAAGAAGTGCAGGTTTGAGAGTGAAAAATGCTTGCCATGCAGGCAAAAGGCAAGCCCTGGCTTTATCTTTGAGTCACCCATCTCAGATGATATCTGTTCCTTCCACAACAGATGCATAACCAACAACCCTTCTAGATAACCAATGAGACTTTTTTCTGTGACCTTCCAAGAGGATGTCTCAAACGTGCTGAGCTGCAACCAAAGATGTCTCCAGCAGGACCAGCACCTAATGATGTAATGTCTGTTTTAAGATACTCTTTTACATGTTGTCTCTGTCCTGCTACATATATTCAACATCACTGTAATCAGAATCAGCTTTCTAAGACCTGGTCTTGCAGAGTGCTTGAAGTCTTCACTTTTCATGTTCAAGGACCCTGATTTGTCAAGACTAGACTGACACATGTTCCAGGGGAGTAAGTGTAGCATCCTGTCCCCCTACACAGAACTCCTCCAAGGCTGCCCTCAGAATAAGTGATGTGCAGTGCCCTTTGAAAGCACCCTTGAATCCTCACCAAGACTGGAAAGGTTCAGCAGTTCTCTTGCAGTCTCTGACCTGCTCAAACAATCTCCACCATCTCCCATCACGGCAGTGATCCCCCTGGCAGCACAGTGGTCCCTGGGCTTGGACCTCAACCAGGAAGTGATCTGCAATCTCTCAGGTACATCCTGTTGCAGCACTGCTACAGCAAAGGATATTGCAGGGTTATACACCTCAGCAAGGCCAGCTGTGTCACAGAGCTTGGGTTTAGGCTACTGCTGGCTCTCAGAGATGAGCTAGTCCCTCTATGTAGGTGGACAGTAATGCCAAAAGGAACAGCCCTCCTCTGCTCCAACATACAGTGAAGCAGGAGGTTAAACTGTCCTCACTGCCACTTTACACAGTCACAGAATAGCTTTGCTTGGAAGAGACCTCCAAGCTCATCCAGTCCAACCTTCAACCCAGCACTGCAGGGTCAGCCTGGAGAAGAGGAGGCTCAGGGAGACCTCATTGCTCTCTACAACTACCTGAAGGGAGGTTGTAGCCAGGTGGGGGTTGGTCTCTTCTCCCAGGCAACCTGCGCCAGAAGAAGAGGACAGAGTCTCAAGCTGCACCATGGGAAGTTCAGGCTGGAGGTGAGGAGAAAGTTCTTCACTGAGAGAGTCATTCACCATTGGGATGTGCTGCCCGGGAGGTGGTGGAGTCACCGTCCCTGGAGGTGTTCGAGAGGGGACTGGAATGTGGCACTTGGTGCCATGGTCTAGTAGTCATGAGGTCTGTGGTGACAGGTTGGACTTGATGATCTTTGAGGTCTTTTCCAACCTTATTGATTCTATGATTCTATGATTCTAACACTAAACCATGTCCCTAAGCACCAGCTCCACAGCTGCTTGAGCACCCCCAGAGATGGTGACCCCAACAATGCCCTGGGCAGAACATTCCAATGTTTGAGAGCCTTCCAGTTAGAAATATTCCCAAGCAACCAGCCTGAACCTCCCCTGGGGCACCTTGGAACCATTGCCTCTGCTTCTGCCACCAGATATCACAGCATCACAGTATCACTAAGGTTGGAAGAGACCTCAAAGATCATCAAGTCCAACCTGTCACCACAGACCTCATGACTAGACCATGGCACCAAGTGCCACATCCAATCCCCTCTTGAACACCTCCAGGGACGGTGACTCCACCACCTCCCTGGGCAGCACATTCCAATGGTGAATGACTCTCTCAGTGAAGAACTTTCTCCTCACCTCCAGCCTAAACTTCCCCTGGTGCAGCTTGAGACTCTGTCCTCTTGTTCTGGTGCTGGTTGCTAGAGAGAAGAGGCCAACCCCTTCCTGGCTACAACCACCCTTCAGGTAGTTGTAGAGAGCAATGAGGTCACCCCTGAGCCTCCTCTTCCCCAGGCTAAACAACCCCAGCTCCCTCAGCCTCTCCTCACAGGGCTGTGCTCAAGGCCTCTCACCAGCCTTGTTGCCCTTACAGATAGAAGAGGCTGCCCCCTCCTCACTGCAACCTCCCTTCAGGGAGCTGTAGAGAGCAGTGAGGGTTCCCCTCAGCCCTTTTTCCTCCAGTCTGAACACTCCAAGTCATTTATCAGATGGCCAGAAAGGAAATAGCTACCACCTGACAGAGTGGGCAGTTCATGTGCCTCTCACCTCCACACGTGCTTGCACAGCAAACCCTGTCACCAGAAAGTCAGTGCTTACCAGAAGCCTGTCTGCTTTGCACTGGAATGGATGATACCTAAATGTGGAGAAGCAGAAACAGACATGCAACAGCTGCTGCCCTTCACTCTCCATAGAGTGTCCTACCCAGGACCCCCTCAGCTTCTGGCAGGGCACCTTCCCAGGGATGTGCTGTCTCCACTGGTGGTGTCCTCTCAGCCTCCCAGCCCAGATGCCAAGATGCAATATGCAGATTATAACAAGATGGGGAGTAGGCCTGATAAGAAACTTTATACTAGGGCCTAAGTAGTGATCCAAATTAATCTAGGAGGGATTTCACTTAGCAATATGTTCTAAAGACCTGTGAGGTCTCTGTTGATGCTTTTAAGAGTGACCACTGCTTTACAGATGCATTCCTGGCTGTGCCATGTGCAACTTAAGTGGAGTGGAAGTTTGCTGCAGACTAAGAGGAGTTGAGGATTTCACAGGATCACAGAATGTTAGAGATTGGAAGGGACCCTGAAGTATCACCCAGCCCAACCTCCCTGCCAGAGCAGGAGCACCCAGGGCAGCTCACACAGGAACACATCCAGGTGGGGTTGGAAAGGCTCCAGAGCAGGAGACTCCACAACCTCTCTGGGCAGCACCTTCACAAGGACAAAGTTTTCCTTCCTGTTCCCCTGGCACCTCCTCTGCTCCACCTTGGCCCCAGTGCCCCTTGTGCTGCCCTTGGCCATCCCTGAGCAGAGCCTGGCTCCAGCCCTGCACACCTTTTCCCCAGCAATGAGGGCAGCCCTCAGGCTCCTCTGCTCCAAGCTCCAAGCCCCAGCTCCCTCAGCCTGTGCTCACAGGGAGGTGTTCCACTGCCTGCAGCAGCTTGGGGGCTCTGGGCTGGACTCTCTCAAGTCGTTCCCTGAGGTCCTTCTTGACCTGAGGGGCCCAGAACTGGACACAATATTCCAGATGCAGCCTCAGCAGGGCAGAATAGCCCTTCTTATTAGAGCAGCCCTTCTAACAGACCCCAGGATTCTCTTGGCCATCTGGGCCACAAGGGCATATTACTGGCTCATGGGTACCAGGACCCCAAGGTCCCCCTTCTCTGCACCGCTCTCCAACAGGTCAGGGCTCCCTTCGTTGTGAAAGGTGGAGGCAGTCCAATTATTGAGGCATCAGAAGTCATGCCCCTACCTCATTCCAGGCAGGAGCCAAAGTCTACTTTCTCCTGAGGCAAAGACAGTGAGGTCCATGGGAAGGAGCAGCCAGTCTGTGTGCTGCAACCCTGCTGGTGACACAGTGACCTCCCTGAGTGGGCCACTGGATAAATACACAAGCAAATGCCACGGTTCCCTTCCAAGCACCCAATTCCAAACACTCCACCAAGAAACAAGCCCCAACCACGCAGCTGAAAGGCAATGCAGCCGCAATGGGGAGTTATCAGCTGATACCATCAGGAAACCCAGCACAGCCAGGCTCGAGCTTTGATCTTCCCAACTTGCAGGAATTTAAACATTTTTTCCACACAACTGCTATTCCACATGGCTTAAAACAACCTCTCCAAACTCTGTAGCTTTTGTGACGTG
Organism: Picus viridis; assembly: GCA_033816785.1. NCBI lineage: Eukaryota > Metazoa > Chordata > Aves > Piciformes > Picidae > Picus > Picus viridis. The sequence goes on from CM066592.1 coordinate 19,788,322, forward strand.
CATGCTTGCCTCCAGCTTGGTGCTCTAAAATGGGAGCCGGTGTTTCGTCTACTGCTTTAAATAAACACTGTGAACCCAGAGCACAAGGCTTTGCCATTTAGTGCTGAAGCTGTGCATCAGCTGCCCCCCAGCTCAAATTAATTGGATGGGACAAGCTTTGTGCTTGCTCCTTAGCATCAGCACAGATTCTAAAGCTGATGTCCAGGTGGCAATCCAGGCCTAACTCAGCCTAAACTGGAAATGTGATTTGTAGGTATCAGTTAATAATCAATATTGTTAACTCTGTTCTGCCCCAGTGAGGCCTCACCTGGAATATTGCATCCAGCTCTGGGCTCCCAGTTCAGGAGGGACAGGGATCTGCTGGAGAGAGTCCAAGAGAGAGCTACCAGGATGCTGAAGGGACTGGAGCCTGTGCCCTATGAGGAGAGGCTGAGAGCCCTGGGGCTGTGTAGTCTAGAGAGGAGAAGACTGAGAGGGATCTGATCAATGTCTATCAATAGCTGAGGGCTGGGGGTCAGGAAGGAAGGGACAGGGACAGGCTCTGCTCACTTGTGCCCTGGGATAGGACAAGGGGCAAGGGATGGAAACTGCAGCGCAGGAGGTTCCATCTCAACATGAGGAAGAACTTCTTGACTGGGAGGGTCCCAAAGCCTTTGAGCAGGCTGCCCAGAGAGGTTGTGGAGTCTCCTTCTGTGGAGCCTTTGCAGCCCTGTCTGGATATGTTCCTGTGTGACCTTCTATGCTCCTGCTCTGGCAGGGTTGGACTGGAAGCTCTCCATTGGTCCTTTCCAACCCCTAACATCTGTGATCTGTGATCCTGTGATATCGAATATGTTTTTATGACACAAAGACAGAACTACCCATGTTTGGTGGTGCTGCACATCATATATGTGTAAATCAGGGCATGCAGAGAGCCATCAATCATTGGTGATCAGCCATCTCTTGTTGAAGAGATGATTTCAGTGGAATTTCTGCATTGTGATCATGGAATTGTTGGTGTTACATGTCACCTCTGGGGATCATCCAGCCCAAATCCTTTGCTTGAGTAGGTTTCTCAGCAATATGTCTCATCAGGTTCTGACTGTCTCCAAGCATGAGACCCCATGGCTCTGCTGAGCAGCCTGTTCCAGTGTCTGACCACTCTCCCTGCAGGTCTCCAGCGTTCCACCTCACACCCATCACCTCTCACCCTGTAACCAGGCACCACTGAGAGGAGCCTGGCTCCAGCTCTTGTCACTGTGTCCCTTCAGGTGTTTACACACTCTGCTGTGACCCCACTGAACCTTCCCTTCTCAAGACCTAGAAACTGAACTGCCCTGTTTGTTTCATAACATTGACTTTATAAATGTGTATAGGTGGACCTGAGGTCTTGCCCATGGCTACCCCACTAAGTGCTTAAAGCCTGCCTCAGCTCTAGAGGGTGATACAAATCCATAGAATCATAGACTTGTTAGATAATTCAGTTCCAACCCCCTGCCATGGGCAGGGACACCTCACACTACAGCAGGTTGCTCACAGCCACATCCAGCCTGGCTGAAAACACCTCCAAGGATGAGGCTTCCACCACCTCCCTGGGCAACCTGTGCCAGTCTCTCACCACCCTCATGGGGAACAACTTCTTCCTAACATCCAATCTCAATCTACCCATTTCTAGTTTTGCTCCATCCCCCCCCAGTCCTAGCCAAAGCTAAGGCTTTCATTCCAGCCCACCATTCATTGCAGAGATGTGATAATTTGTGATTCCAGTATGAGCAACACCCTAGATCACAGGTGTTACGGTTTAGGGAACAGTCAACATAATCAAACATGAAACAACCCCCCACCCCAGGAACTGTTTTCAAGGTATCTGGACCTTCTCAACACACTCAGTTTTCTCTCATCAGAAAACAAATCACAAGCCAGCGTTGCTCAACAGTGTAAAAGCCATCCAGCTTCAAAGGCAATCCCCTGCCTGCTGCGTGCATGCTGCTGGCCTTTGATTCTCTCAAGATTTACAGTGTCACCAATTACTTCAGCTCAACACCAGTGCTTGAAGTGCAGGAGCAAAACCCTAAAGCAATGAAACAAAGCATTTTTCTTGGGATGAGTTTCCTGGCCTTCTGATTTATTACCCGGCGCTTACAGCATTTCGGCACGCTTGCGTGCATCGAGCCCCAGTTTGTTTTGAAGTAAGAGATGATTCACAGAGTTAGTTGCCTTCAGAATCTTGGTCATTAGGGAGAAGTGAAATATTAGAAGGATCATAAATTGCAAGTGTTGACCATCCTGACACCCTACACATCAGGCCATGATTCTGTTTTATTCCTCTACACGAGGTACAGAGCCGAACATTAGTACATGCCAGAGGTTCTCTGGCCGGAGCTGCAGGGCTGTGAACTCAAGCACAAACCTGATGCTGAGAAATGCACCAAGCTGAGATGGTAACAGCCTGTTTCCCAGGGCTGAGATCAAACTAGAGTGGTCAGCATCAGGATGAAGAGCTCAGATGAATTCTGCACTGTGCTCACTTTAACATTGGTCTGAAAAGCTCGGGGAGAAATTCTGCACTGTGCTCACTTTAGCAGGGAGGTCATTCTGCCCCTGTACACTGCACTGGTTAGGCCACACCTTGAGTCCTGTGTCCAGTTCTGGGCCCCTCAGTTTAGGAAGGATGTTGAGTTGCTGGAAGGTGTCCAGAGAAGGGCAAGAAAGCTGGGGAGGGGTCTGGAGCACAGCCCTGTGAGGAGAGGCTGAGGGAGCTGGGGTTGCTTAGCCTGGAGAAGAGGAGACTGAGGGGTGACCTTCTTGCTCTCTCCAACTCCCTGAAGGGAGGTTGTAGCCAGGTGGGGGTTGGTCTCTTCTCCCAGGCAGCCAGCACCAGAACAAGAGGACACAGTCTGAGGCTGTGCCAGGGGAGGTTTAGGCTGGATGTTAGGAAGAAGTTCTATACAGAGAGAGTGATTGCCCATTGGAATGTGCTGCCCAGGGAGGTGGTGGAGTCACCTTCATTGGAGGTGTTCAGGAGGAGACTTGATGGGGTGCTTGGTGCCATGGGTTAGTTGTTTAGGTGGGTTGGATTGGTTGATGGGTTGGACATGATGATCTTGAAGGTCTCTTCCAACCTGGTGTACTGTATTGTATTGTATTGTATTGTATTGTATTGTATTGTATTGTATTGTATTTTATTGTATTGTATCCTGCTCTGGCAGGGGAGGTTAGACTGGATCCACGTTTGCTATCCCTTCCAAGCCCTAACATTCTGTGATTGTGTGATTCTGTGGTCGGTCTGAAGAGCTCAGACAGAGCTTGCACTGTCTTCACTTTAACACCAGTATGAAAAGCTCAGGTAAGTTCTGCACTGTGATAATTTAACATCCTGCTTTGGCAGGGGGGTTGGGCTGGGTGATCTTTTGAGGGCCCCTCCAGCCCCTCACATCACAGTATCACAGTATCACAGTATTACTAAGGTGGAAGAGACCTCGAAGATCATCGAGTCCAACCTGTCACCACAGACCTCACCACCAGACCATGGCACCAAGTGCCACATCCAGTCCCCTCTTGAACACCTCCAGGGACGGTGACTCCACCACCTCCCTGGGCAGCACATTCCAATGGCGAATCACTCTCTCGGTGAAGAACTTTCTCCTCACCTCCAGCCTAAACTTCCCCTGGTGCAGCTTGAGACTGTGTCCCCTTGTTCTGGTGCTGGGTGCCTGGGAGAAGAGGCCAACCCCTTCCTGGCTACAACCACCCTTCAGGTAGTTGTAGAGAGCAATGAGGTCTCCCCTGAGCCTCCTCTTCTCCAGGCTAAGCAACCCCAGCTCCCTCAGCCTCTCCTCACAGGGCTGTGCTCAAGGCCTCTCCCCAGCCTCATTGCCCTTCTCTGGACACCTTCAAGTGTCTCAATGTCCTTCTTAAACTGAGGGGCCCAGAACTGGACACAGGACTCAAGGTGCAGCCTAACCAAAGCAGAGTACAGGGGCACAATGACCTCCCTGCTCCTGCTGGCCACACCATTCCTAATGCAGGCCAGGATGCCATTGGCCTTCTTGACCACCTGGGCACACTGCTGGCTCGTGTTCAGGCAGCTGTCGATCAGCACCCCCAGGTCCCTCTCTGTTTGGGAGCTCTCCAGCCACTCTGACCCCAGCCTGTAGCTCTGCATGGGGTTGCTGTGGCCAAAGTGCAGCAGCTGGCACAGAGTCACATCCTGTGACTCCGTGATGAGTTTGAAAAGCTCAGACAGATTCTGCACTGTGCTCCCTTTAGACCACCTCCCTTTGACCAAACACTTCCAGAACTCTGCAGCTTTTGCCTGTGTGCATCCAGGCTGTTAAAATAAAACCAAAGATTCCTACCCTCAGGAACATTACCCTCGAAAGCAGCCCAGGCTAATGCTGATGTGAGATGAGAGCGCACGAAAAAATGTCCTGGATTACATTCTTCACCTTTTTATTATACACAGAATTGTAGTATCTATAATGTTTTAAAGTACTTATATACACTATGGTCTAATATGATTTATTTGGTTATTGCAATAACATTTTAGTGCCATTTTATCTGAGAGTTCATGGAATGTTTTAAAATCCCAGCCTAATGGAAGCCAATCAATCATCACGTTTTCAAAGGACAAATTATTTAAGGGGTGTTTTTTCGGGGGGGGGGGGGGGGGGGGGTGGTGGTGTGTGTGCTGCACGCAGCTAATCACCCCACCGAGCTAGCCCATTGTTTTGACTGATGCCATTCATTTTTCTTTAGGCTGACCTGATTGATGGTCTAAGTGCTGAAGTTAAGCAGACAAATGGATGTGTACTTCTGGGGCATTTCCAGCCCAGCTGCCTTTTTAGCACTAAAAACTTCATCTCCCTGATAGCAGCTCGCAGCTGCTCCTGCTCATACGATTGAAATGAAAGCCTGGAACGGAAAGTGACAGCCTGCACTTCCCCCCCCCCCCCCCTTACATTAAGGATTTTGTCCACCGTGCCTCCAAGCAATAACCAGTTATAAATGAGCTGTATTAAACCCACGCCTAGATTCGAGTATGTGGTGGCCTGGGCTCCAAGTTCCCACTCTCACATCTTAAAGCACTCATTAACAGCGCTGCTGAGACACCCAAGCCCTATTACCTCCATTCCTTCCCCAGCGAGCCGGCGTCCAACACCGCGTCACATGCAGGCTGCTGATTTTGATAACTAGGAAAGCCCTCCCCGGGCCAAAAGCTAGCTAGGCTGCAGCAAGGGGAGCTGCCTAGCTGAAAGCTGGAAGATGATTAAGGCCTGATTAAGGCAAGCAAGGTTTGGCTTATCGCGTACGAAATCTCAGCAAGCTCCCCCAAACTCTGTGAAACCTAACACAAGCCAGCTCCAGCCCAGAGCCCTGGCGAGATGCTTTGACTCTAATGTATTACATTACTGCTTTATTGGCTGACATGCCCTATACAAAAGTTTCAGGAGAAGTTTGCATGAGGAATTAGAAGGGGGAGGGGGAGGGGGAGTTGCATATCCATGATTTTTCATTTATGCAGTCGCTGGAGCAAATACATCTCTGGTTCCAAGCAGCCACATCCAAAGCCATTAAAGCAGAGAGAGATTTGGCCTTTATGCAATGACAGAAAACATAAGCAGGCTATAGAAGTTGTGATTGTTTAACTTTCCATGTTGAAGTCTCTCCCAGCGTTCGCTGTGAAGTATCAGAACGTTGCTCTCCTTTTGTTTGATGCTGAGGGGAACGGTTTGCAGCCTCTGGAAATGCCAGAGCAGCTTTGCCATCACTTGACAAGGGCATTGCCGTTGTAGGCACAAGCTTTGTGCTTGCTCCTTAGCATCAGCACAGATTCTAAAGCTGATGTCCAGGTGGCAATCCAGGCCTAACTCAGCCTAAATCGGAAATATGATTTGTAGGTATCAGTTAATAATCAATATTGTTAACTCTGTTCTGCCCCAGTGAGGCCTCACCTGGAATATTGCATCCAGCTCTGGGCTCCCCAGTTCAGGAGGGACAGGGATCTGCTGGAGAGAGTCCAAGAGAGAGCTACCAGGATGCTGAAGGGACTGGAGCCTGTGCCCTATGAGGAGAGGCTGAGAGCCCTGGGGCTGCGTAGTCTGGAAAGGAGAAGACTGAGAGGGATCTGATCAATGTCTATCAATAGCTGAGGGCTGGGGGTCAGGAAGGAAGGGACAGGGACAGGCTCTGCTCACTTGTGCCCTGGGATAGGACAAGGGGCAAGGGATGGAAACTGCAGCGCAGGAGGTTCCATCTCAACATGAGGAAGAACTTCTTGACTGGGAGGGTCCCAGAGGCCTGGAGCAGGCTGCCCAGAGAGATTGTGGAGTCTCCTTCTGTGGAGCCTTTGCAGCCCTGTCTGGATGTGTTCCTGTGTGACCTGTGCTGGATTTTGTGGTCCTGCTCTGGCAGGGGAGTTGGACTGGAAGCTCTCCATTGGTCCTTTCCACCCCCTAAGAGAAAATATAAGCAAGCTATAGAAGTTGTGATTGTTTAACTTTCCATGTTGAAGTCTCTCCCAGCATTCACTGTGAAGTATCAGAACATTGTTCTCCTTTTGTTTGATGCTGAGGGGAATGGTTTGCAGCCTCTGGAAATGCCAGAGCAGCTTTGCCATCACTTGACAAGGGCATTGCCGTTGCAGGCACAAGCTGCACTCAGCATACAATGGCAGAGCTGGAAACAAGAGAGCAGTTTGTTACCTGAGAAAATGCAAGAGGCTCTCTACAAGGCTGTGCTTGCACACAAACATCTGAACCTGCAGATGCTCACAGATCAGTCCTGTCTCTCCTCTTGGAGATCTGATCGGCGCTTACAGATAGCTGAAGGCGGGGGAGGGCAAGAAGCAGGGGCCGGGCTCTGTTCAGTGGTGTCCTGTGATAGCACAAGGGGCAGTGGGCACAAACTGGAACTCAGGAGGTTCCATCTGAACATGAGGAGAAACTTCCTTGGTGTGAGGGTGCTGGAGCCCCGGAGCAGGCTGCCCAGAGAGCTGGGGAGTCTCCTCTGGAGAGGTCCACCTGGATGCATTCCTGTGTGACCCTGCTTTGGCAGGGGGGTTGGACTCAGTGATCTCCCTTCCAACCCCTACCATTCCACGATTCTTTGATTCTCTGTCATGCAGATTGATGCATTGAGCAAGCACCCAAAACCATATCTGCCCATGTTTGTGTGCATAGGATGATAGATCAAACAGTAAATAACACTTTATACACCTCATGCAATCATTTCCACTCCCTCCTCAGCCATGAGGGAAGAACAGAGCCTTGCAGAGCCATTCCTGACTAAACCAGCACCCTCAATGGTCTTCACATCATGAAATGGCTAAAGCATTCAGCAGGAGCTCTGTCTCACACCCACAAAGCACCTTTCCAATGGCTGGCTTTTAATTTAGGAGCTCATGCTTTTGCTAGACAGCCATAGAATCATGGAATCACAGAAAGGTAGGGGTTGGAAGGGACCTTCACAGACCATCCAGTCCAACCCCCTGCCCAAGCAGGATCACCCAGGGCAGGATACACAGGAACACACCCAGGCGGGTTTCGAGAGTCTCCAGAGCAGGAGGCTCCACAGCCTCTCTGGGCAGCCTGCTCCAGGGCTCCAGGGCTCCAGCACCCTCACATCACAGAAGTGTCTCTTCACGTTGTGCTGGAACCTCCAGGGTTCCGGTTTGTAGCTGTTGTTCCTGGGCACCACTGCAAAGAGCCTGGCACCTTCATCCTGACACCTACCCCTCAGCTATTGATAGACACTGATCAGATCCCTCTCAGCCTTCTCCTCTCCAGACTAAACAGCCCCAGGGCTCTCAGTCTCTCTTCACAGGGGAGATGCTCAAGTCCCCTAAGCATCCTCCTGGCTCTCCCTTGGACTCTCTCCAGCAGGTCTTAGTTTCTCTTGAACTGGGGAGCCCAGAACTGGACACAGGATTGCAGCTGTGGTCTCAGCAGGGCAGAGCAGAGGGGCAGCAGAACCTCCCCAGCCCTGCTGGCCACATTTTCCTTGCTGCACCCCAGGATCCCATTGGCTCTCTTGGCCACCAGGGCACATTGTTGTTCCATGCAGAACTTGCTGCCCACCAGCCCTCCAAGGTCTTTCTCCATGGAGCTGCATTCCAGTAGTGTGATCCCTAGTCTGTGCTGGTGCCTAGGTTTGCTCCTCCCCAAGTGCAGGGCTCTGCATTTGTCCTTATCAAACTTCATGAGGTTAGACTTCATCCAGCTGTCAGCCTGTTCAGATCCCATTGGATGGCACAACCATGAAGCTGAAAATGCAGATGTTCCATTTATCCACTGGCATCTATTTCTGAACACTGCTGGCAAAGCTACTGCTCAGTGATCAAAAGGTTTTTACTCATTACACCAAGTGTAAGAAGGCAGCACATTCAGTCTCCTAGTGCCTGGAAGAAACATGTTTACTGTATAGAATTCACTAACACCAGTATGGAAATCATGAATTTGGAGCACCTCTGCTATAGGGACAGGCTGAGGGAGCTGGGGGTGTTCAGCCTGGAGAAGTGAAGGCTCCAGGGAGACCTAATAGAGACCTGGCAGTACCTGAAGGGGCTACAAGAAGGCTGGAGAGAGACTGTTTGAGACTGTTTGCAAAGGCCTGCAGGGACAGGACCAGGGGCAATGGCTTCAAACTAGAGCAGAGCAGACTGAGATTGGATGTGAGGAGCAAGTTCTGCACCAGGAGGATGGTGGAACCCTGGCACAGGTTGCCCAGGGAGGTGGTGGAGGCTCCATGCCTGGAGATCTTCCAGGTGAGGCAGGACAGGGCTCTGGGCAACCTGATCCAGTGGAGGATGTCCCTGCTGACTTCAGAGGATGTTGGACTGGATGAGCTTTGGAGGTCCCTTCCAGGCCAGCCCATTCTGTGATTGTATGGATACCATGCAATATGGCTTTGGCCAGTGTAACTCTAGCTGTCTGCCACCTGACAGGAGGACTCAGCTGTGGCTTGAGCACTAATTATGTTATTCTTGTAAAAAATATCTGCCCTGTCAGCTGCCTCTCGAAGGCTGCTGCTGCATAGAACAAGTAAAAGTAACTAACAGTAAAAGCAAAAGGCAAGTACAAAGAGTTAGAGGGAAGCAGGGCAGATATTGGTCCCAGTGAAAACACAGCAGCAAGGTTTTACCAGAAGTCAATAATGAAAAATAAACTGCCAGGAATCAGCTTGCCTGGAATGAACAGAATCTTGCTACAAGCTACCTCTGCTGGATAAAAGCACTTTCAGACTCTGCCACAGCTGAGAGCTCAGGACAAAGGATTTGGCAACCAGAAATACATCGTAGGGGCTGGAGCAGCTCTGCTGTGAGGACAGGCTGAGGGAGCTGGGGCTGTTCAGCTTGCAGAAGAGCAGATTCCAGGGGGTCCTGGAGTGGTGAATACTTTCCTCCTCTTGCCTCTGCTCTTATCTGACTTTTCTCTCTCTCTCTGTCTAGCACATAGAAGGTGACCTTGGTGCCTTAAGAGTGAGCTGCATGAACGTGTAATCAATAAAGCTCCCCTCGCTGTAGCCATTGTGGGGGCAGTTTGGCTCACCTCTCCCCTTAGCTCTCCCTAAAGAGCCTCCCACCAACCCCTGCCTCTGGGGTCAGGTTGTGGCAACCCAGCAAGCAGGCAGGTGCCCTGGCACTTGGGTAGAATCTCTCTTTCTAGCTAACCAAGTCCCAGGTCTTTCAATATGCACAGTAATAAAGAAGTGTTTGTTTTAGAACCTCTGAAGCAAATTGCAAGGAGAAAAATAAACTTCAACAGAGCCACAGGCACTGAAACCAGACAGGACAATCACAACGGCCCTGGATGCCATTGGCCTTCCTTCTTACTTCTTACACAGAATGTACTCCTCCTGTAGAACTTCAGGTAACTCTTTCATCGCCTGGACACAGCTTTTGTTGTGTTCTGTACCACAGCTTTGGTAAAATGGCCAATCTTCTTCCCAGAATTTTAGATGAGAGGCTGCTGGCTGTCCATGGACAATGGATGTTTTCACTAATGACCTCAGGGAAACCCCCACCTCTGAGAAATGGGAAAGAATCTCACAGAATCAGGGAAAACATCCGGTTGGAAGACACCTTCAAGCTCACCCAGTCCAACCCTCGACCCAGTTTAGGGTCAGTCCTAACAGCTTCTGAGAAAGCATCACATGAATCACAGAATCACAGAAAACATCTGGCTGGAAGAGCCCTCCAAGCTCACCCAGCCCAACCCTCCACCCAGCACTGCAGGCTCAGCACTAAACCATGTCCCTAAGCACCAGCTCCACACTGCTTGAACACCCCCAGGGATGGGGACTCCAGCACTGCCCTGGGCAGAACATTCCAGTGTTTGAGAGCCCTTCCAGGGCAGAAATATTTCCTAGCATCCAGCCTGAACCTCCCTGGGGCGGCTTGGAACCATTGCCTCTGCTCCTGTCCCTTGCCACCAAGGAGCAGAGGCTGTCCCTCTCCTCACTGCAACCTCCCTGCAGGGAGCTGCAGAGAGCAAGGAGGTCTCCCTCAGCCTCCTCTTCTCCAGCCTGAACACCCCCAGCTCCCTCAGCCCCTCCTCTAGCCCAGGGGCTCCAGGCCCTTCTGCAGCCTGGCTGCCCTGCTCTGGACAGGCTCCAGCCCCTCAATGTCCTTCCTGCAGTGAGGGCCCAGAGCTGAGCACAGCACTCGAGGTGTGGCCTCCCCAGTGCTGAGCACAGGGGTTTGGTCACCTCCTGGCCCTGCTGCCCACCCTGCTTCTGACCCAAGCCAGGCTGCCATTGGCTTTCTTGGCCCCCTGGGCACTGCTGGCTCATATTTATTGACTATCAAGCTCCTTACTTTCCCTAAGACAACTTCCTCAGCATCTTTCTCTCAGTCTGCTCTGTTTTCTCCTTCCTAATAGCTGCATTTTTCATGGTGTCTAGCTCAGTCTGCCTCTTATGACCCCTCTGAGTGAGAACAACACCTGATGCTTTATCAATAGCTGTGGCAAAAGGAAAGCTTCGCTGGGAAGTTTGGAGTACAAGTACAAAGTGATGGCAACTTGGTGTTCAAAGGGCAGGCTCATAGGATGGGTTTGGTTGGAAGAGGCCTTTAAGACCATCAAGCCCAACTGCTCATTGTGTTAATAGTAACTTTTTGGGGTCTTTGCTAATATTTTAGCTGCTGTATTTTTCTCTTTTTCTTTGTTCTTTTTGTTTTCCAGCTATGAAACTAACAAAAACAAGTCCCATGAACAAAAATGTGCCCAGCTTATCTGCTATCAGCAGATGTTTTCAGTCTTGTGTGTCCAGCTGGGGATGTGGATTCATCTGGAATGCATTTGAGAAACAGACTTTAAGTTTAATGCTTAATGTTTAGTGCTAAGTTGAATGTCGCAGTGGTCTCCAGCTCCACCAGAAGTGAAACAAAGCATTCCTGCTGGATTTGTGGTGATTGGAATCCATTCCTTCCCTTCCCATCTATGAACCCTCCTGCAGATTGCTGTGCTGATGACACCTGAATTGTTCATCTCAGATGCAAGGAGCCTGGGTTCATGGTCACAGCTCAATCAGCGGTGTCCCAGGTGGCCAAGAAGACCAACAACGGCATCCTGGCCTGTAGGCAAACAGCAGGAGTAGGGCAGTGATAGTCTTGCTGTACTCAGCACTTGGTGAGGCCACAGCTGGAGTGCTACATTCAGTTCTGGGCTGGGCACCACAGGATAAGACATTGAGGGGCTGGAGGGTGTCCAGAGCTGTGAAGCTGCTGAGGGGTTTGGAGGGCATTGTACAAGGAGCAGCTGAGGGAGCTGGGGGTGTTAAGTGTGGAGAAGAGGAGGCTGAGGGAGACCTCATTGCTCTCTGCAGCTCCCTGCAAAGAGGTTGGAGTGAGGCTGCAGTTCAGAATCATAGAATCAGTCAGGGTTGGAAGGGACCACAAGGATCATCTAGTTCCAACCCCCCTGCCATGGGCAGGGACACCTCACACTAGATCAGCCTGGCCAGAGCCTCATCCAGCCTGGGCTTAAACACCTCCAGGGACGGGGCCTCAACCACCTCCCTGGATAACCCATTCCAGGGCTTCACCACTCTCATGGGGAAGAACTTCTTCCTCACATCTAGCCTGAATCTCCCCATTTCCAGCTTCATTCCATTCCCCCTAGTCCTATCACTCCCTGAGAGCCTGAGAAGTCCCTCCCCAGCCTTCCTGTAGCCCCCTTCAGATCCTGGAAGGCCACAATGAGGTCACCTGGGAGCCTTCTCTTCTCCAGACTGAACAGCCCCAACTCCCTCAGTCTGTCCTCATAGGAGAGGTGCTCCAGCCCTCTGCTCATCCTCGTGGCCCTTCTCTGGACACGCTCCAGCACGTCCACATCCCTTGTTGGTCTCTTCTACCAAGTACCCAGCAATAGGATGATAGGAATTGGGCTGAAGTTGTGCCAGGGGGAGAGTTAGGTTGGAGATTAGGAAATGATTCTTTGCTGCAAGAGTGGTCAGGGATTGGCACAGGCTGCCCAGGGAGGTGGTGGAGTCCCCATTCCTGGAGGCATTCCAGAAACGTTGTGTTTACACAGCAGCACTGATGAAGAGGGACTTGGACAATGACCTTAATAAGGTGCTTTAACTTTTGGTCAGCCCTGAAATGGTCAGGCAGTTCAACTAGACAGTGGTTATAGTAGTCCTATTCCATTCCATTCCATTCCATTCCATTCCATTCATTCCATTCCATCCATTCCATTCCATTCCATTCCATTCCATTCATTCATTCAAACTGTATCAAAAGACTTGGAAATCCATGTGGATAGTATCAAGTAGGTCTGCTGCAGCTATGTCCAAAGAAGATGAATAGGAGCAATGCTTTTCCAGTACCAAACACAGGAAACTCTTCCTCCATACAAAGACTCCATCCTTCTTTCCTCATATTCTACTCTTACTCCTTTGACAGATCTGCTCAGTACAGATGTCTGTCTCTCATCAGATTTTCCTTAGTCCCCTTGTACAATCAGCATCCTATTTACTCCCTTACAAACCCCAGAAACCAAGGAGTTCTGCAAGAGAGGCTTTGCACCACAGTTCTCATCAGAGCTGCTTTAGCTCCCTGTTCCCCTGGGGTGCTGGGGTGAATGCCACCTCCTGCTGCTGACTCACTGATATTCATTTTGTCTCTTTGCTCCAAAATGATCATCAAGGCCTTGAGGACTTGAGCAGCTGAGTCTAGTTGAGAGGTGTCCCGGCCCATGGATGGGAGGTTGGATCCCTGAGGTCCCTTCCAACCTGAGCCCTTCTTTGAAGCCTCTAGAGCCTTGCACTGCTTGGCACAAGTGAGGGCATCAAAGGCTGGAGCTCAGAATGTCGACACAGGGCAGTGGAACATCAGGAGAAGACTTGATGGGGTGCTTGGTGCCATGGTCTAGTTGTTTGGGTGAGTTGGATTGGTTGATGGGTTGGATGTGATGATCTTGAAGGTCTCTTCCAATCTGGTTTATTGTATTGTATTGTATTGTATTGTATTGTATTGTATTGTATTGTATTGTATCTCCCTTAGGAGGAGAGCCTGTGGGAGCTGGGACTCTGTATCTTGGAGAGGAGACTGAGGGTGACCTCATGTAAAGAGTGAGTGCCCAGAGGCTGGAGCCAGGCTCAGCTGGGTGATGCCCAATGCCAGCACAAGGGGCAGGGGTGGAAGCTGAGGCAGAGGAAGCTCCATGGAAACAGGAGGAAAGAATTTTTATCCTGTGAGGGTGCCAGAGCCCTGGCACAGGCTGCCCAGGGGGTTGTGGAGTCTTCCTCTCTCGAGAAATTCAAAACTCACCTGGATGTGTTCCTGTGTGACCTGCTCTGGGTGACCCTGCTCTGGCAGGGGGGTTGGACTGGATGAGCTTTGGAGGTCCCTTCCAGCCCCTCACATTCTGTGACTGTGATGTAACACTTAAGATCTGACCTGGAGAGTTCAAATGACTTTTGTCAAATGTAGGTAGCCAAATCCTCCTTTTGCAGCACCTGTGCTCCCAGCTTTGCTTGGGGTGCCCGAGCAGAGGAAGCTCGCAGCTAGGCCGGGTGGGAGAGGCAGCGCTGTCATCGATACGCCGCCTAACAGGGAGCTAATGTAAATCTTTCAGCAGAGGGGAAATATGCTTTGAATGTTTACTTTGAGTGATAAGGCCACCTGATGCATTTTGAACCTGCTCAGCTCTCTAAAGAGCCCTGCCAGGAAAGGCTGTGAGCGTTCGGGTAATGAGTGGGCAGAACAAAACCCCCAGCGACCCTGGGCTGCCATTCCCTGCTTGAGAATATGAAAGGCAGAGCTGGGGCAGGGTGTGCCAGATGGAATCCTTGACTTCCAGACTAATATTTCCTAATGTTTATTTAAGAGCCCACGGTGATGGGAATTGCTGAGGGTAGGTATCATGTTGTTCCTATTAATGGGAATGAAGAATAACACCACAAGAAGTTAAGCAATGGTTGAGTTTGCTCCAACGGAACCTAATCCAATTTCCATTTTAGCAAGAAGGGAGAGAGAGTTTGGTAAAGCTCAAGCAGAGCTGGTGCTTGCTTTTGGGGTTCTTTTTTAAGAGCTAAATGTTGGTTATTTGCATTTTCAAATTACATCCATAATGTAAAATGGAAAGATAGGATTTTCAGTACTGTTTTAATGACACGAATTATATTTCATGGTTAAGCTAGTATTGAACCTGATCATTCTAAATGTTAGTCATATTAAATATCAATGATATATCAACATCAATGTAATATATCAACATAATATAGTACATCAGTGTAATATAATATTAAAAATTAATTAAATTCTCTGAGCTGGGTTAGGAACTGGCTGGAGGGCCGAGCCCCAGAGAGTGGTGGTGAATGGTGCCACATCCAGCTGGAGGCCAGTCACCAGTGGCGTCCCCAGGGATCAGTGCTGGGCCCCATCCTCTTTAACATCTTCATTGATGATCTGGATGAGGGGATTGAGACAGTTGTCAGCAAATTTGCAGATGACACCAAGCTGGGGGCAGGAGTTGATCAGTTAGAGGGCAGAAGGGCTCTGCAGAGGGACCTCGGCCGACTGGACAGATGGGCAGAGTCCAACAGGATGGCATTCAACAAATCCAAGTGCCGGGTGCTGCACTTTGGCCACAGCAACCCCATGCAGAGCTACAGGCTGGGGTCAGAGTGGCTGAGAGCTGCCAAACAGAGAGGGACCTGGGGGTGCTGATTGACAGCTGCCTGAACATGAGCCAGCAGTGTGCCCAGGTGTCCAAGAAGGCCAATGGCATCCTGGCCTGCAGCAGGAATGGTGTGGCCAGCAGGAGCAGGGAGGTCATTGTGCTCCTGTACTCTGCTTTGGTTAGGCCACACCTTGAGTCCTGTGTCCAGTGCTGGGCCCCTCAGTTTAGGAAGGACATTGAGACACTTGAAGGTGTCCAGAGAAGGGCAACAAGGCTGGGGAGAGGCCTTGAGCACAGCCCTGTGAGGAGAGGCTGAGGGAGCTGGGCTTGCTTAGCCTGGAGAAGAGGAGGCTCAGGGGAGACCTCATTGCTCTCTATAACTACCTGAAGGGAGGTTGTAGCCAGGAAGGGGTTGGCCTCTTCTCCCTAGCAACCAGCACCAGAACAAGAGGACACAGTCTCAAACTGCGCCAGGGGAAGTTTAGGCTGGAGGTGAGGAGAAAGTTCTTCACTGAGAGTCATTTGCTACTGGGATGTGCTGCCCAGTGAGGTGGTGGAGTCACCATCCCTGGAGGTGTTCAAGAGGGGATTGGACGTGGCACTTGGTGCCATGGTCTAGTCATGGGGTCTGTAGTGACAGGTTGGACTTGATGATCTTTGAGGTCTCTTCCAACCTTGGTGATACTGTGATAAATACTATAATACTATAATAATAATACTGTAATAATAATATCAAGTATATTATAATAAAAATAAAATAATAGAATATAATAACATCAAGCATATTAAATATAAATAAAATTAAAGTATAATCATATTAGATATCAATCATATCAGATATAAATCATATTAAATATCAACCATGTTACATACCAACCACATTAAATGTAAATCATATTAAATGTCAACCACTTTATATATCAACCATATTCAACATCAACCATACTAAATATCAGTCATGTAAAAAATTAACCATATTAGATATAAACCATACTGAATATAAACCATACTGAATATAGACCATACTAAATATAAACCATTCTAAATATAAAGCATATCAAATATCAGCCATATTAAATATCAATCAGGTCAGATATTAATCATATTAGATATCAATCCTATTAAATATCAACCATACTCAGTATCAATCAGGTTAAATAACAACCCTATTAAATATCAATAATTTTAATATCAATCCCATCAAATATAGGAGGGAGGGAGCTGGGGAGGGGGTTGGAGCACAGCCCTATGGGGAGAGGCTGAGGGAGCTGGGAGTGTTTAGCCTGCAGAAGAGGAGGCTCAGGGGAGACCTCATTGCTCTCTACAACTGCCTGAAGGGAGGTTGGAGCCAGGTGGGGGTTGGTCTCTTCTCCCAGGCAACCAGAACAAGAGGACACAGTCTCAAGCTGTGCCAGGGGAGGTTCAGGCTGGAGGTGAGGAGAAAGTTCTTCACTGAGTCGTTCACCATTGGGATGTGCTGCCCAGGGAGGTGGTGGAGTCACTGTCCCTGGAGGTGTTCAAGAGGGGACTGGACGTGGCACTTGGTGCCATGGTCTAGTAGTCATGAGGTCTGTGGTGACAGGTTGGACTTGATGATCTTTGAGGTATTTTCCAACCTGGTCGATGCTGTGATGATGTGATTCTATATCAAATATTAATCACACAGAGTATCGATCATTAGTATCAATCACATAAGCTGTTGCTCTCTGAAGTGTCTTTGTTCCATTTTATGTATGTCATTTGTTTGTTTTTTTTTTTTTTTTTTTTAGTGCCAAGCTGCAGCTTCCCCCAGTTCTGGCTGAGGGGAGCTCTGTCTGAATAAAGCACCTGAAACCCAATCTCTGGAGGCCGAGGCGTGCCTTGCCCCAGCTCTCCCTGGCCATCTGATCAGCCTTATTCCATTCACAAAACGTTTTTCTCCACCGACATACTTAAGCTGCTGAAATTAAAATGCAATTGAAGCAATTACATAAATAAGAGTGACAAATGTTTCTGTTGCTAAGTGCAAGCAGGTGTGGAGCACAGGCAAGGTTATTCTCCCAGAGCTGGGATTGTTCCATGCATGAGTAGTGCTGAAAGAGCCCCAGACAAAAGCAGCAAAACATTATGAGCCTCAAACAGGATTAGCCCAGGCTGTTGTGCAAACACATCTACAGCATCATCTGTTTGGGCTGCACCAACTGCTGTCACATCCTGCTGATAGCACAGGCATGGGCACAGCACCCACAGACACCTGACGCACACCTGTGGGTGCACAGTTCATCCACTCACAGAACAGTTTGCATCGGAAGGGACCTTAAAAGATCATCCAGCTCCAACCCCTTGCCATCGGGGTCCCTGATGTGGGCAGGGACACCTCCCACCAGCCCAGGCTGCTCAAGGCCTCATCCAGCCTGGCCTTCAACACCTCCAGGCAGGAGGCAGCCACAGCCTCCCTGGGCAACCTGTGCCAGGGTCTCCCCAGCCTCACTGCAAAGAATTTCTTCCTCATCTCCAGTCTCAGTCTCCCCTCTCCCAGCTCTAAGTCATTGTCCCTCATCCTGTCTCTCCCAGCTGTTGTCAAAAGTCCCTCCCCAACTCTCCTGGAGCCCCTTCAGGTACTGGAAGGCTGCTCTGAGGTCTCTCTGGAGCCTTCTGTTCTCCAGGCTGAACAGCCCCAACTGTCTCAGCCTGTCTCCATAGGAGAGGCTCTCCAGCTTTCTGATCAACTTGGTGGCCTCCTCTGGAGCCTCTCCAACAGTTCCATGTCCTTCTTTGTGTTGGGGGCACCAGAACTGGACACAGTTCTCCAGGTGGAGTCTCACCAGAGCAGAGCAGAAGGCAGAATCTCCTCCTTGTCCTGCTGGTCACACTGTGGCTGCAGCCCAGGTTGCCTGCTGGGCTGCAGGACTTCCATCATACATGTAGTTAGGACAAGGGTCTGATGCTGTAGCCTGCATGACGGATCAGTTAAACATCACCAGCTTTATAAGTATCCTAGGAAGTTACAACATATTTAGTGAGGCTGATGCAAGGCTGATGCTGCCCTCACTGAAACAGAACACTTACAAATGAAACCATCCAGAGCATTCAGCTGAGCACAGTCAAAGCTGGTGGCTAGGCTGATGGGAAGCATGGAAGTTGCCTCTAACAGAGACGGAAGTAGAACATCTCTTCAGAGGCATTAAATGTCACTATGGTCAGAGAGACATCTGAGTGAGCATGAAGACATGTGGAACAGCTAGGAATAAGAGGGAGAAGAGAAGGCTGAGAGGGAACCTGATCAGTGTCTGAGGGGTGGGGGGCAAGTGGAGGAGGCCAAGCTCTTTTTGGTGGTGTACAGCAATGAGACAAGGAACAATGGAGACAAACTGGAACAGAGAAGGTTTCAGCTTAACACGAGGAGAAACTTCTTTGGTGTGAGGGTCCCAGAGGCCTGGAGCAGGCTGCCCAGAGAGGTTGTGGAGTCTCCTTCTGTGGAGCCTTTGCAGCCCCGTCTGGATGTGCTCCTGTGTGACCTGTGCTGGATTCTATGGTCCTGCTGTGGCAGGGGGTTGGACTGGAAGCTCTCCAGAGGTCCCTTCCAACCCCTAACATCCTGTGAGCCTGTGACCTAAGCCAGATTGCTCTGCTTCCCTATTCCTGTCTGTGCCTGATTTTATTCTGTGTGGCAACACTTGAAGCTTTTGCTTGCTCGATCAAATTATCCTTTGCATTGCTGGCAGGTAGGACATCCTCTGAGATGTGATCCTTCAGTGCTGGGTCGAGGCTTGGGTGGGATGATCTTTGAGGTGTCTCCCAAGCAGATGTATTCTGTGATTCTCTGGTGGCCATTGCCATCAGCAGATCCTTGCACTAGGGTCTCTGTCCTCTCTTGAGAAGATAACCAATAGTAGCAGAGTCAGGGACAGGGTATCCATGCCGGTGCTGGAGCCTGCTGCTGAGCCAGGTGTGGCCAGCACCACTAGATGGCAATGCGTGGTGCAAAAGAAATTCCCATTACACATTGATGCTGTGCTCCTGGAGCATTCTCTGTGGCAGGACCAAGACCAAAAGCTTCCTTCTGAGGGGCTCCACGCATTTCTCCAGGAGCTGCAGATGTCTTTTCACGCTGTGGGAAGGATCCCTTGTCATTTGGGAGCTGCTGCATAAGGTACTTAAGTAGAAGAATCCTGGGAGGAGGAGCAGGGAAACACTCAGAGCAGAACTTGTTGGCTGTTTGATAGATTTTGTCTTTGTGCAGCAGTCTAAAATAAATAATTTTGGGCTCTCTGTGCAGTCCTGTTAGCTTAAATAAACATTTGTTTGAGTCTCTCTGCAGTTCCGTCAGTATTATCAGCATCCCTGGTGTCATCTGCACACCCTGAGAGCTAGGCTGAAGCAGTGGAGTGCTGGTTTCACATCTCAACCCAATTAGAAGTGGTGTGATTCTTGCATGAACAAACAGTTCCTTTACATGCAAAGTTTTGAAGCAATCTCTATAAAGGAAAGACTAAGAAGATGCTTACACTCTGCCACACAAGCAGTCCTTGGAAGTTTTCTCTGTTACAGGTAGCACCACTCATCAAGTGATGATGTTCAAACATGCCTTAGAATCATAGAATCACAGAATGCTCTGGGGCAACTCCAAAGCTCATCCAGTCCAACCCCCTGCACTCAGCAGGGACATCCTCTACTGGATCAGGTTGCCCAGAGCCCTGTCCAGCCTCACCTTGAAGATCTCCAGGGATGAAGCCCCAGCCATCTCTCTGGGCAACCTGTTCCAGGGTTCCACCACCCTCCTGGGGCAGAACTTGTTCCTCACATCCAATCTCAATCTGCTCTGCTCTGGTTTGAAGCCCTTGCCCCTGGTCCTGTCCCTGCAGGCCTTTGCAAACAGTCTCTCTGCAGCCTTCTTGTAGCCCCCTTCAGGTTCTGGCAGGCTGCTCTAAGGTCCCCCTGGAGCCTTCTCCTCTCCAGGCTGACCACCCCCAGCTCCCTCAGCCTGTCCTCATAGCAGAGCTGCTCCAACCCCCTGAGCATTCTCATGGCCTCTTCTGGACCCTCTCCATCAGCTCCAGGTTCTTCCTGTATTGAGGGCTCCAGAACTCAGAGTACTCCAGGTGAGGTCTCAGCACAGCAGAGCAGAGTGGCAGAATCATCTCTCTGGCTCTGCTGGCAATGCTGCAAAGAATTCAAAATCATCTTTTAACCTAACCCCACGTTTCTCAAACCATTCAGGGGAACAAAGAAGAAAGTCACAGTCACTACCTGCTCCCCAAAGGGCCTTGCTTTGCTATCAGTTTTATTTGAACTACCTTTTATTAGCTACTTTTTGCTTTTCAGGCAGTACCAGGAATCTCTCCCTGGGGAAGTTCTTTAGCAGTATAAAGCAGTGCTGCAGGGCATGGATCTTACTTCAGGCTTCTGGACAGCCTGGAAACCACAAAACAAACAACAGCATTTTAAAGTCTTAATAACTACAGCTTTGGGAGTGTAGCAGCACTGTGTGATGGACACAGACATCCATGGAGAGATTAAGACCTGGATCTAAAGCTCTCACTTTCAGTATCCTTTGGGTTGTTAGTCAATACCCATACCCAGAGACCACACTCAGCTACTCCACTTCTTTAGTCAGCTCTTATTTCCAGCTGTCTGGACTGAAAGACAAGTGTGATATGGTATGTGGACTGATTTTATACAGAACAGTGCAAAAGCAAGGTCTCAGGTGATGTTGGGGGTTGGAAGGGACCTCTGGAGAGCTTCCAGTCCAACTCCCCTGCCAGAGCAGGACCACAGAATCCAGCACAGGTCACACAGGAATACATCCAGATGGGGCTGCAAAGGCTCTGCAGAAGGAGACTCCACAACCTCTCTGGGCAGCCTGCTCCAGGCCTCTGGGACCCTCACAGGCAAGAAGTTCTTTCTCATGTTGAGCTGGAACCTCCTGTGCTGCAGTTTCCATCCATTGCCCCTTGTCCTGTCCCAGGGCACGAGTGAGCAGAGCCTGTCCCTGTCCCTTCCTTCCTGACCCCCAGCCCTCAGCTATTGATAGACATTGATCAGATTCCCTCCTAGTGGGGACTTCAAGACCTCAAGAGTATTTGGGGCAGGATCCTGTGCCTATAGCTAAAGCTGTAGGCTGAGCTGTGGCTGCATTTCCCAGAAATGCCCAAATACTTCAACCAGAGAAGTCAATCAGTTAGAATCTGGTCAAACAGACTCATTCCCTAGGACATGAGGTGCTCCTCTACATCTTTAGACAGCTTAGATTTATTCTCTCACACATCTAAAACTGGGATTTTCTGATACTTCCAACCCTATCAGCTCCTTCATTTTACTGCATCTTCACAGTTGCACAGATGACCTGTTCAGCCTGCAGAAGAGGAGGCTCCAGGAAGATGTAATAGCAGCCTTCAAGTACCTTAAGGGGACCTACGAGAAGGCTGCAGAGGGACTGTTTGCAAGGGCCTTGCAGGGACAGGACCAGGGGCAATGGCTTCAAACCAGAGCAGAGCAGATTGAGATTGGATGTGAGGAACAAGTTCTACCCCAGGAGGGTGATGGAACACTGCGACAGGTTGCCCAGATAGGTGGCTGGGGCGTCATCCCTGGAGATCCCCAAGGTGAGGCTGGACAGGGCTCTGGGCAACCTGATCCAGTGGAGGATGTCCCTGCTGACTTCAGAGGATGTTGGACTGGATGAGCTTTGCAGGCCCCTTGCAATCCAGACCTTTCTGTGACTCTATGACTCCATGTAATCAGTGGTTTCTGTCCCAGGCAGTGCAGCTCTAAGCTGCAAAGAATTCTGTGCTTTCAAATAATAATTGGTAGGTATTCCCAGTGCTGAGTAGGGATTTGCACAGCATTCATCCCAAGATTAATGGAAAGCACATTGTGAAAACCCCCACATCACCTGGGAGATATCTCCTGGGAAGCAAGTCAGTACCTGCAAAGGGGCAGACCTCTTGCTTTTGCACAGGGCCATCCATTGGTGCTCAGAGCAGCGGTAGTCCTGGGGAAGGATAACGACATCCACGTCCTCCACCAAATGTGAGAACTTGGAGAAGTTGGGGAGCAATTTTTCATCCTCTGAATGTGTTCCCAACGTATTATTAGAAGTCTGCAGAATCATTCAGCTCTGGTGAAGTCTTCCTGGTGCATTCAGAGTCATGCTGGATGCGACGTCAGAAGTGGTTTGGCCTTTCACGAAAGCCATCAGTTCAAAGTCTTTCCAGCATAATCCAGGCCACTAAATCACTGCTAAAGCAGAAACACTTACTGACAGCTGGAGCACAAACCTTTTATTGTGAAGAGCAATGAATGTCATGAGCAGAGCTGTAGCCTCTTGGGCTGGCTAAACAAGGTGGTGGCGTTGGTGGCTACATGTCATTAAAATGTCATTGCCAGGGCTAGGCTGGTGGCTAAAAGGCAAACAGGAGGAGTCCCCACCAGGCCCGCTAAAGCTTTAGAAGGGCTTTAGAAAGCTCTGTCAGCATGAGTCTCACTGAGATAGCCTTATTTGCTCTGAAGAGCAAATTTGCTCTGAAGAGCAAATAAACACAGTATCACAGTATCACCAAGGTTGGAAGAGACCTCAAAGATCATCGAGTCCAACCTGTCACCACAGACCTCATGACTAGACCATGGCACCAAGTGCCACATCCAATCCCCTCTTGAACACCTCCAGGGATGGTGACTCCACCACCTCCCTGGGCAGCACATTCAAGTGATGAACGACTCTCTCAGTGAAGAACTTTCTCCTCACCTCCAGTCTAATAACAGCAATAAAGCTGCTTCTAAAGTCCAAGGAAATCATAACATCACAGAATCACAGAATGCTCTGGGCTGGAAGGGACCTCCAAAGCTCATCCAGTCCAACCCCTGCAGTCACCAAGGACATCCTCCACTGGATCAGGTTGCCCAGAGCCCTGTTCAGCCTCACCTCGAGTATCTCCAGGCATGGGGCCTCAACCACCTCCCTGGGCAACCTGTTCCAGTGTTCCAGCACTGTGGTGGGTCAGTGCCCGTTCTGAAAACAAAAACAAAGCAGGGGGAGGGCTTGCAGGGGCTTTGCCCTCCCTGCAGGGTGGGAAACAACGGAGAAACTCCTGCACACACCGACCCTTCCGTGCTTTATTGAAGACTGTTTGGAGATGCTGCTGTTATAGACTCATAGAACAGATTGGCTTGGAAGGGACCTTAAAGAGCATCCAATTCCAGCCCCCTGCAATGGGCAGGGACACCTCCCACCAGCCCAGATTACCCAAGACCTTATCCACCCTGGCCTGGAACACCTCCAGGGAGGAGGCAGCCACAGCCTCCCTGGGTAGCCACAGCCTCCCTGGGTAGCCTGTGCCAGTGTCTCCCCAGCCTCACTGGAAAAAATTTCTTCCCAATATCCAGTCTAAATCTCCCCTCCTCAAGCTTCAGTCCACTCCCTCTCATCCTGCCAGTCCCAGCCCTTGTCAAAAGTCCCTCTCCAGCTCTCCTGGAGCCCCTTCAGGTACTGGAAGGCTGCTCTAAAGTCTCCCTGGAGCCTTCTCTCCACGCTGAACAGCCCCAACTCTCTCAGCCTGTCTCCACAGGGGAGGGTCTCCAGCCCCCTGAGCATCTTTGTGGCCTTCTTTGGACCCTCTTCAGCACCTCCATGTCCCTCTTATGCTGGGGCCCCAAAACTGGCTGCAGGGCTGCAGGTGGAGTCTCACGAGAGCAGAGGGGACAATCACCTCCCTCACCCTGCTGGTCATACTTCTCACTACAGAGTTCTTGCTCCACTTCTTCACCGTTGTAAAACTAAATTTCCTAGTACTACACTGGTCTAGCAGTTGTGTCAGGTTCTGGTGGGACTCAATGATCACAAAATCACAGAAACATTCAGGTTGGAAGAGAGCCTCAGGATCACCAAGTCCAGCCACTGACCTTACTCTACAAGGGTCACCACAGCCCCAAGCATCACACCCAAACCACCTTGAAACACAGCCAGGGTTGGTGACTCCACCACCTCCCTGGGCAGCACATTCCAGTGCCTGACCACTCTGGCTGGTTAAAATGTTTCCTACTGTCCAGTCTCACCCTGCCCTGCCGCAGCTTGAGGCCATTCCCTCTTGTTCTGTCACTAATGACCTGTGAGCAGAGACCAGCAGCAACCTCTCCACAACCTTTCAGGGAGCTGTAGACAGCCAGGAGGTCTCCCCTCAGCCTCCTCTGTTTCATACTAACCATCCCCAGCTCCTTCAGCTGCTCTCCATCAGATTTCTTCTCCAGGCCCTTCCCAGCTTCCTTGCCCTCCTCTGCCCTGGCTCCAGCACCTCCACATCTCTCTTGGACTGAGGAGCCCAAAACTGGACACAGCACTCGAGGTGTGGCCTCCCCAGAGCTGAGTGCCAGGGGACAATCCCTGCCCTGCTCCTGCTGGACCCAGCATTGCTGATCCCAGCCAGGCTGCCTTTGGCTTTCTTGGCCACCTGGGCACACTGCTGGCCCCTGTTCAGCTGTTTTTTCCCAGTCAGGCAGTTTGACGATTCCCCTGCTCTAAAACTCTTCATTGCTCCATTTCCCAGGACCCAGAGTTGAGACAAATTGCAGGAGGGGAGGGCATATTTTCCTCTCTCCACAAGATCATCCATCTGCACTGTGTGGTGAGGGAGCTGCCACGATCAGCTCACCTTTTTGTTGACAAGAAGCAGATTAGTAAGCAGGAAGGTATGCACTGACTTGTCAGCTTTTACAGTAGGGCTGCCCCAGGGCTGTGTGCTTCCCCCCCCGGGCAGAGTTGCTGTTTAATCCCTGTGGTGGAAGCACTCAAGCAGAACCCATTTCTTCCTTAATTGATTCTAAGGTTTGGTGGACATTGTTTAGAAACCCCACCTTCAAAAATCCTTTAAGTCTGCAGTTAACTCCTGTTGGAGTAATTCCAATCTAGGCAAGCACACAAAGCTGGGTACCTGTCTTCAGGATTTACTGAATGACTGGAGCCTCTGTTCCAGGAAGGATCTGCAGGTGCTGGAAGGTGTCCAGAGAAGGGCCACGAGGATGAGCAGAGGGCTGGAGCTGCTCTGCTCTGTGGACAGACTGAGGGAGTTGGGGTTGTTCAGGCTGGAGAAGAGAAGGCTCTGAGGAGACTTTCTTGTGGCCTTGGCAGTATCTGCAGGGGGCTCCAAGAAAGCTGGGGAGGGACTTCTGAGGGTGTCAGGGAGTGATAGGACTGGGGGAGGGGGATAGAGCAAAGCTAGAAATGGGGTGATTGAGATTGGATGCCCTGACAGTTCTATGATTCTATGGCTGCAAACCAAGTCACCCTCGGTGGAAAAGGGCAGGGCTGGCCAGAGAGCAGTAAACTCCATCACAAATGCTATTGGTTTGGGTTTTTTAATCTCACAGATGAAGGCTTGCTGCTTTCTCTCTTATTTGTTTTATCACCTACAAAGTATGACCAGATATTAATTTATTTAATACATAAATAAGAATGGATCAATAAAAATCAATAGTCAGCAGTGCTACCTACTGCTAGTAGTAGGCATCAGCCGTTCAAACAGAAATGTACTTCAGGATGAAATGTTGTAGAGTTTCAATATTCTTTACAAATGTTATAAAATCCAGAGGTGACCTCATTGTGGCCTTCCAGTATCTGAAGGGGGCTACAGGAAGGCTGGGGAGGGACTTCTCAGGATCTCAGGTAGTGATAGGACTAGGGGGAATGGAATGAAGCTGGAGGTGGGGAGATTCAGGCTGGAGGTGAGGAGGAAGTTCTTCCCCATGAGAGTGGTGAAGCCCTGGAATGGGTTTTCCAGGGAGGTGGTTGAGGCCCCATCCCTGGAGGTGTTTAAGCCCAGGCTGGATGAGGCTCTGGCCAGGCTGATCTAGTGTGAGGTGTCCCTGCCCATGGCAGGGGGGTTGGAACTAGATGATCCTTGTGGTCCCTTCCAACCCTGACTGATACTATGATACTATCTTTCAGTTTCTAGATAACATGAGGGCAATAATCACAGAATAATTGTTAGGATTGGAAGAAACCTCAAGGATCAGCCAGTTCCAACCCCCTGCCATGGGCAGGGACACCTCACACTACAGCAGGTTGCTCACAGCCACAGCCAGCCTGGCTGCAAACACCTCCAGGCAGGAGGCTTCCACCACCTCCCTGGGCAACCTGTGCCAGTCTCTCACCACCCTCATGGGGAACAACTTCTTCCTGAGGTCTAATCTCAATCTCCCTCCTCTAGGTTGGATCTTTTAAGTCTTTTAAGTGGGAATCAAAACTCGGATTCCATTCAAGCAGCACATAGCAGCACTTTATATTAGATGGCTTTTGTGAGAAGGGTGTTCACAGGCTTTTGACTCGGTTTGGATAGGTCTGATATCTGCCTACACATCTTCCACAAGAGCTATGGAAAATATTAGAAGCATAATGGCAAATATCAGAAGTATTGAAGTCATATGATGGAATCATAGAATGGAATCATAGACTCGATTTGGTTGGAAAGACCTTAAGATCCTCCACCCAAACCTTTGTTTAGCTCTACCAAGGCTGGGGCTAAGCCATGACCCTCAGCACCACAGCTCTGCTCTTTGAAACACCTCCAGGGATGGGGATTCAACCACCTCCCTGGGCAGCCTGTGCCAGGCTTTGAGAACCCTTTCAGGGAAGTAGTTTCTTCTAATATCCAACCTAAGCCTCCCCTGGTACAGCTTAAGGCCATTTTCTCACATCCTGTCACTTGTTACTAGGGAGAAGAGACCAACCTCCACCTGGCTCCAGCCTCCTTTCAGGCAGTTGTAGAGAGCAAAGAGGTCTCCCCTAAGCCTCCTCTTCTCCACACTAAACACCCCCAGCTCCTCATCTGCTCCTCCCCAGCCCTGTTCTCCAGACCCATCCCCAGCTTCTCTGTCCTTCCCTGGATCTGCTCCAAGACATCAATAGCTTTCTCATAGTGAGGGCTCCAGTCCTCACAGTGGGGCCTCACAGAGCTGAGCACAGTGGGATCATCATTTCCAAGGTCCTGCTGGTCACACTGTTTCTGATACAGCTGAGGATGCTGGATCCAGGACGTCAGGATCATTGAAAATGAGATCCATTCTGAACCACAAGTACTTCAGTGTGCAAGGCTACACAGACAGGGCAGGCTTCAGCTCTGCACACCAAACTGTAACAGAAGCTGTTCTTGGAGGTCACCTAAAGGAAAACAAATTGCAGAACCCCCAGACTGCATGTGTGGGACTTTTCTTCCATGCCTTTGGGTTGCAAAGACACGTGCCTCATGCAAGGCTCATCTGCAAAGCCAAAAGCTACTCCAATAACAGGCTACTAACTTGAGAGCACAACCCCTTTCATTAGCCAGAACTCTTTGCTCCATGGAAAACACAGATGTGATAGTTGTGGTGAAAACCAAACCTCTCCATCTGTCACAGCTGGTTCCCTCTTGCTGGCTGTGGCAGCTTACTTCGCCTGCCCACTCTTCCATGGCCTTCTCCCCATCTCCCCCTGCTCTGGCTGCGTCACTCATGGGCTCAGGCAGCTGCAGGTGGCTGCAGGGGTAACTTTTACTTGGTCTTTCAGCACTTTTCTTTGGGCCTTTTTTCCATCCTGGAAACTTGCACATGCTTTAGTCTAGACATGAATACACTGTCTGATTTTGCTCCTCAGACAGCATCTTTTCACAGTAACTTCACACATTATAGCTGCAAGTGGAACCTCGATATTTACCACTGGGGGAGCGGAGGGGAAAAAACACCACCACTTTGGCAGCCCCAGCTCGCTGCTGCCCCACTGCAGCTCACCCAAACTCTGATGGTGAACAGGGCCCACAGAGACAGCAGCATTCACCACCAGGGAGTGCCGCTGGAGGGGAGAAGATTTTGCTGCGGAGCAGAGAGAGTTCCTCTGGAGATCCTAGAGAGAAGCTGCTAGCAAGCCTTCCCTGACACCAGTAATGAAGGAACGTGGAATGCATCCCCTGATGGACAGTGTCCTGCTGGGATCTGGCCCAGTGAAATCAGGAGTTTGAGGCAAACTTGAAGCCCAGAGGTGGAAGGGTGCCTTAGTGTCTCTTTTGTACCATATCCTACCCACCTTGGTACTAAGGCCGAGTGGTTTACTGCCACCTTTCTCCTCTGTGTCCTGTGCTCCCTGCTGGAACAGAAGAGCAGGCGAGCAAGGTGCCAGTAAAGAAGTTAAAAACAATAACCAAAGATGCTGGGTGTTTATTTCATCAGGCTGATTTCTAGGACTTCAGGGTGAGTACATTCCATCCCCAAGGCTGCTGAATTCCTCCTTCAAGCCTCGCTCTGTTCAGCGCTCAGTACCCAGCTTGTGCCTCAAGCCCAGGCCACATCACTGCTCACGGTTCATGAGCGCTAATACAGCTCCTGTTTGAAAAGCCACACGTTAGCAAACCACAGTTATTTGGAAGCCTGGCCCAGGGCTAGTGTCAGACATCAACACATAAGCAGCACAGATATTTTATTTAATTAAGTCATGCCATCTGGACCAACAATGAAGGCACTCATACACCTTGCCTCTGCATCCAGGCTGCGGCGTGCTCTGATCCCCCCAAAATCGTTCTAAACCCCAAACCTCCACATGATTTACAGAACACCTTCAGCTGTTACTTGCATTAAGGCTGAATTTCTGCTGCAGCACGCTCAGGGTTTTTCCTATCCTAATTAAGTGAGTGGCCAGAGCCAGATTTATGTGCCTTAGTTTCATCCGAATGCTGCATCCACCACGCAGGAAATTACTAATGAGCAACTAAAAGGCCTCTGCTATATATAGGCTGTGTGTATACTACCACCTAGCCACCAGCTTTTTTCTGCCAAAGGTTATTTGCTGTTAAAAAACACAAAGGTAGCACCCAACAGCCAGGCATTAGACAAGGAGAGCTGCTCCTCACCTTCAGTAGGCTTTCTAGACCTGCAGCTTTACTGCTCCTTTGTACGCACCCTCCCTGCAAAGATCATGGAGTCATAGAACGGCTTCAGTTGGAAGGAACTTTAAAGATCATCCAGTTCCACCCCAGCTGCCATGGACAGGGACACCTCCCACCAGCCCAGGCTGCTCAAGGCCTCATCCAGCCTGGCCTTGAACACCTCCAGGCAGGAGGCAGCCACAGCCTCCCTGGGCAACCTGTGCCAGAGTCTCCCCAGCCTCACTGCAAAGAATTTCTTCCTCCTCTCCAGTCTCAGTCTCCCCTCTCCCAGCTCAAAGCCATTGTCCCTCATCCTGTCACTCCCAGCCTTTGTCAAAAGTCCCTCCCCAGCTCTCCTGGAGCCCCTTCAGGTACTGGAAGGCTGCTCTGAGGTCTCCCCTGAGACCTTCCAAGCATATCAGAATATTTCCAAAACACTCATGGTGAACAGGAACCAAAGCAAAATATTTTATGATGAATACGAGCTCAAGTCTTCCGAAGTGCAAAATGCTTCAGTGCTGGAAGTTTCCTGATTTAGTTTTGGGGCTCCAAGAAATAAAGAAGAATTAAAGAATAATATTCCTGTTCATCCCAGTGCCATCTTCCTGCCACTATTCTGTCCTGAAGCCGGAGTGCAGCCATGCATTGCTGTCACAAATTGAACAGCAGTGAGCAGCCTCAGCACACTAACTCTAAACACCACCCCTCAGTTTAGGAAGGAGGTTGAATTGCTGGAACGTGTCCAGAGAAGGGCAACGAAGTTGGTGAGGGGTTTGGAACACAAGCCCTGTGAGGAGAGGCTGAGGGAGCTGGGGTTGCTTAGCCTGGAGATGTGGAGGCTCAGGGGTGACCTTATTGCTCTCTACAACTACCTGAAGGGAGGTTGTAGACAGGCAGAGGGTTGGTCTCTTCTCCCAGGCAGCCAGTACCAGAACTAGAGGACACAGTCTCAGGCTGCTCCAGGGCAAGTTTAGGCTGGATGTTAGGAAGAAGTTCTACCCAGAGACAGTGATTTCCCATTGGAATGTGATGCCCAGGGAGATGGTGGAATCACCTTCATTGGAGGTGTTCAGGAGGAGACTTGATGGGGTGCTTGGTGCCATGGGTTAGTTGATTAGGTGGTGTTGGATTAGTTGATAGATTGGACACGATGATCTTGAAGGTCTCTTCCAACCTATTCTATTCTATTCTATTCTATTCTATTCTATTCTATTCTATTCTATTCTATTCTATTCTATTCTATTCCATTCCATTCCATTCCATTCCATTCCATTCCATTCCATTCCATTCTATTCTATTCTATTCTATTCTATTCTATTCTATTCTATTCTATTCTATTCTATTCTATTCTATTCTATTCTATTCTAAAGGCTCACAGACAACTACAGGGTGTGGAAAACCAGAAGACACAATAACCTGGTGTGGAGTAGGATCTGAGCACTTCTGAACCATTCAAGTTATTCTCAATTACTCTCCGTGCAGATTTTGGCATTTCCATGAAGGGGCTCCAGGAGAGCTGGGGAGGGACTTTTGACAAGGGCTGGGAGTGACAGGACGAGGGACAATGGCTTTGAGCTGGGAGAGGGGAGGTTGAGACTGGAGGTGAGGAAGAAATTCTTTGCAGTGAGGCTGGGGAGACTCTGGCACAGGTTGCCCAGGGAGGCTGTGACTGCCTCCTGCCTGGAGGTGTTGAAGGCCAGGCTGGATGAGGCCTTGAGCAGGCTGTGCTGGTGGGAGGTGTCCCTGGCCATGGCAGGGTGGTTGGAACTAGATGATCCCTGTGGTCCCTTCCAACCCTGACTGATACTATGATACTTGAGGCCCCTTCCAACCCCAACCATTCTGTGATTTTATGATTCCACCTTGCCCGCAGGGAATCCCTTGGCCCTTCTTGGTGAGGAGAGGTGTGGGCAACACCAGCTCACCTTCCTCCCCCATCGTTGTGGGATGTGATTGCAGTGTGACTCACAACTGTTTATCTTTCATTAAACTGTTTCAACAACTTTACTGACACATTTTAGTAAAGTTTAATAACTGTAGCTGAAAATAATAGCTTGAGCAGACAGGGAATTAAGTCACTGTGCATTCCCTCAGTATGTGGAGGGTGGTGGAGTCACCTTCTCTGGAGGGATTTACAAGGAGTGGATGTGGTGCTGAGGGATGTGGGTTAGTGGCAGTGGCTTAGCAGCAGTGGTGGGGTTGTGAGCTCTGGGTGAGTGGTTGGACTCTCAGAGGTCTCTTTAACCTCAACAGTTCTATGGTTCTGTGATTCTATGTGTTACTCTTTAGA
This sequence comes from Picus viridis, assembly GCA_033816785.1. NCBI lineage: Eukaryota > Metazoa > Chordata > Aves > Piciformes > Picidae > Picus > Picus viridis. The sequence goes on from CM066592.1 coordinate 19,819,578, forward strand.
ATAGAATAGAATAGAATAGAATAGAATAGAATAGAATAGATCAGGTTAGAAAATAACTCAGATCATCAAGTCCAACCTATCACCCAGAACCATCTAATCAACTCAACCATGGCACCAAGTGCCTCATCCAGGCTCTTCTTAAACACCTCCAGGGATGGTGACTCCACCACCTCCCTGGGCAGCACATCCCAATGGCAAATCTCTCTTTCTGGGAAGAACTTCTTCCTAACATCCAGCCTAAACCTCCCCTGGCACACTTGAGACTGTGTCCTCTTGTTCTGGTGCTGGTTGCCTCTACTTGATATAGAGAAGATTTCATCATACAAATCAAGTTAAATAGCAATTCTGCAAGTTAAATAACATTGTACAGTCTCAAGTTAAATAACACTTGAAGTGTTCTGCTGAGTTCTGCTGAGCTGAGGCCTAAGCCCATGGAAATGTGTTTTTTGCTTACTGTATCAAGCAGCATAAGTCATTACCGATTAGACCTCTAATGTTCAGCTGCTCAAAGTGGTAGAAAGGCAAGTTGTCATGGGTTTAAGGCACTGGCATGTCTTAAACCATAGAGAAGTCTTCCAGGAGGATTAGACAGTCCAGAAGACACACACTGGGAAGTGATCTTTTGTTGTTTCATTCCCGTAAGCCCTGCATCTCCCCCTGTACACTGCACTGGTTAGGCCACACCTTGAGTCCTGTGTCCAGGTCTGGGCCCCTCAGTTTAGGAAGGAGGTTGACTTGTTGGAACGTGTCCAGAGAAGGGCAACGAAGTTGGTGAAGGGTTTGGAACACAAGCCCTATGAGGAGAGGCTGAGGGAGCTGGGGTTACTTAGCCTGGAGAAGAGGAGACTGAGGGGGAGACCTCATTGCTCTCTCCAACTACCTGAAGGGAGGCTGTAGCCAGGCAGAGGTTGGTCTCTTCTCCCAGGCAACCAGCACCAGAACAAGAGGACACAGTCTCAGGCTGCACCAGGGGAGGTTTAGGCTGGACGTTAGGAAGAAGTTCCATACAGAGAGAGTGATTGCCCATTGGAATGGGCTGCCCAGGGAGGTGGTGGAGTCACCATCACTGGAGGTGTTCAGGAAGAGACTTGATGGGGTGCTTGGTTTAGTTGATTAGGTGGTGTTGGATTGGTTGATAAATTGGACGCGGTGATCTTGAAGGTCTCTTCCAACCTGGTCTATTCCATTCCATTCCATTCCATTCCATTCCATTCCATTCCATTCCATTCCATTCCATTCCATTCCATTCCATTCCATTCCATTCCATTCCATTCATTTCTATAAACCCTGAGCAGTCCTGCTGGTTCTGCCCTTTCTCCTCTCTCTCTCTCTTCTCCCAGCTGGACCTTAACTCTGGTTTGGTGTTTCAGGGGAGGGGTTTGGCCTTCAGCAGCCTGGTTTGCTAGGGAAAAGCTAATTTCTTCTGTGCCACTTGGGCCCAGAGGCATGGCAGGGGTGGCTAAGGGGAGGGGAAGAATAGAGGCCTGGGGTTTTGGTCTAACTGGGGGAGGTTTTGAGAAGCTTTTTGGCTTAAAGAGGTGGTTGTAAGCCCAGGGGGAAGGACTGGGCTGATGCTGAATGTGAATTTGGGTATGTTTTAATTCCTGCATGTAGGTGTGAATAGTACTTCCATTTAAGCTTCCAACTCTTTCCAGTCCTGTGTGAGAGCCTTTTTATTTCACTCCCTTTTCATGGGTAAAAGACAATTTGTGTCCACTCTGAAAACTAAGACCCAAGCTCACCAAAGTGGTGTCAGGTAAGCAAGTAGGGAACTCAAGCTGAGATTAAAGTGGCATTATGGCACTCTGTAATTCCTACACCTCCAGGAAGTTGCCTAATTCTTTGCACTTCCCAGTTTCCAGTTTCCATTTGATCCAATCAAATAATTAATTCTAGCACACAGATATGTGAGTGACAAAAAAAAAAAAGTAATAAAAATCCCATCCCCAGGTTATTAAAAGCACAAACTCCAGCCATGTATCCTGGGAAACAGCATCACAGAGCATTTTCAAGGGAAAGGGTATTTTTACACTCCTGTTTTCCAAGCTGCTCTATTTAGCAATGCTGGGCAGGAAGTCAAACATTTCCTTTTTATTGCAGGAGTTGGAAGCTGCTGGAGCTTCTCACGCTCTTGCTACCATGTTCCATGCAGAGAGTAAGTACTCCTCAGCACTGCTCAAATATCTGCCTGATAGACATGAACATAATGGACACTTCAGGCAAAGACTACTTGGTCCCACCAGCAATAAGTAGTCAGGGTCCAAGGACACCTGCAAATTAATTTAGTTCAGCATCAAGCAGTACGATACAATAAACCAGGTTGGAAGAGACCTTCAAGACCATCGTGTCCAACCTATCAACCAATCCAACACCACCTAAACAACTAGACCATGGCACAAAGCACCACCTCAAGTCTCCTCCTGAACACATCCAATGAAGGTGACTCCACCACCTCCCCAGGCAGCCCATTCCAATGGGCAATCACTCTCTCTGTGTAGAACTTCTTCCTAACATTCAGCCTAAACCTCCCCTGGCACAGCTTGAGACTGTGTCCTCTTGTTCTGGTGCTAGCTGCCTGGGAGAAGAGACCAAACTCCACCTGTCCACAACCTCCCTTCAGGGAGTTGTAGAGCAATAAGGTCACCCCTGAGTCTCCTCTTCTCCAGGCTAAGCAACCCCAGCTCCCTCAGCCTCTCCTCACAGGGCTGTGCTCCAAACCCCTCACCAACTTTGTTGCCCTTCTCTGGACACATTCCATCAACTCAACATCCTTCCTGAACTGAGGAGCCCAGAACTGGACACAGGACTCAAGGTGTGGCCTAACCAGTGCAGTGTACAGGGGCAGGATGACCTCCCTGCTCCTGCTGGCCACACTCTTCCTGATGCAGGCCAGGATGCCATTGGCCCTCTTGGCTGCCTGGGCACACTGCAGGCTCATGTTCAGCCTACCATCGACCAGTACCCCCAGGTCCCTCTCTGCCTGGCCGCTCTCCAGCCACTCTGACCCCAGCCTGTGGCACTGCATGGGGTTGTTGTGGCCAATGTGCAGAACCTGGCACTTGGATGTGTTCAATCTCCTGCCCATCTGCCCAGCCTGTCCAGGTCCCTCTGCAAAGCCTCTCTGCCCTCCAGCAGATCAACTCCTGCCCCCAGCTTGGTGTTGTCCACAGACTTACTGATGCTGGACTCAATGCCCTCATGGGCTATTTGTTGTGCATTAAAGTGTGGGCAGTGGTGTATGAATGTGGCTACGTTACTGCAGTGGCCTCTGACAAACCAGGGCCTTCATACATGCCAGAGGAGAGCTGTAAAGAGAAGGAATGAAATGAAGTGGGGATTCTTTCTGTAAGGGCAGGAGGCCTCAGTCTTTCCCTTGGTTTCCAAGAGCCAAAAGTGTTTTACCCCTTAAAAAACTTGGTCTGTGTCAGAAACAGGAAGTATTCCTGACCTTTGGTGGCCAGGAGCTGTGCCTCTGAAGGTATTAACCATTGTTCTGGAGGTATCTTTCTACAGTAGATGAAAACTTTGTGTCTGTCATGGATTGACTCTTTCTAAGATGCAAATGCCTGAAGGGCACAAAACTTCAATCCCAGATCCTCTGCTTCTTACCCAGCAACAGGGATCTGCTGCAGAGAGTCCAAGGGAGGCTACCAGGGTGCTGAAGGGACTGCAGCACTGCCTGGGGAGGAGAGGCTGAGAGCCCTGGGGCTGTTTGGTCTGGAGAGGAGAAGGCTGAGAGGGATCTGATCAATGTCTATCAATAGCTGAGGTCAGGGGGTCAAGAGGGAGGGCACAGGCTCTGCTTAGTTGCACCCTGGGATAGCACAAGGGGCAATGGATGGAAACTGCAGCACAGGAGGTTCCAGCTCAACATGAGGAAGAACTTCTTGCCTGTGAGGGTCCCAGAGGCCTGGAGCAGGCTGCCCAGAGAGGTTGTGGAGTCTCCTTCTGTGGAGCCTTTGCAGCCCTGTCTGGATGTGTTCCCTGTGTGACCTGTGCTGGATTCTGTGCTCCTGCTCTGGCAGGGGGCCAGAATGGAAGCTCTCCACAGGTCCCTTCCAACCCCTAACATCCCCTGATCTGTGATCCTGTGTGTACCCGCTCTGCAGCGGTGGGAAGCAAATCTGCATGCAGCAGCAAAGGCTGTGAGCTGGGCTGGGCAACAGGCAGCAAAGAGCTGGAGCCTTTGGCTCATGTCCATTTCCCCCTTTGAGCTCCTACAGCAAACTGTCAGTACTTGCTTCTCTCTCTCTCCCCCTTGCCATTAGCCTCTGGGAAATAGTTTGTTGGAGGAGAGCTTGCTTTGGCTCTCTCTGCTGATGTTATCTCCAGGCACAGTACCTCTGGGCACTGACATTAGGAACCTCTTCTGGTTGCTGGGTTGGTTTTTTTTGCTTCACCTTGAGTTTTGCAGCAAATGTGTCATGGGAGGCTGGCAGAGTTGTAGTTCTGGAGAGCCCAGGAGCTGCAGGGCTGCTAGCAGTGGTGGCACCAGTAGTGGCATCCTGGCTGGGGCAAGGCTGAGCCAACTGTCCTGCTTTCCAGTGAAACCAGAAGAAAGTACTGCCTGGAATAGCATTTGCTAGGGACTGCTGCTGCCCTGCGGTGCCTGTGCTTCTGGGTGCTGTGGGTGCTCGGGTCAGGGCAGATGTGTGGCTGGCACCCTCAGAAACACGACTCAGCCTCCTGCAGTGGCTGCTCTCAGCATAGTGTCTCTTTCCCCAACTCAGGGTTTGTGAAGCTCTAGCTTTCCAGCATCTAAATCCAACTCTCTTTCCAAATGCACCTCCAGGCCTTGGAGGGCTCATGTGCCCACTCACCCACTCATGTGCCCACTCACCCACTCATGTGCCCACTCACTCATGTGCCCACTCACTCATGTGCCCACTCACCCACTCATGTGCCCACTCACCCTGTGCCCTCACTCATGTGACCACTCTGCGCACTCATGTGTGCCCACTCACCCACCCATGTGCCCACTCACCCACCCATGTGCCCACTCACTCATGTGCCCACTCACCCACTCATGTGCCCACTCTCACCCACTCATGTGCCCACTCACTCATGTGCCCACTCACCCATTCATGTGACCACTCCCACCCACTCATGTGCCCACTCACCCATTCATGTGCCCACTCACCCACTCATGTGCCCACTCACCCACTCATGTGCCCACTCACCCACCCATGTGCCCACTCACCCCACTCATGTGCCCACTCCCCCCACCCACCCATGTGCCCACTCACTCATGTGCCCACTCACCCACTCATGTGCCCACTCACCACTCATGCCCACTCACTCATGTGCCCACTCACCCACTCATGTGCCCACTCACCCACCCATGTGCCCACTCACTCATGTGCCCATTCACTCATGTGCCCACTCACCCACTCATGCCCACTCTCACCCACCCATGTGCCCACTCACTCATGTGCCCACTCACCCACTCATGTGCCCACTCACCCATTCATGTGCCCACTCACCCACTCATGTGCCCACTCACCCATTCATGCCCACTCACCCACTCATGTGTTCACCCACTCATGTGCCCACTCACCCACTCATGTGCCCACTCACCCATGTGCCCACTCACCCACTCATGTGCCCACTCACCCATGTGCCCACTCACTCACTCACTCACTCACTCACTCACTCACTCACTCACTCACTCACGTGCTCACTCACTCACGTGCTCACTCACTCATGTGCTCACTCACTCACTCACTCACTGCTCACTCACTCACTCACTCACTCACTCACTCACTCACTCACTCACTCACTGTGCTCACTCACTCACTCACTCACTCACTCACTCACTCACTCACTCACTCACTCATGTGCCCACTCACCCACTCATGTGCCCAGTGAGCTGCTGCACAGCGCCGGGTTGGTCACCTGACCCAAAGCACCCAGCACAAAGCGGTGCTGAAGGCTGTAGAATCAAAGAGTCATGGGATCGTTTCAACTGGAGAAGCCCTCCCAGATCATCCAGTCCAATCAGCAACCCAACCCTCCCCCCCCCAAACTCTGTCCCCAGGTGCCATGGCCACAGGGTTCTTGGAACAGCTCCAGGGATGGGGACTCCACCACCCCCGTGGGCAGCCTGTGCCAATCCTGACCACTCTTGCAGCAAAGACATTGTTCCAACCTAACCCTCCCCTGGCACAACTTCAGGCCATTTCCTCTGCTTCTATTCCCTGATATTAGGGAGAAGAGACCAAGCCTCACCTGGCTCCAGCCTCCCTTTCAGGCAGCTGCAGAGAGCCTCCCTCAGCCTCCTCTTTCTCCAGGCTGCACACCCCCAGCTCCCTCAGCTGCTCCTCCCCAGCCCTGTTCTCCAGACCCTTCCCCAGCTTTGTTGTCCTTCTCTGGACATAGACAGCATGAGATATTGTGACCATCCCAGCTCCAGTGCAGTGGATTGTCACAGCAGCTAAGTCCTCCTCACCATCCCTGCACTGCCCATACCACAGTGCCTGACTCCAAGGACCCTTTACTGCTTCATCAGAATTACCTCCAGCTCCTGTCTGTGGGGCAGATGCAATTAGTGAGGCAGCAGACACTGATTCCTATCCCAGCAAGGCCTAATCTTTCCTAATTTTGTCTGACACCAGATCCCCTGGGTCAGGAAATACCTGTCTCCTACAAGTGCCTGCACACATACCTTCACTACAGGTCAAAGAGAACACAGCCCTTGGCAAAACAAAGGGAATTCTTCACTCCAGACAAAAATGTGGCAGGGCTTGGACAGTGGTCACAACTGGAGCAGCTCTGTGAGGAGCAAAGGCTGAGGGCCCTGGGGCTGTTGAGCCTGGAGAAGAGCAGCCCCAGAGGGGAGCTGAGCAATGCTCAGCAAGAGCTAAAGGACAGAGGCTGGGGCCAGGCTCTTGTCAGTGGTGACCAGCGACAGGACAAGGGGCAATGGGCACAAACTGGAACCCAGGAGGTGCCATCTGAATGTGAAGCAAGATGGTGTGAGGGTGCTGGAGGCCGGGAGCAGGCTGCCCAGAGAGGTTGTGGAGTCTCCTGCTCTGGACATTGTGCTCCTGGGCAAGCTGCTGTGGCTGCCCTTGCTGGAGCAGGCAGTTTTGGTCTGGATGATCCCAGAAGCCCATTGTGTGATTTCTTTGGGCTAGGGAGACCAATGGAGAGAGGCAAAGCTGCCCTTTCACCTTGTAGCAGGTGTCTCTAATTGTCTCTAATGGTAAGTTAAAGCTCCTCAGCCCTCAGGAGTAGCATTAGAAATGTAGGTTTGCTTTAGAAGAAGGAACAGTGTTGAGTAAGAACAGTGTTAAGCTTATCCAATAAAGCCAAGGTCACATTCAGCCTTTGAGCAAATTAACAACTCCTGAGCACCAAATCACACCTGGAGCACCTGGCAGCGAGGTCTGGGTGAGATGAGGCGTCAGAATGACAGGGGCTGCATAGGGAAGGCTGATCTGACAGCATCAGAGCATCGTGGAATAGCCTGGATTGGAAGAGACTTTAGAAATCATCAGCTTCCAACCCCCATGCCATAGGCAGAGACACCTCCTACAAGAACAGGTTGCTGGAGCCCCATCCAGCCTGGCTTTGGACACATCCAGGGTGGAGCCTCAACACCTTCTCTGGGAAATCTGTTCCAGTGCCTCACCACCCTCATGGGGAAGAATTTCTTCTTGGCATCCAGCCTCTTCCTCATCCTGCCACTCCAGCTCGTTGCCAGAAGTCCTTCTCCAGCTCTCTTGGAGGCCCCATTCAAATACTGGAAGGCTGCTCTGAGGTCTCCCTGCAACCTTCTCTTCTCCAGGCTGAACAACCCCAACTGTCTCAGTCTGTCTTCATAGCAGAGGTGTTCCAGACTCTGCAGCCCTCCTCGGACCTGTACTAACAGGTCCTACTTTTGTCACAGTACTAACTTCTGAGGATCACCACTCATCACTTGTCTCCACTTACCCATGGAGCCACTGACCATCAGACTTTGAGTGTGATCATAGAGCCACTAGGTGGTCCACCCATCACAGAGCCACAGAATCATAGAATCATAGAGTTGTTAAGGTTGGAAGGGACCTGAAGGATCATCCAGTTCCAACCCACACCCCCCAGCCATGGGCAGGGACACCTCACACCACATCAGGTTGCTCACAGCCACATCCAGCCTGGCTTTCAAAAAACCTCCAGGCATGAGGCTTCCACCACCTCCCTGGGCAACCTGTGCCAGTCTCTCACCACCCTCATGGGCAACAACTTCTTCCTAATGTCTAATCTCAATTTCCCCTCCTCTAGCTTGGATCCATCCCCCCCAGTCCTATCACTCCCCTCAGAAGTCCCTCCCCAGCTTTCTTGTAGCCCCCTGCAGATACTGCAAGGCCACAAGAAGGTCTCCTTGGAGCCTTCTCTTCTCCAGACTGAATAACCCCAACTCCCTCAGTCTGTCCTGATAGGCCATTTCCTCTCCTCCTATCACCTGAGACTAGGGGGTAGAGCATAAGCCCCTCCTCACTACAGCCTCCCCTTTCAGTGTGCTAGAGAGAGCAATGAGGTCTCCCCTATCCTCCCCTCAGTCATAGAATCATGGAATCACAGAGTTGTTTTGACTGGAAAACACCTCAGAGATCATTGGAGTCCAATCATCAACACCATGGCCATCAAACCCTGTCCCCAAGTGCCATGTCCCCAGGTTTCTTGAACACTTCCAGGGATGGGGACTCCACCACCTCCCCCTGGGCAGCCTGTGCCAATCCTTGACCACTCTTGCAGCAAAGAAGGTTTTCCTAACATCCACCCAGGAATATTTGTTGTCCTTTACTTGGGTTTTATAACAATGTTGAGCACAGGCAGCAATTCTTTCCTAAATGCAACCAGGCAGAGAGGGACCTGGGGGTGCTGGTTGACAGCAGCTGAACATGAGCCAGCAGTGTGCCCAGGGGGCCAAGAAGGCCAAGGGCATCCTGGCCTGCAGCAGGAAGAGTGTGGCCAGCAGGAGCAGGAAGTCATTGTGCCTGTGCTCAGCACTGGTTTGGCCACACCTTGAGTCCTGTGTCCAGTTCTGGGCCCCTCAATTTAAGAAGGACACTGAGACACTTGAACTTGTCCAGAGAAGGGTAATGAGGCTGGGGGAGGGGTCTGGAGCACAGCCCTGTGAGGAGAGGCTGAGGGGAGCTGGGGTTGCTTAGCCTGGAGAAGAGGAGGCTCAGGGAGACCTTCTTGCTCTCTCCAACTCCTGAAGGGAGGTTGTAACCAGGAGGGGGTTGGTGTCTTCTCCAGGCACCCAGCACCAGGACAAGGGACACAGTCTCAAGCTGTGCCAGGGGGAGGCTGAGGCTGGAGGTGAGGAGAAAGTTCTTCCCAGCAAGAGAGATTGTCCCTTAGGATGTGCTGCCCAGGGAGGTGGTGGAGTCACATCCTTGGAGGTGTTTAAGAGGGATTGGATGTGCCACTTGGAGCCGTGGTTTAGTTGTTAGGAGGTGTTGGGTGATAGGTAATAGGTTGGACTTGATGATCTCTGAGGTCTTTCCAGCCTGGTTGATTCTATGATTCTCTGTCCAGAGAATATCAAAGGAGTAAGGAAAGAGACTCAGTTGACCTTTCTGCATGGTCACAGCACTGTTGCCAGCACCCCAAGCTGAAGGAGATGCTCTCCTCTTCCATTGCCTTGTCTAAACTAGGGACAGAAGCCCTAGCACCCTTCACTCAGTGAATACCTCAGTGCAGAGCACAGCAGCTGAACACAGAAGCCTGAGAGCAAGGCCAGGGAAAGCTGAGAGAATGCAGAGCAAAAATATTTTCTCCTGCATATTTTTCTTACACTTGTGATAACCTCCGTGGTTTGCCATGTACTAAATCAATTTATCACCACTTCTGGGAGCAGAGAGAACCAAAAAAGCAGTAGGAAATCAATGACAGGGGCTGCTTTTGTAATGGATCCTCTGGAAGAAGAGTTGCATTTAGGATTAAAAGCACATAGGCTTTTTCTTAACTTGATTTCTCCCACCACCTAATAATGATCATCTCAGATGCAGCCCCAAGGATGTTTGCAATCTGCAGGCACTGCATGGAATGGCTCAGGTTGGAAGGGACCTCAGAGATCATCTACTCCAATCCCTCTGCCATGGGCAGGGACACCTCTCAACTAGACTCAGCTGCTCAAGGCCTCATCTGGCCTGGCCTTGGACACCCCAGGCCAGGAGGCAGCCACAGCCTCCCTGGGCAGCCTGTGCCAGAGTCTCAGCAGCCTCACACTGAAGAACTTCCTCAGCTCCACTCTAACCCTGCTCTACCTCAGCTCCAAACCATTCCCCCTTGGCCTGGCTCCACACACCCTCAGGAAAAGTTCCTCTGCAGCCTTCCTGCAGGATCCCTTCAGGTCCTGGCAGGCAGCTCTGAGGTCCCCCTGGAGCCTTCTTCTCTCCAAGCTCCCTCAGCCTGTGCTCACAGCAGAGCTGCTCCAGCCCTCGGAGCATCTCTGTGGCCTCCTCTGGACTCTCCAGCAGCTCTGTGTCCTTCTTCTGCTGGGGACACCAGGACTGGAGGCAGGATTGGAGGTGAGGTCTGAGCGGAGCAGAGCCCAGGGACAGGATCCCCTCTCCTGCCCTGCTGCCCACCCTGCTCTGGCTGCAGCCCAGCACACAGCTGCCTGCTGGGCTGCATGAGGGGCACTGCTGGCTCCTGGGGAGCTGGACTTTATGATCTCAGAGGTCCTTCTCAGCTTGGATGATTTTGTGATTGTCAGCAGCCAACACCCCCAAAGTCTTTTTCTTCAGGGCTGCTCTCAGCCTGCGCTGCACCCAGCCTGGATTTGCGCCTGAGGTTGCCCCAGCCCAGCTGCAGGACCTTGCCCTGTGACTGGCTAAACCTCCTGCAGCTGGCACTGGCCATGTCTCCAGCCTGTTGAGATCCTTCTCATGATTCTGTCTTAACACTTCAGCTTTCTACCACTGACAGGTCTTTCTAGGACCACACCTTAGGTCCCACCATAGCTGCTTCTGGGATAACCTTCTGCCTAAGGCCTCTCCACTTTGCAAAATCACCCTGACAAGGGATTCCACAAGTGTGGCTCCAGAGGCTGCATCTCTCCTTACTCATTGCTCCAGTGTTTTCCCCCTGAGAGCTCTGTGACTCTAATCATGGCCTGGGAAAGTCAGGTTCTGAAGTTTTCTTTCTGCTCATCATGGTACTGCCTGCAGAGAGAGTGGGCATGGTGTAGCAGCCCCTGGTGTCAGCAGCCCAGCAAAATCTGCTCAGATTTGTGAGGAATGATGGAGGCAGAAGCCCCACACTGCCACGTCAGGCAGGCCCTGCTGGAGCAGCTCTCCTGCCAGGTATTCTCCCTCCCCTCCCTTTCCCATCATATCTGATAACAGCTGCAAGCCAGCCTCTGGGATTCCTTTCCTTTTTCTACCTCTCTGGTGAACACATTCCAGGCTTTCCCGGAGAGAAAGTACCTGCAGCCTCATCTCTGAGCAGCTCACCAGAGCAGGAACCATTAAGTCAAAGAGCTGAAGCTGTGAGCTTCCAGGCTGGGTTCCACATGCTCTGAGGGATGTGGCTGGGGCAGAGTGTGCTGTGTGGTATCCAGCACAAAATTTTCTCACCCGGCCCCTTCCTCCTGCTACCAGGATGTCCTCTTTGGAAAGTTTCCTTCCCTTTCCAACCACAGAAATCACAGAAATCACAGAATCACCAGCGTTGGAAGAGACCTCAAGATCATCAAGTCCAACCTGTCACGGTCAAGGGATGAGATACTCCCCCTCCGCTCCACTCAGCCCAGGGTGCCCAGAGAGCCAAGCAGAGCCTGGGCTGCAGCAAGTGTGGCCAGCAGGGCCAGGGAGATTCTGCCCCTCTGCTCCACTCTGCTGAGACCACAGCTGGAGCTCTGGGTCCAGTGCTGGAGCCTCTCTGTGCCAGGAAGGATCTGGAGGTGCTGGAAGGTGCCCAGAGAAGGGCCACGAGGATGAGCAGAGGGCTGGAGCTGCTCTGCTGTGAGGACAGACTGAGGGAGTTGGGGTTGTGCAGTCTGGAGAGGAGAAGGCTCTGAGGAGACCTTCTTGTGGCCTTGCAGTGTCTGCAGGGGCTCCAAGAAAGCTGGGGAGGGACTTCTGAGGGTGTCAGGGGAGTGATAGGACTGGGGGGATGGCACAAAACCAGAAGTGGGTAGGTTCAGATTGGCTATATAATAACTAATCATATACTATAAACATATAATATATGATAGAATATACATGAATATAGTTAAATGTATTTAAATACATAATATCTAATGATATACTATGGCCTATAGTATATAGGGATGGAATATATACAAATATATTTCAATATATTTAAATAGATATAATGCATAATTATATGCTATGAAAAATGTACTTAAATATATTTTAAGTAGAGTAAATGTCTTTTAATATATTTTAAAATATATTTCTCTATTTAAATATATTTCTGTATAGTTCAAATATATTTTTCTCTATATATTTCTGTATTTAGATAGATATAAAAATATATTTTAATGCCTTTAAATATGTTTTTAAATAGATGTAAATGTCTTTCAATAGATTTTAAAATATATTTCTATATTGAAATATATTACTGTATATTTCAAATATATTTATATATATAATTTATATAATTATATATTTTATGTTAATAATTATATATTATACAATATATATTATTTATATTTTTATACATATATTTCTATATTTAAATATATATAAAAATATATTTCAATGCCTTGAAATATATCTTTAAAGGGATGTAAATGTCTTTAAATAGATTTTGAAGTATATTGGTATATTTAAATATATTTCTATATATTTAAAATATATTTTTATATATATTTATGCATTTCTATACTTAAATATATATAAAAATATTTCCAATGCCTTTAAATAGATTTGAAATAGTTGTAAATGTCTTTAAATATATTTGTAAATATATCTATATATTTAAATATATTTCCATATATTTAAAATATATTTATATATATATTTCTATATTTAAATATATAAAAAATCTATTTAAATGCCTTTAAATGTATTTCTAAATAGGTGCAAGTGTCTTTAAATATATTTGAAAATATAGTTTGGAATGTATTTGTATATTAAAATATGTTTTTATATATTAAAAATTTATATATTTTTAAAAATATTTTTATATATAAAAATATTTTATATATAAAAATATATTTTATATATAAAAATATACTTTTATATTTTATATATTATATTTATATATTTAAATATATATTAAAAAAGGTATTTAAATGCCCTTAAGTATATTTTAAAATATATTTCTATACTTAAATAAATTTTATATTTTTTACTATGTTTTGTATATTTAAAGTACATTTTTATATATATTTCTATATATATTATATATATTATATATTTATATATATATTTATATCTTTAAATATATGTGAAAATATTTTTAAATGCTTTTAAATATATCTTTTACTATATTTGTATAATTAAAATACATTATTATATCTATTTGTATATTTAAATAGATATAAAAAGATATTTAAATGCCCTTAAATACATTTTTAAATCTATTTCTGTATTTAAATAAATTTCCTATTTTTACTATATTTGTATATTTTAAAAATATTTTTTATTTATATTTCTATATTGAAATGCCCTTAAATATATTTTTAAATCTATTTCTGTGTTTAAATAAATTTCTATATATTTTAAATATCTTTCTATACAAATAGATATTTCTATATTTAAATATATAAAAAAGATGTTGAAATGCCTTTAAATATATTTTTAAATCTATTTCTGTATTTAAATAAATTTCTATATATTTAAAGTATATTTCTATACAAATAGATATTGATATATTTAAATATATATAAAAAGATATTGAAATGCCTTTAAATATATCTTTAAATCTATTTCTATATTTAAATAAATTTCTATATATTGAAAATATATTTTTATACAAATAGATATTGATATATTTAAATATATATAAAAAGATATTGAAATGCCTTTAAATATATCTTTAAATCTATTTCTATATTTAAATAAATTTCTATATATTGAAAATATATTTCTATGCAAATAGATATTTCTATATTTAAATATATATAAAAAGATATTGAAATGCCTTTAAATATATCTTTAAATCTATTTCTATATTTAAATAAATTTCTATATATTGAAAATATATTTCTATACAAATAGATATTGATATATTTCAATATATATAAAAGGATATTGAAATGCCTTTAAATATATCTTTAAATCTATTTCTATATTTAAATAAATTTCTATATATTGAAAATATATTTCTATACAAATAGATATTTCTATATTTAAATATATATAAAAAGATATTGAAATGCCTTTAAATATAATTTTAAATCTATTTCTGTATTTAAATACATTTCTATATATTTAAAATCTATTTCTATACAAATAGATACTGATATATTTAAATATATATAAAAAGGTATTGAAATGCCTCTAAATCTACATTTAAAGAACTCTTTGAACAGGAGGAAAATATTTTAACAGGGAGGGAAAAAAAAAGAAGGAGGAGGAAAAAAAAAAAGAAGGAGAGGGAAAAAAAGGAACTGCCAATGGGTTTGATAAACTGCTTGTTTGTCAAAAAACACCTCTTTGGGAGAGCCATTATCACCCAGATTAGACTGGCTCAGCCCAGTGCCAAGGAAGTGTCATGGGGTAGGAAGTTTAAAGAGCAGTCATAAAAAAATAAATGGATCTTGGGGGGGGGATAAACCAAACCCAACCAACAAAGCAGCAATAAAAACAGAGAGAGAAAGCAAGCAAATAAATACATCTGGTTTTCCTTTCCAGTGCTCCCACCTCCTCTTGCTGGGGGATGGCTGCAGCGTCTCAAAGCCCTTCACCACCATCATTTTGCAGCCAGCTTTTGCTGCAGTGGAAGTGTGATTTCCTAGCCCCTTGCTGAAATGGGGCTGGGAGATTAAGGGGAAATTTATCTAGGAGCCTCCTGTGCTGCTGTCCAAGCAAAACTGACACTGGGGATGTGATGGATGGGAGCCTGTGAAATACTGAGCAGTCTTCTTGTCTGCCCTACCTGGGCACTTTGCACAATGAAGCTAAGCAGAAGGGAAGGGGGATGGTGTTAGAGAGCTGGAGGCAGAGCTGTGGGTAGGATTAGCAGGCTCACCTCCCTATCACTGCACAAGTTTCCTACAGTACCTGTCTTCCTCTCCAGAAAAGATACTGCAGGGGTGTTGGTGCCAAGAGTGAGTAGAAGATGATGATCAAGAAGTTTGGGAAATAAAGAAACAAGGTGTTAGAAATTGCCACTAGGGGAAGGCAATGAGACCCCAGTTTGTCTGGGCTGGGACATGTCACCCCCAGGACATTTCTTCCCAGGTTCCTAGAGTCACACAGTATCACAGTATCCTTAAGGTTGGAATAGACCTTAAAGATCATCCAGTTCCAACCCTCTGCCAGGGGCAGGGACACCTCCCACCAGCCCAGGTTGCTCAGGGCCTCATCCAACCTGGCCTTGAATACCTCCAGGCAGGAGGCAGCCACAGCCTCCCTGGGCAACCTGTGGCAGCGTCTCCTCACCCTCATTCTCAACAATTTCTTCCTCATCTCCAGTCTCAATCTCCCCTCTCCCAGCTCAAAGCCATTGTCCCTCATCCTGTCACTCCAGGCCCTTGTCAGAAGTCCCTCCCCAGCAATCCTGGAGCCCCTTCAGGTACTGGAAGGCTGCTCTGAGGTCTCCCTGGAGCCTTCACTTCTCCAGGCTGAGCAGCCCCAACTCTCTCAGCCTGTCTCCACAGGGGAGCTTGTCCAGCCCTCTGAGCATCTTTTTGGCCTCCTCTGGACCCTCTCCAGCTGTTCCAGCTCCTTCTTATGCTTGGGGGCTCCACAACTGTAGAAGTGCAGTGCTGCAGGGCTCTGAGCAGAGGGGGAGAATCCCCTCTCCCATCCTGCTGCTGTCCCTGCTCTGGATGGAGCCCAGGATACAGACAGTGGATGGTTTCCACCTTGCTCACACTCTGGTCACAAAGTAAAAATCCCTCAAACCCACTGATATTTCTAAGGCAGGCCTCTCTGAAAGAGAGACCTCTGAGGTATTTTGCCATGGGTTAAATCGATGCTGAGTGCCCACTGTTGAAAATGCCATTTACCCTAACCCCTGCTTCAGCCTGGGAGCTCAGCCCTGCAGTCAATGTATGGATCAGAGCAATGAAGTCAATGGAATCTTCACTGAGGGATGCCTGCCAAACTGGACCTATCCAAAGTCAATAGCATCCTATGCCCAGTGTGACTGCTTTTAGGTTTGATCTTTTGACAGAGATCAGGTCAGCCCCCCCTCAGGCTGGGCTTCTAAATGTCAGTGCCTCAAGCTGTCATCAAACTGTAGGATGACCTGGCTTCTCTTTTAAAGAGAAAGTAATTGTGCTTAGAGTTTCTGGATTAGCATCCCATCCTCTGAAGAAACTGGAAGTATTCCCACATAAGGTGAACTAAAACTCATTTCTCCTCCACAGTGAGTTCAAGTCTTGGGGGTTATTCAGGCAGAGATCTCATCATATTCTGGGCTGCAGCAAGAGAAGTGTGGCCAGCAGGGCCAGGGAGGGGATTCTCCCCCTCTGCTCCACTCTGCTGAGACCACAGCTGCAGCTCTGTGTCCAGTGCTGGAGTCTCTGTGCCAGGAAGGATCTGGAGGTGCTGGAAGGTGCCCAGAGAAGGGCCACGAGGAGGAGCAGAGAGGGCTGGAGCTGCTCTGCTGTGAGGACAGACTGAGGGAGTTGGGGTTGTGCAGTCTGGAGAAGAGAAGGCTCTGAGGAGCCTTCTTGTGACCTTGCAGTATCTGCAGGGGGCTCCAAGAAAGCTGGGGAGGGACTTCTGAGGGTGTCAGGGAGTGATAGGACTGGGGGGGATGGAGCAAAACTAGAAATGGGGAGATTGAGATTGGATGTGAGGAAGAAGTAGTTCCCCATGAGGATGGTGAGAGACTGGCACAGGCTGCCCAGGGAGGTGGTGGAAGTCTCATCCCTGGATGTTTTGAAGGCCAGGCTGGATGTGGCTCTAAGCAACCTGATCCAGCATGAGGTGTCCCTGCCCATGGCAGGGGGGGGTTGGACCTTGATGTCCCTTCCAACCCTGACAATTCTGTGATTCTTTGATTGCTGCTCATCACTTTGGGCTGTGTCACGGAGCCTGAGTCATTCTTCATGGGAAAAAAAAGCAAGGGAAAACAGGAAATGACACAACTGGAATTCATCCTCCTCACAGAGAGAGGAATGGTACAGGGCTGAGTCATTCCCACTGAACTCCACCTCCCCTGTAACTGGTGGTGCAGCACTCAAATGAAGCAGTGCTGGCATTGCCTAGCAGAGACCTGGGAGCAACCAGGTAGAGCATTTTGACAAATGCTTAAGCTGTCAAGAGAAAACCTTCCAAAGAGTGACAGGAACCCAAATCACAGCCTTGCCTCTTCCAGGCAACTCATCAGCAAACACCTCTTGTGCTAAACTAATAAAGCCAGGTACTGGCAGGAGTGGTAGCTGCAAAATAATATCCCTGAGTATTGCTTCCAAAGATGCTCAGCCCATAGCCACACACACAGTTAATTATAGCTGCATTTAGTTCGGACCCAGCTCTGAGAGTTAACCCTCAAGGACTTGGCAAACAATCCAGAGCAAGGAACATTTCTCAGGCTCAAAAAAATATGCCATGGAGCAAAAGCAGAAGTGGGGAGATTCAGACTGGATGTTAGGAAGAAGTTGTTCCCCATGAGGGTGGTGAGAGCCTGGCACAGGTTGCCCAGGGAGGTGGTGGAAGCCTCCTGCCTGGAGGTGTTTGCAGCCAGGCTGGCTGTGGCTGTGAGCAACCTGCTGTAGTGTGAGGTGTCCCTGGCCATGGCAGGGGGGTTGGAACTGGATGAGCCTTTTGAGGTCCCTTCCAACCCTGACAGTTCTGTGGTTCTATGTCCCTTCCCTTCCTTCCCTTCCCTTCCCTTCCTTCCCTTCCCTTCCCTTCCCCTTCCCTTCCCTTCCTTCCCTTCCCTTCCCTTCCCTTCCCTTCCTTCCCTTCCCTTCCCTTCCCTTCCCTTCCCTTCCCTTCCCTTCCCTTCCCCTTCCCTTCCCCTTCCTCTCCCTTCCCTCCTCCCTCTCCCTCTCTCCCTCTCCCTCTCCCTCTCCCTGATAGGAGATAGGTGATAGGATGAGAGGAAATGGCCTCAAGTTGCCCAAGGGGAGGTTTAGGGTGGACACTAGAAGAAACTTCTTCCCTGGAAGGGTTCTCAAAGCCTGGCCCAGGCTGCCCAGGGAGGTGCTTGAATCCCCATCCCTGGAGGTGTTTCAGAGAGGCAGAGCTGTGGTGCGGAGGGACATGGTTCAGCCCCAGCCTTGGCACAGTTAGAGAACGGTTGGACTGGATGAGCTTAATGGACTTTTCCAAAGCCATTCTATGACTTCATGATCTCTTCACCATAGTGTGGCTGAAGGGACTGGAAGTGAGTTTGAGACAGCTCAGGTGCTCTTTCCTGCTGAATGAACAGTTGGTGGGCAGGACAGGCCATGGCTACACCTTCAGGTGCCAGGGACCAGGTTGTGAGCAGTTCGCTAGCTGTTAGGAATGAGGCTTAAGGATGTCTCTCAGTGAATCAGTCCTGAAGGCACCTCATGCTTCTTTCCAGACCCAAGAAGTTAATGTACAAGTGAAGCTAAGGACTGTTGTGTTTCCCTAAAGCCAGCATTGAAAAATTAGTGTAGAAGCACTTTGAAATCACCTGAGATGTTTGGTAGAAGGGAAAACACATCAGTTCTTTACCAAAACTGCTGTCTTGGAGAACTGAAATTCATGTCATAGAACCACAGAACTGTCAGGGTTGGAAGGGACCTCAAAAGGCTCATCCAGTTCCAACCCCCCTGCCATGGCCAGGGACACCTCACACTACAGCAGGTTGCTCACAGCCACAGCCAGCCTGGCTGCAAACACCTCCAGGCAGGAGGCTTCCACCACCTCCCTGGGCAACCTGTGCCAGGCTCTCACCACCCTCATGGGGAACAACTTCTTCCTAACATCCAGTCTGAATCTCCCCACTTCTGCTTTTGCTCCATGGCATATTTTTTGAGCCTGAGAAATGTTCCTTGCTCTGGATTGTTTGCCAAGTCCTTGAGGGTTAACTCTCAGAGCTGGGTCCGAACTAAATGCAGCTATAATTAACTGTGTGTGTGGCTATGGGCTGAGCATCTTTGGAAGCAATACTCAGGGATATTATTTTGCAGCTACCACTCCTGCCAGTACCTGGCTTTATTAGTTTAGCACAAGAGGTGTTTGCTGATGAGTTGCCTGGAAGAGGCAAGGCTGTGATTTGGGTTCCTGTCACTCTTTGGAAGGTTTTCTCTTGACAGCTTAAGCATTTGTCAAAATGCTCTACCTGGTTGCTCCCAGGTCTCTGCTAGGCAATGCCAGCACTGCTTCATTTGAGTGCTGCACCACCAGTTACAGGGGAGGTGGAGTTCAGTGGGAATGACTCAGCCCTGTACCATTCCTCTCTCTGTGAGGAGGATGAATTCCAGTTGTGTCATTTCCTGTTTTCCCTTGCTTTTTTTCCCATGAAGAATGACTCAGGCTCCGTGACACAGCCCAAAGTGATGAGCAGCAATCAAAGAATCACAGAATTGTCAGGGTTGGAAGGGACATCAAGGTCCAACCCCCCTGCCATGGGCAGGGACACCTCATGCTGGATCAGGTTGCTTAGAGCCACATCCAGCCTGGCCTTCAAAACATCCAGGGATGAGACTTCCACCACCTCCCTGGGCAGCCTGTGCCAGTCTCTCACCATCCTCATGGGGAACTACTTCTTCCTCACATCCAATCTCAATCTCCCCATTTCTAGTTTTGCTCCATCCCCCCCAGTCCTATCACTCCCTGACACCCTCAGAAGTCCCTCCCCAGCTTTCTTGGAGCCCCCCTGCAGATACTGCAAGGTCACAAGAAGGCTCCTCAGAGCCTTCTCTTCTCCAGACTGCACAACCCCAACTCCTCAGTCTGTCCTCACAGCAGAGCAGCTCCAGCCCTCTCTGCTCCTCCTCGTGGCCCTTCTCTGGGCACCTTCCAGCACCTCCAGATCCTTCCTGGCACAGAGACTCCAGCACTGGACACAGAGCTGCAGCTGTGGTCTCAGCAGAGTGGAGCAGAGGGGAGAATCCCCTCCCCTGGCCCTGCTGGCCACACTTCTCTTGCTGCAGCCCAGAATATGATGAGATCTCTGCCTGAATAACCCCAAGACTTGAACTCACTGTGGAGGAGAAATGAGTTTTAGTTCACCTTATGTGGGAATACTTCCAGTTTCTTCAGAGGATGGGATGCTAATCCAGAAACTCTAAGCACAATTACTTTCTCTTTAAAAGAGAAGCCAGGTCATCCTACAGTTTGATGACAGCTTGAGGCACTGACATTTAGAAGCCCAGCCTGAGGGGGGCTGACCTGATCTCTGTCAAAAGATCAAACCTAAAAGCAGTCACACTGGGCATAGGATGCTATTGACTTTGGATAGGTCCAGTTTGGCAGGCATCCCTCAGTGAAGATTCCATTGACTTCATTGCTCTGATCCATACATTGACTGCAGGGCTGAGCTCCCAGGCTGAAGCAGGGGTTAGGGTAAATGGCATTTTCAACAGTGGGCACTCAGCATCGATTTAACCCATGGCAAAATACCTCAGAGGTCTCTCTTTCAGAGAGGCCTGCCTTAGAAATATCAGTGGGTTTGAGGGATTTTTACTTTGTGACCAGAGTGTGAGCAAGGTGGAAACCATCCACTGTCTGTATCCTGGGCTCCATCCAGAGCAGGGACAGCAGCAGGATGGGAGAGGGGATTCTCCCCCTCTGCTCAGAGCCCTGCAGCACTGCACTTCTACAGTTGTGGAGCCCCAAGCATAAGAAGGAGCTGGAACAGCTGGAGAGGGTCCAGAGGAGGCCAAAAAGATGCTCAGAGGGCTGGACAAGCTCCCTGTGGAGACAGGCTGAGAGAGTTGGGGCTGCTCAGCCTGGAGAAGTGAAGGCTCCAGGGAGACCTCAGAGCAGCCTTCCAGTACCTGAAGGGGCTCCAGGATTGCTGGGGAGGGACTTCTGACAAGGGCCTGGAGTGACAGGATGAGGGACAATGGCTTTGAGCTGGGAGAGGGGAGATTGAGACTGGAGATGAGGAAGAAATTGTTGAGAATGAGGGTGAGGAGACGCTGCCACAGGTTGCCCAGGGAGGCTGTGGCTGCCTCCTGCCTGGAGGTATTCAAGGCCAGGTTGGATGAGGCCCTGAGCAACCTGGGCTGGTGGGAGGTGTCCCTGCCCCTGGCAGAGGGTTGGAACTGGATGATCTTTAAGGTCTATTCCAACCTTAAGGATACTGTGATACTGTGTGACTCTAGGAACCTGGGAAGAAATGTCCTGGGGGTGACATGTCCCAGCCCAGACAAACTGGGGTCTCATTGCCTTCCCCTAGTGGCAATTTCTAACACCTTGTTTCTTTATTTCCCAAACTTCTTGATCATCATCTTCTACTCACTCTTGGCACCAACACCCCTGCAGTATCTTTTCTGGAGAGGAAGACAGGTACTGTAGGAAACTTGTGCAGTGATAGGGAGGTGAGCCTGCTAATCCTACCCACAGCTCTGCCTCCAGCTCTCTAACACCATCCCCCCTTCCCTTCTGCTTAGCTTCATTGTGCAAAGTGCCCAGGTAGGGCAGACAAGAAGACTGCTCAGTATTTCACAGGCTCCCATCCATCACATCCCCAGTGTCAGTTTTGCTTGGACAGCAGCACAGGAGGCTCCTAGATAAATTTCCCCTTAATCTCCCAGCCCCATTTCAGCAAGGGGCTAGGAAATCACACTTCCACTGCAGCAAAAGCTGGCTGCAAAATGATGGTGGTGAAGGGCTTTGAGACGCTGCAGCCATCCCCCAGCAAGAGGGAGGTGGGAGCACTGGAAAGGAAAACCAGATGTATTTATTTGCTTGCTTTCTCTCTCTGTTTTTATTGCTGCTTTGTTGGTTGGGTTTGGTTTATCCCCCCCCAAGATCCATTTATTTTTTTATGACTGCTCTTTAAACTTCCTACCCCATGACACTTCCTTGGCACTGGGCTGAGCCAGTCTAATCTGGGTGATAATGGCTCTCCCAAAGAGGTGTTTTTTGACAAACAAGCAGTTTATCAAACCCATTGGCAGTTCCTTTTTTTTCCCTCTCCTTCTTTTTTTTTTTTTCCTCCTCCTTCTTTTTTTTTTCCCTCCCTGTTAAAATATTTTCCTCCTGTTCAAAGAGTTCTTTAAATGTAGATTTAGAGGCATTTCAATACCTTTTTATATATATTTAAATATATCAGTATCTATTTGTATAGAAATAGATTTTAAATATATAGAAATGTATTTAAATACAGAAATAGATTTAAAATTATATTTAAAGGCATTTCAATATCTTTTTATATATATTTAAATATAGAAATATCTATTTGTATAGAAATATATTTTCAATATATAGAAATTTATTTAAATATAGAAATAGATTTAAAGATATATTTAAAGGCATTTCAATATCCTTTTATATATATTGAAATATATCAATATCTATTTGTATAGAAATATATTTTCAATATATAGAAATTTATTTAAATATAGAAATAGATTTAAAGATATATTTAAAGGCATTTCAATATCTTTTTATATATATTTAAATATAGAAATATCTATTTGCATAGAAATATATTTTCAATATATAGAAATTTATTTAAATATAGAAATAGATTTAAAGATATATTTAAAGGCATTTCAATATCTTTTTATATATATTTAAATATATCAATATCTATTTGTATAGAAATATATTTTCAATATATAGAAATTTATTTAAATATAGAAATAGATTTAAAGATATATTTAAAGGCATTTCAATATCTTTTTATATATATTTAAATATATCAATATCTATTTGTATAGAAATATACTTTAAATATATAGAAATTTATTTAAATACAGAAATAGATTTAAAAATATATTTAAAGGCATTTCAACATCTTTTTATATATATTTAAATATAGAAATATCTATTTGTATAGAAAGATATTTAAAATATATAGAAATTTATTTAAACACAGAAATAGATTTAAAAATATATTTAAGGGCATTTCAATATAGAAATATAAATAAAAATATTTTAAAATATACAAATATAGTAAAAAATAGAAATTTATTTAAATACAGAAATAGATTTAAAAATGTATTTAAGGGCATTTAAATATCTTTTTATATCTATTTAAATATACAAATAGATATAATAATGTATTTTAATTATACAAATATAGTAAAAGATATATTTAAAAGCATTTAAAAATATTTTCACATATATTTAAAGATATAAATATATATATAAATATATAATATATATAATATATATAGAAATATATATAAAAATGTACTTTAAATATACAAACATAGTAAAAAATATAAAATTTATTTAAGTATAGAAATATATTTTAAAATATATTTAAGGGCATTTAAATACCTTTTAATATATATTTAAATATATAAATATAATATATAAATATATAAAAGTATATTTTTATATATAAAATATATTTTTATATATAAAATATTTTTATATATAAAAATATTTTTTAAAATATATAAATTTTTAATATATAAAAACATATTTTAATATACAAATACATTCCAAACTATATTTTCAAATATATTTAAAGACACTTGCACCTATTTAGAAATACATTTAAAGGCATTTAAATAGATTTTTTATATATTTAAATATAGAAATATATATATATAAATATATTTTAAATATATGGAAATATATTTAAATATATAGATATATTTACAAATATATTTAAAGACATTTACAACTATTTCAAATCTATTTAAAGGCATTGAAATATTTTTAATATATATTTAAGTATAGAAATGCATAAATATATATAAAAATATATTTTAAATATATAGAAATATATTTAAATATACCAATATACTAAAAATCTATTTAAAGACATTTACATCCCTTTAAAGATATATTTCAAGGCATTGAAATATATTTTTATATATATTTAAATATAGAAATATATGTATAAAAATATAAATAATATATATTGTATAATATATAATTATTAACATAAAATATATAATTATATAAATTATATATATAAATATATTTGAAATATACAGTAATATATTTCAATATAGAAATATATTTTAAAATCTATTGAAAGACATTTACATCTATTTAAAAACATATTTAAAGGCATTAAAATATATTTTTATATCTATCTAAATACAGAAATATATAGAGAAAAATATATTTGAACTATACAGAAATATATTTAAATAGAGAAATATATTTTAAAATATATTAAAAGACATTTACTTCTACTTAAAATATATTTAAGTACATTTTTCATAGCATATAATTATGCATTATATCTATTTAAATATATTGAAATATATTTGTATATATTCCATCCCTATATACTATAGGCCATAGTATATCATTAGATATTATGTATTTAAATACATTTAACTATATTCATGTATATTCTATCATATATTATATGTTTATAGTATATGATTAGTTATTATATAGCCAATCTGAACCTACCCACTTCTGGTTTTGTGCCATCCCCCCCAGTCCTATCACTCCCTGACACCCTCAGAAGTCCCTCCCCAGCTTTCTTGGAGCCCCCTGCAGACACTGCAAGGCCACAAGAAGGTCTCCTCAGAGCCTTCTCCTCTCCAGACTGCACAACCCCAACTCCCTCAGTCTGTCCTCACAGCAGAGCAGCTCCAGCCCTCTGCTCATCCTCGTGGCCCTTCTCTGGGCACCTTCCAGCACCTCCAGATCCTTCCTGGCACAGAGGCTCCAGCACTGGACCCAGAGCTCCAGCTGTGGTCTCAGCAGAGTGGAGCAGAGGGGCAGAATCCCCTCCCTGGCCCTGCTGGCCACACTTCTCTTGCTGCAGCCCAGGCTCTGCTTGGCTCTCTGGGCACCCTGGGCTGAGTGGAGCGGAGGGGAGTATCTCATCCCTTGACCGTGACAGGTTGGACTTGATGATCTTTGAGGTCTCTTCCAACGCTGGTGATTCTGTGATTTCTGTGATTTCTGTGCTGGAAAGGGAAGGAAAACTTTCCAAAGAGGACATCCTGGTAGCAGGAGGAAGGGCTGGGTGAGAAAATTTTGTGCTGGATACCACACAGCACACTCTGGCCCCAGCCACATCCCCTCAGAGCATGTGGAACCCAGCCTGAAGCTCACAGCTTCAGCTCTTGACTTAATGGTTCTCGTTTCCAGTGAGCTGCTCAGAGATGAGGCTGCAGGTACTTTCTCTCCGGGAAAGCCTGGAATGTGTTCACCAGAGAGGTAGAAAAAGGAAAGGAATCCCAGAGGCTGGCTTGCAGCTGTTATCAGATATGATGGGAAAGGGAGGGGGAGGGAGAATACCTGGCAGGAGAGCTGCTCCAGCAGGGCCTGCCTGACGTGGCAGTGTGGGCTTCTGCCTCCATCATTCCTCACAAATCTGAGCAGATTTTGCTGGGCTGCTGACACCAGGGGCTGCTACACCATGCCCACTCTCTCTGCAGGCAGTACCATGATGAGCAGAAAGAAAAACTTCAGAACCTGACTTTCCCAGGCCATGATTAGAGTCACAGAGCTCTCAGGGGAAAACACTGAGCAATGAGCAAGAGAGATGCAGCCTCTGAGCCACACTTGTGGAATCCCTTGTCAGGGTGATTTTGCAAAGTGGAGAGGCCTTAGGCAGAAGGTTATCCCAGAAGCAGCTATGGTGGGACCTAAGGTGTGGTCCTAGAAAGACCTGTCAGTGGTAGAAAGCTGAAGTGTTAAGACAGAATCATGAGAAGGATCTCAACAGGCTGGAGACATGGCCAGTGCCAGCTGCAGGAGGTTTAGCCAGTCACAGGGCAAGGTCCTGCAGCTGGGCTGGGGCAACCTCAGGCGCAAATCCAGGCTGGGTGCAGCGCAGGCTGAGAGCAGCCCTGAAGAAAAAGACTTGGGGGTGTTGGCTGCTGACAATCACAAAATCATCCAAGCTGAGAAGGACCTCTGAGATCATAAAGTCCAGCTCCCCAGGAGCCAGCAGTGCCCTCATGCAGCCCAGCAGGCAGCTGTGTGCTGGGCTGCAGCCAGAGCAGGGTGGGCAGCAGGGCAGGAGAGGGGATCCTGTCCCTGGGCTCTGCTCCGCTCAGACCTCACCTCCAATCCTGCCTCCAGTCCTGGTGTCCCCAGTAGAAGAAGGACACAGAGCTGCTGGAGAGAGTCCAGAGGAGGCCACAGAGATGCTCCGAGGGCTGGAGCAGCTCTGCTGTGAGCACAGGCTGAGGGAGCTTGGAGAGAAGAAGGCTCCAGGGGGACCTCAGAGCTGCCTGCCAGGACCTGAAGGGATCCTGCAGGAAGGCTGCAGAGGAACTTTTCCTGAGGGTGTGTGGAGCCAGGCCAAGGGGGAATGGTTTGGAGCTGAGGTAGAGCAGGGTTAGAGTGGAGCTGAGGAAGTTCTTCAGTGTGAGGCTGCTGAGACTCTGGCACAGGCTGCCCAGGGAGGCTGTGGCTGCCTCCTGCCTGGGGGTGTCCAAGGCCAGGCCAGATGAGGCCTTGAGCAGCTGAGTCTAGTTGAGAGGTGTCCCTGCCCATGGCAGAGGGATTGGAGTAGATGATCTCTGAGGTCCCTTCCAACCTGAGCCATTCCATGCAGTGCCTGCAGATTGCAAACATCCTTGGGGCTGCATCTGAGATGATCATTATTAGGTGGTGGGAGAAATCAAGTTAAGAAAAAGCCTATGTGCTTTTAATCCTAAATGCAACTCTTCTTCCAGAGGATCCATTACAAAAGCAGCCCCTGTCATTGATTTCCTACTGCTTTTTTTGGTTCTCTCTGCTCCCAGAAGTGGTGATAAATTGATTTAGTACATGGCAAACCACGGAGGTTATCACAAGTGTAAGAAAAATATGCAGGAGAAAATATTTTTTGCTCTGCATTCCTCTCAGCTTTCCCTGGCCTTGCTCTCAGGCTTCTGTGTTCAGCTGCTGTGCTCTGCACTGAGGTATTCACTGAGTGAAGGGTGCTAGGGCTTCTGTCCTCTAGTTTAGACAAGGCAATGGAAGAGGAGAGCATCTCCTTCAGCTTGGGTGCTGGCAACAGTGCTGTGACCATGCAGAAAGGTCAACTGAGTCTCTTTCCTTACTCCTTTGATATTCTCTGGACAGAGAATCATAGAATCAACCAGGCTGGAAAAGACCTCAGAGATCATCAAGTCCAACCTATTACCTATCACCCAACACCTCCTAACAACTAAACCACGGCTCCAAGTGGCACATCCAATCCCCTCTTAAACACCTCCAAGGATGGTGACTCCACCACCTCCCTGGGCAGCACATCCTAAGGGACAATCTCTCTTGCTGGGAAGAACTTTCTCCTCACCTCCAGCCTCAGCCTCCCCTGGCACAGCTTGAGACTGTGTCCTCTTGTCCTGGTGCTGGGTGCCTGGGAGAAGACACCAACCCCCTCCTGGTTACAACCTCCCTTCAGGGAGTTGGAGAGAGCAAGAAGGTCTCCCCTGAGCCTCCTCTTCTCCAGGCTAAGCAACCCCAGCTCCCTCAGCCTCTCCTCACAGGGCTGTGCTCCAGACCCCTCCCCAGCCTCATTACCCTTCTCTGGACAAGTTCAAGTGTCTCAGTGTCCTTCTTAAATTGAGGGGCCCAGAACTGGACACAGGACTCAAGGTGTGGCCAAACCAGTGCTGAGCACAGGGCACAATGACTTCCCTGCTCCTGCTGGCCACACTCTTCCTGCTGCAGGCCAGGATGCCCTTGGCCTTCTTGGCCCCCTGGGCACACTGCTGGCTCATGTTCAGCTGCTGTCAACCAGCACCCCCAGGTCCCTCTCTGCCTGGTTGCATTTAGGAAAGAATTGCTGCCTGTGCTCAACATTGTTATAAAACCCAAGTAAAGGACAACAAATATTCCTGGGTGGATGTTAGGAAAACCTTCTTTGCTGCAAGAGTGGTCAAGGATTGGCACAGGCTGCCCAGGGAGGTGGTGGAGTCCCCATCCCTGGAAGTGTTCAAGAAACCTGGGGACATGGCACTTGGGGACAGGGTTTGATGGCCATGGTGTTGATGATTGGACTCAATGATCTCTGAGGTGTTTTCCAGTCAAAACAACTCTGTGATTCCATGATTCTATGACTGAGGGGAGGATAGGGGAGACCTCATTGCTCTCTCTAGCACACTGAAAGGAGGCTGTAGTGAGGAGGGGCTTATGCTCTACTCCCTAGTCTCAGGTGATAGGAGGAGAGGAAATGGCCTATCAGGACAGACTGAGGGAGTTGGGGTTATTCAGTCTGGAGAAGAGAAGGCTCCAAGGAGACCTTCTTGTGGCCTTGCAGTATCTGCAGGGGGCTACAAGAAAGCTGGGGAGGGACTTCTGAGGGGAGTGATAGGACTGGGGGGATGGATCCAAGCTAGAGGAGGGGAAATTGAGATTAGACATTAGGAAGAAGTTGTTGCCCATGAGGGTGGTGAGAGACTGGCACAGGTTGCCCAGGGAGGTGGTGGAAGCCTCATGCCTGGAGGTTTTTGAAAGCCAGGCTGGATGTGGCTGTGAGCAACCTGATGTGGTGTGAGGTGTCCCTGCCCATGGCAGGGGGCGGTGGGTTGGAACTGGATGATCCTTCAGGTCCCTTCCAACCTTAACAACTCTATGATTCTATGATTCTGTGGCTCTGTGATGGGTGGACCACTCAGTGGCTCTATGATCACACTCAAAGTCTGATGGTCAGTGGCTCCATGGGTAAGTGGAGACAAGTGATGAGTGGTGATCCTCAGAAGTTAGTACTGTGACAAAAGTAGGACCTGTTAGTACAGGTCCGGAGGAGGGCTGCAGAGTCTGGAACACCTCTGCTATGAAGACAGACTGAGACAGTTGGGGTTGTTCAGCCTGGAGAAGAGAAGGTTGCAGGGAGACCTCAGAGCAGCCTTCCAGTATTTGAATGGGGCCTCCAAGAGAGCTGGAGAAGGACTTCTGGCAACGAGCTGGAGTGGCAGGATGAGGAAGAGGCTGGATGCCAAGAAGAAATTCTTCCCCATGAGGGTGGTGAGGCACTGGAACAGATTTCCCAGAGAAGGTGTTGAGGCTCCACCCTGGATGTGTCCAAAGCCAGGCTGGATGGGGCTCCAGCAACCTGTTCTTGTAGGAGGTGTCTCTGCCTATGGCATGGGGGTTGGAAGCTGATGATTTCTAAAGTCTCTTCCAATCCAGGCTATTCCACGATGCTCTGATGCTGTCAGATCAGCCTTCCCTATGCAGCCCCTGTCATTCTGACGCCTCATCTCACTCCAGACCTCGCTGCCAGGTGCTCCAGGTGTGATTTGGTGCTCAGGAGTTGTTAATTTGCTCAAAGGCTGAATGTGACCTTGGCTTTATTGGATAAGCTTAACACTGTTCTTACTCAACACTGTTCCTTCTTCTAAAGCAAAACCTACATTTCTAATGCTACTCCTGAGGGCTGAGGAGCTTTAACTTACCATTAGAGACAATTAGAGACACCTGCTACAAGGTGAAAGGGGCAGCTTTGCCTCTCTCCATTGGTCTCCCTAGCCCAAAGAAATCACACAATGGGCTTCTGGGGATCATCCAGACCAAAACTGCCTGCTCCAGCAAGGGCAGCCACAGCAGCTTGCCCAGGAGCACAATGTCCAGAGCAGGAGACTCCACAACCTCTCTGGGCAGCCTGCTCCCGGCCTCCAGCACCCTCACACCATCTTGCTTCACATTCAGATGGCACCTCCTGGGTTCCAGTTTGTGCCCATTGCCCCTTGTCCTGTCGCTGGTCACCACTGACAAGAGCCTGGCCCCAGCCTCTTGTCCTTTAGCTCTTGCTGAGCATTGCTCAGCTCCCCTCTGGGGCTGCTCTTCTCCAGGCTCAACAGCCCCAGGGCCCTCAGCCTTTGCTCCTCACAGAGCTGCTCCAGTTGTGACCACTGTCCAAGCCCTGCCACATTTTTGTCTGGAGTGAAGAATTCCCTTTTGTTTTGCCAAGGGCTGTGTTCTCTTTGACCTGTAGTGAAGGTATGTGTGCAGGCACTTGTAGGAGACAGGTATTTCCTGACCCAGGGGATCTGGTGTCAGACAAAATTAGGAAAGATTAGGCCTTGCTGGGATAGGAATCAGTGTCTGCTGCCTCACTAATTGCATCTGCCCCACAGACAGGAGCTGGAGGTAATTCTGATGAAGCAGTAAAGGGTCCTTGGAGTCAGGCACTGTGGTATGGGCAGTGCAGGGATGGTGAGGAGGACTTAGCTGCTGTGACAATCCACTGCACTGGAGCTGGGATGGTCACAATATCTCATGCTGTCTATGTCCAGAGAAGGACAACAAAGCTGGGGAAGGGTCTGGAGAACAGGGCTGGGGAGGAGCAGCTGAGGGAGCTGGGGGTGTGCAGCCTGGAGAAGAGGAGGCTGAGGGAGGCTCTCTGCAGCTGCCTGAAAGGAGGCTGGAGCCAGGTGAGGCTTGGTCTCTTCTCCCTAATATCAGGGAATAGAAGCAGAGGAAATGGCCTGAAGTTGTGCCAGGGGAGGGTTAGGTTGGAACAATGTCTTTGCTGCAAGAGTGGTCAGGGATTGGCACAGGCTGCCCACGGGGGTGGTGGAGTCCCCATCCCTGGAGCTGTTCAAGAACCCTGTGGCCATGGCACCTGGGGACAGAGTTTGGGGGGGGGGGGGGGGGAGGTTGGGTTGCTGATTGGACTGGATGATCTGGGAGGGCTTCTCCAGTTGAAACGATCCCATGACTCTTTGATTCTACAGCCTTCAGCACCGCTTTGTGCTGGGTGCTTTGGGTCCAGGTGACCAACCCCGGCGCTGTGCAGCAGCTCACTGGGCACATGAGTGGGTGAGTGGGCACATGAGTGAGTGAGTGAGTGAGTGAGTGAGTGAGTGAGTGAGTGAGTGAGTGAGCACACGAGTGAGTGAGTGAGTGAGTGAGTGGTGTGAGTGAGTGAGTGAGTGAGCACATGAGTGAGTGAGTGAGTGAGCACATGAGTGAGTGAGCACGTGAGTGAGTGAGCACGTGAGTGAGTGAGTGAGTGAGTGAGTGAGTGAGTGAGTGAGTGAGTGAGTGGGCACATGGGTGAGTGGGCACATGAGTGGGTGAGTGGGCACATGGGTGAGTGGGCACATGAGTGGGTGAGTGGGCACATGAGTGGGTGAACACATGAGTGGGTGAGTGGGCACATGAATGGGTGAGTGGGCACATGAGTGGGCACATGAATGGGTGAGTGGGCACATGAGTGGGTGAGTGGGCACATGAGTGAGTGGGCACATGGGTGGGTGAGTGGGCACATGAGTGGGTGAGTGGGCACATGAGTGAGTGGGCACATGAGTGAGTGGGCACATGGGTGGGTGAGTGGGCACATGAGTGGGTGAGTGGGCACATGAGTGAGTGGGCACATGAGTGGGTGAGTGGGCACATGAGTGAGTGGGCACATGGGTGGGTGAGTGGGCACATGAGTGGGTGAGTGGGCACATGGGTGGGTGAGTGGGCACATGAGTGGGTGAGTGGGCACATGAGTCGGTGAGTGGGCACATGAATGGGTGAGTGGGCACATGAGTGGGTGAGTGGGCACATGAATGGGTGAGTGGGCACATGAGTGGGTGAGTGGGCACATGAGTGGGTGAGTGGGCACATGAGTGAGTGGGCACATGGGTGGGTGAGTGGGCACATGGGTGGGTGAGTGGGCACATGAGTGCGTGAGTGGTCACATGAGTGAGTGGGCACATGGGTGGGTGAGTG
Organism: Picus viridis; assembly: GCA_033816785.1. Classification (NCBI taxonomy): domain Eukaryota; kingdom Metazoa; phylum Chordata; class Aves; order Piciformes; family Picidae; genus Picus; species Picus viridis. The sequence goes on from CM066592.1 coordinate 19,851,377, forward strand.
GGCACATGAGTGGGTGAGTGGGCACATGAGTGAGTGGGCACATGAGTGAGTGGGCACATGAGTGGGTGAGTGGGCACATGAGTGGGTGAGTGGGCACATGAGCCCTCCAAGTGGCCTGGAGGTGCATTTGGAAAGAGAGTTGGATTTAGATGCTGGAAAGCCAGGGAGCTTCACAACCCTGAGTTGGGTAGGAGAGACACCATGCTGAGAGCAGCCACTGCAGGAGGCTGAGTCGTGTTTCTGAGGGTGCCAGCCACACATCTGCCCTGACCCGAGCACCCACAGCACCCAGGAAGCCAACAGCACTGCAGGGCAGCAGCAGTCCCCTAGCAAATGCTATTCCAGGCAGTACTTTCTTCTGGTTTCACTGGAAAGCAGGACAGTTGGCTCAGCCTGCCCCCAGCCAGGATGCCACTACTGGTGCCACCACTGCTAGCAGCCCCTGCAGCTCCTGGGCTCTCCAGAACTACAACTTGCCAGCCTCCCATGACACATTTGCTGCAAAACTCAAGGTGAAGCAAAAAAACCAACCCAGCAACCAGAAGAGGTTCCTAATGTCAGTGCCCAGAGGTACTGTGCCTGGAGATAACATCAGCAGAGAGAGCCAAAGCAAGCTCTCCTCCAACAAACTATTTCCCAGAGGCTAATGGCAAGGGGGAGAGAGAGAAACAAGTACTGACAGTTTGCTGTAGGAGCTCAAAGGGGAAATGGACAGAGCTAAAAGAGCTCCAGCTCTTTGCTCCTGTTTGGCCCAGCTCACAGCCTTTGCTGCTGCATGCAGATTTACTTTCCACAGCTGCCAGAGCTGGGTACACACAGGATCACAGATCAGGGGATGTTAGGGGTTGGAAGGGACCTGTGGAGAGCTTCCAGTGCAACCCCCTGCCAGAGCAGGAGCACAGAATCCAGCACAGGTCACACAGGAACACATCCAGACAGGGCTGCAAAGGCTCCACAGAAGGAGACTCCACAACCTCTCTGGGCAGCCTGCTCCAGGCCTCTGGGACCCTCACAGGCAAGAAGTTCTTCCTCATGTTGAGCTGGAACCTCCTGTGCTGCAGTTTCCATCCATTGCCCCTTGTGCTATCCCAGGGTGCAACTAAGCAGAGCCTGTGCCCTCCCTCTTGACCCCCTGACCTCAGCTATTGATAGACATTGATCAGATCCCTCTCAGCCTTCTCCTCTCCAGACCAAACAGCCCCAGGGCTCTCAGCCTCTCCTCCCCAGGCAGTGCTGCAGTCCCTTCAGCACCCTGGTAGCCTCCCTTGGACTCTCTGCAGCAGATCCCTGTTGCTGGGTAAGAAGCAGAGGATCTGGGATTGAAGTTTTGTGCCCTTCAGGCATTTGCATCTTAGAAAGAGTCAATCCATGACAGACACAAAGTTTTCATCTACTGTAGAAAGATACCTCCAGAACAATGGTTAATACCTTCAGAGGCACAGCTCCTGGCCACCAAAGGTCAGGAATACTTCCTGTTTCTGACACAGACCAAGTTTTTTAAGGGGTAAAACACTTTTGGCTCTTGGAAACCAAGGGAAAGACTGAGGCCTCCTGCCCTTACAGAAAGAATCCCCACTTCATTTCATTCCTTCTCTTTACAGCTCTCCTCTGGCATGTATGAAGGCCCTGGTTTGTCAGAGGCCACTGCAGTAACGTAGCCACATTCATACACCACTGCCCACACTTTAATGCACAACAAATAGCCCAGGCACAGTGAATCTGGGAAAGAACAACCCCAGGTGTCAGTACAGCTTGAGGGCTGATCTGCTGGAGAGCAGTGGAGGGGAAAGAGACCTGGGGGTCCTGGTGGATAGAAGGATGAACATGAGCCAGCAATGTGCTCTGGTGGCCAAGAAGGCCAAAGGCATCCTGGGGTGGATCAGAGATGTGATTAGTCAGAGTGATTTTCCTCCCCCTCTACTCTGCCCTGGTGAGGCCACATCTGGAATATTGTGTCCAGTTCTGGGCCCCTCAGTTCAAGAAGGACCTCAAGGAACTGCTTGAAAGAGTCTAGCACAGAGCCACAAAAATGATTAGGGAAAAGGAACATCTTCCTCATGAGGAGAGCCTGAGGAAGCTGAGGGCTCTGTAGCTTGGAGAGCAGGACCCTGAGGGTGACCTCATTGCTGTTGCTAAAGATGTGCAGGGTGAGTGCCCAGAGGCTGGAGCCAGGCTCTGCTGGGTGCTGCCCAATGCCAGCACAAGGGGCAGTGGTGGAAGCTGAGGCAGAGGAAGCTCCATGGAAAGAGAAGGGAAAAGGTTTTCCCTGTGAGGGTGCCAGAGCCCTGGCACAGGCTGCCCAGAGGGGTCGTGGAGTCTCACTGTTTGGAGATATTGAAACCCCACTTGGATGTGTTCCTGTGTGAGCTGCTCTGGGATATCCTGCTCTGGCAGGGGGGTTGGACTGGATGAGCTTTGGAGGTCCCTTCCAGCCCCTGGCATTCTGTGGCTGTGGTTTTGTGAACCTCTCAAATCACCACGGCAGGCTTTTGCTGAGGACAGGCAGTTCAGGTTACAGTGGTGGCCTGGCTTCTAAAGGCTGTGGAGTCAGTTCAGCTGTGGCTGAAGCTGCAGAGCACCCCTCTGCAAGACAGGAGCAGAACTAAGGAAAGGGTTGGTGAGCAAAAGGTAGAGAGGCTGGCTGTGAAATGGCAGAACAGGATGTAAAAGTTCAGCTACAGAACAAAGTGGACCCAAGTCAGGCAGGGGTGCTGGGGGATTGCAGCCTGGAGTGTTGCAAATGAACCCGGGCAAGTGCCCAGAGAAAGGGGAAGGGGAGCCAGGAAATGTTAGGAAGTGCTCACTACAACAAAACAAACACACAACCCCCCCAAAACACCAAAAGCCCAAACCAAAGCCCCCAAACCCACAAGAGAACAATATTTGTGGCACAGTGTTAAAAGACAAAGCTCTTTCTCATCTCTCTGCCCACTGCCTCCAAGAATTTTAGTAGCCAGACTCTTGTCAGGGGTGCCCAGGGACAGGACAAGGGGCAGTGGGCACAAGCTGGAACCCAGGAGGCTCCACCTGAACAGGAGGAGAAACTTCCTTGGTGTGAGGGTGCTGGAGGCCTGGAGCAGGCTGCCCAGTGAGGTTGTGGAGTCTCCTTCCTTGGAGAGATTCCAACTCCAGCTGGGCAAGCTGCTGTGGGTGCCCTGCTTTAGCAGGGGGCTTGGACTGGGCGATCCCCGGAGGTCCCTTCTAACCCCCTACCGTGCTGGGATCCTGGGAATCTGTGATTTTGGGTCTTCAAAGAAGGTTGCCCGGCACTTAGGCTCAATTGGCACTGCTCAAACTTCTCATGTTCACTTGAAAGCAGAGCCTTTTATCCCAAAGGCTCCTGCCCAGCCTCAGCTGAGGGCAGGCAGGCAGAAGCTCTCTCTGGTTGGCACTGTGTGCCCTGGAGCAGGAGGCCGACACGTGACACGAGGCCTCCCGGCCGCCGAACTGCTCCAGTCGCTTGCTCAGCTCTTTCCAGGGGAATTGCTCAAGCCTGGCTGTAGATGGGAGGTTAATGAAACAACCCAAAAAGCAGTTTAGGCTCTTTAACTCCACTCCAGGAAAGAAGCCCTACCTGGAGAGCTGACACATGATGTGTTTGGCATGAACCTTTCGAGCCAGCTTGGTGGATGCTGCCAGCAGGCGAGCTCCAAATATTTGGTTGCGTGTTCCAACACCATACCAGGACAAAAGGCCAGCCTCTGGAACACAGCAGGGGTTGAATTAGGGCTGAGAAGTGCAGCCCTGGCCAGTTTCACCTTTAACAAGAAAAAGAGAAGCTTTTGGGCAAAGGTACAAATGAGGCTCAAAGAATTTCTGTTATTTTTCCGGTTTCGGGGCTCTGACTCCTTCCCCATCTCCTCATCTATCTTCCAAGCATGAATGAGTGAGCAATGAAAGAGGAATGCAGTGGCTGAGAGAGAGAGATACCAAGATAATGCAAACTGTAAGCCAAAGCTCGAGCAGAGCTGCAAGCTGAGATGTAGATCTGAGCCTGGAAGTTTTTAGGGCAGTCCTTAGATCGTTTGCATGGAAAACTGATTTGCAAACGGGAGCAGAGAAGGTGACCTCACATCCGCTGAGCTCACAGCTGTCAGCATCTCAGCTCTGTGCTTTCTAGGATTTTAATCCTGCCTGCAGACCACACGTGCTGCCACTTCCCTCACAGACTGAAATAAAGCTGCAGCTGCTTTGATGCCTTTCAAATCCCTGGCTTCGCTGGGAAGGGGCAGAGGGAGGAGCAAAGAAACAGCCACAAACCACCCTGAGGTTGAGCAATGGCAATTTCTGTGCCTAAGCAACAGGAGAGCAGCCTCGGGACCCAAAGGTGTGAGAGAAGCCAGCTGCTAGGTGCAGGTTTTAAACTGCTTGGTTCAGGGCTGCCAAGAGCAGCAGCTTGCAGGTGTTGGTGCCCTGCTGCTGACTGGATGACCTTTGGAGGTCCCTTCCAACCCAGATCATTCTCTGACTCTGTGCTTCTCTGCCTCTGGTTCTGTGACTCTGTGCTTCTGTGCTGCTCGGACCCTGAGCTGCTCGGACCCTGAGCTGCTCGGACCCTGAGCTGCTCGGACCCTGAGCTGCTCGGACCCTGAGCTGCTCTGATTCTGTGCTGCTCTGATTCTGTGCTGCTCTGATCTGTGCTGCTCTGACTCTGTGCTGCTTTGTGCTTTTGTGATGTGCTCTTCCTCCTTGCCACTTCCAGTCTATGCTGAGATAAACTGGATGACCTTTGGAGGTCCCTTCCAACCCAGATCATTCTCTGTGCTTCTCTGCCTCTGGTTCTGTGACTCTGCTTCTGTGCTGCTCTGACTCTGTGCTGCTCTGTGCTTCTGTGATGTGCTCTTCCTCCTTGCCACTTCCAGTCTATGCTGAGATAAACTGGATGACCTTTGGAGGTCCCTTCCAACCCAGATCATTCTCTGACTCTGTGCTTCTCTGCCTCTGGTTCTGTGACTCTGTGCTTCTGTGCTGCTCTGACTCTGTGCTGCTCTGTGCTTCTGTGATGTGCTCTTCCTCCTTGCCACTTCCAGTCTATGCTGAGATAAACTGGATGACCTTTGGAGGTCCCTTCCAACCCGGATCATTCTCTGACTCTGTGCTTCTCTGCCTCTGGTTCTGTGACTCTGTGCTTCTGTGCTGCTCTGACTCTGTGCTGCTCTGTGCTTCTGTGATGTGCTCTTCCTCCTTGCCACTTCCAGTCAGTGCTGAGATAAACTGGAAGGTTTGAAGTCCCAGCACACACCTCTGGCCTTCATAGAACTATAGAACGTTTGGGGGCTGGAAAGAACCTTTAAAGGTCATCAAGTCCAACCTCCCTGAAGTGAGCAGGGTCTTCAAGCTGGGCTTGGCTCCTTGGCTGCCAGGGCTGCGTCGGTGTGGGAAGTTTTCCAAGCTCCCAAGCAGAAGGAAGTGCTTGTAACAAAGGGTTAATCCAACTTTCCCTATCACTGACCTCCTTCTGGGCTGCCCAGCTTTGGAGCTGCAGGGATCAGCTGGGGTTTCTCAGGGGAAAAATGATGTGGCCACTCCCTGAACCCAGATAATCCCTCTGGCTGGGCTCGCACTGCTGCTATCTGCCAGGTTAGGCAGAATTTAATCATCGAAATTCTGAGGGTTTCTTTGAACCACAGAGCAGTGGGAAATTAATTGCTGGAATTAAGTTTTCTAGCATTAACCCAGCGTGGCTGCTAGGTGAGGTCAGTTGCAGGGCTCAGGACAGACAGCAGGGACTAAGCTGCTCCCTGGTCTCATTTGGATTGGTTAGCAAGAGGGAGAGAAGATAGAAGGGCAAAGCATCCAGGGGTGTGAAGGATGAGGGGAGGATGAAGCTTGTTATCTTCCAAAGGAAGCGGTGTCGGCTCAGGCGTAAGCACGAGAGACCCCCGCAAGAGGGAGAGGCAGGCAGGGTGGGGTGAGAGCTGGTGCTGGGCTGCTGGAGATGCTCTAACAGTCCTAAGGAGGCAGAACTTCATCAACCAAGAATTGAAGACAAAACATGAACCCAGTTCCTCAGCTTCACTGTTGCACTCTATGTTCTGTGCTCTGAGGGGAGACCTTCTCTCCTTTGACAAACCCCTGAAAGGAGGTTGGAGCCGGGTGGGGCTTGGCCTCTTCTCCCCAATAACAGATGACAGGATGAGAAGAAACGGTCTCAAGTTGCACCAGTGGGGGGGTTAGGTTGGACATTAGAAGAAAATTCTTCCCTGAAAGGGCTCTCAAAGCCTGGCCCAGGCTGCCCAGGGAGGTGGTTGAATCCCCATCCCTGGAGGTGTTTCAGAGAGGCAGAGCTGTGGTGCTGGGGGCCGTGGCTTAGCCCCAGCCTTGGTAGAGTTAGAGAATGGCTGGGCTGGATGAGCTGAAAGGGCTTTGCCAAACCAAACACTTCTGTGATTCTATGATTCTAAGGCAGACCAAGTTTTCTTGCAGAGTGGCTTTTGGATGCTCTGTTATGCATGTGGGAGGAGACAGAATACTTCAGGCTCTCCAGGAAGTGTGAGGAACTTGGCTATGCTACACTAAAAGAATCCTTTGATTTCCAGTTTGGAGCACTGGCCTGCAACACTCAGAACAGCTGATGTCTGTGTGAGCAGCTGCTCTGCATTGTTTGTTAATGAGAGACCAACAGGAGGATCAGCACTGCCATGGGCAGGGACACCTCCCACCAGCCCACGATGCTCAAAGCCTCATCCAGCCTGGCCTTGAACACTCCCAGGGAGGGGACATCCACAGCCTCCCTGGGCAACCTGTGCCAGTGTCTCCCCACCCTCACTGGAAAGAATTTCTTCCTCATCTCCAGCCTCAATCTCCCCTCCTCAAGCTCCAATCCATCCCCTCTCGTCCTGTCACTCCCAGCCCTTGACAAAAGTCCCTCCCCAGCTCTCTGGTAGCCCACTTCAGGCCCTGGAAGGCCACTCTAAGGTCTCCCTGGAGCCTTTTTTATCCAGACTGATTTTAAGGTTCTTGTTCCCTAGTTTGTTGTGATTGACTCCAAACACTCATTAAAATGCTGCCAGACTCAAGGACTGCAGGTAAAACGTGCAAGTTGTTCCCAGAAGCTTTGGGGCTGTTCACTCAGCTCCTGTAGCTTCCAGCATGCCATGCTTTGATCTTGGAAATCTGATGTCTTACTGAGTTTAGCAAATCCTCCTGTGTGCTGACCAAGCCTTCTCACTCTGTGCAAGCAGGCTGAGTTTTGAGCTATTGATACTTCATTTGTGCATAGAATCACAGAATGCTTTGGGTTGGAAGGGAACTTTAAGCTCCAACCCCCTGCCATGGGCAGGGACACCTCCCACCAGCCCAGGGTGCTCAAGGCCTCATCCAGCCTGGCCTTGAACACCTCCAGGGAGAGGGCAGCCACAACCCCGCAGGGCAGCCTGTGCCAGTGAAGAGCAAGTGTTGGTACTGCTTGTGGAGCTTCCACAGCACCTCAGGGAGTGTTGGGATTTTCTCTCAGTTCCTCATTTCGTTGCCACATGCAAGCTTGAACAACAGGCAACCCCAAATACAGAATACAGAATTAACCAGGTTGGAAAAGACCTCAGAGATCATCAAGTCCAACCTCTCACCCAACACCATCTGATCAACTCAACCATAGCACCAAGTGCCTCCTCCAGGCTCCTCTTAAACACCTCCAGGGATGGTGACTCCACCACCTCCCTGGGCAGCACATCCCAAGGGACAATCTCTCTTGCTGGGAAGAATTTCTTCCTAACATCCAGCCTGAACCTCCCCTGGCACAGCTTGAGACTGTGTCCTCTTGCTCTGGTGCTGCTTGCCTGGGAGAAGAGACCAACCCCCAGCTGGCTACAACCTCCCTTCAGGGAGTTGTAGAGAGCAAGAAGGTCTCCCCTGAGCCTCCTCTTCTCCAGGCTAAGCAACCCCAGCTCCCTCAGCCTCTCCTCACAGGGCTGTGCTCCAGACCCTCCCCCAGCTTTCTTGCCCTTCTCTGGACACATTGCAGCAACTCAACATCTTTCTTAAATGGAGGGGCCCAGGACTGGACAAAGCACTGTATGGTTGCATTGCAATTGGAAGGGAAGAAAAGCTGTGGTCAAGGAGGGTCCCTAAAGTGGGACCTTTTGTCTGTGAAATAAGCAAAGTTATTTCCCCTGCTTAATTCAAAGTGCAAATGGGGAACCAGCTTTGCAGGCAGAACTCAGCTGGCACTGATGAGCATTTGCTCCCAGGGGTGGTGGTGTTACCAGGCAAGCAAAACCCACAGCTTTGGTGGGGACATGGCCTGTGTCAGATGGCAACTCATGGCAGAGAGCAGACCCACCTGTGATTGCCACTCAGGATGGGCTTTGAACAGCTTGTACCAGCAGGTCCAGAGGCTGCCACTTGAACCTCCCCGGAGTGCTGTGTGCAGGTCTGGAGCCCTCAGCAGGAAGGACCTGGAGCCAGAGGGTCCAGAGGCCATGAAAATGATTCTGCCAGGCTGAGGGAGCTGGGGGTGTTCAGCCTGGAGAAGAGAAGGCTGCAGGGAGATGTAATAGAGACTCCTGAAGGGGCCAAGAAGGCTGCAGAAGAACTGCAAAGGCCTGTGGGCCAGGACCAGGGGCAATGGTCAGAGCAGATTGAGATGGAGCCCTCACTAACAGGTTGCCCAGGAAGGACCTGGAGCTGATGGAGAGGGTCCAGAGGCCATGAAAATGATCAGGGGGTTGGAGCAGCTCTGCTGTGAGGACAGGCTGAGGGAGCTGGGGGTGTTCAGCCTGGAGAAGAGAAGGCTGCAGGGAGATGTAATAGAGACCTGCCAGTACCTGAAGGGGCTACAAGAAGGCTGCAGAAGAACTGTTTGCAAAGGCCTGCAGGGCCAGGACCAGGGGCAATGGCTTCAAACTAGAGCAGAGCAGATTGAGATTGGATGTGAGGAACAAGTTCTGCCCCAGGAGGTGTTGGAACCCTGGAACAGGTTGCCCAGGGAGGTGGTTGAGGCTCCATGGCTGGAGCTATTCAAGGTGAGGCTGGACAGGGCTCTGGGCAACCTGATCCAGTGGAGGAATTCCCTGCTGAGTGCAGGGGGTTTGGACTGGATGAGCTTTGGAGGTCCCTTCCAACCCAGACCATTCTGTGATTCTATGTCTCTGTGATTCTCTAATGCTATGCTAACACATCCTTCCTCGTCCTTCCCACTGCAGATTCTGGAGGAGAACATGAAGCTGGAGTGCAAATGCCACGGGGTGTCGGGCTCCTGCACCACTAAAACCTGCTGGACCACCCTGCCCAAGTTCCGGGAGCTGGGCTACATCCTGAAGGACAAATACAACGAGGCGGTGCAGGTGGAGCCGGTGCGCGCCAGCCGCAACAAGCGCCCCACCTTCCTCAAGATCAAGAAGCCCCTCTCCTACCGCAAGCCCATGGACACCGACCTGGTGTACATCGAGAAGTCCCCCAACTACTGCGAGGAGGACCCGGTGACGGGCAGCGTGGGCACGCAGGGCAGGATGTGCAACAAGACGGCGCAGCAGTCCCACGGCTGCGACCTGATGTGCTGCGGCCGCGGCTACAACACCCACCAGTACTCCCGGGTCTGGCAGTGCAACTGCAAGTTCCACTGGTGCTGCTATGTGAAGTGCAACACCTGCAGCGAGCGAACCGAGGTCTACACTTGCAAGTGAGCCTCCGGGGGTGGGGGCCGGGCAGGCTGGCACGGCCCCGGCCCCGCCGCGCGTTTGCACAGGCACTCGCCCAACCCGTGCGGGAGCGTGGGGAGGACCTGCTCTGGCAAGGGGACGTGCTGGTGAACGGAGCCTTCGCTTTCCTGCTCGCGTTCCGTCGGGGGTGTGAATGCGTATCTCAGACTCTTAGGAGAAGTTAGCTGAGAAACTAAACCAAACCACACAAACCAACCCACCCCCCCGAGCCGCCGGACGCACATAGCGGAGAGAAAGATTGTCCCGGCGAGCGGCGCCTCGGAAGCGAGGAGCTCTGACTGCCCTGTGGGGAGAGAGCAGCCGGAGAAAAGGCTCTGGGAAGAGGAAGCTTGAGAACTTGGGTGTCTAAGGAGCAGGGAGGGGTAAGGGGAGAAAGCCTCGGAGAGAAGGGCTTGGCACAGGACGGGACGGACACTGCCCCAAGGCGAGCTGCCCGCGGGGGCTTGGGGACGGCACAGACTGAGGCTTCTCCAGGGGTGGAAAAAGCTTCTGCTGGTGCGTGCTCCTCTTTTCCCCTTCGTGCCGTTTGCGGCAGCCCGTCGAACTGCCGAAGCAGACACCGCTTTTACCTGCCCTTTTTCATTTTGTTTGGGTTATTTTGTCGGGTGGTTGTTTTTTTTTTTTTTGTGTTCGTTGTTGTTGTCGGTTGGTTGTTTTCCATGTGTGTGCGTGCTGCAGATTTTAGCACAGGGATTTGGGGGGACACTCCGGGGGCATAATAATAGCAATATTTAACAATTTATTCAGATAAAACTAATATTAATTTATTTAATTAAAAAAAAAAAAGAACTCTACTGGCTTTTTTTAAAAAAAAATATTTTACTTTATTTTTTTCTTTCCTTTCTTTTCTTTTTTTTTTTTTTTTTGGAAGTGGGGGAGGGGGAGTGGGGAAACCCTTCTGCAATTAAAGAAGATAGTTGGCTGCCTTTGGGGAGTTAACTGTAGAGAGGGCCAGGTGAAAAAGAGAAGAAGAAAAGGGGGGAAAACAAGAAGAAAAGGGAAAAGAGAAGAAAAGGGAAAAGAGAAGAAAAGGGAAAAGAGAAGAAAAGGGAAAAGAGAAGAAAAGGGAAAAGAGAAGAAAAGAGAAAAGAGAAGAAAAGATAAGAAAAGGAAAAAGAGAAGAAAAGGAAAAAGAGAAGAAAAGGGAAAAGAGAAGAAAAGAGAAAAGAAGAAAAGATAAAAAAAGGAAAAAGAGAAGAAAAGGAAAAAGAGAAGAAAAGGAAAAAGAGAAGAAAAGAAAAGAGAAGAAAAGAAAGAAGAAAATAAAAGAAAAAAAGAAGAGAAGAAAAGAAAAAGATAGGAAAAGGGAAAAGAGAAGGAAAAAGAGAAGAAAAGGAAAAAGAGAAGAAAAGGGAAAAGAGAAGAAAAGAGAAAAGAGAAGAAAAGATAAAAAAAGGAAAAAGAGAAGAAAAGGAAAAAGAGAAGAAAAGAGAAGAAAAGAAAGAAGAAAATAGAAGAAAAAAAGAAGAGAAGAAAAGAAAAAAGATAGGAAAAGGGAAAAGAGAAGGAAAAAGAGAAGAAAAGGAAAAAGAGAAGAAAAGAAAAGAAAGAAGAGAAGAAAAAAAAGAAAGAAAAAGAGGAAAAGAAAAAAGAATAAAAGGAAAAAGAGAAGAAAATAAAAAAGACAAGAAAAGAAAAAAGAAGAAAAGAAAAAAGAGGAAAATAGGAAAAAGAAAAAAGAAGAAAAGAAAATAGGAAAAAGAAGAAAAAAGAGAAAAGAATAAAAGAAAAAAGAAAAAAAGAAGAAAAGGAAAAGGAAAAGAGAAGAAAAGAAAAAAAAAAAGAAGAAAATGAGAAGAGAAGAAAAGAAGAAAAAAGAGGAAAAGAAAAAAAGAAAAAATAGATGAAAAGAAAAAAAAAAGAAAAGAAAAGAAAAAAGAGAAGGAAAAAAGAGAAGAAAAGAAAAAATAAAAGAAAAAGAGGAAAATAAAAAAGGAAAGAAAAATGAAAAAAAGAAAAAGAAAAAAAGGGGATAAAAAGAAGAAAAGAAAAAATAGAAGGAAAAAGAAGAAAAGAAAGAAGAAAAGGGGAAAAAAGAAGAAAATTTCATCAAAGAAAGAAAGAAAAAAGAAGAAGAAAAGAACAAGAAGAAGAAGAACTGGAGCTGTATCTCTTGTTGTGAACTCGGGGGGTGGGGTGGTGTTTTCTGCCAGCAGGCTGCTCCGTTGTGCCCTGCTGGAGGTTTGAAGGCCAGCAGCTGCCATCTTTCTCTCTATGGCACAGACACAAGCTGCTGAGTTTTGGGGGTTCTCTTTATTTGTTGGTTGGTTGGTTGGTTGGTTTGTTCATCGTCTCTCCCCTTTGCTGCTGCTGCTGCAAGTTGTCTGGAACAAAAAGTGGTGGTGGGTGGGTGGGTTTACAAACCTTTTGTTTTTATTACCAGCTTTGGGTTGGTATAGGAAGATTAATAAAATAAAATGTAACAAAAAAAAAAAAAAAGGAAGAAATGTTGGGTAAAAAAAAAATCTTGAGGAAAAAAAGAAAAAGAGAAAGAAACATTAATGAAAGAAAAGGAAAAAAAAAATTAGAAAGAAAAAGCAATTTGGAAAATTGGGAAGATGAGAAAGGAAGGTTAGCCCTATAAAAAAGTTAAACACTCAAAAGAAACAGTAATGGGGGGAAAAAAAAAGGAAAAAAATAGAAAGAAACATTAGTTTAAAAGTTTTTTAAAGTAGAAACGAAGAGTAATTAAAAACCAAAAATAGAAAGAAATCTTAATTAAAAAAAATTAGAAAGAAACATTAATAAAAAAGGTTTTAAAAGGAGAGACAAAGACTGATTAAAAAAGTTAAAGATAGAAAGAAATCTTCATTAAAAATTTTTAGAACCGAGCAAGAAACATTAAGAAAGAGTTCAAAAACGAGGCACAAACGTTGATTGAAAAGATCAACAAAGGAAATGAACATTAATCAAAAGAAAATTAAAGAAATTAGAAAGAAATGTTGATTAAAAAAATGGGAAACATGAATAAGAGTTTTGAGAATTGGAAAGAAGAAAAGAGGAAGAAAAGAAAGGAAGAAAGAAAAGGAAGAAAGGAAAGGAAGGAAGGAAAGAAAAGAAAAGGAAAAAGAAAGAAAGGAAAGGAAAAGAAGAAAGAAAGAAAAAGAAGAAAAAGAAAGAAAGAAAGAAAGAAAGAAAGAAAGAAAGAAAGAAAGAAAGAAAGAAAGAAAGAAAGAAAGAGAGAAAGAAAGAGAGAAAGAAAGAAAGAAAGAAAAAGAAAGAAAGAAAGAAAGAAAGAAAGAAAGAAAGAAAGAAAGAAAGAAAGAAAGAAAGAAAGAAAGAAAGAAAGAAAGAAAGAAAGAAAGAGAAAGAGAGAAAGAAAGAGAGAAAGAAAGAAAGAAAGAGAGAAAGAGAGAAAGAAAGAGAGAAAGAGAGAAAGAAAGAGAGAAAGAGAGAAAGAAAGAAAGAAAGAAAGAAAGAAAGAAAGAAAGAAAGAAAGAAAGAAAGAAAGAAAGAAAGAAAGAAAAGAAAGAAAGAAAGAAAGAAAGAGAGAAAGAAAGAGAGAAAGAAAGAAAGAAAGAAAGAAAGAAAAAGAAAGAAAGAAAAAAAAGATAGAAAGAAATAGAGAAAGAAAGAAAAAGAAAGAAAGAAAGAAAGAAAGAAAGAAAGAAAGAAAGAAAGAAAGAAAGAAAGAAAGAAGAAGAGAGAGAAAGAAATAAAGAGAGAAAGAAAGAGAGAAAGAAAGAAAAAGAAAGAAAGAAAGAAAGAAAGAAAGAAAGAAAGAAAGAAAGAAAGAAAGAAAGAAAGAGAGAAAGAGAGAAAGAGAGAGAGAAAGAAAGAAAGAGAGAAAGAAAGAAAGAAAGAAAGAAAGAAAGAAAGAAAGAAAGAAAGAAAGAAAGAAAGAAAGAAAGAAAGAAAGAAAGAAAGAAAGAAAGAAAGAAGAAAGAAAGAAAGAAAGAGAGAAAGAAAGAAAGAAAGAAAGAAAGAAAGAAAAAGAAAGAAAGAAAAAAAGATAGAAAGAAATAGAGAAAGAAAGAAAAAGAAAGAAAGAAAGAAAGAAAGAAGAAGATAGAGAGAAAGAAATAAAGAGAGAAAGAAAGAAAGAGAAAGAAAGAAAAAGAAAGAAAGAAAGAAAGAAAGAAAGAAAGAAAAAAGAAAGAAAGAAAGAAAAAAAAGATAGAAAGAAATAGAGAAAGAAAGAAAAAGAAAGAAAGAAAGAAAGAAAGAAAGAAAGAAAGAAAGAAAGAAAGAAAGAAAGAAAGAAGAAGATAGAGAGAAAGAAATAAAGAGAGAAAGAAAGAGAGAAAGAAAGAAAAAGAAAGAAAGAAAGAAAGAAAGAAAGAAAGAAAGAAAGAAAGAAAGAAAGAAAGAAAGAAAGAAAGAAAGAAAGAAAGAAAGAAAGAAAGAAAGAAAGAAAGAAAGAAAGAAAGAAAGAAAGAAGGAAAGAAAGAAAGAAAGAAAGGAAGAAAAAAAAGGAAGGAAGGAAGAAACATTTATAAACTTTTTTTAAAATGAGAGAGAAATATTAAAAATAAAAAAATAGAAAGAAACAATAATAAAAGATCTAAAAAATGGAATGAAACATTAATTTTTTTTAAACAGAAAGAAACAGAAACAAAACTTAAAGCATGAGAAAGATTAATTTAAAAAGTGTAAAAAAATGAGAAAGAAACAGAAATAAAAATGAAAAACTAAGAAGGATTAATTAAAAAAAAAAAGTAAAAAATGAGAAAGAAACAGAAATAAAAATGAAAAATTAAGAAGGATTAATTAAAAAGTGTCAAAACTTGGAAAGAAACAGAAATAAAAATGAAAAAATAAGGAGGATTGATTTAAAGTATGTTAAAAAAATAGAAAGAAAGAGAAATATAAATAAATAAGAAAAATAAGAGCAATTAATTAAAACATGCAAAAAATTAGAAAGAAAGGGAAATAAAAAGGTAAAAATTAGAAATGTTAAATAAAAAATAAAATAATAAATTTTTTAAAAAAATTTAAAATTAAAAAAATAAAAGAAAGAGAATTAAAAATAAAAGAAGAAACAAACTGATTAATAATTTTTTTTTTTTTTTTAAATTAGAAAGAAACACCAATAAAAATAAAAAATGAGAAAGGAACCTTGATAAAAATAGTGGGAAAAAAGGGAATGAAACGTTAATAAAAAAGAAGTTAAAAAGTAGGAAGGAGCATTGGTTTAAAAAAATTAAAATTAGAAATAAATATTAAGATAAAAACCCAAAAGAAACTCATTAAAATGTAAAAAAATAATAGAAATATTGATAATTGAGCCAGCAGTGTGCCCAGGTGGCCGAGAAGGCCAATGGCATCCTGGCCTGCAGCAGGAAGAGTGTGGCCAGCAGGAGCAGGGAGGTCATTGTGCCCTGTGCTCAGCACTGCTTAGGCCACACCTTGAGTCCTGTGTCCAGTTCTGGGCTCCTCAGGTTAGAAAGGACATCGAGACACTTGAAGGTGTCCAGAGAAGGGCAACGAGGCTGGGGAGAGGCCTTGAGCACAGCCCTGTGAGGAGAGGCTGAGGGAGCTGGGGTTGCTTAGCCTGGAGAAGAGGAGGCTCAGGGGAGACCTCATTGCTCTCTGCAACTCCCTGAAAGGTGGTTGTGGCCAGGAAGGGGTTGGCCTCTTCTCTCTAGCACCCAGCACCAGAACAAGGGGACACAGTCTGAAGCTGTGCCAAGGGGAAGTTTAGGCTGGAGGTGAGGAGAAAGTTCTTCACTGAGAGAGTGATTCGCCATTGGGATGTGCTGCCCAGGGGAGGTGGTGGAGTCACCGTCCCTGGAGGTGTTCAGGAGGGGATTGGACGTGGCACTTGGTGCCATGGTCTAGCCATGGGGTCTGTGGTGACAGGTTGGACTCGATGATCTTGGAGGTCTCTTCCAACCCTAGTGATTCTGTGATACTGTGCTAAAGACATAAACATTAGAAACATTAACAAAGATAAAAAAATAAGAAAAAGAAACATGAGGCGAAAACTTAACCAACAAAATCCTCTTTGGAATACAGCTCCAATAAAGGAAAAGAAGAAGAGGCTCCAGACAAACTTCCACCTCTTGGGATAACCCAAGCCAGGAGAGCGAGGCCGACTCCAGCCTGGGAGGAGAGAAGTATATTTTGTAAGAGACTATTTTTATATAAATGTTTTATTTATGCCACACCTTGCTCGTTCACCCTGGACTTTTTCTCCACACAGGCACCCCACCCCCCCCCCACTCCCCGCCCCCCCCCCTCCCCCTGTTTAAGGGAGGCAGGGGAATTCGGGTGCGCGGCGGCCAGAGCTGCAAGCTGGCTGCAGCCTGAAGCCTCTCTCCGGATGCAGCCCCGCGGCTCCGTGCGCGGAATCCGCAAAGCAAGGAGCGGGGCGGAGGGGGCGGGGGTGGGGTGGGGGAGGGAGGGGGCTTGTAGCATCACTTGTGTCACATGGCTTGGATTCCCGCTCGGTGTTAACTGGACGCTCGTTTATCCCATTCAAGGAAAGACGAAACAAAACAAAACACCAAATGAACGCCCCCCCCGCCCCCCCAAACCCGAACCCGAGCCCAAGCAACCCCCTCGGAACGAGCTGCTTCCCACATGCGTCAGGCGCTGAGCGGAGCCGTCCTGAGCGGCAAATGTGCTGTGTGTGCTGGCGCTTAACCCTCGGCATTGTGCTGCTGTCGAATGGGATTCTCGTCACTGCGAGGCTGCAGACTATGACTGTACAAACTGGCGTGACACACATCGGCTGATGCTCCGAGATAGACTACAAAGCTGACTTCTTGTCCAAAGCCTTTTCCCCCACCTCTTTTTATTTTTGGCTGGGGGTTGGGGAGGGGCATTTACTTTATCCTTTCCCCCCCCACCCCTCAAAAGGCCAGAGCTCAAAAATCCCAGAGGGATTGTATCTCAAGCACAAGCCCTGTGAGGAGAGGCTGAGGGAGCTGGGGTTGCTTAGCCTGCAGAAGAGGAGGCTCAGGGAGACCTCATTGCTCTCTCCAACTCCCTGCAGGGAGGTTGTAGCCAGCTGGGGGTTGGTCTCTTCTCCCAGGGAAGCAGCACCAGAACAAGAGGACACAGTCTCAGGCTGTGCCAGGGAAGGTTTAGGCTGGAGTTGAGGAGAAAGTTCTTGCCAGCAAGAGAGATTGTCCCTTGGGATGTGCTGCCCAGGGAGGTGGTGGAGTCCCCATCCCTGGAGGTGTTCAAGAGGGGATTGGATGTGGCACTTGGAGCCATGGTTTAGTTGTCAGGAGGTGCTAGGTATTAGGTAATAGGTTGAACTTGATGATCTCTGAGGTCTTTTCCAAGCTGGTGGATTCTGTGAAAACAAAGCAAAGCAAACCAAACCACATCCAGGCAAATTTAACCACCATTCACTTGTTTTGCTCCAGAGCCCAGCTAAGCTGTTTTGTGCTCCCTATACAGGCTTTCATTTTTTGTCACTGCTAACTCCTGCAGCTATCTGAGTTGGTAAAGATTTCTCTGGTTGTTGGATCATTCCCTTCCTCCTGCTTGACTCACTTGTGACCCATGCTAAAAAAACAATAATAAAAGTTATTTTTTCACTGGGTAAAAAACATTCCCCAGCAGTACTGATGATCTTGCATCTCCTGTCTGGGCTGGATCAGATTCCTCCCTGCTTCCCATGCCTTTAATGAAACTAAGAGGGGCATCCTGGCCTGCATCAGGAAGATGTGTGTCCAGCAGGAGCAGGGAAGTCATTGTGCCCTGTGCTCAGCACTGCTTAGGCCACACCTCGAGTCCTGTGTCCAGTTCTGGGCTCCTCAGTTCAGGAAAGAGGTTGAGCTGCTGGAAGGTGTCCAGAGAAGGGCAAGAAAGCTGGGGAGGGGTCTGGAGCACAGCCCTGTGAGGAGAGGCTGAGGGAGCTGGGGTTGCTTAGCCTGGAGAAGAGGAGGCTCAGGGGAGACCTTCTTGCTCTCTCCAACTCCCTGAAGGGAGGTTGTAGCCAGCTGGGGGTTGGTCTTTTCTCCCAGGCACCCAGCACCAGAACAAGAGGACACAGTCTCAAGCTGTGCCAGGGGAGGTCCAGGCTGGATGTTAGGAAGAAATTCTTCCCAGCAAGAGAGATTGTCCCTTGGGATGTGCTGCCCAGGGAGGTGGTGGAGTCACCATCCCTGGAGGTGTTTAGGAAGAGCCTGGATGAGATGCTTGGTGCCATGGTTTAGTTGATCAGATGGTGTTGGGTGAGGGGTTGGACTGGATGATCTCAAATGTCTTTTCCAACCTGGTTAATTCTATTCTATTCTATTCTATTCTATTCTATTCTATTCTATTCTATTCTATTCTATTCTATTCTATTCTATTCTATTCTATTCTATTCTATCCTACCCTATCCTATTCTATTCTATTCTATTCTCTCCATGAAGGAGAGAAGCCCCCAGCCAGCATGCAGTGCATGATAGCAGCAAGCATTACAGAGAGCAGGTCGAATCATAGAATCGAGTTTGGTTGGAAAAGCTCTTCCAGCTCAACCATTCTCTAGCTCCACCAAGGCTGGGGCTCACCCATGACTCTCAGCATCACAAGTCTGCCTCTTTGATATCCCTTGAGAGATGGAGCTTCAGCCACCTCCCTGGGCAGCCTGTGCCAGGCTTTGGGAAGCCTTCCAGTCAGGAAGTTTCTCTTAGTCTCCAACCTAAACCTCTGTGTCTTTGAACACATGTATCTCAGGAGTGTGGTGCAGTGGCTTTGCTAATCAAACCAGAAGGTGAAAGTAAGGAATCCCCTGAAGCTGAGAGCAGCAGCAGCAGTAAAGCTGTTGTGCTGCAGCACTTAGCATGGAGCTCTCCCCAGGCCTTCTCCCTGACCTGCCCATGGCAGCTCACATCCTGTGTGCTGCTGACAAATCTATGGCTTTGTGAAACCAACCAAATGGAAAACTCCAAAGCATCAGAAGAAGCCTTTAGGGTTTTACAACTTGCCCTCTGCACAGGAGAATCCCAAAGCTCTGATACCCTTCCTCAAACATGTGGAGTGGTTTTAGATCCAACTACATCTCTGCCTCATGTGTGCCTTAAGCACTTGGTTCTTTGTTTGTTTCCAGAGAAAGGATTCCCTCAATTCCTGTCCTTTCTGAAGCAAAACTCCCCCTAAGATGGCAAAGAGATGAAGTTTTCTGTGAGAGTAAAAAGAAGCACCACAAAAGGCCTTGTCAAGCACCACCCTTACAACCTACCCTTTAAGAGCCTGACTGAGAGTGGCGTGGGGGCTCTCTACCTCACTTCTTATACATGCATACACAGAATGGTTTGGCACTTGGATGTGGCTCTTGCTGGCAGGGTTTAGGCTGATGGTGTGGTCTAAGGTCATAGCCTAGACCTGATGATCTCAGAGGTCTTTTCCAGGATCAATAATTCTGTGATTCTGTGTTTAGGTTGGAAGGGAACTTGAAGATATCCAGTTCCAACCCCTGCCATGGGCAGGGACACTTCTCACTAGCCCAGGTTGCTCAAGGCCTCATCCAGCCTGGCCTTGAACACTTGATGTATGAACAGAAGCCTGTGCAGTAGCTGGCCTGAGCAAGCTGTACTTGACCAGACAGTATCTGTGCAGAGCTGCCACTTCCCACCAAGCAGAAGTTTTATTGCAATCTGGACACCAACAGAGGATACAAAACTAAAATGGTTAACAGAGTTTTGATTCCAGCTTATGACCTGGCAATTTAAAGCAAACATAAGAGCCAAGTTTTAGGGAGAACCAAGTTGCTGCTTGCGGTTCTTCTAAACTCCACACATCAAGAATCATAGAATGGTAGAATTGTCAGGGTTGGAAGGGACCTCAAGGATCAGCCAGTTCCAACCCCCTGCCATGGCCAGGGACACCTCACACTACAGCAGGTTGCTCACAGCCACAGCCAGCCTGGCCTGAAAATATTCCACCACCTCCCTGGGCAACCTGTGCCAGTCTCTCACCACCCTCATGGGGAACAACTTCTTCCTCACATCCAATCTCAATCTACCCATTTCTAGCTTTGCTCCCCCCCCCCATCCTATAAAGTCCCTCCCCAGCTTTCTTGGAGCCCCCTTCAGGTACTGCAAGGCCACAAGAAGGTCTCCTCAGAGCCTCCTCTTCTCCAGGCTGAACAGCCCCAACTCCCTCATAGCAGAGCAGCTCCAGCCCTCTGCTCATCCTTGTGGCCCTTCTCTAGACACGTCCCAGACCTGCAGCAGAGCTGAAGTGCAATGAAGTGCACTCAGGATGGACATTAATTGCAGCACTGTATTGTGGTTGAATAACTCAGATCTAACATTTAATATTGGAATCTCTCACACCCACCCCCAGCCTGTGTTGGTTTTTAACGTGGTGGATACCACATCCCAGCCAAAAGTGTGTTTCCTCCACTGCTCAGGGTCACCTTACAAGCTGTTACTCTTTCAACATGCTTAGAAGCATAGAAAAATCATCTGTGAGCCTCCTGCTTCCTGCCTGTTTCAGTGTGCTGTGGTGTGCAGGGTACAGCCAGCAGGTTGCTGCCCGAAGGGGAAATGTCTTTGAGCAGTTTCACTCACAGCAGTGAAGAGCTGGGTGCAGAATGAAGAGGATTTGGTACCCACTGCCCCGGTGCTGTGTTGGCAGCGTCGGTGGGGATCGGTGCAGCCATTAAAGGGGACATCCTTTTGATGGATAACTGCAACCACAGCTGGGGAAGGATGGGTTCAAGAGCAAGGAAAGCCAAACACTGCCTTCAGCCAGAAAGTATTTGGAGGTTTGGCTGTGTCCTTTCTCAGATAGCAGAGACCTGGCCCGTCAGGCTCTGCCATGAGCCTGCAGTTAATTGGGCACTCTCTAATTGGGCTTGAACGGCACGAAGGACAAGCAGGGGAAGGAGAAAGATTTACGACTCCACAGCTATTCCTCCCCCGGACAACAGTTTGTTCTTTGTCCTCAGGGATAGAAGAGCTCTGTTTTGACTTGGTGAAGAAGCAGACAATGGGAGTGAAATACACACAAGTGCAGAACAACGCAGCTCTCAAAGGCAAAGACCTCTTTTCATCTCTGCTAAGCCAGGGGAGTGCTGCAGTGCTGGCCACAGCCAGAACCTAGCCGGGGCTTGGAGACGAAACAGCCCAGACGTGGGGAGAGGGAGAGCAGCAGGGAGCCTAAGAGAAGGAGTAGGGAGAGTAAGAGAAGGAGCAGGGAGAGTAAGAGAAAGAGCAAGGAGCCTAAGAGAAGGAGCAGGGAAAGTAAGAGAAAGAGCAAGGAGCCTAAGAGAAGGAGCAGGAAGAGTAAGAGGAGGAGCAGGGAGTGTGAGAGAAGGAGCAGGGATCTCAAGAGAAGGAGCAGGAAGAGTGAGAGATGGAGGAGGGAGAGTAAGAGAAGGAGGAGGGAGAGTAAGAGAAGGAGCAGGGAGAGTAAGAAAAGAAGCAGGGAGATTAAGAGAAGGAGTAGGGAGGCTAAAAGAAGGAGCAGGAAGAGTGAGAGAAGGATCATGGAGTGTAAGAGAAGGATCAGGGAGTGTAAGAGAAGGATCAGAGAGTGTAAGAGAAGGATCAGGGAGTGTAAGAGAAGGAGCAGGGAGCCTAAGAGAAGCAGTAGGGAGATTAAGAGAAGGAGCAGGGAGCCTAAGAGAAGGCGTAGGGAGAGTAAGAGAAGGAGCAGGGAGCCTAAGAGAAGGAGTAGGGAGCCTAAGAGAAGGAGTAGGGAGAGTAAGAGAAGGAGCAGGGAGCCTAAGAGAAGGAGTAGGGAGAGTAAGAGAAGGAGCAGGGAGCCTAAGAGAAGGAGCAGGGAGAGTAAGAGAAGGAGTAGGGAGAGTAAGAGAAGGAGCAGGGAGCCTAAGAGAAGGAGTAGGGAGAGTAAGAGAAGGAGTAGGGAGAGTAAGAGAAGGAGCAGGGAGCCTAAGAGAAGGAGTAGGGAGAGTAAGAGAAGGAGCAGGGAGCCTAAGAGAAGGAGTAGGGAGAGTAAGAGAAGGAGCAGGGAGCCTAAGAGAAGGAGCAGGGAGAGTAAAAGGAGGAGCAGAAAGAGTAAGAGGAGGAGCAGAAAGAGTAAGAGGAGGAGCAGGAAGAATGAGAGAAGGAGCAGGAAGAGTGAGAGAAGGAGCAGGGAGTGTAAGAGAAGAAGCAGGGTGTGTAAGAGAAGGAGCAGGGAGCCTAAGAGAAGGAGTAGGGAGTGTAAGAGAAGGAGCAGGGATCTCAAGAGAAGGAGCAGGAAGAGTAAGAGGAGGAGCAGGGAGTGTAAGAGAATAAGCAGGGAGAGTAAGAGAAGGAGCAGAAAGAGTAAGAGGAGGAGCAGGAAGAATGAGAGAAGGAGCAGGGAGGCTAAAAGAAGGAGCAGGAAGAATGAGAGAAGGAGCAGGGAGGCTAAAAGAAGGAGCAGGAAGAGTGAGAGAAGGAGCAGGGAGTGTAAGAGAAGGAGCAGGGTGTGTAAGAGAAGGAGCAGGGATCCCAAGAGAAGGAGCAGGAAGAGTGAGGGAAGGAGCAGGGATCTCAAGAGAAGGAGCAGGGCTGGGAGTTGGGAAGGTGTCACTTATGAAATCTCAGTGCCCCCTGTGAGAGCAGAGCCTGGAGTCATGGGGAGGAAGCAGGTCTGCCTTGGGCCCCCTGAGCAAGTTGTAAGGATGCTACATCTCAGCCTTTGGCAAAGGGCATTTTGAGCACCCGAGGTACCTCCACGAATGAGCCAATGGTGAAGTTTTCCTTGCCCTGTATGCACCACCCCCATGGAGCTGTGTCTTGCAACGGTGGTGATTAAACTGCAAGCATCCTGAAAACCCACTCTTAAGTGGCTGGTTTGCTGGAGTTATTGTAAGGGTGGAAAATTGCTTCGACATGGACAATAATGGACATGTACCATAGCACACGAGGCTCTTAATGAACTCTCCTGTGGCTTGCAAAACTGTCTGCAGCTGTCCACACTTACAAGTTGATTTGTTGAGTACATCTCAGGCTGCAGCCAGGCTGCAGGCCTGCAAATTCAGATTCAGCAGATTTCTGCCCTCTTTCCAGAGAAGAGGAGGCTCAGAGGAGATCTTCTTGCTCTCTATAACTACCTGAAGGGAGGTTGCAGCCAGGTTTAGTTGATCAGATGGTGTTGTGTGAGAGGTTGGACTTGATGATCTCAAAAGGTCTTTTCCAACCTGGTTAATTCTATTCTATTCTATTCTATTCTATTCTATTCTATTCTATTCTATTCTATTCTATTCTATTCTATTCTATCCTATTCTATTCTATTCTCTCCATGAAGGAGAGAAGCCCCCAGCCAGCATGCAGTGCATGATAGCAGCAAGCATTACAGAGAGCAGGTCGAATCATAGAATCGAGTTTGGTTGGAAAAGCTCTTCCAGCTCAACCATTCTCTAGCTCCACCAAGGCTGGGGCTCACCCATGACTCTCAGCATCACAAGTCTGCCTCTTTGATATCCCTTGAGAGATGGAGCTTCAGCCACCTCCCTGGGCAGCCTGTGCCAGGCTTTGGGAAGCCTTTCAGTCAGGAAGTTTCTCTTAGTCTCCAACCTAAACCTCTGTGTCTTTGAACACATGTATCTCAGGAGTGTGGTGCAGTGATTTTGCTAATCAAACCAGAAGGTGAAAGTAAGGAATCCCCTGGAGCTGAGAGCAGCAGCAGCAGTAAAGCTGTTGTGCTGCAGCACTTAGCATGGAGCTCTCTCCAGGCCTTCTCCCTGACCTGCCCATGGCAGCTCACATCCTGTGTGCTGCTGACAAATCTATGGGTCTAGTCATGAGGTCTGTGGTGACAGGCTGGACTCAATGATCTTTGATGTCTCTTCCAACCTTGGTGATACTGTGATACTGTGGTACTGTGTTATAGTGATGAATGAATAGAATAGAATTGACCAGGTTGGAAAAGACCTCAGAGATCATCCAGTCCAACCTCTCATCCAACACCATCTAATCAACTAAATCACGGCACTAAGTGCCTCATCCAGGTTCTTCCTAAACACCTCCAGGGATGGTGACTCCCCCACCTCCCTGGGCAGCACATCCCAATGGACAATCTCTCTTGCTGGGAAGAATTTCTTCCTAACTTCCAGCCTGAACCTCCCCTGGCACAGCTTGAGACTGTGTCCTCTTGTTCTGGTGCTGGTTGCTAGAGAGAAGAGACCAACCCCCAGCTGGCTACAGCCTCCCTTCAGGGAGTTGGAGAGAGCAATGAGGTCTCCCCTGAGCCTCCTCTTCTCCAGGCTAAACACCCCCAGCTCCCTCAGCCTCTCCTCACAGGGCTTGTGCTTGAGATACAATCCCTGTGGGATTTTTTGAGCTCTGGCCTTTTGAGGGGTGGGAGGAGAAGAAACTTAGAGAAAGATTTCCAGGATTGTCTGTGCACAAAAATAAAAGCCCAACCCTGAATGAGATAAAGAGGATGGTATCAGAACTGCACCACCCCCTCGTGAGTGGTACCCACAACCAAGCTCCCTCAGCACAGGCCATCACCCTGGGGGATGTGTTTCCTGCTCACCCCCTTCTCCTGTGGCCCCAAAGCACATCTGCTGTGCAGCACACCAGACCCACACCTATGGGGGGGTGGGTGGTGAAATTTCCCCCCAACCTCTACTTTGCCAGAGCAGCTCAGCTGGAAGCAAGTGGAAGCTGTATTTACAGGCAAAACTGCAACCTGCCATGGAATGCACTGAACAGGTACAAACCACACAACATTCACAGGATTTGCAGATATTGACAATTAGTAAACAGCACAAGGATGCCCCTGGGCAAGGAGCAGGGGAAGCTACTAGCTGCTTCCTCTCTGCCCTCCCTCACCCCCCTGTACAAAAGGGAGAAGAGACAGAAGCAGAGAAGTTAATACCAAAAGAATGCAGCCAAGGTCGAGCAGAAGCAAGTTAGGATCTCTCCCCAGAGTGAAGAAGCAAGAAGAGGAGAGAGAAATGGTTTTGGTGCAACTAGAATCATGGAATGATAGAATTGTCAGGGTTGGAAGGGTCCTCAAGGATCAGCCAGGTCCAACCCCCTGCCACGGCCAGGGACACCTCACACTACAGCAGGTTGCTCACAGCCAGCCTGGCTGTAAACACCTCCAGGCAGGAGGCTTCCACCACCTCCCTGGGCAACCTGTGCCAGTCTCTCACCACCCTCATGGGGAACAACTTCTTCCTCACATCCAATCTCAGTCTGCCCATTTCTAGCTTTGCTCCATCCCCGCCAGTCCTATCGCTCCCTGACACCCTCAAAAGTCCCTCCCCAGCTTTCTTGGAGCCCCCTTCAGGTACTGCAAGGCCACAAGAAGGTCTCTTGGCAGCCTTCTCTTCTCCAGGCTGAACAACCCCAATTCCCTCAGTCTGTCCTCACAGCAGAGCAGCTCCAGCCCTCTGCTCATCCTTGTGGCCTTTCTCTAGACACGTCCCAGACCTGCAGCAGAGCTGAAGTGCAATGAAGTGCACTCAGGATGGACATTAATTGCAGCACTGTATTGTGGTTGAATAACTCAGATCTAACATTTAATATTGGAATCTCTCACACCCACCCCCAGCCTGTGTTGGTTTTTAACGTGGTGGATACCACATCCCAGCCAAAAGTGTGTTTCCTCCACTGCTCAGGGTCACCTTACAAGCTGTTACTCTTTCAACATGCTTAGAAGCATAGAAAAAATCATCTGTGAGCCACCTGCTCAATCTCAATCTCCCCACTTCTGGTTTTGCTCCATCCCCCCAGTCCTATCACTCCCTGGCACCCTCCGAAGTCCCTCCCCAGCTTTTTGGAGCCCCCTTCACACACTGCAAGGCCACAAGAAGATCTCCTTCGAGCTTTCCCTTCTCCAGACTGGTTTCAGTCCCTTATCTCTTCCAGTGGGATTGGTTAGAAATATCTTTCTTTTCCTTTTCACACCCAGCAGTGATTCATTCACATTTTCCTGCTTTTCTGCTCCAGATCTGTGAAAAAAACAGTTTAAAGGCATAGCCTAAAACTACCACAACTTAGTACTAGTTGCCCAGACACCCAACTCACTGGCAGTACCTCACAAATCCGAGGCAGCCAGCACAGAGGGTTGTGCACACCTCTAGTTTATCAGAAGACACCAAAGCTTTCCTGGGGAGCAGCACACTGTGCACAGCTCTCTGTCAGAGCAGTGCTTGGCTTTCCTCTTCCCACCAGCTTGCCTGCCTGCAGTCTAGATAGGTTTGATGGCTTAGGCTCTCCAAGCACTTGGGCTTCTTGGTCTCTACATAGAGTTTAGAAGCTCTCCTATCGCTGTTGGCTTATAGGCCTTGATTCTTGGGCTCTGTGGGGGGGCTACAATGCAACAAAAGAGGAGGACACTTGACACCAAAAGAAACAAAACCCAAGAAGGGAATCCTCTCTTGCTGGTGCACCTTCAGTTTTGCAGAGCAATAGGGAATCACTCCAGCCATCTACCACACCATGTGTTCCTAGCTCACCTTCTCAGGGCTGCTGAGAAAGCTGCACCCATGGGTTTTTAAAGCACAGTTGAAGAGGATTGTGTTCCCTAATCACAGAGAGCTGTCACAGAATCACAGAATTGTTACAGAATCACAGAATTAGAAGGGACCTCAAGGATCAGCCAGTTCCAACCCCCCTGCCATGGCCAGGGACACCTCACACTACAGCAGGTTGTTCAGGACTGCCAGGTCCTTTCCTGAAGTGTCTAAGGCTTGGAGTTGAGCTCTGGCATGTGTTTAGCCTTTGCTGATTTGAGACAAGGAGAAGAATGTGTTGTGAGGCATTGGAGCAGGGAGGTGGTGGAGTCACCATCCCCAGGGATGCTCAAAAACAAGCAGATGTGGCACTTTGGGACATGGTCTAGTGGACATGGAGGTGCTGGGTGGAAGGTTGAACTTGATGATGGTTGTATGATTTGGGAGCCAAAAGGACAGCTTGCAGTGCTGCTGCATGTGCAGCTGGCTTTCCACCTATCTCCACAACTTCTGTAGGTCTCAGGCTTGCTTTCCTTTGCCAGCTCCCATCAGAATCTGTGTGAAAGCCACAGGCTGAAATCATAGAACCACAGAATTGTTAGGGTTGGAAGGGACCTCAAGGCTCAGCCAGTCCCAATCCCCTGGCCATGGGCAGGGACACCTCACACTACAGCAGGTTGCTCACAGCCACAGCCAGCCTGGCTGCAAACACCTCCAGGCAGGAGGCTTCCACCACCTCCCTGGGCAATCTGTGCCAGGCTCTCACCACCCTCATGGGGAAGTTCAGCAAAGTGTAGCTGTGGATGCTGGTGGCAACATCTCCAGACCATGCCATGACCAAGCTGCTAATTCTGTGTCAAATAACAGTAACCTGCTTGTCCTTCTAGCATCTCCAAACTGCTTGTCCTTCCAGTGTCTCCATTCCACCCACCACAACTTCTCCTGGTGTGGGGAATGAGCCCTTCTGCTCCCAGCTGCTCTCCCACTCTACTCCATTCTGGTGAGAGCACAGCTGGAGCTCTATGTCCAGTGCTGGAGCCTCTATTACAGGAAAGATCTGGAGGTGCTGGAAGATGTCCAGAGAAGGGCCACGAGGAGGAGCAGAGGGCTGGAGCCCCTTTCCTATGAGGACAGATTGAGAGAGTTGGGGCTGTTCAGTCTGGAGAAGAGAAGGCTCCCAGGAGACCTTCTTGTGGCCTTCCAGTATCTGCAGGGGGCTCCATGAAAGCTGGGGAGGGACTTTTGAGGGTGTCAGGGAGTGATAGGACTGGGGGGGATGGAACAAAACTAGAAGTGGGGAGATTGAGATTGGATGTTAGGAAGAAGTTCTTCCCAGGGAGGTGGTGGAATATTTTAAGGCCAGGCTGGCTGTGGCTGTGAGCAGCCTGCTGTAGTGTGAGGTGTCCCTGCCCATGGCAGGGCTTTGGAACTGGCTGAGCCTTGAGGTCCCTTCCAGCCCTGACAGTTGTGTGATTTGTGTGTGATTCTGTGGCAGAGAAGATGCAATGCAGGTGTTACTGTCAGACCATAACAGCATCACCCATGGCTGGGGGACAGACCCACTGATCACAAACAAAAACAACCACCCAAACCAGAACAACCAAACCACCAACAAAACAAACAGCCAACAAAAGAACCCCCACCAAACCAAACACCACAGAACCCCTTCCACATATATATATATATATATATATATGTATTAAAAAGTAATTAAATCAGGATAATTTCCATTTGGCTTCCTATAACTCTGTGGTGTGAAATGGTACCAAAGGCCTGCACTCAGCCTGGCCTCAGTCAGCCACTATTATCCCCACACACAGACAGGAAATCAGGAGACAGAGGGCACAAGAGGGTTGGTCAGTGAGCACAAAAGAAGGCTGTGAAAGAATTAGGACTACAGCCCAGAGTTCTCAGCTTTTGCCATCCTCTTCTAGGAGACTGCAGCAATGACTGATTTGCACACACACAGACACAAAAAGACCCCCAAACCCACCAAAATAATCACATTCCAAACCCAATCCAGATTTGGGAGTTTTGGAAAGGTATTCCCTGATTGCAGTAGGTTCACTGCATGGTCTGTGGAGCTGAAGTGAGGAGAGTCCTTCCTCTCCGCCTCATTAATGCGAAGCACACAGTAATTAATATAGGCTCCACATTAAGTATGAGTCATGCACCGGGGAAAGGGGAGAAACCTGGTCTGGGGCTTTGTGTCCCTGAGCCAAATGACTAACAAAGATGTGAGGCAGAGGAGGTAGCAGGGAGTCGACTTTTTAAGCCAGAAGATGTGGACAGCAGCTCCACGGAGGGAACAGCCAGCCAAGTGCCGAGTCTGAGGGTCTCCTTAAACCAGGGACAGGCTGCTGTGATGCTTACTCCTTGAAAGAGTGGCAAAAAGTTAGCAAATGTCCTAATGGAAAGTGTCTCATGGGCCAGAGCCAACCCACATCCCATCTTCTGCCCCGGAGAGAGGAGGATGTGCAGTGGCTCACTGGGGGCAGTGAGTCAGACCAACTCAGCCCAAATTGTGAGGCTATAAAAGAGAAGCTAAAAAAAACCTCCCTAATAGAAGCCTTTCTGAGAAGCTAGAAAGGGAAGTGATCTGCTTCTGTCTCTCCTTTTGTACCCTCCTCGGGTACCAAGCAGAATAATTTGACGCTTGCCCATCTTGGGCTGCAAGCTGCATGAGCTGAATTCAGATGAAACAGTAAAGAAGCAACAACAGCAAGGAAAAAGCCCTTCCCAGAACATATATTGTGTTTATTTAGGCCAGAGCAGCTTGGACCAGGGTGCAGAATCAATCAAAGCCTCAAAGGAAGCTGGCAAACTGTCAGGGCCTCAGCAACATCCTAGCTGAGCTTCCTCCATGGGAAAGGCAGCGGGGAAGGGGCGGAGAGGCTGAGAGCGTTTCCACCCTAGCATCGGTTTGTGTCACCCCGGGCTGAGCTGAGCCGGGCTGAGGCGCTGCCCAGGCCTGAATTGCTGCCTGCGCACCAAAGCTGTCATTTTGACGACTTGTTTGGGCAGGGGTGGCAGTGGCCGGGTGATAGATGGTTCTCCCTTTCTCCAAGCCACAATGCCATCTGCTGTATTCACAGTTCAGCCACCAGTTGCTACAACAACGCCAGCGGGCCGCAGAAAATGCTGCCGGGCGGCCGGGGAATCCTGGCTGCCCATTAGCCGAATGGTAACTAGGCGGGAGCCGGCAGCCCCGCGTTTTGTTGCAGGGGAAGAAGTCGCTGCTCCCCAGGGAGGAAGAATGCCCAAAGGAATTTACATCCCAAAAGTAGAGAAGGGCTTTAACCCATGATATCATCACCGTGATTAAACCCCCCACCCCCTGGAAGCCGTTAGGCAGACATTAGGCCCGAAGAATAGAGGAAATAAATAATGAGCTCTCCAAAGAAAGAGCAAATAACACTTTCCTCTGGGCAGCTTGCTGTCTGCAGCGCCGGGACAGGGCCGCTGCCCCCTCGCCTCCCCAGCTCATTGTCCTGGCTTTTTACACAGTAATCCTTTCCTAATAGGCTTTTAGTTATTTCTCTGGCTTTCTTTTCTCCCCCCCCCCCCGCCTTTGTGCTTGGAGCAGACCTTAGGTGCTGCTAAAACCACGCTAGGAAACCGATTTGGCTGCCAGGGAAGCCTCTTGCTTCCACTTCAGTAGGAGGTGAGGGAACCTCACGCTCCCAACCGTGTTCCTTAGAAAGCCAATTACAGGGAAGCCTGTGGAGGAGGCCTGGCTTTGTCCTGCAGCCAAAGAACACAGCACCCTGTCTGAGTGCCAAGCAGGGCATGCCGCGCCTCAGCCATGCTGGGAGCGAGCCCGCGGCCCCCTGAGGAGCTAGCTGGGGGTGGCAGAGTGAAGACACAGTCACAGGATCTCACAGTCACAGAATGACAGTCACAGGATCTCACAGTCACAGAATGACAGTCACAGAATCACACAGTCACAGAATGACAGAAAACATCCAGTCGGAAGAGGACTCCAAGGCCACAGGACCACAGGGGAGATTTAGATTAGACATCAGGAAGAAGTTCTTCCTGTGATATCCTGCGATACTAGGGATAGGAAGGGACCTCCAAAGATCTTCCAGTGCAACCCCTGCCAGAGCAGGAGCACAGAATCCAGCAGAGGTCACACAGGAACACATCCAGACAGGGCTGCAAAGGCTCCACAGAAGGAGACTCCACAACCTCTCTGGGCAGCCTGCTCCAGGCCTCTGGGACCCTCACAGGCAAGAAGTTCTTCCTCATGTTGAGCTGGAACCTCCTGTGCTGCAGTTTCCATCCCTTGCCCCTTGTCCGATCCCAGGGCACAAGTGAGCAGAGGCTGTCCCTGTCCCTTCCTGATCCCCAGCCCTCAGCTATTGATAGACATTGATCAGATCCTTCTCAGTCTTCTCCTCTCCAGACTAAACAGCCCCAGGGCTCTCAGCCTCTCCTCCCCAGGTAGTGCTGCAGTCCCTTCAGCATCCTTGTAGCCTCCCTTGGACTCTCCCCAGCAGATCCCCGTCCCTCCTGAACTGGGGAGCCCAGAGCTGGATGCAATATTCCAGGTGAGGTCTCAGCAGGGCAGAGTAGAGGGGGAGGAGAACCTCTCTGGATCTGCTGGACACACTCTGCTGAATGCACTCCAGGCTCATCCAGTCCAACCCTTGACCCAGCACTGCAGGGTCAGCACTAAACCATGTCCCTAAGCACCAGGTCCACAGCTGTTTAAACACCTCCAGGGATGGTGACTCCAGCACCCAGGCAGACCATTCCATCCTCTCTGTGAAGAAATATTTCCTAGCATCCAGCCTGAACCTCCCCTAGTGCAGCTTGGAACCACTTCCTCTTGTCCTGCCACCAGAGAGAAGAGGCTGTCCCCTCCTCACTGCAACCTCCTGTCAGGGAGCTGTAGAGAGCAGTGAAGTCTCCTCTCAGCCTCCTCTTCCCCAGCCTGAACCCCCCCCCCAGCTCCCTCAGCTGCTGCAGGCCCCTCAAGAGCACTGCAACCTGCAGCTGCTGAGGTAGCTGTTTTGTGGAAGAGGCATCTGGGCTGCCGTGTTTCAAGTGGAATTCCTCCAGCTGCCAGGAGAGCTCTGCCTGTCAGCTCCCAGGTGATTCATGCCGGGCTGCCTGCCGCCGCTCCTGCGCTTCACGCGTGTTGGGTGCTGCCTAACGCAGGCAGAGGTTTCCCTGCTCCCCAGCCCTGCTCTCCTCCTCTGTCCTGGCTGCAATCTTTCATCCACCTCACAGTTAAGTGAATATAATTCTTAATCTGCTTTCCAAACGACTCAAACAACTCTCTTCCTTTTGGCCAGGTCAGATCGATTCCACAACGTGTTGTGCTTCAAATTTAACTTCATTAAATGTTTATAGCATTAAGGCACTAATGACATAAGCCCTGTCTCTGGTATTTATAGGCTGCATGAAGAGGCTGAAGACCTGCAAGGACTCCAGGTCAGCTTAATTCCTCGAGAACCGCTTTCAGCACTGCTTCGTACCTCTAAAAGACAACCCAGGACCATTTCAGGGCTATCACCTTCATTCAACTGCAAATATGTGGAGCACTGAAGTTAGGACCCCAGCCCAGCATCAATCACGGGGGTATTGTTGTTCTGACACAGGAAATAGGTCCCCAGTGTTGATCCAATGCTCCAGGTGCAGAACCAAACTCAAGAGATGTTAAGCTACTGATGGCTGGGAGAAACAGAGATGGGAAATGGTCAGGAGCCAGTTCGCTGCACGTGTCACAGTCCCTCCCCCAGCGTGGCTCACTGGGCTCTGCAACCCCCAGTTTGATGATTTTTAATGATCATTTTCATGTTAGGATTGTAAAACTGATTGCTGAGCAGCTCCCCAGGAGCCAGCAGTGCCCTCCTGCAGCCCAGCTGTGTGCTTGAGCCAGCAGTGTGCCCAGGTGGCCAAGAAGACCAACGGCACCCTGGCCTGCATTTGGAATAGTGTGGCCAGCAGGAGCAGGGAGGTCATTGTGCCCCTGTGCTCTGCATTGGTTAGGCCGCACCTCGAGTACTGTGTCCAGTTCTGGGCCCCTCAGTTTAGAAAAGGACATTGAGACACTTGAATGTGTCCAGAGAAGGGCAACAAGGCTGGGGAGAGGCCTTGAGCACAGCCCTGTGAGGAGAGGCTGAGGGAGCTGGGGTTGCTTAGCCTGGAGAAGAGGAGGCTCAGGGGAGACCTCATTGCTCTCTACAGCTCCCTGAAGGGTGGTTGTAGCCAGGAAGGGTTTGGCCTCTTCTCTCTAGCAACCAGCAGCAGAACAAGGGGACACAGTCTGAAGCTGTGCCAGGGGAAGTTTAGGCTGGAGGTGAGGAGAAAGTTCTTCACTGAGAGAGTGATTCATCATTGGGATGTGCTGCCCGGGGAGGTGGTGGAGTCACCATCCCTGGAGGTGTTCAAGAGGGGACTGGATGTGGCACTTGGTACCATGGTCTAGTCATGAGGTCTGTGGTGACAGGTTGGACTCAATGATCTGTGAGGTCTCTTCCAACCCTAGTGATACTGTGATACTGTGATACTGGGCTGCAGCCAGAGCAGTGTGGGCAGCAGGGCAGGAGAGGGGATCCTGCCCCTGGGCTCTGCTCTGCTCAGACCTCACCTCCAATCCTGACTCCAGTTCTGGTGTCCCCAGCAGGAGGAGGACACAGAGCTGCTGGAGAGAATCCAGAGGAGGCCACAAAGATGCTCCAAGGGCTGGAGCAGCTCTGCTGTGAGCACAGGCTGAGGGAGCTGGGGGTGTGCAGCCTGCAGAGGAGAAGGCTCCAGGGGGACCTCAGAGCTGCCTGCCAGGGCCTGAAGGGATCCTGCAGGAAGGCTGCAGAGGAACTTTTCCTGAGTGTATCTGGAGCCAGGCCAAGGGGGAATGGTTTGGAGCTGAGGCAGAGCAGGGTTAGAGTGGAGCTGAGGAAGAAGTTCTTCATTGTGAGGCTGGTGAGACTCTGGCACAAGATGCCCAGGGAGGCTGTGGCTGCCTCCTGCCTGGGGGTGTTCAAGGCCAGGTTGGATGAGGACTTGAGCAGCTGAGTCTGGTTGAGAGGTGTCCCTGCCCATGGCAGGCGGGTTGGACCTGGCTGATCCTTGAGGTCCCTTCCAATCCTGACAATTCTGTGATTCTATGATTCTATGAACACTTAAAAGAGTAGGGACAAAGCAGGGCAGTAGGGCTGTGACAGGTGACTAATGGGCTCCTAGAAACTTCTTACCTTGTTGGCTCCTACCTTCCCAACCTCACTCAACAGTCATGGAATGGTTTACATTGGAAAGGACCTTTCAAACTCAACCAGTCCACCCCCGCTGCAGTCAGCAGGGACATCCCCAACCAGAGCAGGTTGCTCAGAGCCCCAAACAACCTGCAATGGTGCCAGCCATGGGGCATCTCCCACCCCTCTGGGCAGCCACCCTCTTCCTTCTCTCCAGTCTGAATCTCCCTCTCTGGGTTGAAACCCTCCCTCCTTGTGCTGTCATAGAATCATAGAATCAACCAGGTTGGAAAAGACCTCAGAGATCATCAAGCCCAACCTATTACCTAATACCTAACACCTCCTGACAACTAAACCATGGCTCCAAGTGCCATATCCAAGCCCCTCTTGAACACCTCCAGGGATGGGGACTCCACCACCTCTCTGGGCAGCACATCCCAAGGGACAATCTCTCTTGCTGGGAAGAACTTTCTCCTCAACTCCAGACTAAACCTCCCCTGGCACAGCTTGAGACTGTGTCCTCTTGTTCTGGTGCTGGGTGCCTGGGAGAAGAGACCAACCCCCACCTGGCTACAACCTCCCTTCAGGGAGTTGGAGAGAGCAAGAAGGTCTCCCTGAGCCTCCTCTTCTCCAGGCTAAGCAACCCCAGCTGCCTCAGCCTCTCCTCACAGGGCTGTGCTCCAGACCCCTCCCCAGCTTTCTTGCCCTTCTCTGGACACCTTCCAGCATCTCAACATCTTTCCTAAACTGAGGACTCAAGGTGTGGCCTAACCAGTGCTGAGCACAGGGCAGAATGACTTCCCTGCTCCTGCTGGCCACACTCTTCCTGCTGCAGGCCAGGATGCCATTGGCCTTCTTGGCCCCCTGGGCACACTGCTGGCTCATGTTCAGCTGTTGTCAACCACTGCCCCCAGGTCCCCCTCTGCCTGGCTGCCCTCCAGCCACTCTGACCCCAGCCTGTAGCACTGCCTGGGGTTGCTGTGGCTAAAGTGCAGAACCCGGCACTTGGATGTGTTCAGTCTCTTGCCCTTGGACTCTGCCCATCTGTCCAGCCTGTCCAGGTCCCTCTGCAGTGCTCTTCTGCCCTCTAACAGATCAACTCCTGCCCCCAGCTTGGTGTCATCTGCAAATTGACTGCTGATGGACTCAATCCCCTCCTCCAGATCATCAATCAAGATATTGAACAGGCTGGGGCCCAGCACTGATCCCTGGGGCACACCACTGGTGCCTGGCTGCCAGCTGGCTGTGGCACCATTCACCACCACTCTCTGGGCTCAGCCTCCAGCCAGTTCCTAACCCAGCTCAGAGTGCTGCTGTCCAAGCCAGGGGCTGACATCTTGGCCAGGAGTTTGCTGTGGGGGACGGTGTCAAAGGCCTTCCTGGAGTCCATGCAGACTCCATCCCCAGCCTGCCCCACATCCACCAGGCAGTCACCTGGGCACGGAAGGAGATGTTTCACCTCCCCAAGAGCTGTGGATAACTTCATCTGCCAGGAACAGGATCAGTTTTGACAGAGTTATGTTTACAAACATAAAATTTATCACCTTTTTTCTTCTCCCTCTTTCTTTTTCCCCCTTTCTGAATAGCACCTGTGTACACCTGGAAGTAGACAGTAGCTAATGATTTATGTTGGACAGTGAGGAGGGCTGTTTGTGCTGGAGCTATGCCATAACTTAGTGTCTGTTCCTCTGCCCTGCTGGGTCAAGACAACACATCAGTCAAGTAAATCACTTAAGTAAATTATTGAGAACTTAAATTGACTTTTTCCACCACACCCCCTACATAATATGTAATTACTTCCTTGAACCAGCATTCCCTTACATCACCCATCTAAAAAGCTTTCTATTTATTTTTTAACTGAATATTGATTGAATTTAAATTACAGCCAGCATGCAGCATTAATCTGAAGTTCAGATTCTGGAGGGTGGGGGGAAGGAAAAAAACACCAACCAAACCCTTCCCAACAACTGTGTCAGCTTTTGCTTGCAGTTTCTTGACACCCACACACTCAAGTCTCTCAGCACAGCAAGACTCAGAGCTGCAGGTTTGCCCATCCTGTTCCCAACAAAAACCATCCTGATGCCTGCAATTAAATTGGTGGGAGGCCTGGATCATAGAACCATAGAGTCATAGAATCAATAAGGTTGGAAAAGACCTCAGAGATCATCACATCCAACCTCTCACCCAACACCTCCTGACAACTAAACCATGGCTCCAAGTGCCACATCCAGTCCCCTCTTGAACACCTCCAGGGACGGTGACTCCACCACCTCCCTGGGCAGCACATTCTAAGGGACAATCTCTCTTGCTGGGAAGAACTTTCTCCTCACCTCCAGCCTGAACCTCCCCTGGCACAGCTTGAGACTGTGTCCTCTTGTTCTGGGGCTGGCTGCCTGGGAGAAGAGACCAACCCCTTCTCCTCTCCCACCTGTACTCCTATACTCCTTCTCCTCTCCCTGCTTGCAAGGTTACAACCACCCTTCAGGGAGCTGGAGAGAGCAAGAAGGTCTCCCTGAGCCTCCTCTTCTCCAGGCTAAGCAACCCCAGCTGCCTCAGCCTCTCCTCACAGGGCTGTGCTCCAGACCCCTCCCCAGCTTTCTTGCCCTTCTCTGGACACCTTCCAGCAGCTCAACCTCTTTCCTGAACTGAGGAGCCCAGAACTGGACACAGGACTCCAGGTGTGGCCTAAGCAGTGCTGAGCACAGGGCACAATGACTTCCCTGCTCCTGCTGGCCACACTCATCCAGGCTAGGATGCCCTTGGCCTTCTTGGCCCCCTGGGCACACTGCTGGCTCATGTTTAGCTGCTGTCCACCACTACCCCCAGGTCCCTTTCTGCCTGGCTGCTCTCCAACCACTCTGACCCCAGCCTGTAGCACTGCCTGGGGTTGAAGATGCTGAAGGCAGTGCAGCAGGAGAGGGAAAAGTGACAGAGAAGTTTGCAACAGAAAGTTTTCACCAAGGTGTTGTGAATTAAGGAGGAGAAGAAAAGGCTTCAAGGAGACCTCAGAGCAGCCTTCCAGTACCTGAAGGGGCTCCAGGAGAGCTGGGGAAGGACTTTTGACAAGGGCTGGGAGTGAAAGAATGAAAGACTATGGATTGAAGCTTGAGGAGGGCAGATTTAGACTGGAGGTTTGAAGGAATTCTTTGCAGTGAGGGTGGGGAGACTCTGGCAGAGATTGCCCAGGGAGGCTGTGGCTGCATCCTCCCTGGAGGTGTTCAAGGCCAGGCTGGATGAGGCCTTGAGCAACCTGTGCTGGTGGGAGGTGTCCCTGCCTGTGGCAGGTTGTTGGAGCTGGATGATCTTACAGGTCCCTTCCAACCCAACCTGCTGTGTGATTGTGTGAATGTTTGCTGTAGACAGCACGGGAGGCAAAGCCCAGAGCTGAGAATGACACAGGTAAAATCTCCATGGGCACTGCAGAGGTTGAGAGCCCCAATAGGCTGCAGCTGCTGCTGCCTGTGCCTATGCTCCCACCACACAGCTAGAGGAAAAGACAAATTTGCAGAGATTCCTCAGGCTCTTGCAGAGAGACAGCAGCACAGATTTTAGGAGGCCACAGAACATGTTAGGTTGGAAGGGACTCTCCAAGGTCATCTTGTCCAACCCCCCAGTCAGCAGGGACATAGAATCACAGAATTGTCAGGGTTGGAAAGACCCTCAAAGATCATCCAGTTCCAACCCCCCTGCCATGGGCAGGGACACCTCACACCACAGCAGGTTGCTCACAGCCACAGCCAGCCTGGCTGCAAACACCTCCAGGCATGAGGCTTCCACCACCTCCCTGGGCAACCTGTGCCAGGCTCTCACCACCCTCATGGACAACAACTTCTTCCTCACATCCAGTCTGAATCTACTCATTTCAGCCACATCTCCAGCCAGAGCAGGTTGCTCAGGGACACATCAAGTTTGAATGTCTCCAGGGATGGGACCTCTACCACATCTCTGGGCAACCTCTTCACCCTTCCCACTGTGAAGGGCTTAGTTGTGATGTCCAAGCTAAACCTACCCTGCCCCAGCTTCAAGCCCAAGCCCTCATTGAATTCTCCTCTCAAGCTCTTGCCCTTACTCCAAACCCAGGCTCCATGCAATTATCACTGAATCAGAAGGATCTGGCCAGGCCAGTTTACTCTGTAGGGGTTTCTGACCTCTGATCTCTGGTGTGGCCCTGTAGCACTACAATCATCTCAGATGTTAGGGGAAAACCCCTCAGAGAGCAAACGTCCTTCCTGTCAGGTGGCTGGTGTGTCCTGTCCTAAATCATCTCCCACCCAAAACTGCCCCTCAAAAGCCTACTGAAAAAGTGTAAATCACTCTGTAAGGTACTTTCCCTGCTTTAGGAAGTGATCCAGGGGAAGCAAATGACAATCATCCTCACAAGTGTCTGCATAAAGGTTTGGTGGAGGGGAGGAGAGGCAAGAAGGGGAGAAGAGAGGCAAGATTTGAAGATGGAAGTTTTCAGCTTGGAAGAGTTGTGAAATCACAGAATCACTAAGGTTGGAAAGACCTCTAACTACAAACCCAGCAGCACCATGCTCACTGAACCATGGCCACATGATTCTTAAACACCTCCAGGGATGGCAATTCTAGCCCCTCCCCCCGTGGAGCTTGTTCCATTCTTTGAGAACCCTTTCAAGGAAGAATTTTCTTTTAATGTCCAACCTAGACCTGCCCTGGTGCAACCTGAGGCCATTTCCTCTCATCCTGTCACTTGTCACTAAGCAGGAGACACCAACCCCCACCAGGTTTCAGCCCCCTTTCAGGCAGCTGTAGGGAGCAATGAGCCTCCCCTTCTCCAGACTAAACCCTCCCAGCTCTCTCAGCTGCTCCTCCCCAGCCCTGTTCTCCAGACCCTTCCTCAGCTTTGTTGCACTTTTCTGGACCTGCTCCATCTCCTCAGTGTCCTTCTGGGAGTGAGTGGCCCAGAACTGAACCCAGCACTCAAGGTGTGTCCTCTCCAGAGCTGTGTGCAGGGGCACAATCAAGTATCACAGAACATTAGAGGCTGGAAGGGACCTCCAGAGTTCATCAGGTCCAACCCCTGCCAGGGCAGCATCACCCCGGGCAGCCTGCACAGGAATGCACAGGTTCAACAAGACCAAGGGCAGAGTCCTGCAGCTGGGTCGAGGCAACCCCAGGCACAAATCCAGGCTGGGCAGTGACTGGCTGGAGAGCAGCCCTGAGGAGAGAGACTTGGGGGTGCTGGGGGAGGAGAAGCTCAACAGGAGCTCTCAGTGTGCACTTGCAGCCCGGAAAGCCAATCAGCTCCTGGGCTGCATCAGAAGTGTGGCCAGCAGGGCAAGGGAGGGGATTCTCCCCCTCTGTTCAGCTCTGCTGAGACCCCACCTGGAGTACTGCAGCCAGTTCTGGAGCCCCTATTCCAAGAGGGATCTGGAGGGGCTGGAAGGTGTCCAGAGAAGGGCCACGAGGATGAGCAGAGGGCTGGAGCACCTCTCCTGTGAGGACAGACTGAAGGAGTTGGGGCTGTTCAGTCTGGAGAAGAGAAGGCTCCCAGGTGACCTCATTGTGGCCTTCCAGGATCTGAAGGGGGCTACAGGAAGGCTGGGGAGGGACTTCTCAGGGTGTCAGGTAGTGATAGGACTAGGGGGAATGGACTGAAGCTGGAGGTGGGGAGATTCAGGCTGGAGGTGAGGAGGAAGTTCTTCCCCATGAGAGTGGTGAAGCCCTGGAATGGGATGTCCAGGGAGGTGGTTGAGGCCCCGTCCCTGGAGGTGTTTAAGCCCAGGCTGGATGAGGCTGTGGCCAGGCTGATCTAGTGTGGGGTGTCCCTGCCCATGGCAGGGGGTTGGGACTAGATGATCCTTGTGGTCCCTTCCACCCCTGACTGATACTATGATACTATGAATGCATCAAGGTGCATTTGGAAAGTCTCTAGAGCAGGAGACTCCACAACCTCTCTGGGCAGCCTGCTCCAGGGCTCTGCCATCCTCACTGTGAAGAAGTTTCTCCTCGTGTTGAGCTGAAACCTTCTGTGTTCAAGCCTGCTCCTGCTGGCCACACTGCTGCTGATCCAGGCCAGGAGCCTCTCAATCAAACCACTCAGGCAGACAGAGATCACATCCCCAGGGGGCATAAATCAGCAGCCCCTTGAATTGAAGTGTGAAGCTGTGGGGCAGTGGCCCTGGGCTGCCCTGGGCTGCCTGTCTGGCTTGGGGACAAGGCAGTGGCTGCCGCTCTCCACAGCAGTAAGCAGGAGGCAGATGCATTTAATGGCCCTCAGGCAGAATCACTTCTGGTTAAAACTGGCAGAAGTGGGAAATCTCTGAGTATTTTATTAGTGAGATGGGAAATTAATGGGAAAGGGCAGCTGAAAGTGCTTCTGCTAGGGCTGCAGAAGATGTTCAAGTCAGGGCTGTCACGGACGACACCAAGGTTGTGGGATGCAGTCAGAGGATATTTACAACTCAAGTGCTGGAAGCAAGAGTGACATCATGGCCCACACTATTTACCAGAGGAACTGCAGAGAGTGAGGCTATCACATAGCTCATCAGTCCCTCAGGAGTTTAATGTAGTTGGTGTCAACTACAGCTAGGGTAAGTATTGCCCTGCTCTCCCCGGGGGATATTCTGTGCTGCTGTCTCCCTGTACTCAGTGCTGGTGGGGACACACCTTGGGGTCTAGGTTCAATTTTGGGTCCCTTGCTCCAAGAAGGACATTGAGGTGCTGGAGTGTGTCCAGAGAAGGGCAACAAAGTTGTTGAAGGGCCTTGAGCACAGCTCTTATGAGGAGCAGCTGAGGGAAGTGGGGTTGTTCAGCCTGGAGAAAAGGAGGCTGAGGAGAGACCTTCTTGTTCCTTACAATTCCCTGACAGAAGATTGGAGCTAGCTGGGGGTTGGTCTCTTCTCTCGAGTACCAAGTGACAGGACAAGAGGAAACAGTCTCAAGTTGCCCCAGGGGAGGCTTAGGTTGGATATTAGAAGAAACTTTTTCTCTGAGAGGATTCTCAAAGCCTGGCACAGGCTGCCCAGGGAGGTGGCTGAATCCCCATCCCTGCAGGTGTTTCCAGGAGGCAGAGCTGTGGTGCTGAGGGCCATGGCTCAGCCCCAGCCTTGACAGAGTTAGAGAATGGTTGGACTGGATGATCTTAAAGATCTTCTCCAACCAAAACTATTCCATGGTTGCATGATTTTGCTCTCTACAACTACCTGAAGGGGGGTTGTAGCCAGGTGGGGGTACAGGCAACCAGCACCAGAACAAGAGGACACAGTCTCAAGCTGTGCCAGGGGAGGTTTAGGCTGGATGTTAGGAAGAAGTTCTTCATTGAAAGAGTTATTGGCCATGGGAATGTGCTGCCCAGGGAGGTGGTGGAGTCACCATCACTGGAGGTGTTTAAGAGGAGATTGGATGAGGCACTTGGTGCCATGGTTTAGTTGATTAGATGGTGTTGAGTGAGAGGTTGGACTTGATGATCTCGAAGGTCTTTTCCAACCTGGTTAATTCTATTCTATTCTATTCTATTCTATTCTATTCTATTCTATTCTATTCTATTCTATTCTATTCTATTCTATTCTATTCTATTCTATTCCTCAGCTGTGTGAAGCTAGGAGTGCAGGAAGGGTGCCTCTGCCTGAGCTGCCCCATCCTGGGGCACACCACTGCCTGACATTCAGAGCAATTCCTTTTACCTGAAGGCAAGCTTAGAGCAAGCTGCTCTCTCCTTCATGCAGTTAATTGCATTTGCATTAAGAATCATTTCAGAGTGCAAGTCCTGCTGGTATCTGTTGCAACAGCATGAAGGGAACCCTCTCAGCACCACCCCCAGCACCACAGCGTGCCATGGCCGTGTCAGCTCCTGCCTGCATCCCGACCAGCTCTCACCAGCAGACACTCACAGACACTTGGACTGAACCTTTGCCTCTCAGCCTGACACATCAGCGCAGGCAGACCCCAGGGAACCCCCAAACAGGAGCTGTTTCCCAACCTGCCTAGAGTCTGTGAAGACAAGGAGCTGGAGAAGACAGTTCCCCAGCTGCCCTGCGGGGGATAGGGAATGGCACAGTTCCTGCCTGCCAAGCTCCTGGGAGAAATCTGGAGACAGGAGCAGTCCCAAACCCTGCAGACAAGGAGAGGAGCTGGCTTGGGCTCAGAGCACCAGCCTGGCCTGCTGGCTGAGGGAACCACTCCTGTGGTGCTGATGTGTGATCCACCTCAGGCTCTCTGTCCTGCAAGCAGTGGGCTGTGCCCCAAAGAGCCCAGCACCGGTGCCCAGAGGCAAAGTGCTTCTCAAGGCCTGCCCTTGGGGCTCAGCAGTGTGCAGTCTTCCACCACAAAAAGGGCAGGCTTTGCAATGGGTGGAGGAGGCAAATCCCCTCCTGTGGAGCTGCCTGTGCCTCAAGGTGCTCATGGACTTTGACCAACTGGTTTGCACACACCCCCCCGCCACTGGTACCTGTCGCTTTCTAATGCATTACATCACGTAGTAGTAAATTGAATGTGGGTTTGTTGGGGTTTGGTTCCTTTCTTTTGGCTAACCTTTATGAATCCTCTTGAGTGATCTGTGGATGGGATCAGCAAACAAATTTTGTTCTAGCTCTCCAAATCCTGACACATGAATTGATTTCAGCAGGACACATTAAGTGAATGATGGATCTCTGCCAAGAGGGCATGTAGGATTTGGCAAGGGGGAGGGGAAGACGAAGGAGGCTTTTGCTTTCTCCCCCCTTTTTCCCCCCTCTCCTTCTTAGCCAGTCTTGTTAAGAAAGGGCAAAAGCACTTAAATTCATTGCTCTCAAAGTAAATTGGTTTTCTTTTCTACCCTTTCAGAAGTCCTTTTTCTTCCAGGCTTATCCCATTGTTGCCTTCCTCACGCTTAAAGCACAAAGAGGCAAGATGTCTGCTGGTCCCCAGAGCTGGGTCCATGGCTTGCTGCTGCTCCTCTGAATCACAGAATGCCAGGGACTGGCAGGGACCTCCAAAGCTCATCCAGTCCAAGCCTCCTGCCAGAGCAGGATCTGCCAGAGCAGGATCACCCAGAGCAGATCACTCAGGAACACATCCAGGCAGGTCCTGAATAGCTCTAGAGAAGGAGACTCCACAACCCCCTGGGCAGCCTGTGCCAGGCCTCTGTCACCCTCACAGGGAAAAAATTCTTCCTCCTGTTTCCATGGAACTTCCTCTGCCTCAGCTTCCACCACTGCCCCTTGTGCTGGCATTGGGCATCCCCCAGCAGAGCCTGGCTCCAGCCTCTGGACACTCACCCTGCACAGCTTTAGCAGCAGCAATGAGGTCACCCCAGGCTGCTCCTCTCCAAGCTACAGAGCCCTCAGCTCCCTCAGGCTCTCCTCATGAGGAAGATGTTCCACTGCCTGCAGCATCTTTGTGGCTCTGAGCTGGACTCTCTCAAGCAGTTCCTTGAGGTCCTTCTTGAACTGAGGGGCCCAGAACTGGACACAATATTCCAGATGTGGCCTCAGCAGGGCAGAGCAGAGTGGGAGGAGAACCTCTCTGACCTATTGACCTCAGCCCTTCTAATCCACCCCAGGATGCCCTTGGCCTTCTTGGCCACCAGAGCACATTGCTGGCTCATGGTCACCTCCCATCCACCAGAACCCCCAGGTCCTTTTACCCTATGCTGCTCTGCAACAGCTCAGTCCCCAACCTGTACTGACACCTGGGGCTGTTCTTTCCCAGCTGAGATGTGCCTTCACGTGGGCCCAGCCCCCCTCAGCCTCCTTGGCACTGCCATCTCTTCCAGTCGCCTTCTAGGGCTCAGCTGGCAGTTTCTCAGGCACAAGAAGGCTGGCAAGCAGAGCAGGGCTGTTGTAATAGATGAGAGAAGGATCACAAGCTTGAGGGAGTTTGTCCCTCCCCTCTCCTTGCAGCTTTCTTGAGAAGTTTCCCGAGCCTGGAGTTGCCACCCTGCTCTGTATGCCCAGCCAGAGCTGCTGATGCTAATGTGTTGGCACTGCGAGCGCTGGATCCCGTGACCTTCTTCAGTTACAGATAGCACAAGCGGCAGCTCTATTTAAGTGGCAGGTTGGTTAACCCCAGTGCCTTGCAATACTTTCCTTTGACTCCCTTGCTGTCATTAATAAAGGCTTACCTTACAAAGGCACCTTGGATTTGCTCGCAGGGAGAGCCCAGCCAACAACCTCTTTCTTGTGAGCACTTCTCTCCAGGGAGCTTCTGTTTTAGCCAGGTCATGCATGACAAAAGCTCTGAGCCACCAGCAGAGATGAAGACATCAGCACCGCCTGAGGACAGGGACCCTGGCAAAATGCTTGCACCAGTAACTCTTGCTGCTGCTGTGCTCTCTCTCAAGTCCTCTGAAAGGCTGAGAGCTGGGTGCAGGCAAACCTCAGGAAGGTCAATAAGGACAAGTGCAGGGTCCTGCATCTGGGGAGGAATAACAGCAGGCACCAGGACAGGTTAGAGGCTTCCCTGCTGGAGAGCAGCTCCATGGAGATAGGCTTTGGAGTGCTGGTGGGCAGCAAGTCCTGCATGGGACAGCAATGTGCCCTTGTGGCCAAGAGAGCCAATGGGGTCCTGGGGTGCAGCAAGGAAAGTTTGACCAGCAGGGCTGGGGAGGTTCTGCTGCCCCTCTGCTCTGCCCTGCTGAGACCACAGCTACAATCCTGTGTCCAGTTCTGGGCTCCCCAGCTCAAGAGAGACAGAGACCTGCTGGAGAGAGTCCAAGGGAGAGCCAGGAGGATGCTTAGGGGACTTAAGCATCTCCCCTGTGAAGAGAGACTGAGAGCCCTGGGGCTGTTTAGTCTGGAGAAGGCTGAGAGGGATCTGATCCATGCCTTATCAGTATCTGAGGGGTGGGGGTCAAGGGGAGGGGGCCAAGGTCTTTTGGGTGGTGCACAAGAATAAGCCAAGGAACAATGGACACAAACTGGAACAGAGAAGGTTTCAGCTCAACAGGAATAGAAACTTCTTTGGTGTGAATGTGCCAGAGCCCTGGAGCAGGCTGCCCAGAGAGGTTGTGGAGTCTCCTCTGCAGACTTTCCAAACCCACCTGGATGTGTTCCCGTGTGCCCTGCCCTGGGTGATGCTGCTCTGGCAGGGGGTTGGACTGGGTGATCTCTGGAGGTCCCTTCCAGCCTCTAATGCACTGTGAGACTGTGAAAGGATCTGTGGGCTGTATCACCAGACAAAACCTGGTCTGGCTCATCATATCCAGTGGGTCTAGTGGGTAAATAAAGACCACTAGCAAAAGAAGGGGACTGAGGGCATGACTTCTGTCTTCCAGATCAGGAGACTCAGCTACCTCACTAAGAC
This sequence comes from Picus viridis, assembly GCA_033816785.1. Classification (NCBI taxonomy): domain Eukaryota; kingdom Metazoa; phylum Chordata; class Aves; order Piciformes; family Picidae; genus Picus; species Picus viridis. The sequence continues at coordinate 19,895,773 of CM066592.1, forward strand.
AATCCAGGAGCCTCCTCTCCCCTCAGTTTGTGGGCTGAGTTGAGTGGAGCAGTCAGGATCCACTTCATTCACGCAGTGGTAGGCACATCTCAGTATTTGGTGCCTGACACCAAAAAACCTTTTCCCCAGCTCTGAAGTCCTTGCTCTCAGTCCCCAGCACAAGCACTGCAGCTGTTCTTCCAAGCTGCCTCAGTGGAGGATGCAGGAGCTGGGCAGTGGCACCTGCAGGACCATGGAGCAGCAACCAGTGACCACAGAGTGCCTTTGATGTGCATTGCTTCTGTGGTGGTTGGAGGGGAAAATGAATGCCTAGTGGTGTAACAAAGCCTCCCTGAGACCTGTCATAAGGTGATGCCAGTCAGCATTGCAGCTCCTGGGGAAAGCTGCAGACTGAGCTGCCTCACAATCCAGAAGCAGCGGTTGAGGCGGTAAGGAGACAAAACTCATAGGCTTCATGGAGGGGCTTGCACAGGATCCTTTGGTAGCTCTTCCACGCTGAAAGCCAACACACTGCCCTTCACTGAGGAAATAAGAGAGATGTGGAGGTGCTGGAGCCAGGGCAGAGGAGGGCAAGGAAGCTGGGAAGGGCCTGGAGGATAAATCTGGTGAGGAGCAACTGGAGGAGCTGGGGATGGTTAGTGTGAAACAGAGGAGGCTGAGGGGAGACCTCCTGGCTGTCTGCAGCTCCCTGAAAGGAGGTTGTGGAGAGGCTGCTGCTGGTCTCTGCTCACAGGTCATTAGTGACAGAACAAGAGGGAATGGCCTCAAGCTGCAGCAGGGCAGGGTGAGACTGGACAGTAGGAAACCTTTTTCATGTCAAGAGTGGTCAGGGATTGGAATGTGCTGCCCAGGGAGGTGGTGGAGTCCCCAAGCCTGGCTGTGTTTCAGGGTGGTTTGGATGTGGTGCTTGGGGCTGTGGTTTAGGGGTGAGCCTTGCAGAGTAGGGCTCTGGGTTGGACTTGGTGATCCTGAGGCTCTCTTCCAACCTGACTGTTTCTGTGATTCTGTGACTCTAGACATCAAACTAGATGAGACGTTGATCCAAATGAGCCCAGTTCCTTCTCCCAAGTGATTGGATCAGAGCAAATGGCCTCAAGTTGCACCAGGGAAGGTTCAGTTGGACAGGAAAAGAAACTTTCTCTGAAAAAGTTCTCAAAGCCTGGCACAGGCTGCCAGGGAGGTGGTTGAATCCCCATCCATGAAAGTGTTTCAAAGCTGCAGATCGGTGGTGCTGAGGGTCATGGTTCAGCACCAGACTTGGTAGAGCTAGAGAATAGTTGGAGGAGATGATCTTCAAGGGCCTTTCCAACCCAAATGATCCTGTGATTCTTACTGTCATTGACATTCAAGACAACTTATTCTATAGATAGTTGCTCTGAAGTGGCTCTCTCAAGAGCAAAACTGAAGCAGCAACAAAGTGTACTTCAGACCAGAGCTCTATACCTGCATGGGCTTCACTCACCTTGGGAGGAGGGTGAAAGAATGGGGACACAGCTCCTCAGTCCTCAAGGGAAACAAGGTCTACATCACCTGCTGTGCTTAAAAGGAGCACAGGAGCACAGAACCACGAAACACAGAACCACAGGAGCACAATACAATACAATACAATACAACACAATGCACCAGGTTGGAAGAGACCTTCAAGCTCATCGCGTCCAACCCATCAACCAATCCAACCCACCCAACAACTAAACCATGCAGCCAAGCACCCCATCAAGTCTCCTCCTGAACACCTCCAATGAAGGTGACTCCACCACCTCCCTGGGCAGCCCATTCCAATGGGCAATCACTCTCTCTGTGTAGAACTTCTTCCTAACCTCCAGCCTAAGCCTCCCCTGGCACAGCTTGAGACTGTGTCCTCTTGTTCTGGTGCTGGCTGCCTGGGAGAAGAGACCAACCTCTGCCTGGCTACAACCTCCCTGCAGAGAGTTGTAGAGAGCAAGAAGGTCTCCCTGAGCCTCCTCTTCTCCAGGCTAAGCAACCCCAGCTGCCTCAGCCTCTCCTCACAGGGCTGTGCTCCAGACCCCTCCCCAGCTTTCTTGCCCTTCTCTGGACACCTTCCAGCAAGTCAACATCTTTCCTAAACTGAGGGGCCCAGAACTGGACACAGGACTCAAGGTGTGGCCTAACCAGTGCAGTGTACAGGGGCAGAATGACTTCCCTGCTCCTGCTGGCCACACTCTTCCTGCTGCAGGCCAGGATGCCATTGGCCCTCTTGGCTGCCTGGGCACACTGCTGGCTCATGTTCAGCCTACCATCGACCAGTACCCCCAGGTCCCTCTCTGCCTGGCTGCTCTCCAGCCACTCTGCCCCCAGCCTGTAGCACTGCCTGGGGTTGCTGTGGCCAATGTGCAGCACCCGGCACTTGGATGTGTTCAATCTCCTGCCCTTGGACTCTGCCCATCTGTCCAGCCTGTCCAGGTCCCTCTGCAAAGCCTCTCTGCCCTCCAGCAGATCAACTCCTGCCCCCAGCTTGGTGTTGTCTGCAAATTCACTGATGATGGACTCAATGCCCTCATCCAGATCATCAATAAAGATGTTAAAGAGCATGGGGCCCAGCACTGATCCTTGGGGTACACCACTACTGACTGGCTGCCAGCTGGCTGTGGCACCATTCACCACCACTCTCTGGGCTCAGCCTCCAGCCAGTTCCTAACCCAGCTCAGAGTGCTGCTGTCCAAGCCAGGGGCTGCCAGCTTGGCCAGGAGTTTGCTGTGGGGGACAGCGTCAAAGGCCTTGCTGAGGTCCAGGTAGACCACATCCACAGCCTGCCCACATCCACCAGGCAGTCACCTGGGCATAGAAGGAGATCAGGTTGGTCAGGCAGGACCTGCCCTTCCTAAATCCATGCTGGCTGGGCCTGATCCCTTGGCCATCCTGTAAGTGCTGTGTGATCGCACTCAAGATGAGCTGTTCCATAATCTTGCCTGGCACAGAATAACAGAACCATGAAACACAGAACCACAGGAACACAGAATCATGAAACACAGAACCACAGGAACACAGAACCATGAAACAGAACCACAGGAGCACAGAATCACAGAACCATGAAACACAGAACCACAGGAGCACAGAATCACAGGGCCATGAAACACAGAACCACAGGAGCACAGAGTCACAGAGCCATGAAACACAGAACCACAGGAGCACAGAATCACAGGGCCATGAAACACAGAACCACAGAGCACAGAGTCACAGAGCCATGAAACACAGAATCACAGAACAGAATCATGAAACACAGAACCACAGGAGCACAGAGTCACAGAGCCATGAAACACAGAACCACAGGAGCACAGAATCACAGAGCCATGAAACACAGAACCACAGGAGCACAGAGTCACAGAACCATGAAACACAGAACCACAGGAGCACAGAGTCACAGAACCATGAAACACAGAACCACAGGAGCACAGAGTCACAGAACCATGAAACACAGAACCACAGGAGCACAGAGTCACAGAACCATGAAACACAGAACCACAGGAGCACAGAGTCACAGAGCCATGAAACACAGAACCACAGGAGCACAGAGTCACAGAACCATGAAACACAGAACCACAGGAGCACAGAATCACAGAGCCATGAAACACAGAACCACAGGAGCAGAGAGTCACAGAGCCATGAAACACAGAACCACAGGAGCACAGAATCACAGAGCCAAAACACAGAACCACAGGAGCACAGAATCACAGAACCATGAAACACAGAACCACAGGAGCACAGAGTCACAGAACCATGAAACACAGAACCACAGGAGCACAGAGTCACAGAACCATGAAACACAGAACCACAGGAGCACAGAATCACAGAGCCATGAAACACAGAACCACAGGAGCACAGAATCACAGAACCATGAAACACAGAACCACAGGAGCACAGAGTCACAGAACCATGAAACACAGAACCACAGGAGCACAGAGTCACAGAACCATGAAACACAGAACCACAGGAGCACAGAGTCACAGAGCCATGAAACACAGAACCACAGGAGCACAGAGTCACAGAGCCATGAAACACAGAACCACAGGAGCACAGAATCACAGAGCCATGAAACACAGAACCACAGGAGCACAGAGTCACAGAACCATGAAACACAGAACCACAGGAGCACAGAGTCACAGAGCCATGAAACACAGAACCACGAAACACAGAACCACAGGAGCACAGAATCACAGAGCCATGAAACACAGAACCACAGGAGCACAGAGTCACAGAACCATGAAACACAGAACCACAGGAGCACAGAATCACAGAACCATGAAACACAGAACCACAGGAGCACAGAGTCACAGAACCATGAAACACAGAACCACAGGAGCACAGAGTCACAGAACCATGAAACACAGAACCACAGGAGCACAGAGTCACAGAACCATGAAACACAGAACCACAGGAGCACAGAATCACAGAACCATGAAACACAGAACCACAGGAGCACAGAGTCACAGAGCCATGAAACACAGAACCACAGGAGCACAGAGTCACAGAACCATGAAACACAGAACCACAGGAGCACAGAATCACAGAGCCATGAAACACAGAACCACAGGAGCAGAGAGTCACAGAGCCATGAAACACAGAACCACAGGAGCACAGAATCACAGAGCCATGAAACACAGAACCACAGGAGCACAGAATCACAGAACCATGAAACACAGAACCACAGGAGCACAGAGTCACAGAACCATGAAACACAGAACCACAGGAGCACAGAGTCACAGAACCATGAAACACAGAACCACAGGAGCACAGAATCACAGAGCCATGAAACACAGAACCACAGGAGCACAGAGTCACAGAACCATGAAACACAGAACCACAGGAGCACAGAGTCACAGAACCATGAAACACAGAACCACAGGAGCACAGAGTCACAGAACCATGAAACACAGAACCACAGGAGCACAGAATCACAGAACCATGAAACACAGAACCACAGGAGCACAGAATCACAGAACCATGAAACACAGAACCACAGGAGCACAGAGTCACAGAACCATGAAACACAGAACCACAGGAGCACAGAGTCACAGAACCATGAAACACAGAACCACAGGAGCACAGAATCACAGAGCCATGAAACACAGAACCACAGGAGCACAGAGTCACAGAACCATGAAACACAGAACCACAGGAGCACAGAATCACAGAACCATGAAACACAGAACCACAGGAGCACAGAGTCACAGAACCATGAAACACAGAACCACAGGAGCACAGAATCACAGAACCATGAAACACAGAACCACAGGAGCACAGAATCACAGAACCATGAAACACAGAACCACAGGAGCACAGAGTCACAGAACCATGAAACACAGAACCACAGGAGCACAGAGTCACAGAACCATGAAACACAGAACCACAGGAGCACAGAATCACAGAACCATGAAACACAGAACCACAGGAGCACAGAGTCACAGAACCATGAAACACAGAACCACAGGAGCACAGAGTCACAGAACCATGAAACACAGAACCACAGGAGCACAGAATCACAGAACCATGAAACACAGAACCACAGGAGCACAGAGTCACAGAACCATGAAACACAGAACCACAGGAGCACAGAGTCACAGAACCATGAAACACAGAACCACAGGAGCACAGAATCACAGAGCCATGAAACACAGAACCACAGGAGCACAGAATCACAGAACCATGAAACACAGAACCACAGGAGCACAGAATCACCGGATCACAGAATCAGAATGTTAGGGCTTGGAAGAGACCTCTAGAGATCAAGTCCAACCCCCTGCAAATGCAGGGTAGACATTGATCAGATCCCCTCACTTTTCCCCTCTCCAAACTAAACAGCCCCAGGGCTCTCAGCCTCTCTTCATGGAGAGATGTTCAAGTCCCATAGTCATCCAGTGAGACTTGGACAGGCTGAGAGCTGGGCAGAGAGGAACCCACTGAGGTTCAAGAAGGAGAAGTGCAGAGTCCTGCACCTGGCAAGGAAGGATAAACTGCAGCAGCACAGGCTGGGAGGATCTGCTGGAGAGCAGCCCTGTGGAGAGGGACCTGGGAGTGCTGCTGGGCAACAAGTTCTGCATGGGACAGCAATGTGCCCTGGGGGCCAGGAAGGCCAATGGGAGCCTGGGGTGTATTAAGAGTGTTTCCAGCAGATCCAGGGAGGTTCTCCTCCTCCTCTGCTCTGCCCTGCTGAGACCTCATCTTGAGTACTGGCTTCATTTTTGGGCTCCTCAGTTCAAGAGGTTCAGGGATCTGCTGGAGAGGGTCCAGCAGAGGACAACGAGGATGATTAAGGAACTGGAGCACTGCCTGGGGAGGAGAGGCTGAGAGCCCTGGGGCTGTTTAGTCTGGAGAGGAGAAGGCTGAGAGAGATCTCTGATCAATGTCTATCAATAGCTGAGGGCTGGGGGTCAGGAGGAAGGGACAGGGACAGCCTCTGCTCACTTGCTCCCTGTGACAGCACAAGAAGCAATGGATGGAAACCGCAGCACAGGAGGTTCCAGCTGAACAGGAGGAAGAGCTTCTTGCCTGTGAGGGTCCCAGAGGCCTGGAGCAGGCTGCCCAGAGAGGTTGTGGAGTCTCCTTCTGTGGAGCCTTTGCAGCCCTGTCTGGATGTGTTCCTGTGTGACCTGTGCTGGATTCTCTGCTCCTGCTCTGGCAGAGGGGTTGGACTTGATGATCTCTTTGGGTCCCTTCCAACCCCTGACATCCTGTGATCCTGTGATCCAGAAGAGTCTAATAAGCAGGAAAGGTACTGAAAGAAAGTCTCTCCTTCTGAAGAACAGGGGACACAGGGCTTGGCTACCGATCCAGGCAGAGAGATCTCTTTTACAGTGGCGATTCTTATCCACTCTCTTCTGTTCTCCACCTGTTCACGCCCCAGTTCCTTTCCCCTTACTCTTATTTCTTGATTCCCACTGGTACCATCTCCCCTGCTCCCTGCTTGGCTGTACAGGAGCAGGGAAATTCAATCCAGTGAGGCCTGCCTGCTCCCTGCTTCCAATACCTCACGTCTGCCTCGTTTATGTGCCAAAACTGTCTTAGCTCTTCCAGAAGCTGATGGAGTTGCATAAACAGAAAGTCAGTATTGAATTGGCTCTTTCAGCTAATGCCTCAACAGTTTGCTGAGGAATGTTAATTATTAGAAGCTTATCATTAACCAGCTTGCTTTTGTCATTGGTTTGCCAGGGACAGGGCTGCTGAAGCTCTGTTCTGTCGTCCGACTTGCAGCTGGTAGAGGATGGAATTACCCAGTGTGAAATGATGAACAGGGACTGAGTCATTTCATATGCAAGCCTTGCAGCCTGGCTTAAATGAGACAGTTTAATGAAGATAATCTCTACAGCATGCCTAATTGCTCCTATACATCTCAAGTAAAGAAATACAAGGCCCTGAGCAACTTGCTCTAGTGGGAGGTATCCCTGCCCGTGGCTAGGGGTTGGAACTGGATGAGCTTTCAGGTCCCTTCTGTGAATCTATGATGTATGTACAAGAGGTGAGCTAGAGACCCGCCATGCCACTCTCAGTCAGGAGCTTAGAGGATAGGTTGATAGAGTGGCACTTTATAATGTCTTAGAATCACAGAAATGTCAGGGCTGGAAGGGACCTCAAGAATCAGCCAGTTCCAACCCCCTGCCATGGCCAGGGACACCTCACACTACAGCAGGTTGCTCACAGCCACAGCCAGCCTGGCTGCAAACACCTCCAGGCAGGAGGCTTCCACCACCTCCCTGGGCAACCTGTGCCAGGCTCTCACCACCCTCATGGGGAACAACTTCTTCCTCACATCCAATCTCAATTTCCCCATTTCTAGTTTTGCTCCATCCCCCCAGTCCTATCACTCCCTGACACCCTCAGAAGTCCCTCCCCAGCTTTCTTGCAGCCCCCTTCAGATACAGGAAGGCCACAATAAGGTCTCCTCAGAGCCTTCTCTTCTCCAGACTGAACAGCCCCAACTCTCTCAATCTATCCTCACAGCAGAGCAGCTCCAGCCCTCCGCTCCTCCTCGTGGCCCTTCTCTGGACAGCTTCCAGCACCTCCAGATCCTTGTTTTTACTTTCTCTGAAAACTTCATCTTTTTGCCATGTTAGGGGGAAGTTTTGCCTCAGCAAGGTCAATGGACACAATATATATCTTTTCAAAGACACAGAGGTTTAGGTTGGAGATTAAGAGAAACTTCTTGACTGAAAAGATTCTCAACTGCTGGCACAGGCTGCCCAGGGAGGTGGTTGAATCCCCACCCTGGGAGGTGTTTCAAAGAGGCAGAGCTGTGGTGCTGGGGGCCATGGTTCAGCCCCAGCCTTGGCAGAGTTAGATGATCTTTAAGGTCCCTTCCACCTCAAACCATTCTGTGATTCTCTGATTCTGTGAAGCAGCACAACTTCACTGTGTCCTAGCATCTCTCAGCATCCAAATATCTTTTCCTGCTTTCAGTGAGGTTTATGATCACCCAGATGATACATCCTCACCTCATCACTACAGGAAGGCACCAGCACATGATGGAGATGACAGCACCTGGTATACCTAGAGCAATATTTCAAGGCACACAGCAATACACCTGCACTGCAGCATGATCACTCTTAGGCAAGTGATCCTCCTGGAAAAGGCTATTCTCCTTTTTATGCTTCCTGGAAACATTCTCCACCAGCTCAATACAGTCAAGGAAAGGATTCTGCTAGGTCAGATTGTGCTGCCAGTAAGTAGGGTGCTGAAGTTCAGCGAGACCCAAAATAGGGCAAGACTGAGTCTGCAGTGTGCCCAGGTGGCCAAGGAGGCCAATGACATCCTGGCCTGCAGCAGGAAGAGTGTGGCCAGCAGGAGCAGGGAGGTCATTGTGCCCTGTGCTCAGCACTGGTTAGGCCACACCTTGAGTCCTGTGTCCAGTTCTGGGCTCTTCAGGTTAGGAAAGATGTTGAGATGCTGGAAGGTGTCCAGAGAAGGGCAAGAAAGCTGGGGAGGGGTCTGGAGCACAGCCCTGTGAGGAGAGGCTGAGGGAGCTGGGGTTGCTTAGCCTGGAGAAGAGGAGGCTCAGGGAGACCTTCTTGCTCTCTCCAACTCCCTGCAGGGAGGTTGTAGCCAGGTGGGGGTTGGTCTGTTCTCCCAGGCAGCCAGCACCAGAACAAGAGGACACAGTCTCAAGCTGTATCAGGGAGGTTTAGGCTGGAGGTGAGGAGAAAGTTCTTCCCAGCAAGAGAGATTGTCCCTTGGGATGTGCTGCCCAGGGAGGTGGTGGAGTCCCCATCCCTGGAGGTATTCAAGAGGGGATTGATGTGGCACTTAGAGCCATGGTTTAGTTGTCAGGAGGTGTTGGGTGATAGGTAATAGGTTGGGTTTGATGATCTCTGAGTTCTTTTCCAACCTGGTTGATTCTATGATTTATCCCTGTGCTGCAGCACAGGAGAAGTGCAGAACCATGGCAGTTCTTGTATGCAGGAAGCCACTCACTCTCCTTTTCCTCTCAGGTGCTGAAGATGATGAGCAGGATTCAGCAAGCAGTCAGTTAGAGAGGTCTTGAAAACTGAAAACTATTAGAAAGTCTGAGGATCTTCCCAAATGCTCAGTACCAATGCCTCTCCATTCCTAGACCACAGCAAAGAGAGAGGAAAACAAGAGGCAGAGCTGTGGTGCTGAGAGCCATGATTCAGCCCCAGCCTTGGTAGAGTTAGAGTGGTTGGAGTGGAAGAGTTGGAAGGGCTTGTCCAGCTGGAATGGCTCTATGATCCTATGAGTCTGGAGAGTCAAAGCACCCTGAACTCTTTCTAGACTAGCTCTATTTCCTTTCCATACCAGTCTGCATGGGAACTGCACTTCACTGGGTTGATATTAGTAGCTAATAAATGGTTATCACATAATCACAGAATATATTTGGTTGGAAGAGACCTTGAAGGTCATCCTGTCCGATTCTCAACCCAGCACTGCAGGGTCAGCACTAAACCATGTCCCTGTGCACCAGGTCCATATCTGCTTGAGCAGCTCCAGGGATGGGGACTCCAGCACTGCCCTGCCCAGAACATTCCAGTGGTTGAGAGCCCTTCCAGGGCAGAAATATTTCCTAGCATCCAGCCTGAATCTCCCCTGGGGCAGCTTGGAACCATTGCCTCTGCTCCTGTACCTTGCTGCCAAGGCGCAGAGGCTGTCCCCTCCTCACTGCAACCTCCCTGCAGGGAGCTGCAGAGAGCAAGGAAGGAAGAAAGGAAGAAAGGAAAGGAAGAAAGGAAGACAGCAAAGGAAGAAAGGAAGAGAGGAAGAAAGGAAGAGAGGAAGAAAGGAAGAGAGGAAGAAAGGAAGAGAGGAAGAAAGGAAGAAAGGAAGAAAGGAAAGGAATAAAGGAAGAAAGCAAAGGAAGAAGGGAAGAAAGGAAGAAAGGAAGAAAGGAAGAAAGGAAAGGAATAAAGGAAAGGAATAAACAAAGACAGCAAAGGAAGAGAGGAAAAAAAGGAAGAAGGGAAGAAAGGAAGAAATGAAAGGAATAAAGGGAGACAGCAAAAGAAGAGAGGAAAAAAGGAAGAAGGGAAGAAAGGAAGAAGGGAAGAAAGGAAGAAAGGAAAGGAATAAAGGAAGACAGCAAAGGAAGAAGGGAAGAAAGGAAGAAGGGAAGAAAGGAAGAAGGGAAAGGAAAGGAATAAAGGAAGACAGCAAAGGAAGAAGGGAAGAAAGGAAGAAGGGAAGAAAGGAAGAAGGGAAAGGAAAGGAATAAAGGAAGACAGCAAAGGAAGAAGGGAAGAAAGGAAGAAGGGAAGAAAAGAAGAAGGAAGAAAGGAAGAAGAAGGAAAAGGAAAAGAATAAAGGAAAGGAAGAAAGGAAGACAGCAAAGGAAGAGAGGGAAAAAGGAAGAAGGGAAGAAAGGAAGAAGGGAAGAAAGGAAGAAGGAAAAGAATAAAGGAAAGGAATAAAGGAAGACAGCAAAGGAAGAGAGGGAAAAAGGAAGAAGGTAAGAAAGGAAGAAGGGAAGAAAGGAAGAAGGGAAAGGAAAGGAATAAAGGAAAGGAATAAAGGAAGACAGCAAAGGAAGAGAGGAAAAAAGGAAGAAGGGAAGAAGGGAAGAAAGGAAGAAAGGAAGAAGGGAAAGGAAAGGAATAAAGGAAAGGAATAAAGGAAGACAGCAAAGGAAGAGAGGAAAAAAGGAAGAAGGGAAGAAAGGAAGAAAGGAAGACAGCAAAGGAAGAAAGGAAGAGAGGAAGAAAGGAAAGAAAAAAAGGAAGGCAGCACAGGAAGAAAGGAAGAAAGGAAGAGAGGAAGAAAGGAAAGAAATAAAGGAAGACAGCAAAGGAAGAAAGGAAGAAAGGAAGAAAGGAAGAAAGGAAGAAAGGAAGAAAGGAAGAAAGGAAGAAAGGAAGGAAGGTTCTATCAGGCCAATGGCCTCCTTCAGTTATTGCTTTGGCAACCAAAGCCCTAAAGTCAAAGCTCCCCAGGTTCCCAGGATGGCTAAGCATTTACAAATACATAATACTTTGAATTGCTCCTCAGCTTTCAAAGGCAGCTCCTATAATGTGCATTGGTGTGTTACACTGAGCACTTCCTCCTGGTAGATTCTCATGTAATGACATTTTCTTCCCTCACATCCACACAGGAGCAAAAACATTTGCTCCTTTCGTCTGAACCAACCCCACAGTCTGCTCTCAGCTCTGGCTGTTAAAGCAGAGGTAGTTCAGCTCAATTAAGTGGACTGCAATCACACACTAATTTGGACAATGAGATGATGCTCTGCTGCTGTTAATGATGGACAAGGGAAAAACAAATCCCAGCCCCCAGATAAATCTCATTGCTGTTGATAAAGAGGATGAGTGCAGGGTGAGTGCCCAGAGGCTGGAGCCAGGCTCTGCTGGGGGATGCCCAATGCCAGTACAAGGGGCAGTGGTGGAAGCTGAGGCACAGGAAGCTCCATGGGAACAGGAGGAAGAATTATTTCCCTGTGAGGGTGACAGAGCCCTGGCACAGGCTGCCCAGGGGGTTGTGGAGTCTCCCTCTCTGGAGAGCGGCCAGGCAGAGAGGGAACTGGGGATACTGGTCGATGGCAGGCTGAACAGGAGCCTGCAGTGTGCCCAGGCAGCCAAGAGGGCCAATGGCATCCTGGCCTGCATCAGGAACAGTGTGGCCAGCAGGAGCAGGGAGGTCATTCTGCCCCTGGACACTGCACTGGTTAGGCCACACCTTGAGTCCTGTGTCCAGTTCTGGGCTCCTCAGTTTAGGAAGGAGGTTGACTTGCTGGAAGGTGTCCAGAGAAGGGCAACAAAGCTGGTGAGGGGTCTGGAGCACAGCCCTGTGAGGAGAGGCTGAGGGAGCTGGGGTTGCTTAGCCTGGAGAAGAGGAGGCTCAGAGGAGACCTTCTTGCTCTCTCCAACTCCCTGAAGGGAAGTTGTAGCCAGGCAGAGGTTGGTCTCTTCTCCCAGGCAAGCAGCACCAGAACAAGAGGACACAGTCTCAAGCTGTGCCAGGGGAGGTTGAGGCTGGAGGTTAGGAAGAAGTTCTACACAGAGAGAGTGATTGCCCATTGGAATGTGCTGCCCGGGGAGGTGGTGGAGTCACCATCACTGGAGGTGTTCAGGAGGAGACTTGATGGGGTGCTTGGTGCCATGGGTTAGTTGATTTGGTGGTGTTGGATGGTAGGTTGGACACGATGATCTTGAAGGTCTCTTCCAACCTGGTCTATTCTATTCTATTCTATTCTATTCTATTCTATTCTATTCTATTCTATTCTATTCTATTCTATTCTATTCTATTCTATTCTATTCTATTCCATTCCATTCCATTCCATTCCATTCCATTCCATTCCATTCTATTCTATTCTATTCCATTCCATTCTATTCTATTCTATTCTATTCTATTCTATTCTATTCTATTCTATTCTATTCTATTCTATTCTATTCTATTCTATATTCACTCCTGGGTGTGTTCCTGTGTGACCTGCTCTTGGTGCTCCTGCTCTGGCAGGGGTTGAACTGGATGAGCTGTGGAGGTGCCTTCCAGCCCCTGGCATTCTGTGATTGTGTGTAAAATACATCCCAAGCCCTCAGCTCCTTACAAAACATCTCCTGTCAGAAGCTACGTGACCCTGTGAGATGCTGAGTTGTGTGTTTATTCAGGAGGGCTGAATTCACAGAGTCAAGCCTCATCTTGGTGATAACTCCACTACTTAGGTTTGCATTTTGTGAGGGAGCTATCAGGTTGTGACTCAGAGGGTTTTGGCTCATTCTCTAGGCTGTAAAACGCTGCAAAGAGGATTTGCAGGGTGGGTGTTCCAGTTTTCAAATGACAGCTGTGCTGTGATGCAAGTGAAGTGAAGACCTGTGCATCTGTGTGGGAAGAATGGAGAGAAGCACAGCATAAACATGATCAGCTGGCTTCTATCAAGCCACTTGCTCAGGTCACAGAGTTCTTTAGAAGAGAGAGAGTCCCTGAACACCAGCAAACAGACCCACCCCCACCTCAGTGAAATGCACCTTGGCTGGGAGTCTGCATGGGAAAGTCTTTGGTGTTCTCTACAGTCAGAGACACAGGGAAGAGAATCACTGAATCATTTGGGTTGGAAAAGACCTTGGAGCTCATCCAGCCCAACCATCCCCTGAATCTACCTCCAAGGCTGGGGCTGAACCATGGCCCTCAGCACCATGGCTCTGCCTCTTGGAAACACCTCCAGGGATGGGGATTCAACCACCTCCCTGGGCAGCCTGGGCCAGGCTTTGAGAACCCTTTTGGGGAAGAAGTTTCTTCTGATGTGCAACCTAACCCCACCTTGGGCAACTTGAGGCCATTTCCTCTCATCCTATCACTTGTTAATAGGGGGAGGAGACCAAGCCCCTCCTCGCTGCAGCCTCCTTTCAGGCAGCTGTAGAGAGCAATGAGGTCTCCCCTCAGCCTCCTCTTCCCCAGGCTGCACACCCCCAGCTCCCTCAGCTGCTCCTCCCCAGCCCTATTCTCCAAACCCTTCCCCAGCTTTGTTGCCCTTCTCTGGACCTACTCTAACCCCTCAATGTCCTCCTTGGACAAAACTGAACCTAGTACTCGAGATGTGGCCCCACCAGTGCCCAGTACAGGAGGACAATCCCTGCCCTGCTCCTGCTGGCCACACCACTGCTGATCCCAGCCAGGATGCTGGTGGCTTTCTTGGCCACCTGAACTCATCCTGGCTCATCTTCAGCTGTTATCAACACCCCCAGGTCTTTCTCTTCTGGGGAGTTTCCAGCCACTGCCTCAAGCCTCATGAGGCTGTTGTGACCTACATGTAGAACTCTGCACTTGGCCTTGTGGAATCTTAAATAATTACCCTTGAAGTATAAGGGTCCAGAGTCTGAGGTTATGCCTGCTGAGCAGTGAAAATCCATGAACTACATCAAGACAGAGCTTTCAGTCTGCCTTGTGTTCACCTAAACCAAGAGAACTGCATGAGGACCTTCACTGAATGCTGCTCTGTCCTGCCACAGAGATGTGCCACACTCTCATTGTTTCACTCAGGAACAGTGATCAGCACTGTGCCCTGGGATGCTGCAGGCCCCTGCATCTCATATTGTGTCACCCTGAGCCCTAAACCCCTTCCATTTAAATATCCTGCTGTGCTGTCCCACCCAGAGGGAGCTGCACAGGCTGCAGAGCTGGGCCCAGGACAACCTCAGGAGGTTCAACAAGACCAAGGGCAAGGTCCTGCAGCTGGGTCAGGGCAATCCCAGGCACTGCTATAGGCTGGGCAGGGACTGGCTTGAGAGCAGCCCTGAAATAAAGGCCTTGGGGGTGCTGGGGGAGGAGAAGCTCAGCAGGAGCCAGCAGTGAGCACTTGCAGCCCAGAGAGCCAAGCAGAGCCTGGGCTGCAGCAAGAGAAGTGTGGCCAGCAGGGCCAGGGAGGGGATTCTGCCCCTCTGCCCCACTCTGCTGAGACCACAGCTGCAGCTCTGTGCCCAGTGCTGGAGCCTCTGTGCCAGGAAGGATCTGGAGGTGCTGGAAGGTGTCCAGAGAAGGGCCATGAGGATGAGCAGAGGGCTGGAGCTGCTCTGCTGTCAGGACAGACTGAGGGAGTTGGGGTTGTGCAGTCTGGAGAAGAGAAGGCTCTGAGGAGACCTTCTTGTGGCCTTGCAGTACCTGAAGGGGGCCCCAAGAAAGCTGGGGAGGGACTTTTGAGGGTGTCAGGAAGGGATAGGACTGGGGGGAAGGAGCAAAACTAGAAGTGCGTAGATTGAGATTGTATGTTAGGCAGAAGTTGTTGCCCATGAGGGTGGTGAGAGCCTGGCACAGGTTGCCCAGGGAGGTGGTGGAAGCCTCCTGCCTGGAGGTGTTTGCAGCCAGGCTGGCTGTGGCTGTGAGCAACCTGCTGCAGTGTGAGGTGTCCCTGGCCATGGCAGGGGGTTGGGACTGGCTGAGCCTTGAGGTCCCTTCCAACCCTGACAGTTCTCTGGTTCTATGATCCTTCTGTGCTGGTGCATTGGAGTATGGCAGCCAGAACATGAGAGCAGCATTAAAAGCAGCCCTTGCAGCTCAGGCTGGCACAGACAGCCACAGCCCAGCTAGCTTCTGTCCTGCAACTCAACTTGCTGAGCCATTCCAGCACAAATTCTGAGGCTGCCCTTTGAAGCACAGATAAAGTCTTGGGCTAATGCTGCTGTGAGCTCAAGTCAGGTTCTGTCAGAGGGTTTTGAAATGCAGGATTTGGCTCAGAACAGATTATCTCCCAACATTTAAACAGTTCAGCCTTTTCTTGGACTTCATTGTCCTTCATCTGTTGTGATTTAATCTGGGCACAGGGCCTGTCTGGGGCCTTTCCAACTGCCCCTTCCAATGGCTTCTTTGCCACATCACTCCCTATTCACCCTGTCACTTGTGAGACCTTTAAGAACGCCTTTTGATCTCCCTGGCCACATGCATTTCAATCACAGGCACCTCCTCCTCCTGCTTCTTCCCCGGGCTGCCCCTCACACCCAGGCTTAAGCCGGTTTGCAGATCAGAAGGTTCTCAGAGATAAGGAGGAATGGATCCCTTCTGACCTCACAGCTCAGGCTGGCCCTTTTGAGTTCCAGTGGAGGAAAAAGCAAGCACAGTTTGTGACAGAGCATGGGCTGCATGGGATGCTGCTTCCTGTTTCCCCTTCCAAAACCCCTTCCTGTTTCCCCCACAGCCACATCACAACCGACTTCGTTGAAGTCTTTAGCCACTGACTCTGTCCAATCAAACCCCACAGCAAACTCCTGGCCAAGCTGTCAGCCCCTGGCTTGGACAGCAGCACTCTGAGCTGGGTTAGGAACTGGCTGGAAGCTGAGCCCAGAGAGTGGTGGTGAATGGTGCCACAGCCAGCTGGCAGCCAGGCTCCAGTGGTGTCCCCCAGGGATCAGTGCTGGGCCTCATCCTGTTCAATATCTTGATTGATGATCTGGAGGAGGGGATTGAGTCCATCATCAGTCAATTTGCAGATGACACCAAGCTGGGGGCAGGAGTTGATCTGTGAGAGGGTAGGAGAGCTCTGCAGAGGGACCTGGACAGGCTGGACAGATGGGCAGAGTCCAAGGGCAGGAGACTGAACACATCCACGTGCCGGGTTCTGCACATTGGCCACAGCAACCCCAGGCAGTGCTACAGGCTGGGGTCAGAGTGGCTGGAGAGCAGCCAGGCATAAAGGGACCTGGGGGCAGTGGTGGACAGCAGCTGAACATGAGCCAGCAGTGTGCCCAGACAGCCAAGGAGGCCAATGGCATCCTGGCCTGCAGCAGCAAGAGTGTGGCCAGCAGGAGCAGGGAAGTCATTCTGCCCTGTGCTCAGCACTGCTTAGGCCACACCTTGAGTCCTGTGTCCAGTTCTGGGCTCCTCAGGTTAGGAAAGATGTTGAGATGCTGGAAGGTGTCCAGAGAGGGCAAGAAAGCTGGGGAGGGGTCTGGAGCACAGCCCTGTGAGGAGAGGCTGAGGGAGCTGGGGTTGCTTAGCCTGGAGAAGCTCAGGGGAGACCTTCTTGCTCTCCACAACTCCCTGAAGGGAGGCTGTAACCTTGCAGGCAGGGCGAGGAGAAGGAGTGTAGGAGAGGAGTACAGGTGGGAGAGGAGAAGGTCTCTTCTTGCAGGCAAGCAGCACCAGAACAAGAGGACACAGTCTCAAGCTGTGCCAGGGGAGGTTCAGGCTGGAGGTGAGGAGAAAGTTCTTCCCAGCAAGAGAGATTGTCCCTTGGGATGTGCTGCCCAGGGAGGTGGTGGAGTCCCCATCCCTGGGGGTGTTCAAGAGGGGATTGGATGTGGCACTTGGAGCCATGGTTTAGTTGTCAGGAGGTGTTGGGTGAGAGGTTGGAGTTGATGATCTCTGAGGTCTTTCCCAACCTTATTGATTCTATGATTCTATGATTAGGGAGAAATTCTTCCCCATGAGGGTGAGGAGACCCTGGCACAGGTTGCCCAGGGAGGCTGTGGCTGCCTCCTCCCTGGAGGTGCTCAAGGCCAGGCTGGATGAGGCCTTGAGCAACCTGTGCTGGTGGGAGGTGTCCCTGCCCATGGCAGGGGGTGGAACTGGCTGATCTTTAAGGTCCCTTCTAACTCAAACCATTCTATGATTCCACGATCCCTAAAACGAATCATTCATGAAGGCTGAGGTTTAAGTTCCACATTTCATGAGACCTACAGAAGCACGAAGCTGGTGCTCCAGGACTGAATGCTGGTTACCAGAAGATGGGAAGTGCCTACACCAGGCAAAGCAAAGAGGTCCCACCAGGAGACACATTCCCTCTGTCTGCACCATCCTATGGGTCAAAATTCTGTTGTAGTCATGCCTGGAGTCCAAAACGAATCTGCTGAACTCCTTCTCACTTCTCCTCACAAGTCCTTTCCCCCTCTCTTCACAGCTTGTGCACTGGTGATGTCCAAGGGCTCGCAGCTCCTCGAGTGAGCAGTTATTAACTGACCTGCATTGGTAAACACTTCAAAAATTCTTGCAACCTCAGGAAGCCTTATTTGTGACTGGGGAAAATTCCTCTCCTTTCTCCTGGTGCTAGGCAGCCAGGAAACCAGGATGCTTTAAATTCCTTTGAATTTTAAGGAGTTTGAGATGTGGTTTGAAATGAGAAATATGCTTCCTCTTCCTGTCTTGGCTTCTGAAAGGCTTGAACTCACTCTGGAAACGTTTTGCATTTGACAGAAGAATTAACAACACAGAACTTCAGCACTCAGAGGATGGGTTTCCAAGTCCCCCCCCCCCAGCTGCTTCTGTGCTGTGTAAACAGAAAGATGGTAGGGCCATCAGGAGAGGAAGAAAGTCCAAATCACACTAACCTTGCAGGCAGGGAGGAGAAGGAGCAGGGAGAGGAGTGCAGGTGGGAGAGGAGAGGAGTGCAGGTGGAAGAGAGGAGAAGGAGTGCAGGTGGGAGAGGAGAACAGGAGGGAGTGCAGGTGGGAGGGAGAAGGAGCATAGGAGAGGAGTGCAGGTGGGAGAGGAGAACCATAGGAGAGGAGTGCAGGTGGGAGAAGAGAAGGAGCATAGGAGAGGAGTGCAGGTGGGAGAGGAGAACCACAGGAGAGGAGTGCAGGTGGGAGAGGAGAACCATAGGAGAGGAGTGCAGGTGGGAGAGGAGAAGGAGCGTAGGAGAGGAGTGCAGGTGGGAGAGGAAAAGGAGCATAGGAGAGGAGTGCAGGTGGGAGAGGAGAACCATAGGAGAGGAGTGCAGGTGGGAGAGGAGAACCATAGGAGAGGAGTGCAGGTGGAAGAGGAGAAGGAGCGTAGGAGAGGAGTGCAGGTGGGAGAGGAAAAGGAGCATAGGAGAGGAGTGCAGGTGGGAGAGGAGAACCATAGGAGAGGAGTGCAGGTGGGAGAAGAGAAGGAGCATAGGAGAGGAGTGCAGGTGGGAGAGGAGAACCACAGGAGGGGAGTGCAGGTGGGAGAGGAGAACCATAGGAGAGGAGTGCAGGTGGGAGAAGAGAAGGAGCATAGGAGAGGAGTGCAGGTGGGAGAGGAGAACCACAGGAGAGGAGTGAAGGTGGGAGAGGAGAACCATAGGAGAGGAGTGCAGGAGAGGGAGGAGAACCATAGGAGAGGAGTGCAGGTGGAAGAGGAGAAGGAGCGTAGGAGAGGAGTGCAGGTGGGAGAGGAAATGGAGCATAGGAGAGGAGTGCAGGTGGGAGAGGAGAACCATAGGAGAGGAGTGCAGGTGGGAGAGGAGAAGGAGCATAGGAGAGGAGTGCAGGTGGGAGAGGAGAACCACAGGAGAGGAGTGAAGGTGGGAGAGGAGAACCATAGGAGAGGAGTGCAGGAGAGGGAGGAGAACCATAGGAGAGGAGTGCAGGTGGAAGAGGAGAAGGAGCGTAGGAGAGGAGTGCAGGTGGGAGAGGAAATGGAGCATAGGAGAGGAGTGCAGGTGGGAGAGGAGAACCATAGGAGAGGAGTGCAGGTGGGAGAAGAGAAGGAGCATAGGAGAGGAGTGCAGGTGGGAGAGGAGAACCACAGGAGAGGGAGTGCAGGTGGGAGAGGAGAACCATAGGAGAGGAGTGCAGGTGGGAGAGGAGAACCACAGGAGAGGAGTGCAGGTGGGAGAGGAGAACCACAGGAGAGGAGTGCAGGTGGGAGAGGAGAACCACAGGAGAGGAGTGCAGGTGGGAGAGGAGAACCATAGGAGAGGAGTGCAGGTGGGAGAGGAGAACCACAGGAGAGGAGTGCAGGTGGGAGAGGAGAACCATAGGAGAGGAGTGCAGGTGGGAGAGGAGAAGGAGCATAGGAGAGGAGTGCAGGTGGGAGAGGAGAACCACGGGAGAGGAGAACCACAGGAGAGGAGTGAAGGTGGGAGAAGAGAAGGAGCATAGGAGAGGAGTGCAGGTGGGAGAGGAGAACCACAGGAGAGGAGTGCAGGTGGGAGAAGAGAAGGAGCATAGGAGAGGAGTGCAGGTGGGAGAGGAGAACCACAGGAGAGGCAATAGGGTTCTTCTTGCTCCTTCTGAGGGCAACCTCAAGAGTTTTCCCTGGTTTTCCTGTGTGGCAGAACACAGCCTTGGTGACTCCCCCACGAGCCTCTTCCTTCTGCAACCTCCCACATGGTTACCCAGAGTTGACCAGACCAGAGAAACTCTTCTGGCAGGTCAGCTCAAATTGATTTCTCCCAACTACTTCCCCAGCAAGTGAAATACAAGGCAGGGGCAGCCCAGCTCTTGGGGCCGCTCAGAAAAGCTGGTGAGCTCGCCCCGGTGAGGCCCCGGTGCCGCAGCCCAGCCGGGTGCCAAGGCCAGGAGCTCTGTCCCCGAGGAACTCGCTCTCATTCCTTGCATTTTTAAGGCAGGCAGTTCTGAACACTTAACAGAAGCAGAACCAGGCAGTTGGTCCTTTCTCCTCTTCTACTAACAGGTGACTTTGAGCTGAACTAAAATGGGACTTGGAATGAGAAATAGCCACTCTTGCTCTGCAGAGCCATCAAGAAGCTCTCAGGGAATGGCAAAGCTGCAGTGATATTTTCCCTTCTCCTTTCCCTTGCTGGTGACCTGCACAGCATCCGAGGAGCTCCCTTTGTGCACGGGGAGCTGGCTCTGTAAAACAAAGTCTGCACAACACACTCCATCGAAGGAAGCTTGGTGGAGGAGAAGAGCCCCCTGACACCCTTGGAGATTTTCTTTCCTCTTATCCCTTCTCCTTTTTAATTCCATCTGTAGCGCTCTGGCTGAATGCAAGGCCCTTCCTCCTCACAAGCTGATTGTAGCAGGACTTTGCTGCCCCTCTGGAAGAAAAAAGCCTCTTGACAGCTCTTTGGAAGGAAGGGGGATTCCATGCAGGGGGGACAGTGGCAGAAAGAGTTGGCTCTCCTCGTCCCTTGAAGCTGCATAATGAATGAACTGTTTAACAGCAGAGAGGATGTAGGGCTGGCAACATGTATTAGTTAAAAGGGCTTTTTGAAGCCATCTGTCCACCAGCTTTAGCCTCCACTGAATGAAAACTCCTCCTGAAAGCAAAAGGGACAGACACTCTAATCTTCCAGCTCTTCATCCTCCCCTGCCACAGCCAGGCCAAAGGTGCTTGCAGAGCTCAGGGGAGAAATGTGGCCCTCGGCTAGGGGGGGTCTGCTCCGCGGTGGCTTTCAAGGGTTGTGCTGACAGCACTTGCATCACTTAACAGCATTTAGACATCAAAAGTCCCAGGAAGGACTGAAACACGGAAACTCAGCTGCTTGGAAACCAGCTGTGCCTGATGTACACTTCAGAGGGAGAGCAAATTAACAGAAATGTAGCTAAACCAAGGACAGCTTCAGTGCCTGGTCCAAGAATCAAACTGCAGCTTGCTGCACCCAGCACAAGGCCTGACCTTGACTCCTCTCTCTCCATCACCAAACCCAAACTCCCCCTGCTATGGCTGGCCCTGCTGGGGCTACTTTTGGAGGGACTATGCCTAATAATTTATGCTCACCAACTGTTTCTACAGAGACTGAAGGAAAGAGCAATTCCCTGTCCTGTGGGGCATGATTTGTGGTGTTTACTACTCTTCATTAATAGAATAGAGTAGAGTAGAGTAGAGTAGAGTAGAGTAGAGTAGAGTAGAGTAGAGTAGAGTAGAGTAGAGTAGAGTAGAAAAAAGCAGAATAGAATAGAATAGAGTAGAATAGAATAGAGTAGGATAGAATAGAATAGAATAGAATAGAATAGAATAGAATAGAATAGAATAGAATAGAATAGAATAGAATAGAATTAACCAGGTTGGAAGAGACCTTTGAGATCATCAAGTCCAACTTCTCACCCAACACCATCTGATCAACTAAACCATGGCACCAAGTGCCTCAGCCAGGCTCTTCCTAAACACCTCCAGTGATGGTGACTCCACCACCTCCCTGGGCAGCCCTCTCCTCACTTGAACCAAAGCAGAGGCTTGGAGCAGGGCAAAACTGAGATTTGCCAAGAGCATACAGATGTTTTATTTGAAGGTTTCTGACACTACCAAAGCAGAGCACAAATTGCAGCCTGAAGAGATTTCTGCCATCACAGTTGTGAAAAAAGAATAAGAACAAGGGGTCCAGTTCAGGGCCCCTCAGTTTAGGAAGGACACTGAGACACTTGAAGGTGTCCAGAGAAGGGCAACGAGGCTGGGGAGAGGCCTTGAGCACAGCCCTGTGAGGAGAGGCTGAGGGAGCTGGGGTTGCTTAGCCTGGAGAAGAGGAGGCTCAGGGGAGACCTCATTGCTCTCTACAACAACCTGAAGGGAGGTTGTGGCCAGGAGGGAGTTGGTCTCTTCTCTCCAGCAACCAGCACCAGAACAAGAGGACACAGTCTCAAGCTGCACCAGGGGAAGTTTAGGCTGGAGGTGAGGAGAAAGTTCTTCACTGAGAGAGTCATTCACCATTGGAATGTGCTGCCCAGGGAGGTGGTGGAGTCACCATCCCTGGAGGTGTTCAAGAGGGGATTGGATGTGGCACTTGGTGCCATGGTCTAGTCATGAGGTCTGTGGTGACAGGGGGTATACCTGCAAAAGACCCTAAGCACACTGCTTGAGACCATCTCTTTGAGGCTAAGTAGGGCAATGCCCTGACCCAGTGTGGTCCTAAGTTCCTGGTGTTGCTGGTGGCATCCTAGGGTAGTTGAAACTTGCTGAGGAGGACAGGGTCTGTGCTCACCTGTGCTGACCTGTAAGGCAAAATTAGCCATGTTTCTTTTAACTGTTTTAGGTGGGGGACTGGCATGAAAGCTCAAATCCTCTGTCTTTTGTGTACCAAAATTCATCAAAATTTGGGGAGGGACTTCTCAGGCTATCAGGTAGTGATAGGACTAGGGGGAATGGAATGAAGCTGGAGGTGGGGAGATTCAGGCTAGATGTGAGGAAGAAGTTCTTCACCATGAGAGTGGTGAAGCCCTGGAATGGGTTATCCAGGGAGGTGGTTGAGGCCCTGTCCCTGGAGGTGTTTAAGACCAGGCTGGATGAGGCTCTGTCCAGCCTGATCTAGTGTGGGGTGTCCCTGCTCATGGCAGGGGGGTTGGAACTAAATGATCCTTGTGGTCCCTTCCAACCCTGACTGACTGATACTAGGTTGGACTCAATGATCTTTGAGGTCTCTTCCAACCTTGGCGATACTGTGATACTGTGAAACAGAGATGGTTTCATGTGGAACACAATGGGAGAACATAGTTAATCCGTGATGGAACTCATCACACTTGAGACCTGCTTCCTACTCAGCCCTGTGCACTGAAGAGAATGAATCACAGAATTGTCAGGGTTGGAAGGGACCTCAAGGATCATTCAGTTCCAACCCCCCTGCCATGGGCAGGGACACCTCACACTACAGCAGGTTGCTCACAGCCACAGCCAGCCTGGCTGCAAACACCTCCAGGCAGGAGGCTTCCACCACCTCCCTGGGCAACCTGTGCCAGGCTCTCACCACCCTCATGGGCAACAACTTCTTCCTCACATCCAATCTCAATCTCCCCACTTCTGCTTTTGCTCCATGTCAATTTTGTTTCAGCCTGAGAAATGTTCCTTCCAATCCACCCAATCTGAGTCTCCCCACTTCTGGTTTTGCTCCATCCCCCCCAGTCCTATCACTCCCTGACACCCTCCAAAGTCCCTCCCCAGCTTTCTTGGAGCCCCCTGCAGATCCTGCGAGGCCACAAGAAGGTCTCCTCGGAGCCCTTCTCGTCTCCAGAAGTGAAGAGCCCCAACTCTCCCAGCGCTGAACCATCTTTAACCACTCCCCCCCCACCCCGCCAAACGTGGGAAAGTGACGTGTCAATTTATGCAGCAGGATCTGAGGAGCCATGGCAAAGGGAAGGAAAGCAGCCGGGCGAACGTCTCGGCTGTGCCCCGGCCTACTGGATCCCTGCACCTGGCAAATCAGCAAAGTAAAGCAAACAAACGTGGGAAGTCAGCTCATGTGTCTGAAGAAAAGAAAATAAGACAATTTCCCTCGCCCCCACTCCCAGTTTGCATTATTCTACTTTCCCAGGGCTATTCCATGTTAGTTGTTACCGTCCTTCGCAGCCGTTGTTTGGACAGCTTGAGCGGTGGCAGCAGAAGCGCAGGAGGTATTTATGCAGTGGAAACTGCAGCCTACAAGTGCATCTTTGGTCCTGCTTTCAGCAGGAAAAGGTTATATGGAGAGAGTTAAAACGGATATAGTGTGGAAGGGAAAACTAGGGGTGGGGGGTGCAAGAAAGCTGGGGAGGGACCTCCGACGAGGGCTTGTAGTGATAGGATGAAGGGCAATGGCTTTGAGCTGGGAGCGGGGAGATTGAGACTGGAGATGAGGAAGAAACTCTTTGCAGTGAGGGGAGTCATTCGCCATTGGAATGGGCTGCCCAGGGAGGACTCGATGATCTTTGAGGTCTCTTCCAACCTTGGTGATACTGTGCTACTGTGATACTGAGAGGAGAAGGAGCATAGGAGAGGAGTGCAGGTGGGAGAGGAGAACCACAGGAGAGGAGTGCAGGTGGGAGAAGAGAAGGAGCATAGGAGAGGAGTGCAGGTGGGAGAGGAGAACCACAGGAGAGGAGTGAAGGTGGGAGAAAAGAAGGAGCATAGGAGAGGATTGCAGGTGGGAGAAAAGAAGGAGCATAGGAGAGGAGTGCAGGTGGGAGAGGAGAACCACAGGAGAGGAGTACAGGCGGGAGAAGAGAAGGAGCATAGGAGAGGAGTGCAGGAGAGGGAGGTGGTGGAGTCACCATCCCTGGAGGTGTTCAAGAGGGGATTGGACGTGGCACTTGGTGCCATGGTCTAGTCATGGGGTCTGTGGTGACAGGTTGGACTTGATGAACTTCGAGGTCTCTTCCAACCTTAGTGATACTGTGATACTGTGGGGAGACACTGGCACAGGTTGCCCAGGGAGGCTGTGGATGTCCCCTCCCTGGGGGTGTTCAATGTCAGGCCTTGAGCAACCTGTGCTGGTGGGAAGTGTCCCTGTCCATGGCAGGGGATTGGAACTGGATGAGCTTTAAGGTCCCTTCCAACCCAAACCATTCTGTGATTCTATGATAAGCTTTGTCCCATCACGTTCAAAAGCAGCATCTGAACATCTCAGGGGACTGTGACTGTTTATGTTGCATGGTTGGCCACCTGCATCCCAAACAGCTCACCCAGAATTACAGCCTGGAGAAAAGACTGTGGAGCCCCAGTCCTGCTAACAGAATTCTTTGCAAGCAGCTTGCAGAGGGCCTGTTTGTTAGCTGTGATGTCTATGTGTGTGTGGCAAGAAGAAATGGAGGCAGGGATATACTGGAGAGAGTCCAGCGGAGGCTATGAGGATGGTGAAGGGAGTGAAACATCTGTCTGATGAGGAAAGGCTGAGAGCCCTGGGGCTGTTTAGCCTGGAGAAGGGAAGGCTGAAAGGGGATCTGATCAGTGGTTACAAATATCTGAAGGGTGGCTGTCAAGAAGAAGGGGCCAGGCTCTTTTCACTGGTGCCCAGTAACAGGGCAAAGAGCAGTGACCTCAAACTGGAACACAGGAGGTTCCACCTCAACATGAGGAGAAACAACTTTGCTGTGAGGGTGCTGCAGGCTGCCCAGAGAGATTGTGGAGTTTCCCTCTCTTAAGACTTTCCAGTCTGGACACATTCCTGCCCTAGATGATCCTGCTTTGGAAGGGGGTTGGACTGGATGATCTCTGGAGGCCTCTTCCAACCCCTACCATTCTGTGCTTCCATGATTCTGTGTTTCTGTGGTTCTGTGACACTGGGGAATGTTTGCACTCCACTGGCAAAGCAGGGAGAACCTGTGTGTGAATCACATACCTGTGACCCAGTACTGAGGTTTGGGGTGTGGGAGGCATGAACACTGAACCACCAAGAGGGACCAGCACGGTCCCATGCAGGTGAGGTGCCAGCGAGGGACAAAGCTGGTCAAAGCCCTAAGGGAATCGAAATTGAGCTCCTGGGGTGAAGTGTCATCTTGTCTCCCAGGGACCTGGAAAACTGCTCTGGGAGACTGTGGTGGGTTGAAAATTACACCCCCCACAACCCCCCCAACATTAACTTTGCCAGACCAACTCAGTTGGAAGCCAATGAAGATGTATTTGTGAGAACTGCAATCTACAATGGAGTGCAGTGAATAGGTACAAAATACACAGGAGGGACAATATTGATAGGGATTTACAGCTAATGAACAGCACAAGGACTCCCCTGGCCAAAGACCAGGGGATGCTACTGGTTTCTCCTTTTCTGCCCATCCCCTACCCCCTGCACAAAAGAAGGGAGCAGAGAAAGGAGCAGAGAAAGATGCTGTTAGACTCAACCAAAACAATGCAGCCAGGGTCAAGCAGAAGCTAGTTAGGATCTCTCCAGAGTGAAGAAGAAGCCCCCCCTCCCCCCACTTCTAAACAATTCCATTGGCTGCTAACTCTATCCATCTAATCTAGACCAGCAAATCTGTGTCCAGGCTTGGCTGGAGAGCACAAGCAGAGAGAAGGACCTTTAGCTCGTTAGAGACATGGGGAAGTGGTGCTAGGGAGGAAGCTGCAGAGCCACACAGACTGCTCTCCCCCTCACTGTGCTTATTGCCATCGATCCAAATATTTCTCCCCAGAGCTCACATTTGTTACAGAATACAGAATTAAGAAGGTTGGAAAAGACCTGTGAGATCATTGAGTCCAACCTCTCACCCAACACCATCTGATCAACTAAACCATGCAACCAAGTGCTTCATCCAGGCTTCTCTTAAACACCTCCAGTGATGGTGACTCCACCACCTCCCTGGGCAGCACATCCCAAGGGACAAACTCTCTTGATGGGAAGAACTTCTTCCTAACATCCAGCCTGAACCTCCCCTGGCACAGCTTGAGACTGTGTCCTCTTGTTCTGGTGCTGGGTGCTTGGGAGAAGAGACCAACCCCCAGCTGGCTACAACCTCCCTTCAGGGAGTTGTAGAGAGCAAGAAGGTCTCCCTGAGCCTCCTCTTCTCCAGGCTAAGCAACCCCAGCTCCCTCAGCCTCTCCTCACAGGGCTGTGCTCCAGACCCCTCCCCAGCTTTCTTGCCCTCCTCTGGACACCTTCCAGCATCTCAGCATTTTGTTGAAGACCTCAACATCATTGTTGAAGAGCTGAGTCCTCTGCCCCACTCAGAGTACCTCATCATTAGCAGCCTTTTCAAGACAGTGCACTGCAGAGAAGGGAAGGGACGCAAGCTGAAAGTGAAAGCTGCCATCTACTAATTCCATCTGAGATATGGAGGGGTGGTGTGGAGTGGAGGGTGTTTCTCCACGGGGGAGGCGGGGGAAATAGTCACCCTGGCTTGTGTGCTGCCTTCTCCCCTGTATTTAATTGAGTGTGGTGGGCTGAAGTTTCCCAGTCACATTAACCAAGCACGACTAACTCGGTTGGAAGCCAATGGACAGGGCTGGGCAGGACAGAGCGAAGCACAATGTAGAGAAAGAGAGAGCCCCTGCTTTGTTCCGATGGAAATGCAGTTTGAATGGGTAGCTGTGTCAAACAGAGTGTGTGTTCTTGTTTATGTGAAACAAATATCTACGGATTGAAACGGCTGAAAAGGATCTACCCAGGGCCATTTAAAAGTGGAAAGAGAGAGGCAATTTGAGAGAAAAGAAAAAAAAACCCACAGAACTAACTATTTTATCTGCTAGGAGCTGATAAGGGAAGTGATGTGGCTGAATGCTGCTTTTGTTCAAAAGCGACCCAAAAGATAAGAGCCAGAGTCCTTGCAGAGATGTGTGGCCAGGCTGCGCTACTAGCTGGACACAACTTAAGACAACCCAACCACCCAATAAACCCCTCCCCTCCCCCCAAGCCCTAACTAAAATGGCAAATTACTTACTTGGCAAATACAGAAACATAGCCCTGGCCAGTGCCAGCTCCCAGCCCCGGCTCGGCCGAGGCCCCCGAACAAAGGCCTTTCAGAGGCGGTGTAATTGAGGCTGCCCCCAGTCAGCCAGGATGCTCAGGTGTATGGAGGGGGCCTCACGGAGCACCAGACAGAGACAAATTCACATGGAGCGAGCGGAGCACTTCGCTGGCATGTGGAGGTGGGTTCCGGAGGCTGTTCCCAACACAGAAGACAATCACTGGCAGGTAATAAAGGAGGCATTTATGCGATATGTCAGCGGTTAGTGCAAAGCTTAAAAGGAGCGAGATCGGGCGGGGAGATAGCGTTGCCCGCCCTCCCCGGGGGAGCGGCGTGGCCGTCGTCACTGTGAGCCATTGTCGCCGCTACGCCTTTGAAATACAGCGTGGCACAGGCCGGACAGCCGATACCTGTGCGAGCGCGGAGCGGGCACCGCCGCCTCCAGACGGCGCAGCTCCGGTTACGCGGCGCGGCCACCGCTGCAGCCTGCGGCACCCACCCCCGAGCCCCGGGAAATGGAAACCCCTCCGGCGACACACAGGCAGCGCGGCCTGCCCCCGGGTGCTGCTTGCGTGGAATCAAAGGAAGGATCTGCAGGTGCTGGAAGGTGTCCAGAGAAGGGCCACGAGGATGAGCAGAGGGCTGGAGCTGCTCTGCTGTGAGGACAGACTGAGGGAGTTGGGGTTGTGCGGTCTGGAGAAGAGAAGGCTCCAGGGTGACCTAATTGTGGCCTTGCAGTATCTGAAGGGGCTCCAAGAAAGCTGGGGAGGGACTTTTGAGGGCGTCAGGGAGTGATAGGACTGGGAGGGTGGAACAAAACTAGAAATGGGTATATTGAGATTGGATGTGAGGAAGAAGTTGTTCCCCATGAGGGTGGTGAGAGCCTGGCACAGGTTGCCCAGGGAGGTGGTGGAAGCCTCCTGCCTGGAGGTGTTTGCAGCCAGGCTGGCTGTGGCTGTGAGCAACCTGCTGTGGTGTGAGGTGTCCCTGGCCATGGCAGGGGCTTGGAACTGGCTGAGCCTTGAGGTCCCTTCCAGCCCTGACAGTTCTGTGATTCTATGATTCTAAATGTGAAATGAAGGTCCAAGCCTTCTCAGTATGCTCTGTAGCATCCAATTAGCCCTTGCCCTTGGCAGGGAGGTTGGGCTAGAGGATGTTTGAAGGTCTCTTCCCACCCAAACCGTTCTGTGACTCACACAGACCTAATCACTGGCTGTAATGGCCATGGCAGGTACCATATGGCTCCTATTAAGACAGAACATCTTGAGTGAGACATTCATTCCAATTTCTTAACACATGGAGAGAACCTAATTTAATTAAATGCTGTAAACATTGGAACATCTGAATTGGTATGAAATGCTACATTATTTTTTATGGCAGCCATAAAGTCTTCATATCCTTATGGTACTTCATATCTTTGTGGGACCCATAAAGACTTCCAGTTTTTCTGTAGATGAGTCACAGGCTCCCTGTTCTTTCCTTTGAAAACTCTAAACAGAGCCTGTGTGTCACATCTGCACTTCAAGGATTTCAACTAACAGGTCACTGAAGACTAGATCATAGATCATAGAGTCATAGAATGGTCTGAGATGGAAGGGACCTCCAAAGCTCATCCAGTCCAAACCCCTCTGCACTCAGCAGGGACATCCTCCACTGGATCAGGTTGCCCAGAGCCCTGTCCAGCCTCACCTTGAAGATCTCCAGGCATGGAGCCTCAACCACCTCCCTGGGCAACCTGTCC
This sequence comes from Picus viridis, assembly GCA_033816785.1. NCBI lineage: Eukaryota > Metazoa > Chordata > Aves > Piciformes > Picidae > Picus > Picus viridis. The sequence goes on from CM066592.1 coordinate 19,925,188, forward strand.
CAGTGTTCCACCACCCTCATGCTGCAGAACTTGTTCCTCACATCCAATCTCAATCTGCTCTGCTCTAGTTTGAAGCCATTGTCCCTGGTCCTGTCCCTGCAGGCCTTTGCAAACAGTCTCTCTGCAGCCTTCCTGTAGCCTCTTCAGGTCCTGGCAGGCTGCTCTAAGGTCTCCCTGTAGCCTTCTGTTCATGCAGGCTGAACACCCCCAGCTCCCTCAGTCTGTCCTCACAGCAGAGCTGCTCCAACCCCCTGAGCATTCTTGTGGCCCTCCTCTGGACCCTCTCCATCAGCTCCAGGTCTTTCCTGTGTTGAGGGCTCCAGACCTGCACCCAGCACTGCAGATGAGGTCTCAGCAGAGCAGAGTGGCAGAATCACCTCTCTGGCTCTCTGGCAATGCTGCTTTGGCTGCAGCCCAGGCTGCCCTTGGCCTTCTGTGCTGCAAGCTCACACTGCCTGCTCCTGGCCAGCTCCTCCCCCACCAGCACCCCCAAGTGCTTTTCCTCAGGGCTGCTTTCTATCCCCTCCTCCCCCAGCCTGTACTGACAGTGAGGATTGTTCCAGCCCAGGTGCAGGACCTGCACTTGCTCTTGTTGAACCTCATGAGGTTCACCTGGGCAGCACCTCTGCAGCCTGCCCAGGTCCCTCTGGACGGCATCCTGCCCCCCTGCCCTCGTCAGAGGCCCCTCTGAGACTGAACTTCTGAATATCTATTAAAGCCCTTGTTAAATCCCTAAACACTGGGTTTCAAAGGTTCACTCTGTCAGTTCACCATATAAAAGGTCACTTCAGCCATGGTTTAGTTATCTCCAGCTAATAGTAAGAAGGTTTAACTCTGCTAAAAAATATTTGGCCAAATCAACAACAAAAAACCCCAGAACCACAGGATTGTCAGGGTTGGAAAGGACCTCAAACATCAGCCAGTTCCAAGCCCCCTGCCATGTGCTTGGCACTGGCTCACACTAGAGCAGGTTGCTCACAGCCACATCCAGCCTGGCTGCAAACACCTCCAGGCATGAGGCTTCCACCACCTCCCTGGGCAACCTGTGCCAGTGTTTCAACCCCTAACTTGTACTGGTGCAGGGGTTGTTCCTCCCCCAGGTGCAGGACCCTGCAGTTACTCTTGTTGAACCTCATCCAGCTGCCCTTTGCCCAGCAGCTCTCCGGCCTGTCCAGGCACCTCTAGAAGTCAACCATGGCATGAAGGCAACATGCAGAGCCTGAGTTTCATTTGTGTTCCAAATACTGCCTTGTTCCCCTGGACCTTGGCAGTTAGGTGAGAGATGAGCAAAGAACATCCTACAGTCCAAGAGCTACTGAGCTTATTTCCCTGCCCTCCGGGGAGCAATCCACTGCATGTGTAGAGAATGCCTCACACAGTATGAGATCCTCCAGCTGACAAATGAGCCCAGTGAGCCCAAACTGAACTGAAGAATAATAATAATACAATACACCAGGTTGGAAGAGACCTTCAAGATCATCGTGTCCAACCCATCAACCAACCCAACCCACCCAACAACTAACCCATGGCACCAAGCACCCCATCAAGTCTCCTCCTGAACACCTCCAATGAAGGTGACTCCACCACCTCCCTGGGCAGCCCATTCCAATGGGCAATCACTCTCTCTGTGAAGAACTTTTTCCTAACATCCAGCCTAAACCTCCCCTGGCACAGTCTGAGACTGTGTCCTCTTGTTCTGGTGCTGGCTGCCTGGGAGAAGAGACCAACCTCTGCCTGGCTACAACCTCCCTTCAGGTAGTTGTAGAGAGCAAGAAGGTCTCCCCTGAGCCTTCTCTTCTGCAGGCTAGGCAACCCCAGCTCCCTCAGCCTCTCCTCACAGGGCTGTGTTCCAAACCCCTCACCAACTTTGTTGCCCTTCTCTGGACACCTTCCAGCAAGTCAACCTCCTTCCTAAACTGAGGGGCCCAGAACTGGACACAGGACTCAAGGTGTGGCCTAACCAGTGCAGTGTCCAGGGGCAGAATGACCTCCCTGCTCCTGCTGGCCACACTGTTCCTGCTGCAGGCCAGGATGCCATTGGCCTTCTTGGCTGCCTGGGCACACTGCAGACTCATGTTCAGCCTACAATCAACCAGCACCCCCAGGTCCCTCTCTGCCTGGCTGCTCTCAGCCACTCTGACCCCAGCCTGTAGCTCTGCCTGGGGTTGCTGTGGCCAATGTGCAGCACCTGGCACTTGGATGTGTTCAATCTCCTGCCCTTGGACTCTGCCCATCTGTCCAGCCTGTCCAGGTTCCTCTGCAAAGCCTCTCTGCCCTCCAGCAGATCAACTTCTGCCCCCAGCTTGGTGTCATCTGCAAATTTACTGATGCTGGACTCAATGAAGCTGAGGGGAAAGCAGACCAAAGCAGCTCTTCCCACCTGCATATGTGCTGTGAAATACTTCATACAGTAGAACTCCCCAGGATGAGCCAAGAGGCTTTGTGCTGCCAGCAGCCAACAGCCCTCTTTTCCTAAGCACACAAAGTTGGTTTCCACTCAGGACAGTTTAAAATCTCCAAGTCAGGTGTAAGAGCATGGAAGGAGTGACCTGATCACATGTGCAGAATCCTAAAGACAGAACCATTTGGGTTGGAAGAGACCTCGAAGATCATCAAGGCCAACCATTAACCCAGCACTGCCAGGGCATCATTGAACCATGTCCTCAGCACCACGTCTACATGACTTCTCAATTCCTCCAGGGATGGTGACCCCATCACTGCCCTGGGCAGCCTGTTCCAGGACGTGACAACCCTTTGAGGGGGGAAATTGCTCCTAATGCCCCATCTAAACCTCCCTTGGTGCAACCTGAGGCTCCTTCCTCTTGTTGCTTGTTCCTTGGGAGAAGAGAGCGACCCCCACCTGTCTCCAACCTCCTTTCGGGGAGTTGTAGAGAGCTCAAAGGTCTCCTCTGAGCCTCCTTTTCTCCAGATTAAACAACCCCAGCTGCCTCAGCCTCTCCTCACAGGGCTGTGCTCCAGACCCCTCCCCAGCTTTCTTGCCCTTCTCTGGACACCTTCCAGCATCTCAACATCTTTCCTAAACTGAGGAGCCCAGAACTGGACACAGGACTCCAGGTGTGGCCTAACCAGTGCTGAGCTCAGGGCACAAGGACTTCCCTGTTCAAGATCACCCAGTTCCAACCCCCTGCCATGGGCAGGGACACCTCACACTACAGCAGGCCAACCCCCCTGCCCAAGCATAGTATCATAGTATCATAGTATCAGTCAGGGTTGGAAGGGACCACAAGGATCATCCAGTTCCAACCCCTGCCATGGGCAGGGACACCCCACACTAGATCAGCCTGGCCACAGCCTCGTCCAGCCTGGGCTTAAACACCTCCAGGGACGGGGCCTCAACCACCTCCCTGGACAACCCATTCCAGGGCTTCACCACTCTCATGGGGAAGAACCTCCTCCTCACCTCCAGCCTGAATCTCCCCACCTCCAACTTCATGGCACTTGGTGCCATGATTTAGTTGATCAGATTTAGTTGATCAGTTGGGTGAGAGGTTGGACTTGATGATCTCAAAGGTCTTTTCCAACCTGGTTAATTCTGTATTGTGTATTGCAAACCACAGCAAACAGTGGCAGCACCAAAAAGCCACAGTAATGTGGGAAACTCTGCTTCAGACAGAAATTCTGTCAGACAGAAGGGTGGCCCTTGCCCAAGCTGCCTTTGGTGACCACTGTGATCTGCTTAGAAAATAAGTAGCTGTCAGAGTCCATCACTTTTCTTTAGAGAGAATCACGGTCACAGAATGTTAGAGGCTGGAAGGGACCTCCAGAGATCACCCAGTCCAAGCCCCCTGCCAAAAGAGGCTCACCCAGGGCAGTCACACTGGGATGCATCCAGGTGGGTTTTGAATGTCTCCAGAGAAGGAGACTCCACAACCTCTCTGGGCAGCCTGCTCCAGGCCTCTGGGACCCTCCCAGTCAAGAAGTTCTTCCTCATGTTGAGATGGAACCTCCTGTACTGGAGTTTCCATCCCTTGCCCCTTGTTCTATCCCAGGGCACAAGTGAGCAGAGGCTGTCCCTGTCCCTTCCTTCCTGACCCCCAGCCCTCAGCTATTGATAGACATTAATCAGATCCCTCTCAGTCTTCTCCTCTCCAGACTGAACAGCCCCAGGGCTCTCAGTCTCTCTTCACAGGGGAGATGCTCAAGTCCCCTAAGCATCCTCATAGCTGTCCCCTGGAGTCTCTCCAGCAGATCCTTGTCCCTCTTGAACTGGGAGCCCAGAACTGGACAGAGGATTGCAGCTGTGGTCTCAGCAGGGCAGGTTATGAAGCAGCCAGCAAAGGTTGCAGTGGGAACAGGTGATTTCTAATTTTCATTCGGAGGAGCATGTGCATTCTGAACGTTTGCAGTCCCTTTTAACATCCACGTGGTGCAGCGAGGTGTTTGTCCTGCCTGCTTCCAGCAGCCACACTCTTTCTGCGACAGCACAAGACCGTGTGCTGGCACGGAAGCCCTTGGAGGACAGCTCCTGTCCTCCCTGGGAACTGCAGAGTGAAAGCCAGCCGCTGCTTCTCCGAGAGAAATCTGCGGAGTTTATGCTGCGGGCTGGAGGGAGCAGCGAGGAGGAAGGAGCTAAGCCCACAGCCGCTGCCCAGCAGCTCCAGCAGCGCCCTGCCGGCTCCTGCGCCGTGGACAGCTCCTCGCCGAAGGACTCCTGACCCGGGGGAAAACTCCTCCCTGAGGGAAGGCAGCGTCTCTCCTGCAGCCCGTGCTGCCTGTGGAGGGACCAAGGGCTCTCAGCTGGCACTCCTGGGCTCACTGGCACCCTTGCTGCAGCATAGCTCAATAGACTCACCAAGCAGAAGTTTTGTGCCACAGCTTTCACAGTATCACAGTATCACAGTATCACAGTATCACCAAGGTTGGAAGAGACCTCGAAGATCATTGAGTCCAACCTGTCACCACAGACCCCATGGCTAGACCATGGCACCAAGTGCCACATCCAGTCCCCTCTTGAACACCTCCAGGGATGGTGACTCCACCACCTCCCTGGGCAGCACATCCCAATGACAAACAACTCTCTCAGTGAAGAACTTTCTCCTCACCTCCAGCCTAAACTTCCCCTGGTGCAGCTTGAGACTGTGTCCTCTTGTTCTGGTGCTGGTTGCTAGAGAGAAGAGACCAACCCCTTCCTGGCTACAACCTCGCTTCAGGTAGTTGTAGAGAGCAATGAGGTCTCCCTGAGCCTCCTCTTCTCCAGGCTAAACAACCCCTTTGCATTAGAGATGGGCCCCTGCTGCCTGGCTCCCTTGCATTCTTGACCCCAGTCAAACCCTGTGGCCGGCAGGAGCAGGGCAGTGGTGGTGCCCCTGTGCCTGGCCCTGATGGGGCCACATCTTGAGTGCTGGATTCAGTTCTAGGCACCACAGGACAGGAAAGACATTGAGGTTCTGGGGGGGGCCAGAGCAGACCAATGAGGCTGGAGAGGGGTTTGGAGGGCATCATGTGAGGAGTGGCTGAGGGGGCTGGGGGTGTTTAATGGGGAGAAGAGGAGGCTGAGGGGAGACCTCAATGCTCTCCATTACATTACATTACTAGGCATCCTGGCCTGCATCAGGAAGAGTGTGGCCAGCAGGAGCAGGGAGGTCATTCTGCCCCTGTACACTGCACTGGTTAGGCTACACCTCGAGTCCTGTGTCCAGTTCTGGGCCCCTCAGTTTAGGAAGGATGTTGACTTGCTGGAAGGTGTCCAGAGAAGGGCAACGAAGTTTGTGAGGGGGTTGGAACACAAGCCCTGTGAGGAGAGGCTGAGGGAGCTGGGGTTGCTTAGCCTGGAGAAGAGGAGACTCAGGGGTGACCTAATTGCTCAGAAGCAGAGGTTGGTCTCTTCTCCCAGGCAGCCAGCACCAGAACAAGAGGACACAGTCTCAGGCTGTGCCAGGGGAGGTTTAGGCTGGAGGTTAGGAGGAAGTTCTACACAGAGAGAGTGATTGCCCATTGGAATGGGCTGCCCAGGGGAGGTGGTGGAGTCACCATCACTGGAAGTGTTCAGGAGGAGACTTGATGGGGTGCTTGGTGCCATGGGTTAGTTGTTTGGGTGGTGTTGGATGATAGGTTGGACACGATGATCTTGAAGGTCTCTTCCAACCTGGTTAATTCTATTCTATTCTATTCTATTCTATTCTATTCTATTCTATTCTATTCTATTCTATTCTATTCTATTCTATTCTATTCTATTCTATTCTATTCTATTCTATTCTATTCTATTCTATTCTATTCTACTACCTGAAAGGAGGCTGGAGTGAGGTGGGGGTTGGTCTCTTCTCCCAGCTGACAATAGGGCAAAAGGAAATGGGCTCAAGCTGTGCTAGGGGAGGTTTCAGTTGCAGATTAGGAAAACTTCCTTTGCTGCAAGAGTGATCAGGGGTTGGGACAGGCTGCCCTGGGAGGAGGTGGAGTCCCCATGCCTGGAGGTGTTCCAGAAGTGTGGAGATGTGGTGCTTCAGGACAGAGGTTAGTGGTCATGGGAGCTGGGTTGTCATTACACTCAATGACCTTAGAGGTCTTTTCCAACCTCGATGGTTCTGTGATTCTGTGGTTCTGCCCTGGTGGGAGCTAAGCATGTTTGCCAGAGGGACCTGCACAGGCTGCCTTTGTTTTTCTTTCTTCAGTGCACAGCAAGCACTTCAGCCCTACCTAATACCTCTGCTAAACTGTTTTCAGTGCATTTGAAGTGCAATTAGAATGATCTGTAATTGTTATGACTGCTGTGCTTCCCTGCCAGGACTTGCCTGCACTGTGGCAATTGCTGCTTCAGGAACACCTTCCAGTCCTTCCCACTCTGAGTTTTGCATCTTCTTGCTGCTTTCCTTAGTATTTGCTGATCACCCTTCTTGAAAATGCAGATCCTTAACCTTCCACCTCTTACCAACCCCAGGGGCAGCTTGCAGCAGTACAACCAAGGGCTGCAAAGGTGCTGGAGGGACTGGAGCGTTCCAGAGTAGGGCAACAAGGCTGGGGAGGGGTCTGGAGCACAGCCCTGTGAGGAGAGGCTGAGGGAGCTGGGGTTGCTTAGCCTGGAGAGGAGGAGGCTCAGGGGAGACCTCATTGCTCTCTCTAACTCCCCGAATGGAGGTTGTAGCCAGGTGGGGGTTGGTCTCTTCTCCCAGGCAAGCAGCACCAGAACAAGAGGACACAGTCTCAAGCTGTGCCAGGGAGGTTTAGGCTGGAGGTGAGGAGAAAGTTCTTCACTGAGAGAGTCATTCACCATTGGGATGTGCTGCTTAGGGAGGTGATGGAATCCCCATCCCTGGAGGTGTTCAAGAGGGGATTGGATGTGGCACTTGGAGCCATGGTTTAGTTGTCAGGAGGTGTTTGGGTGTTAGGTAATAGGTTGGACTTGATGATCTCTGAGGTCTTTTCCAACCTTATTGATTCTATGATTCTCAAGCTGTCCACTGCTTGCTTGCAGCCTACCCCAGATACTGGCAGAGTGGCAAATGTGAAGGAGAAACTGAAGCCTGGGAACCTACCAACCCCTCTCTCCCCATACAGGTTGTTGACTTTCAGGTTGGGCTCCCCTCAGCACTGCCACCCATTTATAACCAGGCACTTTCCAAGGCAGGCAAGCAAACAAACAAAAAAGAGCCTTTTCTTCCTTCCCTGCCTGCCTGCCTCATGCTGACAGTAATTACACTGAGTGAGTTGGTAAATTCTCAAGCTCAGTGAGGCTCTAATGGATCTGGCTGTAGCCACAACAGCTCTACACTCAAACCACTGGCTTGGACTCCGGTGCAAGATAATTAACCACAAAGTGAGTTATGTGTCCCAGGCTGAAAACGTAATGAAAACCAAGGTCAGTTGCCCTGCTGGAGGAGACTAGGAGGAGCCTTCTGTGGGAGAGGCCATGTTGGGCTCCCCACCCTCTGTTGAGACTGCAGGTTTGCATCTGCAGCAGAATTAGACCTTTGAAAGAGAAAGTTTTACATCTGTTGCCCTTATTACGAAGTCAGGAGTGGTCCTCATGTTCATTTTTAATCCACGGGAGCCCAGAGAGTGGTGGTGAATGGTGCCACAGCCAGCTGGCAGCCAGGCACCAGTGGTGTCCCCCAGGGATCAGTGCTGGGACCCAGCCTGTTCAGTATCTTTATTGGTGATCTGGAAGAGGGCATTGAGTCCATCAGCAGTGAATTTGCAGATGACAGCAAGCTGGGGGCAGGAGTTGATCTGTGAGAGGGTAGAAGAGCTCTGCAGAGGGACCTGGACAGGCTGGACAGATGGGCAGAGTCCAAGGGCAAGAGACTGAACACATCCAAGTGCCAGGTTCTGCACTTTGGCCACAGCAACCCCAGGCAGTGCTACAGGCTGGGGGCAGAGTGGCTGGAGGGCAGTCAGGCAGAGGGGGACCTGGGGGTGCTGGTTGACAGCAGTGGTAGGACTGGGGGAATGGGGAAAAAAAAAAACCTAGAAATGGGTAGATTGAGATTGGATGTGAGGAAGAAGTTGTTCCCCGTGAGGGTGGTGAGAGACTGGCACAGGCTGCCCAGGGAGGTGGTGGAAGCCTCATGCCTGGAGGTGTTTGCAGCCAGGCTGGCTGTGGCTGTGAGCAGCCTGCTGTAGTGTGAGGTGTCCCTGCCCACGGCAGGGGTTGGAACTGGCTGATCCTTGAGGTCCCTTCCAACCCTGACAATTCTGTGATTCTATGTGAAAGGTCTCTTCCAACCTCAACAGTTCTGTGATTTGGGGCAGAGTGGTGTTTTAGTACCTGCATCACACATTTCACACCACATGCTGAGGATGTGCAGCTTCTGACCCATGCCCCTTTGTATTTTCCAGCAGGAGAGGCAGCTGCCTGAGTTCCTGAGAAGCCCTTTTACGATACAATACAATACAATACAATACAATACAATACAATACAATACAATACAATACAATACACCAGGTTGAAAGAGACCTTCAAGATCATCACGTCCAACCCATCAGCCAATCCAACCCACCTAAACAACTAACCCATGGCACCAAGCACCCCATCAAGTCTCCTCCTGAACACCTCCAATGATGGTGACTCCACCACCTCCCTGGGCAGCCCATTCCAATGGGCAATCACTCTCTCTGTGTAGAACTTCTTCCTAACCTCCAGCCTAAGATATTTTTTTGCTGCAGTAGAAAGCTGCTCACTCTGTGGGCTGCTTGGCCAGTTCAGCTCACAGCTATGGGACAGCAGAGTCAGCCAGCCAGGCCAACTCAAAACTCCTCTGATCTCCCTCAGCCCCAGCCTGCTGTCTCCTGGGAGACCAAATCCCTTATTTCCCAGTCCCTCTGTTTTACTCTGTAGCTTGCAGAAGGATTTGTTCAATGCTCTTCCCTAAATCCTGGGAGTATTCCTTTTGCAGCAGCTTTATGGAGGCCTGCAAGGAAGTTCCCAGCATTGGGGCACTTGTCCAGCTTCCCTGGAATTTACTTGAAGGGTGGGAAAAAAAAAAGGATTAGGGCAAACACAACTTGTGCCTGTATAAATATTTACCCATATTTGGGAAAGGTTCCTCTAGATGGCTGCTGAAAAGCTTTCTCCTACAGTGGCAATTTCAGGGGTGGACAAAGGCAAAACCAAACCAACAAAAAAGGACAGAAACAAACAAACAAAACCAATCTCAAACCAAGGAATAAAAAAACCAAAAACCACTCTCCCAACCCACAAAAAGCATTAAAAAAAGCCCCAAAAAGGACACAAAAAAATCTCCAACCAACCAGCCCAAACCCTTAACCAACCCAAACCCTTAACCAACCCAAACCCCTAACCAACCCAAACCCCTAACCAACCCAAACCCTTAACCAACCAACCAGAATCAAACAACACCCATGAAAAACAGCTGCAAAAAACCCCCAGCCCTACAAAAAACCACCACAAACCCCAACCCAACCAACCCAAACCCTTAACCAAGCAACCAAAATCAAACCACCCCCATAAAAAACAGCAGCAAAAAAACCCCAACCCAACAAAAAAACACCAAAATCCTCAACCAAAACTCTAAACCAACCAAAATCAAGCAACACCCATAAAAAACAACAGCAAAGAAACTCCAACTCAACAAAAAAACACCAAACCCCCAACCCAACCAACCCAAACCCTTAACCAACCAACCAGAATCAAACAACACCCATAAAAAACAGCAGCAAAAAAAACCCAAACCCAACAAAAAGCCTCCAAAACCCCAACCAAAACCCTTAATCAACCAAAATCAAACCACCCCATAAAAAACAGCAGCAAAAAACCCAAACCCAACAAAAAACCACCAAAAGCCCCAACCAAAACCTTAACCAACCAAAATCAAACAACAGCCATAAAAAACAACAGCAAAAAAACCCCAACCCAGCAAACAACCACCAAAAATCCCAACCCAACCAACCCAAACCCTTAACCAACCAACCAGAATCAAACAACACCCATAAAAAACAGCAGCAAAAACCCCAACCCAACAAAAAACCACCAAAAGCCCCAACCAAAACCCTTAATCAACCAAAATCAAACAGCCATAAAAAACAGCAGCAAAAAACCCCCAACCCAATAAAAAAACCACCAAAAGCCCCAACCAAAAGCCTTAACCAACCAAACAAAATCAAACAACACCCATAAAAACAACAGCAAAAATACCCAACAAGAAGGACACAAAAAATCCCCAACCAACCTACCTAAACCCTTAACCAACCAAAGAATATCAAACAGCCATAAAAAACAAGAACAAAAAACTCCCAACCCAACAAAAAGACACCAAAACCCCCAACCCAACCAACCCAAACCCTTAACCAACCAACCAGAATCAAACAACACCCATGAAAAACAGCAGAAAAAAAAACACCCCAATTTACACCCCCTCCCCAAAAGCCCCAACCCATACATGACCAAACAAAACCCTAACCAACCAAAAAGCATAGTATCAGTCAGTCAGGGTTGGAAGGGACCACAAGGATCATCTAGTCCCAACCCCCTTGCCATGGGCAGGGACACCCCACACTAGATCAGCCTGGCCACAGCCTCATCCAGCCTGGGCTTAAACACCTCCAGGGACGGGGCCTCAACCACCTCCCTGGACATCCCATTCCAGGGCTTCACCACTCTCATGGGGAAGAACTTCCTCCTCACCTCCAGCCTGAATCTCCCCACCTCCAGCTTCAGTCCATTCCCCCTAGTCCTATCACTACCTGATAGCCTGAGAAGTCCCTCCCCAGCCTTCCTGTAGCCCCCTTCAGGTACTGGAAGGCCACAATGAGGTCACCTGGGAGCCTTCTCTTCTCCAGACTGAACAGCCCCAACTCCTTCAGTCTGTCCTCATAGGAGAGGTGCTCCAGCCCTCTGCTCATCCTCGTGGCCCTTCTCTGGACACCTTCCAGCCCCTCCAGATCCCTCTTGGAATAGGGGCTCCAGAACTGGCTGCAGTACTCCAGGTGGGGTCTCAGCAGAGCTGAGCAGAGGGGGAGAATCCCCTCCCTTGCCCTGCTGGTCACACTTCTCCTGATGCAGCCCAGGCTCTGATTGGCTTTCCGGGCTGCAAGTGCACACTGAGAGCTCCTGTTGAGCTTCTCCTCCCCCAGCACCCCCAAGTCTCTCTCCTCAGGGCTGCTCTCCAGCCAGTCCCTGCCCAGCCTGGATTTGTGCCTGGGGTTGCCTCGACCCAGCTGCAGGACCCTGCCCTTGGTCTTGTTGAAGCTCCTGAGGTTGGCTTGTGCCCACCTCTCCAGCCTGTCCAGGTCCCTCTGGATGGATCCCTTCCCTCCAGGGTGTCCACTGCACCACACAGCTTGGTGTCATCACAAACTTGCTGAGGGGGCACTCAGGGGCACTGCCCATGGCACCCACAAAGATGTTGAACAAGCCTGGTCCCAGGACTGATCCCTGAGGGACTCTGCTTGTCCCTGGCCTCCACCAGGATATGGACCAAAATTGCATGGACCTATCACTACCTGATAGCCTGAGAAGTCCCTCCCCAGCCTTCTTGTATCCCCTTCAGATACTGGAAGGCCACAATGAGGTCACCTCAGAGCCTTCTCTTCTCCAGCCTGTGTCCTCACATGCAGGCACCTTTGCCCTGTTGCTTTGAGGAATCGCAGACTCTAAAAATGCGACATTTGCCAGCCACAGCCTTCTCAATTTGAGGGCAGAATATAACTCTGAGGTATTTTTGAGCAATTCTGAAAAGAAAAAGAAAACAAAACACCCAACCCAGCATACTTTAAAGAATATTGAAGCAGTGATTTTTTTTAAGCAAAGCAAGCAGAATGAGAATGTCTTAAATGTAGATCCTGTCCCTACATGCTGCCTATCCCACTTCTGATTCAGAAAACTGTAGAAAGTTAGTGACAGCCACAAGTTCACACCAAAAGGGGACACTTGTCAATTTTCCATAGAGTCCTGCCTATATAGAATAAACCAGCTTGGAAGAGACCTTCAAGATTGTTGTGTCCAACCTATCATCCAACACCACCCAATCAACTAACCCATGGCACCAAGCACCCCATCAAATCTCCTCCTGAACACCTCCAGTGATGGTGACTCCACCACCACCCCAGGCAGCCCATTCCAATGGGCAATCACTCTCTCTGTATAGAACTTCTTCCTAACATCCAGCCTAAACCTCCCCTGGCACAGTCTGAGACTGTGTCCTCTTGTTCTGGTGCTGGCTGCCTGGGAGAAGAGACCAACCTCTGCCTGGCTACAACCTCCCTTCAGGTAGTTGTAGAGAGCAAGAAGGTCTCCCCTGAGCCTTCTCTTCTGCAGGCTAGGCAACCCCAGCTCCCTCAGCCTCTCCTCACAGGGCTGTGTTCCAAACCCCTCACCAACTTCGTTGCCCTTCTCTGGACACCTTCCAGCAAGTCAACCTCCTTCCTAAACTGAGGGCCCCAGAACTGGACACAGGACTTGAGTAACCAACCAAAACAAAAAAGCCAAAAAGTCCAACCCAACCCAACCCAATCTAAACCAAGAAAAGAACCAAAACCAAACCAACCAACCAAAAGGAAACAGAAGCCCATAAAAAGCAAAACAAGAACAACATGAGAAAAAAACAACAACCAACAACTCAAACCAACCCAAACAACCAAACCAACAAAGAACAAAAAACCCAACCAAGCAAAAATGAACCTTAAACAACCAACCAAACCCAAACAAACCCCATAAAAAACAACAGCAACCCCCCCCCCCAAAAACCAACCCAACCCAAACCCAACAACATCCCCAACCCCCTCCAAAAACATAATGCAACCAAATAAAAAAGACCAAAAAACCCAACCCAATCCAATTCAAACCAAAAAAAGAACCAAAACCAAACCACCCAACCACCCAACTATAATGGAATGAAGCTGGAGGTGGGGAGATTCAGGCTGGAGGTGAGGAGGAAGTTCTTCCCCATGAGAGTGGTGAAGGCCTGGAATGGGTTGTCCAGGGAGGTGGTTGAGGCCCCGTCCCTGGAGGTGTTTAAGCCCAGGCTGGATGAGGCTCTGGCCAGGCTGATCTAGTGTGGGGTGTCCCTGCCCATGGGGTTGGAACTGGATGATCCTTGTGGTCCCTTCCACCCCTGACTGATACTATGATACTAACCAAAGAAACCCCAGAACCCCTAAAACCCCAAACCAGAACAACATGAACCAGCCCAACCCACAAAAAACCCAAACAAAAACCCCAACCCCCAAAAACCAGAGAAGAAAACAAAACAAAGACAAAAAACCCCAAACCAACCCAACTCAATCCAAACAAAAAAAATAACCAAACCAAACCCAACAACCCCCAAGGCCCTGTACCTTCCAAACCAGTTCCTAAATACTGTCACTGTCTCAGCATTTTGCCAAGGGAAGCTCAACCAGAGAAGTTGTTGAGGCAACCCTACAGACACTAACAGTTGTGTCTGAAGCTCAGCTGTAGGCTTATGATTCTGAAAAGAGGTTAGACTCCGTGAGCCAGAGTGGCTCTTTTTATGCAGCAACATCTTTCCCAGACTCACAGAACTGTCAGGGCTGGAAGGGACCTCAAGGCTCAGCCAGTTTCCTGCTCACCCCCTTCCCCTGTCTCCCCAAAGCACATCTGCTGTGCAGCACACCAGACCCACACCTATGGGGGGGTGTGTGTGAAATTTCCCCCCAACCACTACTTTGCCAGAGCAGCTCAGCTGGAAGCAAGTGGAAGCTGTATTTACAGGCAAAACTGCAACCTGCCATGGAATGCACTGAACAGGTACAAACCACACAACATTCACAGGATTTGCAGATATTGACAATTAGTAAACAGCACAAGGATGCCCCTGGGCAAGGAGCAGGGGAAGCTACTAGCTGCTTCCTCTCTGCCCTCCCTCACCCCCCTGTACAAAAGGGAGAAGAGACAGAAGCAGAGAAGTTAATACCAAAAGAATGCAGCCAAGGTCGAGCAGAAGCAAGTTAGGATCTCTCCCCAGAGTGAAGAAGCAAGAAGAGGAGAGAGAAATGGTTTTGGTACAACTAGAATCATGGAATGATGGAATTGTCAGGGCTGGAAGGGACCTCAAGGATCAGCCAGGTCCAAGCCCCCTGCCATGGGCAGGGACACCTCACACTACAGCAGGTTGCTCACAGCCACATCCAGCCTGGCTGCAAACACCTCCAGGCGTGAGGCTTCCACCACCTCCCTGGGGGTTGTTTTGGTCCAACCGATTTTATGGCAGACATCTCTCCAAGGGGACTCTTTAGAGTGATCTCTCTTTTCCTTTTCACACCCAGCAGTGATTTATTTACATTCTACTACTGTTCTGCTCCAGGCCTGCGAGAGATTGCGAAGGCATAGCCTAAAACTACCACGCCTGACAAAAGCAGGTTGGGCAGGTTCTGTTGCTTTGGAGAGAACCTGATGGATTTGTGACAGCAAAAGGCATCTCTGGAGCCCCAGCAGTTTGGGAGCCCCGAGGAAAGCCCTTCGCTGCCATTCGCATGCTAAAGCGCTGCCCGAAGTCTCCCCTGTCAGCCGCCTCCTTCCCCAGGGCCCTCTTTGAATCCTCTTAGGGAAGTCAAGGGACAGCCACAAACAATGGCGTGAAAATCTTGTCTTTAGCATTAAAACCTTGCCTTTAAGCATTCAGGCTCCTGTCTAGCTGCTTAGCATAGGCCGTGCCATGCCTGGGCCGGAGAATGGGCCTCTAAAGGAGCAATAATTTCCCGATGGCCGTGTACAATGCGGCGCTAAAGCTGCCTGTCACATTTTTCTTCCCAGTTACTGAAGTTCCCATTCAGGGGAATTGTCACAGCTTCTTCAGTCCAAACAAGCACCCTTCCGGCCTCCTTTGCATCAAAATGTGATACAACCAAAGGTGACTTTAAGCACAGCTGTGCAAGAAAGAGTGGATTAGGTCAAAGCGACGGCGGGGTTTTGTCCTCCGGGCTTTCGCCACAAAGGTGGCTCTGGGCTTGGCCAGAACGCTGCTGTGGGAGAGGCACAAGGGTCCTAAACCCAGGCCTTTGCGAGAGGCTACAAACAAAGTGCAGAACACACAAGACAGAATCAAGCAGGTTGGAAAGGACCTTTGAGATCACTGAGGCCAACCTCTCACCTAACACCATCTGATCGACTAACCCATGGCGCCAAGCACCCCATCAAGTCTCCTCCTAAACACCTCCAGGGATGGGGACTCCACCACCTCCCTGGGCAGCACATCCCAAGGGACAATCTCTCTTGCTGGGAAGAATTTCTCCCTAACATCCAGCCTGAACCTCCCCTGGCACAGATTGAGACTGTGTCCTCTTGTTCTGGTGCTGGCTGCCTGGGAGAAGAGACCAACCCCCAGCTGGCTACAACCTCCCTTCAGGGAGTTGGAGAGAGCAATGAGGTCTCCCCTGAGCCTCCTCTTCTCCAGGCTAAGCAACCCCAGCTCCCTCAGCCTCTCCTCACAGGGCTGTGCTCCAGACCCCTCCCCAGCTTTCTTGCCCTTCTCTGGACACCTTCCAGCAGCTCAACATCTTTCCTAACCTGAAGAGCCCAGAACTGGACACAGGACTCAAGGTGTGGCCTAAGCAGTGCTGAGCACAGGGCACAATGACCTCCCTGCTCCTGCTGGCCACACTCTTCCTGATGCAGGCCAGGATGCCATTGGCCTTCTTGGCCGCCTGGGCCCACTCCAGGCTCATGTTCAGCTGCTGTCAACCAGTACCCCCAGGTCCCTTTCCCCCTTTCATCCAAACATGGGGCTCCCAATGGCAGCAGGCCAGGCTGGTGAGCTATTGCCACAGGGAAAATCAGGAATGGCACCACAAAACAAAGCACCTTATACTTGGTGTTTAGTCTGGAGAGGAGAAGGCTGAGAGGGATCTGATCAGTGTCTATCAACAGCTGAGGGCTGGGGGGCAAGGGGAGGGGGCCAAGCTCTTTTGGGTGGTGCACAGCAATAAGCCAAGGAACAATGGAGACAAACTGGAACAGAGAAGGTTTCAGCTCAACATGAGGAGAAACTTTACAGTGAGGGTGACAGAGCCCTGGAGCAGGCTGCCCAGAGAGGTTGTGGAGTCTCCTGCTCTGGAGACATTCAAAACCCACCTGGAGTTTGCTCTGTCCCTGCTCTGGCAGGAGGGGTGGACTGGATGATGTCTGGAGGTTCAAGCTCTAATGCAGTGTGATTCTGTGACACTGTGACACTGTCCCCCTGGCTGCCTGTCTGGCTGCAGTGAGGCCTTGCTGCCACTGCCCAGAGCTCTGCAAAGGCCAGGAGCAGCTCAGGCTCCTCAAGCACAGGCAGACAGACACTGGCTCCACAGCCCTGACATAGCATCCCCACATCCCCAAGTGATTTGCAACACTGGGTTTTGGAGGGAGAAGTGGGAAAGGAATCATAGAGTCACAGAACGGGATGAGTTGGAAGGGACCTCCAAAGCTCATCCAGCCCAACCCCCTGCACTCAGCAGGGACATCCTCCACTGGATCAGGTTGCCCAGAGCCCTGTCCAGCCTCACCTTGAAGATCTCCAGGCATGGAGCCTCAACCACCTCCCTGGGCAACCTGTCCCAGGGTTCCACCACCCTCATGCTGCAGAACTTGTTCCTCACATCCAATCTCAATCTGCTCTGCTCTAGTTTGAAGCCATTGCCCCTGGTCCTGTCCCTGCAGGCCTTTGCAAACAGTCTCTCTGCAGCCTTCTTGTAGCCCCTTCAGGTCCTGGCAGGCTGCTCTAAGGTCTCCCTGGAGCCTTCTGTTCATGCAGGCTGAACACCCCCAGCTCCCTCAGCCTGTCCTCACAGCAGAGCTGCTCCAACCCTCTGAGCATTTTCATGGCCTCCTCTGGACCCTCTCCATCAGCTCCAGGTCCTTCCTTGTATTGAGGGCTCCAGACCTGCACTCAGCACTGCAGGTGAGGTCTCACAGAGCAGAGTGAAGTGGCTCTCTGTGTTATTCAGGGTGAAGCAGTAACCATCAGCAGGGAGGGTCTTGCTTGCTTCACCACCTCCTGAGCTCCTCTTTTCTCATTGCTTTTATTTGGAAGGGGAAGCCCACCAAGGGAAGGAGCCCTTGGCAACAGCACCCTTTGCATGCCACCTGCTGGCAATGCCTTGTACTTGGCTAAGCTGGGAGCAGAGCACAGTCCTCTCCCCCACACAAAACGCTCCTCATGCCAAAGGCTGGGCAGAAGAATCAGCAGCAGTCCCACCCATGTGCTACCTGAAAAGAAGCAGCAAGAGCCCACCACAACCCAGCTTCTCTCCACAGCTCTGCCAGTTGGGGTGGGGTGTTTTTTTTCAGCTCATTTATAGGTTTTCACCCTCACAGAGGCACAGATGTCATCAATCTTTGCAGTGCACAAAGGAGTAGGCAAGACACTGTTGTATAGCCACAGAATCTATAGCTCAGGTTCTGTCTGAGGCATTTGTAGCAGCTGAAGGTCATGGAAAGCTCCCATAGCTGTGGGACTCATTTCCAGCCTGGATGTCTCAGGTAGTTGCCATTATTTCCACGTCCTGCACTCCCCTGTTTACTTCCAGGAAGCATGGAAAAACTGCATCCAAGTCTGGAGCCCTCAGTACAGGACATACAGACCTGATGCAGAGGGTCCAGAGGAAGGACACAAGAATGCTCAGGGGGTTGGAGCAGCTCTGCTATGAGCGCAGGCTGAGGGAGCTGGGGGTGTTCAGCCTGGAGAAGAGAAGGCTCCAGGGAGACCTTAGAGCAGCCTGCCAGGACCTGAAGGGGGCTACAAGAAGGCTGCAGAGAGACTGTTTGCAAAGGCCTGAAGGGACAGGACCAGGGGCAATGGCTTCAAACTAGAGTAGAGCAGATTGAGATTGGATGTGAGGAACAAGTTCTGCAGCATGAGGGTGGTGGAACACTGGCACAGGTTGCCCAGGGAGGGGGTTGAGGCTCCATGGCTGGAGATCATAGAATCACAGAATTGTCAGGGCTGGAAGGGACCTCAAGGCTCAGCCAGTTCCAACCCCCCTGGCATGGGCAGGGACACCTCACACTACAGCAGTGCTCACAGCCACAGCCAGCCTGGGACATCCTTAAAAACCTCCAGGGATGAGGCTTCCACAACCTCCCTGGACAACCTGTTCAGTGCCTCAAGATATCCAAGGTGAGGCTGGACAGGGCTCTGGGCAACCTGATCTGACTGAGGATGTCCCTGCTGACTGCAGAGGGGTTTGGACTGGATGAGCTTTGGAGGTGCCTTCCAGCCCAGAGCATTCTATGATCCTACAGCCCCTCAGCAGGGGTGGTCTGTGCCTCAGCATGCTGCTACATCCCAAGGGACCAGGAACAGTTACTGGGTGAGGGAGCTTCTCATGATTCTAAGCTGAAGGCTAAGTAATGGGACGCAGTTTCAAGACTCTTGGATCAGTTCTGATCGTGAGAAATGCCTGGAAGAGAAAGCTCTGCATTAGGGCATTCTTCCTAGTAGAAGAAAGCATTTGATCTGCTGCACAGCCCCAGGTCCCTCAGCCTTTCCTTGTCAGAGGGATCACAGAATCAACCAGGTTGGAAAAGACCTTCCAGATCATCCAGCTCAACCTATTATCTCTCCCCTAACATCTCCTGACAACTAAACCACGGCTCCAAGTGCCACATCCAATCCCCTCTTGAACACCTCCAGGATGGTGACTCCACTACCTCCCTGGGCAGCACATCCCAGTGGCCAATCTCTCTTGCTGGGAAGAACTTCTTCCTAACATCCAGCCTGAACCTCCCCTGGCACAGCTTGAGACTGTGTCCTCTTGTTCTGGTGCTACTTGCCTGGGAGAAGAGACCCACCCCCACCTGGCTACAACCTCCCTTCAGGGAGTTGGAGAGAGCAATGAGGTCTGCCCTGAGCCTCCTCTTCTGCAGGCTAAGCAAGCCCAGCTCCCTCAGCCTCTCCTCACAGGGCTGTGCTCCAGACCCCTCCCCACCTTTGTTGCCCTTCTCTGGAAAGCTCCAGTCCCTCCAGCACCTTTGCAGCCCTTGGTTGTGCTGCTGCAAGCTGCCTTTGATTAATTCATTGAAGAGCCCAAATGAATGCAACGCAGAAGCATACTTTTACTTCTCAAAACAGTTGTACATGGTTCTCCCCAAAGCTTTCCTCCAGCAGCTGAGGGCAGGAACCAAATACAACCTGTGGAAGCAAGACAGCTCCTCATGGCAGAGACACAGCACCACTGGTAAGGGAGCTCCAGTGACAGACAGCTGCTCCTCAGAGGAGGGTATCAAAACACCCAGGTTTGGGGGAGGTATTGGAGATGGTCTGTTGAAGATCAGTCACATAATGCCAGGGGCTGGCAGGGACCTCCAAAGCTCACCCAGTCCAACCCCTGCCAGAGCAGGGTCACCCAGAGCAGCTCACACAGGAACACATCCAGGTGGGGGTTGAATAGCTCTAGAGAGGGAGACTCCACAATCCCCTGGGCAGCCTGTGCCAGGGCTCTGGCACCCTCCCAGGGGAAAAAGTCTTCCTCGTGTTTCTGAACACAAGATTCCAGATGCAGCCTCAGCAGGGCAGAGCAGAGGGCAGGAGAACCTCTCTGACCTACTGACCACAGCCCTTCTCATCCTTTCTCCCTGAAGGCTTGTGAATTTCTGCTGTAAACCAGGAGTGGATTTTGTTTCCTCTGTGTTTTGCTAGACTGGCCTGGGGATAGCCAGCTCCATGGGACAGTGGCTCCCTGCACTTGCCTGCCAGTGCAGTCAGGTTGGCTGCAAACACACAGAGTCATTTCCCTGCAGGCTTGATAGATTGCCTGAGTTTCTGCTTTGAGCCTGTTCACTCCAGCAGACCATCTGAGGCCTGTGTCTGGTGGAGTCCCTCAGCACTGGGACCAGTTCTATTCAATATATTCATCAAGGTCCTGGATGAGGGCATAGAGAGCACTGTCAGCAAGTTTGTTGATGGCACCAAACTGGGAGCAGTGCTGACACAGGAGGGTTGTGCTGCTATTCAGCCAGACCTGGACAGGCTGAGAGCTGGGCAGGGGGAAACTGAATGAAGTTCAACAAGGGCAAGGCATGATTCTGGCACCTGGGAAAGAACAACCCCATGGAGCAGGGTAGGTTGGGGACTGACCTGTGGAGAGCAGTGAAGGAGACAAGGACCTGGGGGTCCTGGTGGATGGGAGGTGACCATGAGCCAGCAAAGTGCTGTGGTGGCCAAGAAGGCCAAGGGCAGCCTGGGGTGGGTGAGAAGGGCTGTGGTCAGTAGGTCAGAGAGGTTCTCCTCCCCCTCTGCTCTGCCCTGCTGAGGCTGCATCTGGAATCTTGTGCCCAGTTCTGGGCCCCTCAGGTCAGGAAGGAGCTCAGGGAACTGCTTGAAAGAGTCCAGCTCAGAGCCACAAAGATGCTGCAGGCAGTGGAACATCTTCCTCATGAGGAGAGCCTGAGGGAGCTGAGGGTTCTGTAGCTGGGAGAGGAGGAGCCTGAGGGTGACCTCATTGTGTTGCTAAAGCTGTGCAGGGTGAGTGCCCAGAGGCTGGAGCCAGGCTCTGCTGGGGGATGCCCAATGCCAGCACAAGGGGCAGTGGTGGAAGCTGAGGCAGTGGAAGCTCCATGGAAACAGAAGGAAGGATTTTTTCCCCTGTGAGGGTGCCAGAGCCCTGGCACAGGCTGCCCAGGGGGTTTGTGGAGTCTCCTTCTCTGAAGCTATCCAAAGGAGCCAGGTCTGGGTGGGGTTTGGATTGTTGGCAAGGGTTCAGGAATGCCAAAGGATGGAACCTCAAAACGGAGGGCAAAAATCTGCCTGTAGGAATTAATATACCCTGGCAGCAAGCATGTCTGAAGCCTTGCCAGGTAAGAAGCCAGCTGACATTTGAAGAGCTCTGCTAGCTTGGCAGATGCTCCCACAGCTAACTGCAGGCACAGAGCTCAGCTGAAGGCGGAAAACCCAACGCTGCCTGGTGGGGAGAGCACAGCTCAGCACATGGGGCTGCTATGGCCAGCTGTGGAACAAGACAAAAACACAGCAGACAGATTTTGAATGACAAATTTGCCCACAGCCTAATGCAGGAGAGCATTTTCTGCCTGGTGAAAAAGGCTGAGGTGCTTGGGCCTTTTAGCCTGAAGAAGGTTGAGAGGGGATCTGTGGGCAGTGGCACAGACTCTGGTGGGAGGTGCAGAACAAGTGATGATCCCCAGGTCCAGGTCCAGTCCTGTTCAGCATCTTCAAACTGGATGAAGGGACAGAGTAGACCTCAGCAAGTTGGCTGATGACACAGATCATGGAATCATAGAATCAATAAGGCTGGAAAAGACCTCAGAGACCATCAAGTCCAACCTGTCACCCAACACCTCATGACTACTAAACCATGGCACCAAGTGCCACATCCAAGCCCTTTTTGAACACCTCCAGGAGTGGTGGCTCCACCACCTCCCTGGGCAGCACGTCCCAATGGCCAACAAATCTTTCTGTGAAGAACTTTCTCCTCACCTCCAGCCTAAATTTCCCTGGTGCAGATGGTCTGTGCAGATCTGGGAGGGGTGGCTGACACCCAGCCAGGCTTTGCTGCCATCCAGCTTGACCCGGCCAGGCTGGAGAGCTGGGCAGAGGGGAACCTCATGAAGCTCAACAAGGGCAAGGGTAGGGTCCTGCAGCTAGGGAGGAATAACCTCCTGCACCAGGACAGTGAGGGGCTGGCCTGCTGGTGGACAAGGGGATGACAATGAGGCAGCAATGTGAGCTTGTGGCCAAGAAAGCCAACGGTCCCCTGGAGTGCATCAAGCAGAGTGTGGCAAGGAGGCTGAGAGAGGGTCTCCTGCCTCACTACTCTGCCCTAGTCGGGCCTCATCTGGAGCGCTGGGTCCAGCTCTGGGCTCCCCAGTTCTAGAGAGACAGGGAACTGCTTGTGAAGATGCTCAAGCACATTTGCTGTGAAGGTGGTGAGGGCACTGCAAGGTCTGTCTGATGAAGAAAGGCTGAGGGGCTTGGGCCTCTTTAGCCTGAAGAAGATTGAGAGGGGATCTCCTCAGGGCTTGTAAGTGCTTGAAGGTGTCAGGAGGGTGAGACCAGTCTTTATTCAACGGGGCGCAGCAACAGGATAGGAGGTGATAGGCACCAACTTGAATGCAGGAAACTCCATCTAAATGTGAGGAGGAACTTCTTTGCTTTGAGGGTAGCAGAGCCCTGGAGCAGGCTGCCCACAGAGCTTGTGGAGTCTCCTTCTCTGGAGAGCTACCAACCCCCTCTGGCCATTGTGATGCTGGGCAAGCTGCTGTTTAGCAGAAGGGTTGGACTGGGGTGCCAAGGGCATCCTGGCCTGCAGCAGGAAGAGTGTGGCCAGCAGGAGCAGGGAAGTCATTCTGCCCTGTGCTCAGCACTGCTCAGGCCACAGCTGGGGTCCTGAGTCCAGTTCTGGGCTCCTCAGCTCAGGAAAGATGTTGAGATGTTGGAAGGTGTCCAGAGAAGGGCAAGAAAGCTGGGGAGGGGTCTGGAGCACAGCCCTGTGAGGAGAGGCTGAGGGAGCTGGGGTTGCTTAGCCTGGAGAAGAGGAGGCTCAGGGGGAGACCTCATTGCTCTCTCCAACTCCCTGAAGGGAGGCTGTAGCCAGCTGGGGGTTGGCCTCTTCTCCCAGGCAGCCAGCACCAGAACAAGAGGACACAGTCTCAAGCTGTGCCAGGAGAGTTTCAGGCTGGATGTTAGGAAGAAATTCTTCCCATCAAGAGAGATTGTCCCTTGGGATGTGCTGCCCAGGGAGGTGATGGAGTCTCCATCCCTGGAGGTGTTTAGGAAGAGCCTGGATGAGGCACTTGGTGCCATGGTTGAGTTGATCAGATGGTGAGAGGTTGGACTTGATGATCTCAAAGGTCTTTTCCTGGTTAATTCTATTCTACTCTATTCTATTTGTGGAGCATTTCTTTCCCCCCTACCCCCTTTGGAATGGAGGTTGGTGAGGGCTCAGGGACTGACACAGCAGAGCAAAGCTGGGATTGTTTAGCCTGGAGAAGAGGAGGCTCAGGGGAGACTTCATTGCTCTCTACAACTACCCAAAGGGAGGTTGTAGCTAGGAAGGGGCTGGTCTCTTCTCTCTAGCAACCAGCACCAGAACAAGGGGACACAGTCTCAAGCTGTGCCAAGGGAAGTTTAGACTGGAGGTGAGGAGAATGTTCTTCACTGAGAATTGTTCGCCATTGGGATGTGCTGCCCAGGGAGGTGGTGAAGTCACCGTCCCTGGAGGTGTTCAAGAGGGAACTGGATGTGGCACTTGGTGCCATGGTTTAGTCATGAGGTCTGTGGTGCCAGGTTGGACTCGATGATCTTTGAGGTCTCTTCCAGCCTTGGCAATACTGTGATATGGTCAGCATTTGGCACCGTAGCTGGAGCTAAGGAGCCTTTAGGTGACTTCCTCCTGAGATTCCTCTGTGCTGTCTTTGCCTAAACCTCTGCTTCAAGAGTGAACAAAAGAGGAGCCTGAAGTGGAAGGAGAAGACAGACTGCCAACAAAGCCAAGCCCAGCTGGTGTTCAGCAGTGCTAAAGGGGTTCTGCAGCTCTTTCACGTTGATACAGGAGAATGGGCAATGGACAGAAGCTGGAACACAGGAAATTCCACACTAATATGAAGGGAAACTTCTTTGGTGAGAGGGTGCTGGAGCCCTGGAGCAGGCTGCCTAGAATAGAATAGAATAGAATAGAATAGAATAGAATAGAATAGAATAGAATAGAATAGAATAGAATAGAATAGAATAGAATAGAATTAACCAGGTTGGAAAAGACCTTTGAGATCATCAAGTCCAACCTCTCACCGAACACCATCTGATCAACTCAACCATGGCACCAAGTGCCTCAGCCAGGCTCTTCTTAAACACCTCCAGGGATGGTGACTCCACCACCTCCCTGGGCAGCACATCCCAAGGGACAATCTCTCTTGCTGGGAAGAACTTCTTCCTAACCTCCAGCCTGAACCTCCCCTGGCACAGCTTGAGACTGTGTCCTCTTGTTCTGGTGCTGGCTGCCTGGGAGAAGAGACCAACCCCAACCTGGCTACAACCTCCCTTCAAGGAGTTGGAGAGAGCAAGAAGGTCTCCCCTGAGCCTCCTCTTCTCCAGGCTAAGCAACCCCAGCTCCCTCAGCCTCTCCTCACAGGGCTGTGCTCCAGACCCCTCCCCAGCTTTCTTGCCCTTCTCTGGACACCTTCCAGCATCTCAACATCTTTCTTGAGCTGAGGAGCCCAGAACTGGACACAGGACTCAAGGTGTGGCCTAAGCAGAGCTGAGCACAGGGCAGAATGACTTCCCTGTCCTGCTGGCCACACTGCTCCTGATGCAGGCCAGGATACCATTGGCCTTCTTGGCCCCCTGGGCACACTGCTGGCTCATGTTCAGCTGCTGTCAACCAGTACCCCCAGGTCCCTTTCTGCCTGGCTGCTCTCAGCCACTCTGACCCCAGCCTGTGGCACTGCCTGGGGTTGCTGTGGCCAAAGTGCAGCACCTGGCACTTGGACTTGCTGGGGGTAGGACTTGTAGAGGGCAGCAGAGAAGGAGAAGCTGGTAGCTTCCCCTGGTCAAAGACCAGGGGAGTTGTTGTGCTGTTTATTAACTGCAAACATCTGCAAACATTGTGCATTTGTCCGCTTGGATTGCATTCCGTTGTAGGTTGTAGTTTTGCCTGGAAATACAGCTTTCCTTTGCTTCCAGCTGAGGTGGTCTGGCAAAGTTAATGTTGGGGGGGAAATGTCAACCCACCACAGCCCCAAACAGGTCTTCCAGGAAGTCTGAAAAGCCAGTTTTGTGTCCAGCATGGTGCAGGGGTGAACTGTGAAGTCAGGCCAGGCCACCTTCTCTCTGGACAACAGTGCTGCTCCCTGTAGTGCTCTTCACTGCCATGCTGCTGCCTCACATACTTGCAAAATCAGGATAAACACACTCCAGGGCTGCCCAAGTAGCTGACTTTGCAGGGCAGGTATTTTGAGGAGCCCTGCTGCCTTGTGTCACACCGCAGGAGGGGAGCAAGGACAAAGCGTGGTGTTTCAGCAAGCTCTGAGCCTCAGCCACCAGCTGCTGGCAGAGCCCAAGTGTGCCACATGAGCAAGCAGTCAGGCATGCAATGAGTGCACACACACAGGGAGCTCTGCTTTTGCTTTGCTGGGTGGCTTCTCCTCACAGAGTCACAGAATTATTGGGTCTGGAGCAGACCTCTGAGATCATCCAGCCCAGCCTTGGACCTAACACCACCACCTCCTCCAGACCATGGCACTGAGCGCCACATCCAACCTCCCCTTAAACACCTCCAGGGACTGTGACTCCACCACCTCCCTGGGCAGTCCATTCAGTGTCTGATTGCCCTTTCCATGAGCAATTGCTTCCTCACATCCAACCTAACCCTCCCCTGCACAGCTGCAGGCCTCTAGTCCTGTCACAAGTTGCCTGGGAGCCGAACCTGGCCCCCACCTGACTACAGCTTCCCTTCAGGTAGTTGTAGAGAGTGATAAATGGAATGGAATGGAATGGAATGGAATGGAATGGAATGGAATGGAATGGAATGGAATAGAATTAACCAGGTTGGAAAAGACCTTTGAGATCATCAAGTCCAACCTCTCACCCAACACCATCTGATCAACTCAACCATGGCACCAAGCGCCCCATCAAGTCTCTTCCTAAGCACCTTCAGGGATAGTGACTCCACCACCTCCCTGGGCAGCACATCCCAAGGGACAATCTCTCTTGCTGGGAAGAATTCCTTCCTAACATCCAGCCTAAACCTCCCCTGGCATAACTTGAGATTGTGTCCTCTTCTTCTGGTGCTGGGTGCCTGGGAGAAGAGGCCAACCCCCACCTGGCTACAACCTCCCTGCAGGGAGTTGGAGAGAGCAAGAAGGTCTCCCCTGAGCCTCCTCTTCTCCAGGCTAAGCAACCCCAGCTCCCTCAGCCTCTCCTCACAGGGCTGTGCTCCAGACCCCTCCCCAGCTTTCTTGCCCTTCTCTGGACACCTTCCAGCATCTCAACATCTTTCCTGAGCTGAGGAGCCCAGAACTGGACACAGGACTCAAGGTGTGGCCTGAGCAGTGCTGAGCACAGGGCACAATGACCTCCCTGCTCCTGCTGGCCACACTCTTCCTGCTGCAGGCTAGGATGCCCTTGGCCTTCTTGGCCACCTGGGCACACTGCAGGCTCATGTTCAGCTGTTGTCAACCAGTACCCCCAGGTCCCTCTCTGCCTGGCTGCTCTCCAGCCACTCTGCCCCCAGCCTGTAGCACTGCCTGGGGCTGTTGTGGCCAAAGTGCAGCACCTGGCACTTGGACTTGTTGAATGTGACCCTGTTGTACTCTGCCCATCTATGCAGCCTGGCAAGGTCCCCCTGCAGAGCTCTCCTACCCTCTAACTGCTCCCAGCTTGGTGTCATCTGCAAACTTACTAATGATAGACTCAATCCCCTCTTCCAGATCATCAGTGAAGTTACTGAATAGGACTGGGCTCAACACTGATCCCTGTTGGAAACCTGAATCAAGACAGTTGTGCGAAGCGGGAGCTGTAGAGAAACTCTCAGATGTGTGCTGCTGACCACTCAGCAGAACTGGCTGTTAGAACTGTTGGAACTGAATGTGTCAGAGCACATCCTGCTGGCTCCCACCTCCTGGTTTCCTCCTGGCATTTTGAAATCCAGGCTGCTTCATCATCCATTCACCCCAAGTCACTGGGCTGTGAACTCAAGTGGCAGAGGAGTCCCTCCCGGCCGATGGTATTGCCTCACCGACTGCCAACCCCCTCTGTCAGAGCCCTAAACCCTGCACTTGAAACTGAAGTAATGCAAACACTCAGAGAAAACCTACACTGAAAGTGACTGACCTGAGGAAGTGGCAAACGAGAGGAATTCAGGGAATTTCAGTTCTATTCTTAACTCCCTTTGCTGCCTTCCTCAAGTGCTGTTCAAATACGTCGCAGGGGTCAGTCAGACATCCTTCACACTTACACCACCGTTTCTCACTGCCTCTAAAGTGGAGTGAAAATGTAAATGATGCTGAGGAAGCCGAATCTTGACAATGAAACACACTCTAGAAGTCACAGAGTCGTAGGGCTGTTGAGGTTGGAAGAGACCTTTGAGACCATCAAGTCCAACCACTGACCCAGAGCTCACAATCCCACCACGGCTCCCAAGCGCAGGACAAACACTTCTGTAGCAAAGGAGGAAATGGTCCAAACCCTAGTGGGTTATAGAGGAATTTGAAGCCACCTCTGAACTCATGCAGCAATGTTGTGAAGAAATCCCACGGGTACAGAACATCCTTCTCTGCAGCTGCATTCCAATGGCTGAAGGTATCCTGCAGGAAGGCTGCAGAGGAACTTTTCCTGAGGGTGTCTGGAGACAGGCCAAGGGGGGAATGGTTTGGAGATGAGGCAGAGCAGGGTTAGACTGGAAGAATTCTTCAGTGTGAGGGTGGTGAGACTCTGGAATAGGTTGCCTGGAGAGGTCCTGGAGAGGTCGTGGCTGCCTCCTCCCTGGGGGTGTTCAAGACCACGTTGGATGAGACCTTGAGCAGCTGAGTCTGGTTGAGAGGTGTCCCTGCCCGTGGTGGGGAGGTTGGAGCAGCTAATCTCTGAGGTCCCTTCCAAGCTGAGCCATTCTAGAATTCTTCAGGTTCATCTCCATTTGGAATTCCCAAGGCCTTGCTCTGCTCCTGCTTTACACTGGGTGTTGAGTCAGGTTCCCCACACTGATCACAGCTTTGAGACACCTGTGTGCTAATAGTAGGTTGGTTGGTGTCATACTCTTCATGTTCACATCTACAGCTGCCCAGAGCAACACTATGATGAGCTACACTAGGGGGTCCTCGCCTCTTGTTCTACTGGATGGTGCTGCCACCTGTGTTGTATTACATGGTGAAGGCTGAGAGCTTGTGAGTAAATGAGGGGTACATAGAATCATGGAGTTGTCAGGGTTGGAAGGGACCCCCAGGGATCATCTAGTTCCAACAACAACGAAAGAACCAACAACCAAAAAGCCCAACCCCAAACCCTCTTCTGTGATCAAGGAACAGACAAGAGACAAAGTTAAGTTTTAAGAGGAGCTGGGGGACAAACCCCTGTGCAAGAAGAGAAGGGTAACCCCCCCGGGTAACCTTTCAAAGTGGTGCTGAGTGAGGCCTGGGTGTTAATGGAAACTCCGTGGCTAAATCCCCTTTGAAAGCCTAACCCCTGTGCTGGGGGAGTGTGGTGGGTTGAAATTCCAACCCCCTCCCCTCCCAACATAAAATTGCCAGAGCAGCTCAGTTGGCAAGCAAGTGAAGCTGGATTCACCAGCAAACCTGCAATCTAAAAGCTGGGATGCAATGACTGCGTACAAAAGAGACAATAGTTGCATCCATCTGAGGCAGAGGAAGTTCCATGGAAACAGGAGGAGGAATTAGTTCCCTGTGAGGGTGCCAGAGCCCTGGCACAGGCTGCCCAGGGTGGTCATGGAGTCTCCTCTCTGGAGCTATTCAAACCCCACCTGGATGTGTTCCTGTGTGATCTGCTCTAGGTGATCCTGCTCTGGCAGGGGGGCTTGGTTTGTTTTGGTTTGATTTGGGTTGGGAGGTTTTTGGTATGGGTTGGGTTGGGCTGGGTTGGATTGAGTTGGGTTGGGTTGGGTTGGGCTGGGTTGGATTGAGTTGGGTTGAGTTGGGTTGGGCTGGGTTGGATTGGTTTGTGCGTGTTTTTTGCTTGGGTTGGGTTTGTTTTGCTTTGCTTTGGGTTGGGTTGGGCTGGGCTAGGTTGGGTTGCATTGGGGTTTGTTTTGGTTTGTTTTGTTTTGGGTTGGGTTGGTATGGGTTGTGGGGTTTTTTTGGTATGGGTTGGGTTGGGGTTTGCTTCTTTGGGTTGGGTTGGATTGAGTTGGGTTGGGTTGTACTGGTTTGTGGGTGTTTTTTGTTTGGGTTGTGTTTGTTTTGCTTTGCTTTGCTTTTGGTTGGGTTGGATTGGGCTGGGTTGGGTTGGGCTGCCTAGGTTGGGTTGCATTGGGGCTTGTTTTGGGTTGGGTTGGTATGGGTTGGGGTTTTTTTTTTGTATGGGTTGGGTTGGGTTTATTTTGCTTTGCTTTGTTTTGCTTTGCTTTTGGTTGGGTTGGGTTGGGTTGTGTTGGGTTGTGCTGGGTTGGGATGTGCTGGGTTGGGTTGGGCTGGGCTAGGTTGGGTTGCATTGGGGTTTGTTTGGTTTGGGTTGGGTTGGTTTGGGTTGGGCTGGTATGGGTTGGGGGTTTTTTGTATGGGTTGGGTTGGGATTTGTTTCTTTGGGTTGGGTTGGGCTGGGTTGGGTTGGGTTGGACTGAGTTGGGTTGGGCTGGGTTGTATTGGTTTGTGGGTGTTTTTTGGTTGGGTTGGGTTTGTTTTGCTTTGCTTTTGGTTGGGTTGGGCTAGGTTGAATTGCATTGGGGTTTGTTTTGGTTTGGGTTGGTATGGGTTGGGTTTTTTTGTATGGGTTGGGTTGGGGTTTGTTTCTTTGGGTTGGGTTGGGTTGGGTTGGATTGGTTTGTGGGTGTTTTTTGGTTGGGTTGTGTTTGTTTTGCTTTGCTTTGTTTTGCTTTGCTTTTGGTTGGGTTGGATTGGGCTGGGTTGGGTTGGGCTGGGCTAGGTTGAGTTGCATTGGGATTTGTTTTGGTTTGGTTTGGTTTGGATTGGGTTGGGTTGGTATGGGTCGTGGGGTTTTTTTGGTATGGGTTGGGCTGGGTTGGATTAGTTTGTGGGTGTTTTTTGTTTGGGTTGTGTTTGTTTTGCTTTGCTTTGTTTTGCTTTGGTTTTGGTTGGGTTGGATTGGGCTGGGTAGGCTTGGGCTGGGCTAGGTCGGGTTGCATTAGGGTTTGTTTTGGTTTGGTTTGGGTTGGGTTGGTATGGGTTGGGGTGTTTTTGTATGGGTTGGGTTGGGTTTGTTTTGTTTTGTTTTGCTTTGCTTTTGGTTGGGTTGTGTTGGGTTGGGCTGGGTTGGGTTGGGTTGGGCTGTGTTGGGCTGGGCTGGGCTAGGTTGGGTTGGGCTGGGCAAGGTTGAGTTGCATTGGGGTTTGTTTTGGTTTGTTTTGGTTTGATTTGGGTTGGGTTGGTATGGGTTGGGTGCTTTTTTTGGTATGGGTTGGGGTTTGTTTCTTTGGGTTGGGTTGGGCTGGGTTGGGTTGTATTGGTTTGTGGGTGTTTTTTGGTTGGGTTGTGTTTGTTTTGCTTTGCTTTTGGTTGGGTTGGATCGGGCTGGGCTGGGTTGAGTTGGGTTGGGGTTTTAGGGGTTTGGTTGGGTTTGTTTTGCTTGTCCTTTGGGTTAGGTTGGGTTGGGTATTTTTTTTGTTTGGTTTGGGTTGGGCTGGGTTGGGTTGGGTTGTTTTTTTGCATTGGGTTGGGTTGGTTCAGTTTGGTTTGGTTTGGGTTGGGTTGGGTTGAGTCAGGTAGGGTTGGTTTATTTTGGTTGCTTTGGTTTGATTAGGTTTGGGCTTTTTTCTTTGGTTTGGTTTGGTTTGGTTTGGTTTGGTTTCATTGGGGGTGGTGGGGTGTTTTTTTGTTTCTTTGTTTCCTTTTGTTTTGTTTTCCTTTTGTAACTCCTGACTCAGTCCCAAACATAAATGGCTGCTTTGCTGCAGGGAGAGGAGGATTGACAAGCTCAAGGCTTTTCCACCCTGAATATCTCTTCTGAACGCTGAGGAGCATGGAAGAGACACTTTCCATGTTGATGTGAGAATGGAATAGAATAAACCAGGTTGGAAAAGACCTTCAAGATCATTGTGTCCAACCTATCATCCAACACCATCTAATCAACTAACCCATGGCACCAAGCACCCCATCAAGTCTCCTCCTGAACACCTCTAGTGAAGGTGACTCCACCACCTCCCTGGGCAGCCCATTCCAATGGGCAATCATTCTCTCTGTATAGAACTTCCTCCTAACCTCCAGCCTAAACCTGCCCTGGCACAGCCTGAGACTGTGTCCTCTTGTTCTGGTGCTGCTGGCCTGGGAGAAGAGGGCAACCCCCACCTGGCTACAACCTCCTTTAAGGTAGTTGTAGAGAGCAAGAAGGTCACCCCTGAGTCTCCTCTTCTCCAGGCTAGGCAACCCCAGCTCCCTCAGCCTCTCCTCATAGGGTTTGTGTTCCAAACCCCTCACCAACTTCATTGCCCTTCTCTGGACACCTTCCAGCAAGTCAACCTCCTTCCTAAACTGAGGGGCCCAGAACTGGACACAGGACTCAAGGTGTGGCCTAACCAGTGCAGTGTACAGGGGCAGAATGACCTCCCTGCTCCTGCTGGCCACACTCTTCCTGATGCAGGCCAGGATGCCATTGACCCTCTTGGCTGCCTGGGCACACTGCTGCCTCATGTTCAGCCTACCATCAACCAGCACCCCCAGGTCCCTCTCTGCCTGGCTGCTCTCAGCCACTCTGACCCCAGCCTGTAGCACTGCCTGGGGTTGCTGTGGCCAATGTGCAGAACCTGGCACTTGGATGTGTTCAATCTCATGCCCTTGGACTCTGCCCATCTGCCCAGCCTGTCCAGGTCCCTCTGCAAAGCCTCTCCTACCCTCCAGCAGATCAACTCCTGCCCCCAGCTTGGTGTCATCTGCAAATTTACTGATGCTGGACTCAATGCCCTCATCCAGATCATCAGTGAAGATATTGAACAGGATGGGGCCCAGCACTGATCCCTGGGGCACACCACTGGTGCCTGGCTGCCAGCTGGCTGTGGCACCATTCACCACCACTCTCTGGGCTCAGCCTCCAGCCAGTTCCTAACCCAGCTCAGAGTGCTGCTGTCCAAGCCAGGGGCTGACATCTTGGCCAGGAGTTTGCTGTGGGGGACGGTGTCAAAGGCCTTGCTGAGGTCCAGGTAGACCACATCCACAGCCTGCCCCACATCCACCAGGCAGTCACCTGATCATTGCTCAGGGTTCCATTTAATTAGCTACAAGGCACATCCCCACCAAGCCATCCTGTTCCACAGCCCTCAGCCCAAGCTGCATGTCAATCTGAGAATGAAACAATGGGAAGCAGACAGTGGCTGGAGTTTGTGTAACCCCACAGCCCTCCTGCCCTTCCTCTCTTTCACCCTCGTGTCGGCTTTCAGCGCTCCTCCCTAACTCTGCTTGGAGCAGAAGACAAAAAAAAGGTTGTGATAAAACAATTCCCCCCCCAAAAAAAAAGAAAACAAACCCCAAGCCAAACAAAGAGGTAATTGCAAAATGATTTATGTGCAGGTGTTCGATTCTTCCCGGCGTGGCGGCTGCGGCGTTGGGCGCAGCCTCGCAGCACTGCGGCGTTCAGCAGCGGCGGCGGCAGCAGCAGCTCCCTTTGCTAATCCCGCCCAGCATCAAAAGGCTGTGGATCAGCAGCCCCAAGGCAAGGGTTCGTTTTGATTAAGTTTTATCAGCCCTGCTGGTGTTTACAGTTCACTGAGGAATGGATTTCTCTCGCATTCCGCTGGGTTCGCCTCTGGTTGTGTTTGACTTGGAACGCAGTCAGCCGGAGCTCGCTGGGAGCCACCAGTTGCTCGGCTGCTGCTTCTGCACCCTTCAGATGGAGCAGGGAACTCCAGACAGCAGGCATTCAACAGCTGGCTGATGGCCTGTCTCCATCACCACGGTGAGATCACCACCACCAGAGATCACAGAATCACAGGATGGTCAGGGTTGGAAGGGACCACAATACAATACAATACAATACAATACAATACAATACAATACAATACAATACAATACAGTACAGTACAATACAGTACAGTACAATACAGTACAGTACAATACAATACAATACAATACAATACAATACAATACAATACAATACAATACAATACAATACAATGCAGTACAATACAGTACAACACAGTACAATACAATACAATGCAATACAGTACAATACAATACAATACAATGCAGTACAATACAATATAGTACAATACAGTACAATACAATACAGTACAATACAATACAATACAATACAGTACAATACAATACAGTATAATGCAATACAGAACAATACAGTACAATACAGTACAATACAATACAATACAGTACGGTACAATACAATACAGTACAATACAATACAATACAATACAATACAATACAATGCAGTACAATACAATACAGTACAGTACAATACAATACAATACAATACAATACAATACAATACAATGCAGTACAATACAGTACAATACAATACAATGCAGTACAATACAGTACAACACAGTACAATACAATACAATACAGTACAATACAGTACAATACAATACAGTACAATACAATACAGTACAATACAATACAATACAGTACAATACAATACAGTATAATACAATACAGTACAATACAATACAATACAGTACGGTACAATACAATACAGTACAATACAATACAATACAATACAATACAATACAATACAATACGATTCAGTACAATACAGTACAATACAGTACAATACAATACAATGCAGTACAATACAGTACAACACAGTACAATACAATACAATGCAATACAGTACAATACAATACAATACAATACAGTACAATACAATACAGTACAATACAATACAGTACAATACAATACAATACAATACAGTACAATACAAGACAAGACAGTACAATACAATACAGTACAATACAATACAATACAGTACAATACAGTACAGTACAATACAATACAATACAATACAATACAATACAATACAATACAACACAATACACCAGGTTGGAAGAGACCTTCAAGATCATCGTGTCCAACCCATCAACCAATCCAACCCACCTAAACAACTAACCCATGGCACCAAGCACCCCATCAAGTCTCCTCCTGAACACCTCCAATGACAGTGACTCCACCACCTCCCCAGGCAGCCCATTCCAATGGGCAATCACTCTCTCTGTGTAGAACTTCTTCCTAACAGCCAGTCTAAACCTCCCCTGGCACAGCTTGAGACTGTGTCCTCTTGTTCTGGGGCTCAAGGCTCAGCCAGTCCCAACTCTCCTGCCATGGCCAGGGATACCTCACACTACAGCAGGTTGCTCACAGCCACAGCCAGCCTGGCTGCAAAACCCCCAGGCATGAGGCTGGATGTGGTGCTCTGGGCTATAGTTTGGGGGTGCCCCTTGCAGAGTAGGGCTGTTGGTTGCACTTGGTCACTCTGAGGATATTTTCCAGCCTGAACCTTTCTGTGCTTCTGTGGTTCTGTGAAAAGCAGCTTGGTGCCTGTAGCGACTCCATGTGCAGCCTGCAGGGCAAATTGCTGCACTTTCACAGTGTCTGCAGCATTTTTCTGCCTCCTTCCCTCTTATGCTACACTCAGACTGATCTTACACCTTCCACCTCCATCCATGCTGGGCATAGAATCACACAGACTGCTGGTGCTGGAAGGGACCTCTGGAGATCACCCAGTCCAGCCCCCTGCTCCAGCAGGGCACCCACAGCAGCTTGCCCAGGAGCACAAGGGCCAGGGGAGGGTTGGAAAGTCTCCAGAGAAGGAGACTCCACAGCCTCTCTGGGCAGCCTGCTCCAGGCCTCCAGCACCCTCACACCAAACAAGTTTCTCCTCCTGTTCAGATGGGTTCCAGTTGGTGCCCATTGCCCCTTGTCCTGCCACTGTGCACCACCAAAAAGTTCTTCTGAGGAGCAGCTGAGGAGCTGTTCAGCCTGGAGAACAGGAGGCTCAGGGCAGACCTTCATCTTGGCTACAACTCCTCTGAAAGGAGGCTGGAGCTGGGTGGGGGTTGGGCTCTTCTCCCTAGTAACAAGTGATAGGATGAGAGGAAATGGTCCCAAGTTGCACCAGGGGAGGTTTAGGTTGGGTATCAGAAGAAACTTCTTCTCTGGAAGGCTTCTCAAAGCCTGGCCCAGGCTGCCCAGGGAGGTGGTTGAATGCCCAGCCCTGGAGGTGTTTCCGAGAGGCAGAGCTGTGGTGCTGAGGGCCAGGGCTCAGCCCCAGCCTGGGCAGAGTCAGAGAATGGTTTGGGCTGAATGAGCTCCAAGGGCTTTGCCAACCCAATGGTTCTACGACTTCCACGAGGCACCAACAAGAGCTCTGAGTGGGGGTAGGTGAGGGGAGAAGGGGAAGTGTTTGGTTCTTAGTATTCTTAAACTTCCACCTTTGTCACCTTTGGAGGAACCAGTTTCGAGGCGACTTTTTTGGCTCCCAATTTTGGCATCCAACGAAGGAAGAAGGGAAAGAGAAGAAAATGCTCAGGAGAACAAAGGAAAACTCCTTGAGCACTCTGGGTTAAAGGGGAAAAAAAAACCCACCCCTGAAAATATGAGAGGGAACCTTCACTTTCTTTTCAGCATTCCTGACATTTCTTTGGGTGATGGATGACTTCACTGGAGGTTGCCTTCAGGGTTAGGGGCTGTTCAGTCTGGAGAAGAGAAGGCTCCCAGGTGACCTCATTGTGGCCTTCTAGTACCTGAAGGGGGCTACAGGAAGGCTGGGGAGGGACTTCTCAGGATCTCAGGCAGTGATAGGACTAGGGGGAATGGAATGAAGCTGGAAATGGAGAGATTCAGGCTAGATGTGAGGAAGAAGTTCTTCCCCATGAGAGTGGTGAAGCCATGGAATGGGTTATCCAGGGAGGTGGTTGAGGCCCCGTCCCTGGAGGTGTTTAAGCCCAGGCTGGACGAGGCTCTGGCCAGCCTGATCTAGTGTGGGCTGTCCCTGCCCATGGCAGGGGTTGGAACTAGATGATCCTTGTGGTCCCTTCCAACCCTGACTGATTCTATGATTCTATGATTCTATGATTAGATCCACAGCATCGTCTCATCCTGCTCTAGGTAAAATTTAAGGTGGACACATGGAGAGAGGCTTCCCTGACCCTTCACTGGCAGATCAGCACTGTGGATGCACGCAGGGAGGGAGCAGCAGAGGGGCAAGCGAGGTGTGAAGCACCTTTGGTGGATCCAAAGCCGGCGTTTCCCTCTTGCCTGCGAATGCATTTCACAGGATCACAGATCACAGATGCTAGGGGTTGGAAGGGACCTCTGGAGATCATTGAGTATCACAGTGTCACAGTGTCACCAAGGTTGGAAGAGACCTCAAAGATCATCGAGTCCAACCTGGCACCACAGACCTCATGGCTAGACCATGACACCAAGTGCCACGTCCAATCCCCTCTTGAACATCTCCAGGGATGGTGACTCCACCAACTCCCTGGGCAGCACATTCCAGTGGCTAACAGCTCTCTCTGTGAAGAGCTTCCTCCTCACCTCCAGCCTAAACTTCCCCTGGTGCAGCTTGAGACTGTGTCCTCTTGTTCTGGTGCTGGTTGCTAGAGCGAAGAGACCAACCCCCACCTGGCTGTAACCTTCCTTCAGGGAGTTGGAGAGAGCAAGAAGGTCACCCCCGAGCCTCCTCTTCTGCAGGCTAAGCAACCCCAGCTCCCTCAGCCTCTCCTCATAGGGCTTGTGTTCCAAACCCCTCACCAGCTTTGTTGCCCTTCTCTGGACACCTTCCAGCAAGTGAACATCCTTCCTAAACTGAGGAGCCCAGAACTGGACACAGGACTCAAGGTATGGCCTAACCAGTGCAGTGTACAGGGGCAGAATGCCCTCCCTGCTCCTGCTGGCCACACTCTTCCTGATGCAGGCTAGGATGGCAGATCACAGGATCAAAGGATGTTAGGAGTTGGTGTCAGCTCTGGAGAACTTCCAGTCCAACCCCCTGCCAGAGCAGGAGCACAGAATCCAGCACAGGTCACACAGGAACACATCCAGACAGGGCTGCAAAGGCTCCACAGAAGGAGACTCCACAACCTCTCTGGGTAGCCTGCTCCAGGCCTCTGGGACCCTCACAGGCAAGAAGTTCTTCCTCATGTTGAGCTGGAACCTCCTGTGCTGGAGTTCACATCCATTGTCCTATCCCAGGGCACAAGTGAGCAGAGCTTGTAAACCTCCCTCCAAACCCCCAGACCTCAGTTATTGATAAATATTGTTCATATCCCTCTCAGCCTTCTCCTATGTAGACTACACAGGCCCAGGGCTCTCAGCCTCTCCTCCCCAGGCAGTGCTGCAGTCCCTTCAGCATCCTTGTAGCCCTCCCTTGGACTCTCTCCAGCAGATCCCTGTCCCTCTTGAACTGTGGAGCCCAGAACTGGATTCAGCATTCCAGGTGAGGTCTCAGCAGGGCAGAGCTGAGAGTGAGGAGAACCTCCCTGGATCTGCTGAACACACTCTTCAATGCACCCCTGGATCCCCTTGGCCTTCTTGGCCACAGGGCACATTGCTGTCCCATGGGGAACTTGGTGCCCACCAGGGCCTCCCATTACTCCATGAACAGCCTTTCCCATATGGTTAAGAGAAACCCCACCTGAGAAGGTGGATGGGGAAGAGGGCTGGAGCTCTCCTGGGAGCACTAGAGCTCGTGAAGCCGCCTCGATTCCTGCCTGCACCCAAACCAAGAGCGGCTTCTTGTCACGACTGGGCAGGCTTGGTTGCAAGACTGAGGCAGAGCTGAGCAGAGGGGGAGGGCAGAGGTTCCCATATTTCACCTCAGCTAATGAAAAATACCAACTTAACACCTGGAACAAGGCAGTCAATGAGGGCACCCAGCCAGGCAGCGTGGGGCACAGCTCATTAGTCTTTGTTTCATGAACCTGTTCAGCTCCACTTGATTGTTTCAGAGGTTCACTGCAAAATCCACACAAATATTTCTCCTTCTCTCTCTTTTTCGTTTGGGGGGGGGGGGGGGCACATAAACAAAGAGTTGGGCATTGACAGAACCTCCTAGCTGGCACCTGGCACCAGGCAGTGCTCCAGCAGCTAATGCTTTCACTGCTACCTAACTGGGTGACAGTTGTGTATAGGTGGTGGGAGAGGAGCTGCACTCCTGTTCACTTGGCAGTTGATGCTTTCACCTCTAAGGCAGGTTGGGGCAGCCAGGGCAGTGACAGGCTGCTGATTTTGCCCCTCTGAGGGAGGCAGGACTGCACATCTCTGCTGCTGAATCCTAGGCTGCAGCCAGCTCCAAGCTGTGGAGGCTCCAAGGCTGGAAGTGTTGAAAGCCAGGCTGGATGAAGCATTGAGCAAGCTGGGCTAGTAGGAAGTGTCCCTGCCCATGGCAGTGGGTTGGAACTAGATGATCTTTAAGGTCCCTTCCAACCCAACCATTCTGTGATTCTCTGATTGGATTGTTTTGTAAAGTGAAAAGCATACTTCAGATCTTGATGGAGGCCACTCCTGCAGACTTGGGTATTCCTAAAGATGCCATTAGCATGCTACAATGAGTCAAACATCCTGATGCCTTGTCAGGAGAGAGCTTCACCACAGCCTGTTTGATGTAGAATCACAGAACTGTCAGGGCTGGAAGGGACCTCAAGGCTCAGCCAGTTCCAACCCCCTGCCATGGGCAGGGACACCTCACACTACAGCAGGTTGCTCACAGCCACAGCCAGCCTGGCTGCAAACACCTCCAGGCAGGAGGCTTCCACCACCTCCCTGGGCAACCTGTGCCAGGCTCTCACCACCCTCATGGCCAGCAACTTCCTCTAAACATCCAATCTCAATCTCCCCATTTCTAGTTTTGCTCCATCCCCCCAGTCCTATCCCTCCCTGACACCCTCAAAAGTCCCTCCCCAGCTTTCTTGGAGCCCCCTGCAGATACTGCAAGGCCACAAGAAGGT
Source organism: Picus viridis (assembly GCA_033816785.1). Taxonomy (NCBI): domain Eukaryota; kingdom Metazoa; phylum Chordata; class Aves; order Piciformes; family Picidae; genus Picus; species Picus viridis. The sequence goes on from CM066592.1 coordinate 19,964,122, forward strand.
CTCCTCAGAGCCTTCTCCTCTCCAGACTGCACAACCCCAACTCCCTCAGTCTGTCCTCACAGCAGAGCAGCTCCAGCCCTCTGCTCCTCCTCGTGGCCCTTCTCTGGACACCTTCCTGCACCTCCAGATCCTTCCTGGCACAGAGGCTCCAGCACTGGACCCAGAGCTCCAGCTGTGGTCTCAGCAGAGTGGGGCAGAGGGGCAGAATCCCCTCCCTGGCCCTGCTGGCCACACTTCTCTTGCTGCAGCCCAGGCTCTGCTTGGCTCTCTGGGCTGCAAGTGCTCACTGCTGGCTCCTGCTGAGCTTCAGAGAAGCCATTGGCCTGCTTGGGGAAACAAAATCTGACCTGTGGAGCATGAGGGCAATGTCCTCTCTCTGCAGGCTGCAGGACTTCAGGGATGAAGGCTGCTGCTGGCAGTAGGAGCACTGATTGCTATCAGTGTAGCAATGAAAGGAATTACATTCAGAGCAAGGAGTTGGGGAGCTGAGAAGAATAATATTTCTTGATTTACTGAGTCTTGGGGTTTTTTAGTGATGAAAGGGGGGGGGGAAAGGAAGAAATAGCCCTAGGAACAAAGATCCTGGTTCTCTCTGAGAGGGTTTGAGTCAGGCTATGGAGGTTTTGAGTCAGGTATCTAAGGAGACCAGAGGAGTGCAGATTATGGGGATGAAAGGTTCACTATTATCCTGCTTATGGCATCTGTCCCCTAATGATCTACACTGCATTCTGCAGGCAATTTTCTGAAAGGTGATGCTTGCTCATTTGAACACATTTAGGAAGGCCCAAACTGCTTTCAGGCAGCTAGGCTCATCAAGTACTGGATGGGAGAGTCCAGCTGCATCCCCACTGCTGGGCTTCTCTGCAATCAGATGGGTAAGGAGCCAAAGGCACCACACAGCTTGCTGGGCATGGAGCCACCCTCAAAGGAAAACCCTCGCTGCTGGTGGTGTGCAGGAGGTTTCATCAGGAGGCTTTGATGCAGTGGGGAGAGCAGCAGCACAGGGAGGGGATTCTGCCCCTTTGCTCTGCTCAGACCCCCACCTGCAGCACTGCCTTCAGTTCTGGGGCCCCCAGCACAAGAAGGACATTGAACTGGTGGACAGGGTACAGAGGAGGCCACAAAGATGCTCAGAGGGCTGGAGAACCTCCTCTGGGGCTGAGAGAGTTGGAGTTGTTCAGCCTGGAGATGAGAAGGGTCCAGAGAGACCTTAGAGCACCTCACACTGCAGCAGGTTGCTCACAGCCACAGCCAGCCTGGCTGCAAACACCTCCAGGCAGGAGGCTTCCACCACCCCCTGGGCAACCTGTGCCAGGCTCTCACCACCCTCATGGGCAACAACTTCTTCCTCACATCCAATATCAATCTCCCCATTTCTAGTTTTGCTCCATCCCCCCAGTCCTATCCCTCCCTGACACCCTCAGAAGTCCCTCCCCAGCTTTCTTGGCGCCCCCTGCAGATCCTGCAAGGCCACAAGAAAGTCTCTTGGGAGCCTTCTCTTCTCCAGACTGCACAACCTCAACTCCCTCAGTCTGTCCTCACAGCAGAGCAGCTCCAGCCCTCTGCTCCTCCTCGTGGCCCTTCTCTGGACACCTTCCAGTACCTCCAGGTCCTTCCTGGCACAGAGGCTCCAGAACTGGAGGCAGTGCTCCTTCTGGAAACTCTGTTAAGGCAGAGAAAATGAGAAGGTGATTGGTGGCATCCAGCATGGCTCTGTGAAGAGGGACTTCTCACAAGGGTAATGGCTTTAAACCAGAAGAAGCTGGGTTTGGATCAGCCATCAAGAAGAAATTCTTCCCTGTGGTGAGGGTGGTGAGGCACTGGAACAGGTTGTCCAGAGAGGTTGTGGAGGCTCCAAGCCTAGAAGTGTTCAAAGCCAGGCTGGATGGGTCCTTGAGCCACCAGGATTAGTGGGAGGTGTCCCTGCCCATAGCAGGGGATTGGAATTGGATGATCTTTAAGGTCCCTGCCAACCCAATGCATTCTGTGATTCTCTGATTTGATTGCTTTGTAAAGTGGAAAAACCTACTTCAGATCTTGATGGAGGCCACTTCTAGTTAGAAGAAGATACTGAGAGAAACCCAAGTCCCTGGCAGGGAGGAGACTGGAAAGGTCTCTGCTGCTATGTATTGGTATTATCAGCACAATACAATAAGAGAAGCAAGTCACAACTGGCCAAGAAGGCCCTCTAGGTACATTTTGCCTGTGTCTCTCCTCTGTTTTCTAGACACAGAAGCACAGCGTGGTAGGGGCTGGAAAGGACCTCCAGAGATCACCCAGTCCAACCCCCTGCCAGAGCAGCATCACCCAGGGCAGGGCACACAGGAATGCAGCCAGGTGGGTTTGGAAAGGCTCCAGAGGAGACTCCACAACCTCTCTGGGCAGCCTGCTCCAGGGCTCCAGCACCCTCACACGAAAGAAGTTTCTCCTCATGCTGAGCTGGAACCTCCTGGGTTCCAGCTTGCACCCATTATTCCTTGTCCTATCACTGGGCACCACCACAAAGAGCCTGGCACCTTCATCCTGACCCCCACCCCTCAGATATTGGTAGATATTGATCACATCCTGTCTCAGTCTTCTCCAGACTAAACAGCCCCAGGGCTCTTTCTTCATAATGGAGATGTTCCAGTCCCTCCACTGCTCTCTCCCCAGCAGGTCTCTGTCTCTCTTGAACTGGGGAGCCCCAAAACTGGACACAGGATTGCAGCTGTGGTCTCAGCAGGGCAGAGCAGAGGGGCAGCAGAACCTCCCCAGCCCTGCTGGCCACATTTTCCTTGCTGCACCCCAGGACCCCATTGTCTCTCTTGGCCACAAGGGCACATTGCTGCCCCATGCAGGACTTGCTGTCCACTAGGACTCCAAGGTCCTTCTCCATGTCAGTGCTTCCTCTGTGGCTGAAGGAAGCAGAGTGGATGATGACATCACTGCAGTGAGGAGTGCAGGATCTGCAGCAGGTGATGCAGTCAGTGCTGCAGAAAGACTTTTATGGAAGTAGCAGGCACACATGAGGTGGTTACAGCACCCAGGAGACAATCCTGCCAGCCTGGCAGGACTTACAGGAGTTAAAGCATCCAGCTCTGGGCTCCCCAGTTCAGGAGGGACAGGGATCTGCAGCAGAGAGTCCAAGGGAGGCTACAAGGATGCTGAAGGGACTGCAGCACTGCCTGGGGAGGAGAGACTGAGAGCCCTGGGGCTGTTTAGTCTGGAGAGGAGAAGGCTGAGAGGGATCTGATCAATGTCTATCAATAGCTGAGGGCTGGGGGTCAGGAGGAAGGGACAGGGACAGCCTCTGCTCACTTGTGCCCTGGGACAGGACAAGGGGCAAGGGATGGAAACTGCAGCAGAGGAGGTTCCAGCTCAACATGAGGAAGAACTTCTTGCCTGTGAGGGTCCCAGAGCCCTGGAGCAGGCTTCCCAGAGAGGTTGTGGAGTCTCCTCCTGTGGAGCCTTTGCAGCCCTGTCTGGATGTGTTCCTGTGTGACCTGTGCTGGATTCTGTGCTCCTGCTCTGGCAGGGGAGTTGGACTGGAAGATCTTCGGAGGTCCCTTCCAGCCCCTAACATCCTGTGATCCTGTGAACTGCTGGTCACAGCAGGGCACATGGGCAGCTCCTTTTGCTCTGTTCATGGCCTCAAGGCCAGGCTGCAAACAAAGATCAGCCCTGCCCTGGGAGAAGGGCCTGCAGTGCGTTGGCTCCTCAGGTCCCTTGCCTTGCCAGCTGGCTGTGGGCTGGAAAAGGTGACAGTTGTCTCTTGTTCTAAATGTGACATTGCTGGAGGCTTTTATTTGTTGAAAGACAGCTTCAAGCCATCCCCATATCAGAAGTGAGATGGAAATTCTGGGAAAAGGCAGGAGCTGGCTGGTGAGGGCAGTAGAAAGGAGGCTGCTCCTTCCTCCCCAGGAACCAGGTCAGCTGCTGGGTTTGCAAAGTAAGCCGCTGCAGATTTTGGTTGCCCTGCCCTGGCTTTACTCTGGGAAGCAGCTCCCCTGTGTCTAAGGGTTGAGATGCAGGCCCACAACACGAGCTCCCACAAATACTCCAGTGGCAGCACCAGCAGATGGTGCTCAAGAATATGCAGCACAGCTCAGGTGCACCACAGATGGCTTCCCTTGGCACCTATGGCCATCAGCACCGGGAGAAGTGCACAGCCTTTGTCTCACCACGCTTAGAGAGGACATTGCTTGGCCAGCAGCCTGCCATCAATTATCAACACTGCCCAAAGCAGCAGCTTCACAGCTGGCAGCACCTTCTGCTGCCCAGAATCAGAGAATCAATAAGGTTGGAAGAGACCTCAGAGATCATCAAGTCCAACCTCTCACCCAACACCATCTGATCAACTAAACCATGGCTTCAAGGGCCTCATCCAGGCTCGTCCTAAACACCTCCAGGGATGGTGACTCCACCACCTCCCTGGGCAGCACATCCCAATGGCCAATGACTCTCTCAATGAAGAACTTTCTCCTCACCCCCAGCCTAAACCTCCCCTGGCACAGCTTGAGACTGTGTCCTCTTGTTCTGCTGCTGGCTGCCTGGGAGAAGAGACCAACCCCCAGCTGGCTACAACCTCCCTGCAGGGAGGTGTAGAGAGCAAGAAGGTCTCCCCTGAGCCTCCTCTTCTCCAGGCTAAGCAACCCCAGCTCCCTCAGCCTCTCCTCACAGGGCTGTGCTCCAGACCCCTCCCCAGCTTTCTTGCCCTTCTCTGGACACCTTCCAGCATCTCAACATCTTTCCTGAGCTGAGGAGCCCAGAACTGGACACAGGACTCAAGGTGTGGCCTAACCAGTGCTGAGCACAGGGCACAATGACCTCCCTGTTCCTGCTGGCCACACTCTTCCTGATGCAGGCCAGGATGCCATTGGCCTTCTTGGCCACCTGGGCACACTGCTGGCTCATGTTCAGGCAGCTGTCCACCAGTACCCCCAGGTCCCTCTCTGCCTGGCTGCTCTCAGCCACTCTGACCCCAGCCTGTGGCACTGCCTGGGGTTGCTGTGGCCAATGTGCAGCACCTGGCACTTGGATGTGTTCAATCTCCTGCCCTTGGACTCTGCCCATCTGTCCAGCCTGGCAAGATCCCTCTGCAGAGGGACCCAGGCCACGGTGCTGATGCCTGGGTAGGACATGGCCCTCAGCTGGGAACTGGCATGGTCAGGACTGTTGAAAGAGATAAAATGCCAATTATTGCAGGCTACTAAACTGAAGTGCCTGCAGCAGAGCAGTCTGAGGGAGAGGTGGAGGTGGCAGCTATGGGCATGTAGAGGTGTCCCAACTCAGCAGACTCCAGTACTGGATGGATTCAAGGGGAACCATGTGGCTAAGTTGGTAGCACATAAGACTCTTACTGGGAAGGTCGTGAGTTCAAGCCTGCAGTGGGCAGGAGAGTTCTCTCTGGGCAGCAATGTCCTCCCTCCTCAAGAGGGGACTGGACTTGGTGCTATGGTCTAGTCATGGGGTCTGTGGTGACAGGTTGGACTGGATGATCTTTGAGGTCTCTTCCAACCTTGGTGATACTGTGATACTGTGATACTGTGAAGTTTGGAGCTGGTGCCTTTCAGGCCCAGATCTGATGGGCAATACTAAGATGTTGAGATGCTGGAAAATGTACAGAGAAGGGCAATGAGGCTGGGGAGGGGTCTGGAGCACAGCCCTGTGAGGAGAGGCTGAGGGAGCTGGGGTTGCTTAGCCTGGAGAAGAGGAGGCTCAGGGGAGACCTTCTTGCTCTCTCCAACTCCCTGAAGGGAGGTTGTAGCCAGCTGGGGGGTGGTCTCTTCTCCCAGGCACCCAGCACCAGAACAAGAGGACACAGTCTCAAGCTGTGCCAGGGGAGGTTTAGGCTTGATCTGAGCAAGAAGTTGTTCCCAGACAGAGAGATTGCCCTTGGGATGTGCTGCCCGGGAAGTGCCAGGGTCAACATCGCTGGAGGTGTGTAAGGAAAGCCTGGATGAGGCTCTTAGTGCCATGGCCTGGTTGATTAGTCAGGGTTGGATGATTGGTTAAACTTCATGATCATGGAAGTCTCTTCCAAGCTGGGTGATCCTGAGATTCTGTGATTAGAACTCCCTCCAGCAGGAAGCAAGAACACCATCTTGGTGCCAACATGCCTCCTCCAGGCTCTTCCTAAACACCTCCAGGGATGGGGACTCCACCACCTCCCTGGGCAGCACATCCCAAGGGACAATCTCTCTTGCTGGGAAGAATTTCTTCCTAACCTCCAGCCTGAACCTCCCCTGGCACAGCCACCCAAAAGGCTGCCTGTTAATGGGTCCCTGTCCAAGTGGAGGCCAGTGGAAGTGGAGTCCCTCAGGGATCAGTGCTGGGACCAGGCTTGGTTAACAATGCTGTTCCTGACATGGACAGTGGCATTGAGTGCACCCTCAGCAAGTTTGCTGATGACACCAAGCTGTGTGGTGCTGCTGAGAGCTGGAGAGAAGGGATCCATCCAAAGGGAGAGCTGGGCCCATTACCAACTCATGAGGGTTAACAAGACCAAGGGCAAGCTCCTGCAGCTGGGTCAGGGCAATCCCAGGCACTGCTATGGGCTGGGCAGGGTCTGGCTGGAGAGCAGCCCTGAAGAAAAGGCCTTGGGGGGGCTGGGGAGGAGAAGCTCAGCAGGAGCCAGCAGTGAGCACTTGCAGCCCAGAGAGCCAAGCAGAGCCTGGGCTGCAGCAAGAGAAGTGTGGCCAGCAGGGCCAGGGAGGGGATTCTGCCCCTCTGCTCCACTCTGCTGAGACCACAGCTGGAGCTGTGTGTCCAGTGCTGGAGCCTCTGTGCCAGGAAGGATCTGGAGGTGCAGGAAGGTGTCCAGAGAAGGGCCACGAGGAGGAGCAGAGGGCTGGAGCTGCTCGGCTGTGAGGACAGACTGAGGGAGTTGGGGTTGTGCAGTCTGGAGAAGAGAAGGCTCTGAGGAGACCTAATTGTGGCCTTGCAGTGTCTGCAGGGGGCTCCAAGAAAGCTGGGGAGGGACTTCTGAGGGTGTCAGGGACTGATAGGACTGGGGGGATGGAGCAAAACTAGAAATGGGGAGATTGAGATTGGATGTGAGGCTGAAGTTGTTGCCCATGAGGGTGGTGAGAGCCTGGCACAGGTTGGCCAGGGAGGTGGTGGAAGCCTCCTGCCTGGAGGTGTTTGCAGCCAGGCTGGCTGTGGCTGTGAGCAACCTGCTGTGGTGTGAGGTGTCCCTGCCCATGGCAGGGGCTTGGAACTGGCTGAGCCTTGAGGTCCCTTCCAACCCTGACAGTTCTGTGAGTCTGTGACATTTGCTGTCCAGCACCCAGGCACAGAGCTAGGATGGAATATTCCCTCCCTCACACCACATGGCTTCTGGGCTCTCACAGAACTGATGGCTGCATGAAAAATCAGAAGTAGAAAATCAAAGGACACCAAACAGGCCAAATCATCCCAAGAGGGTGGGTGAGCTCCTCCACAGTCACACCTTACAAGGTAGCAACTCCTCTCTCTGAATTCTGGGCCTGTTTTAGTTCACTCCTTGAATGCCAACTCTGAGAACATTCAAAGTAAAATGTGGTGAGCCAAGAGCCAGGCATGTTTGAAGAATCTGAGGAGAGGGGGAGGGAAGAGGATGGAAAGAAGTGAGACAGAGAGAACCCTGCAATTATCACTAGGATGGATTTTCTTCCCTTTCTGACAGGGATGGAGTTAGCAAACCTGTGATTACCTGGCCTTAATTACACAGCTCTGCAATAGATCACTCAGTTAAGGAGAAATACCTGCTGCCTGGGAAGCATCACTAATTGCTCCTTTTTTGTTGGCATACTATCTGATTGGGGTAATTACAGAGCTGCTTCCCCATTCTCTTTGGCTCTGAGGATTCTGCAGCCCATATTTCTTCACAGATTGCAGAGACTTTGGCAACTAGAACCTCTTGATTTTGCCTTCTGTGTTGCCCTTCCCTACCTTTTCTTCCTTTGGACAGAGGATTGTCTGTCTTCCTGCAGGTGAAGAAGCCTCCTGCCACACTTCCAGCAGCCCACTGCACATTCTACAGCAAGTTCTTGCTTCCCAGCACCGTCTTCCACTCATTTCAGGAAAGCTTCTTATCACAAGCAGCAAAAAGGGAAAGGAGGGCAAAAAAACCTGGCTAAGCTGTCAGCCCCTGGCTTGGACAGCAGCACTCTGAGCTGGGTTAGGAACTGGCTGGAGGCTGAGCCCAGAGAGTGGTGGTGAATGGTGCCACAGCCAGCTGGCAGCCAGGCACCAGTGGTGTCCCCCAGGGATCAGTGCTGGGCCCCATCCTGTTCAATATCATTATTGATGATCTGGAGGAGGGGATTGAGTCCATCATCAGTCAATTTGCAGATGACACCAAGCTGGGAGCAGATGTTGATCAGTTAGTGGGCAGAAGGGCTCTGCAGAGGGACCTCGACCGACTGGACAGATGGGCAGAGTCCAACAGGATGGCATTCAACACATCCAAGTGCCAGGTGCTGCACTTTGGCCACAGCAACCCCAGGCAGAGCTACAGGCTCAGGTTAGGAAGGACATGGAGACACTTGAAGGTGTCCAGAGAAGGGCAACAAGGCTGGGGAGAGGCCTTGAGCACAGCCCTGTGAGGAGAGGCTGAGGGAGCTGGGGTTGCTTAGCCTGGAGAAGAGGAGGCTCAGGGGAGACCTCATTGCTGTCTATAACAACCTGAAGGGAGGTTGTAGCCAGGAAGGGGTTGGTCTCTTCTCTCCAGCAACCAGTACCAGAACAAGAGGACACAGTCTCAAGCTGTGCCAGGGGAAGTTTAGGCTGGAGGTGAGGAGAAAGTTCTTCACTGAGAGAGTCATTCACTGTTGGAATGTGCTGCCCAGGGAGGTGGTGGAGTCGCTGTCCCTGGAGGTGTTCAAGAGGGGACTGGATGTGGCACTTGGTGCCATGGTCTAGTCATGAGGTCTGTGGTTATAGGTTGGACTCGATGATCTTTGAGGTCTCTTCCAACCTTGGTGATACTGTGATAATTACAATAAAAAGAAGTTTAGATCTATTCAGTGGCTTATCTCTTTAATCGAAGTAGTTAGCTAATTGGCTTTGATGTTCTGAAATCAAGTTGTAACTGTCTAGGAGATATCCATCTCTGGAGTGTCAGAGTAGTGCTGCAAGAAGCTGCAGACACTGCTGGAGCTGCTGCTGCTGCTGCTGCTGCAGCACAGCCTTTCAGGCAGCTCCTCATAACAGCTCCAGCACAAAAACTCAGCAGGAGCAGACAGCAGCAGGAGCTGAGGCACTTCAACAGGCAGAGCTGACAGATTTTGACTGCTGCTTGCACTGAGCCCAGCAGCTTGCAGCTGCCTTTCAAACTGAGACACAGAATCACAGAATGATTTGGGCAGGCAAAGCCCATGGAGCTCACCCAGCCCAGTTCTCTAACTCTGCCAGGGCTGGGGCGGAGCCATGGCCCTCAGCACCACAGCTCTGCCTCTCTGAAACACCTCCAGTCATTCAACCACCTCCCTGGGCAGCCAGGCTTTGAGAACCCTCTCAGGGAAGAAGCTTCTTCTGATGTCCAACCTAAATCCACCCTGGTGCAACCTGTGGTCATTGCCTCTCATCCTATCACTTGTTAGTAGGGAGAAGAGACCAAACCCCACCTGGCTTCAGCCTCCTTTCAGGAGCTGTAGAGAGTGAAAAGCTCTCCCCTCAAGCCTCCTTTTCTCCAGACACACAGCAAGAACATAGAATCAGACAATCAACCAGGTTGGAAAAGACTTCAGAGATCATCAATTCCAACCTGTCACCCAACACCTCCTGACTACTAAACCATGGCTCCAAGTGCCACATCCAATCCCCTCTTGAACACCTCCAGGGATGGTGACTCCACCACCTCCCTGGGCAGCACATCCCAGTGGCCAGTCTCTCTTGCTGGAAAGAAATTTCTCCTCACCTCCAGCCTAAACCTATGACCTAATCACTAACATCTCCTGACAACTAAAACATGGCTCCAAGTGCCACATCCAAGCCTATTTTTTGAACACCACCTCCCTGGGCAGCACATCCCAAGGGACAATCTCTCTGGCTGGGAAGAACTTTCTCCTCACCTCCAGACTAAACCTCCCCTGGCACAGCTTGAGACTGTGTCCTCTTGTTCTGGTGCTGGGTGCCTGGGAGAAGAGACCAACCTCCACCTGGCTACAACCTCCCTGCAGGCAGTTGGAGAGAGCAAGGTCTCCCCTGAGCCTCCTCTTCTCCAGGCTAAGCAACCCCAGCTCCCTCAGCCTCTCCTCACAGGGCTGTGCTCCAGACCCCTCCCCAGCTTTCTTGCCCTTCTCTGGACACCTTCCAGCATCTCAACATCTTTCCTAACCTGAGGAGCCCAGAACTGGACACAGGACTCCAGGTGTGGCCTAACCAGTGCTGAGTACAGGGGCAGAATGACTTCCCTGCTCCTGCTGGCCACACTGTTCCTGATGCAGGCCAGGATGCCCTTGGCCCTCTTGGCTGCCTGGGCACACTGCAGGCTCATGTTCAGCTGCTGTCAACCAGTACCCCCAGGTCCCTCTCTGCCTGGCTGCTCTCCAGCCACTCTGCCCCCAGCCTGTGGCACTGCCTGGGGTTGTTGTGGCCAAAGTGCAGCACCTGGCACTCATCTTGGGTGAGAGGTTGGACTTGATGTCCTCAAAGGTTTTTTCCAACCTGGCTGATTCTGTGATCTTGTCTGGGTGCTTCTTCTCAAATCTGTATCAACTGAAGCAGCAGAAAGGAAAGTCAAAAGCTTGGGTTCAGTAAACAAATCTTCACACTAGATCCCAGGATCACGGCTCACAGGGTGTTAGGGGTTGGAAGGCAGCTCTGATGGTCATCAAGTCCAACCCCCTGCCAGAGCAGGACCATAGAATCCAGCACAGGTCACACAGGAACACATCCAGATGGGGCTTGAAAGCCTCCAGAGCAGGAGAAGGAGATGCAAATCCCCACTTTAGTCAAGGGAAGGCTCCTTGTACCACTCACGAGTGGTGGCCATGCCTGAAGCCCGGGAGAGTTTTGTTTACTGGACCCAAGTGCTGCCTAGGACATGCTGCAGGTTTTGCAAGCAGCTCCAGGAGGTGATGCTCTGCAGCTCCTGTGTGCAGCTGTGTGCCTTTGGAGCAAGGAGCTCCCCATGGGCTGCAGCTGTTGCCCTGGTTGCCACTGCACCGATTCAATAACAGAGCAAACTGGTATGTAAACAGCCACACTTATCTGAGCCCCTGGCACAGACACAGCTGCTGACAAGTGCATTCCCCACGCTCCCAGGGCCCTGTCCAACCCAATGTTACTTCCTGTTGCAGAGTCCTCCTCTCTCCAGATCCCATCCCTCACTTCACTGAACTACTTCAGTGCATCAGGAACAGTGTGGCCAGCAGGAGCAGGGAGGTCATTCTGCCCCTGGACACTGCACTGCTTAGGCCACACCTTGGGTCCTGTGTCCAGTTCTGGGCCCCTCAGTTTAGGAAGGATGTTGAGCTGCTGGAAGGTGTCCAGAGAAGGGCAACGAAGTTGGTGAGGGGTTTGGAACACAGCCCTATGAGGAGAGGCTGAGGGAGCTGGGGTTGCTTAGCCTGGAGAAGAGGAGACTCAGGGGTGACCTTCTTGCTCTCTACAACTCCCTGAAGGGAGGTTGTAGCCAGGCAGAGGTTGGCCTCTTCTCCCAGGCAGCCAGTACCAGAACAAGAGGACACAGTCTCAGGCTGCGCCAGGGCAGGTTTAGGCTGGAGGTTAGGAAGAAGTTCTACACAGAGAGAGTGATTGCCCATTGGAATGGGCTGCCCGTGGAGGTGGTGGAGTCACCTTCATTGGAGGTGTTCAGGAGGAGACTTGATGGGGTGCTTGGTGCCATGGGTTAGTTGTTTGGGTGGGTTGGATTGGTTGATGGGTTGGACACAATGATCTTGAAGGTCTCTTCCAACTTGGTGTATTGTATTGTGTTGTAGTGTATTGTATTGTGTTGTATTGTATTGTATTGTGTTGTATTGTGTTGTATTGTGTTGTATTGTATTGTATTGTATTGTGTTGTATTGTATTGTATTGTGTTGTGTTGTAGTGTATTGTATTGTGTTGTATTGTATTGTGTTGTATTGTATTGTGTTGTATTGTATTGTGTTGTGTCGTATTGTATTGTATTGTGTTGTGTTGTAGTGTATTGTATTGTGTTGTATTGTGTTGTATTGTATTGTGTTGTGTTGTATTGTATTGTGTTGTAGTGTATTGTATTGTGTTGTGTTGTATTGTATTGTGTTGTATTGTATTGTGTTGTGTTGTATTGTATTGTATTGTTGTGTTTGTATTGTATTGTGTTGTATTGTATTGTATTGTTTGTGTTGTATTGTATTGTATTGTGTTGTATTGTATTGTGTTGTGTTGTATTGTATTGTGTTGTGTTGTATTGTTTGTATTGTATTGTATTGTGTTGTATTGTATTGTATTGTGTTGTGTTGTAGTGTATTGTATTGTGTTGTATTGTATTGTATTGTTTTTATTGTGTTGTATTGTATTGTGTTTGTATTGTATTGTGTTGTGTTGTATTGTATTGTATTGTGTTGTGTTGTATTGTATTGTATTGTGTATTATTGTGTTGTATTGTGTTGTATTGTATTGTATTGTGTTTGTATTGTATTGTGTTGTATTGTATTGTGTTGTATTGTATTGTATTGTGTTGTGTTGTGTTGTATTGTATTGTGTTGTGTTGTGTTGTATTGTATTGTGTTGTGTTGTATTGTATTGTATTGTGTTGTATTGTGTTGTATTGTATTGTATTGTGTTGTGTTGTATTGTATTGTATTGTGTTGTATTGTATTGTGTTGTGTTGTATTGTATTGTATTGTATTGTATTGTGTTGTGTTGTATTGTATTGTATTGTGTTGTGTTGTATTGTATTGTGTTGTATTGTGTTGTATTGTATTGTATTGTATTGTGTTGTATTGTATTGTGTTGTATTGTGTTGTGTTGTATTGTATTGTATTGTGTTGTGTTGTGTTGTATTGTATTGTGTTGTATTGTGTTGTATTGTATTGTATTGTGTTGTGTTGTATTGTATTGTGTTGTATTGTATTGTGTTGTGTTGTATTGTATTGTGTTGTGTTGTAGTGTATTGTATTGTGTTGTGTTGTATTGTATTGTATTGTATTGTGTTGTGTTGTATTGTATTGTGTTGTGTTGTATTGTATTGTGTTGTGTTGTATTGTATTGTGTTGTGTTGTATTGTATTGTACTTCTCAGCATCCTGAAAGGCCCTGCTAAACCCAGCCTCACCAGTATGCAGCTGCTGGAGCTGCCCTTTAGCATGGGCTAAGGTTGGGTGTCACCCAGACATGGAACACATGGACCTGCTGTCCTAGGACACTGTCCTCCATCACTCTGGTGTCAACAGCAGCCTCTTCCTTATCAGATGAAATGCTAAGCTGAGCAGATGATTGCCCAGGAGGTCAGATAACCTGAGCTTGCTGCCCCTCTTGGCTGGCCTTTTGAATGAAGCATTGCAGGTGTTGAAAGCAATGCTCAACAGCAACCCAAAGCCCTGCCCTCTCCCAGATAAGGCTGGAAGGGTCTCCACATTAGAGGCTGGACCTTGTGTTCATGGACATTGACAGGCTCTCTCTGTGCTCAGTGTGGGCATAATCACCATGGGAAGAAGCTAATTCAGTTGGGACTGCTTGAAGCTGCTTTCACAGAACCAGCTGAGAAGCAACAGAGGGCTGCAGGGTTGTCCCTTCCCACAGCTGCCTGGGGGAGCACCACTGGGTGCTCCTAGCCACTCTCTGCACTGGGTTGTGAGCAGCCATTTCCACCAGCTGCTGAAGGTGTCATAGACTCTCAGCATCATTGGGGTAGGAAAAGACCTTCAAGGTCATCCAGCCCAATCACTCTCTGGCTCTACCAAGGCTGAGGCTGAACCATGGCCCTCAGCACCACAGCTCTGCCTCTTTGAAACACTTCCAGGGATGGGCATTCAACCACCCCCTGGGCAGCCTGGGCCAGTGCTTGAGAACCCTTTCAAGGAAGAAGTTTCTTCTAAGGACCAACCTAAACCTCCCCTGGTGCACCTTGAGGCCGTTGTCCTTCATCCTATCACTTGCTCCTCGGGAGGAGACCAAACCTCAACTGTCTCCAACCTCCTTGCAGGGAGCTGCAGAGAGCAATGAGGTCTCCCCTCAGCCTCCTCTTCTCCAGACAAAACACCCCCAGCTCCCTCAGTTGCTCCTCCCCAGCAGCTTCTGTGAAACTCTCCAGTCTCATGAACAGGATCCCCCAGTGCTAAAGCCCATTTCACTTGCTCCCTAACCCTACTCCACTGGGAATTCTGCTCCTGAGAAACAAAACATCAAAGGCAGCAGTAAAAAGCCAAGCTGGCAGGAGAGCTATTGCAGCACACAGGGAAATTGTCCACCTCAAGATACAAGGAAACCAAAGCACAACGACCAGGGAAGCCCTGAGTGCTGCAGAGGCAGGGATAGCCCCAGCAGGAATGCCAGGAGCTGACTGACTTGTCACAGCCTTTTGCCTCCCATGACACCCAGGAGCTGGAGGTGAGGGCAGCTGAGAAGGTTGTGTCTGTATTTGCTGATGCAGAGGATAAAATGATTACAAAATCATAGGATCACAGAATTGTCAGGGCTGGAAGGGACCTCAAGGCTCAGCCAGTTCCAACCCCCCTGCCATGGGCAGGGACACCTCACACTGCAGCAGGTTGCTCACAGCCACAGCCAGCCTGGCTGCAAACACCTCCAGGCAGGAGGCTTCCACCACCTCCCTGGGCAACCTGTGCCAGGCTCTCACCACCCTCATGGGCAACAACTTCTTCCTCACATCCAATCTCAATCTACCCATTTCTAGTTTTGCTCCATCCCCCCAGTCCTATCCCTCCCTGACACCCTCAGAAGTCCCTCCCCAGCTTTCCTGGAGTCCCCTGCAGATACTGCAAGGCCACAAGAAGGTCTCCTCAGAGCCTTCTCTTCTCCAGACTGCACAACCCCAACTCCCTCACTCTGTCCTCAGAGCAGAGCAGCTCCAGCCCTCTGCTCCTCCTCATGGCCCTTCTCTGGACACCTTCCAGCACCTCCAGATCCTTCCTGGCACAGAGGCTCCAGCACTGGACACACAGCTCCAGCTGTGGTCTCAGCAGAGTGGAGCAGAGGGACAGAATCCCCTCCCTGGCCCTGCTGGCCACACTTCTCTTGCTGCAGCCCAGGCTCTGCTTGGCTCTCTGGGCGGCAAGTGCTCACTGCTGGCTCCTGTTGAGTTTCTCCTCCCCCAGCACCCCCAAGGCCTTTTCTTCAGGGCTGCTCTCCAGCCAGACCCTGCCCAGCCCATAGCAGTGCCTGGGATTGCCCTGACCCAGCTGCAGAAGCTTGCCTTTGGTCTTGGCTCTATCTTCACCCTACGGTGCCTACCTGCCTGCTCTACTTGTTTCAAAAGGAGGCACAAAGTTGTTGTTTTAATCACAGGATGGCTCAGGTTGGAAGGGACCTCAGAGATCATCTACTCAACCCCTCTGCCATGGGTAGGGACACCTCTCAACCAGACTCAGCTGCCCAAGACCTCATCCAGCCTGGCCTTGGACACCCCCAGGCAGGAGGCAGCCACAGCCTCCCTGGGCAGCCTGTGCCAGAGTCTCACCAGCCTCACACTGAAGAACTTCTTCCTCAGATCCACTCTAACCCTGCTCTGCCTCAGCTCCAAACCATTCCCCCTTGGCCTGGCTCCACACACCCTCAGGAAAAGTTCCTCTGCAGCCTTCCTGCAGGATCCCTTCAGGCCCTGGCAGGCAGCTCTGAGGTGCCCCTGGAGCCTTCTCCTCTGCAGGCTGCACACCCCCAGCTCCCTCAGCCTCTGATTTGGGAGAGGCTCGAGCCCAGCACGCCAGAGCTGATCAACTTTTTATTACCTTCTGCACATGAAAGTGGGAGAGACAAAGCATAAAGGTGAAGCCCAAGTTCAGACAAACTAAGATGTTTGTTTCAAGTGGATAAATTTAGACTGATGGGGTAATGAAAGGGGCAGTGACAGCCACTTGTGAGCTCCTTTAACATATCTATTCTCAGGAAATGTAACATCTGGTCTGCACCACATCCATTATCCTATCTGTCCAACTTAAGTGCACACCAATAATATATGTGCATGACTGATTTCCCTGCTGATGTCTTTATTATTACTTGGAGCAGATGAAATCTAGACCCCTCTTTTTACAGGGACAGTTTGTTTGCTGCATTCCAATGTCAAGCTGCTTAATTAGGTGAGGGTGGGAGGGTGGGTGGGGGTTTTTTTTTGGTCACCCTCTGCAAAGGTTTCTTGCTGCCATCCCAAGTGCCTGCTAGAATAGAATAGAATAGAATAGAATAGAATAGAATAGAATAGAATAGAATAGAATAGAATAGAACAGAATAGCAAAGGATAGGATAGGATAGGATAGGATAGGATAGGATAGGATAGGATAGGATAGGATAGGATAGGATAGGATAGATTAGAATAGAGTAGAGTAGAGTAGAGTAGAGTAGAGTAGAGTAGAGTAGAGTAGAGTAGAGTAGAGTAGAGTAGAATAGAATAGAATAGAATAGAATGGAATGGAATAGAATAGAATGGAATGGAATAGAATAGAATGGAATGGAATGGAATGGAATGGAATAGAATAGAATAGAATAGAATAGAATAGACCAGACCAGGTTGGAAGAGACCTCCAAGATCATCGCGTCCAACCTATCAACCAATCCAACACCACCTAAACAACTAACCCATGGCACCAAGCACCCCATCAAGTCTCCTCCTGAACACCTCCAGTGATGGTGACTCCACCACCTCCCTGGGCAGCACATCCCAATGGGCAATCACTCCCTCTGTGTAGAACTTCTTCCTAACATCCAGCCTGAACCTCCCCTGGCGCAGCCTGAGACTGTGTCCTCTTGTTCTGGTGCTGGCTGCCTGGGAGAAGAGACCAACCTCTGCCTGGCTACAACCTCCCTGCAGGGAGTTGGAGAGAGCAATAAGGTCACCCCTCAGTCTCCTCTTCTCCAGGCTAAGCAACCCCAGCTCCCTCAGCCTCTCCTTATAGGGCTTGTGTTCCAAACCCCTCCCCAGCTTTCTTGCCCTTCTCTGGACACCTTCCAGCAAGTCAACATCCTTCCTAAACTGAGGGGCCCAGAACTGGACACAGGACTCAAGGTGTGGCCTAACCAGTGCAGTGTCCAGGGGCAGAATGACCTCCCTGCTCCTGCTGGCCACACTGTTCCTGATGCAGGCCAGGATGCCATTGGCCCTCTTGGCTGTCTGGGCACACTGCAGGCTCATGTTCAGCCTACCATCCACCAGCACCCCCAGGTCCCTCTCTGCCTGGCTGCTCTCAGCCACTCTGACCCCAGCCTGTAGCACTGCCTGGGGTTGCTGTGGCCAGTGTGCAGAACCCGGCACTTGGATGTGTTCAATCTCCTGCCCTTGGACTCTGCCCATCTGTCCAGCCTGTCCAGGTCCCTCTGCAGAGCTCTCCTACCCTCTGACAGATCAACTCCTGCCCCCAGCTTGGTGTCATCTGCAAATTTACTGATGATGGACTCAATGCCCTCATCCAGGTCATCAGTAAAGATGTTAAAGAGGATGGGGCCCAGCACTGATCCCTGGGGGACACCACTGGTGCCTGGCTGCCAGCTGGCTGTGGCACCATTCCCCACCACTCCCTGGGCTCGGCAAGCAGAGAGCCAGGAGCGATGCAGAAGTGAGAAGTGCTTCAGCACCAAACCCCAGCAGCTCCTAACCGCATTGCTCACCAAACCCGGGAGCAAAACCCGGAGTGATTCGTCAGGGACGCGGCAGCTGAAGCTGCTCCCCGCAGGCAAAGAGCAGCAGGACCCAGCCTGGGCTCAGAGCCTGACCTCTGGCTCCCCCCAGGCACTGAGCTCCTCCCCACGGCTGCCTGCTTGCAGCCCACCCTTTCTGCCTGTGCTTTTGCAACTCGTTTCAAAGCCATCCAAAGGTGATCGAGGAACTTCACTTGCCGTGGGAACTCCCCCAGCCCAGCACGCTAGACCTCTGCAGCGCTGTGCTACCACCCTGGGGAGCATCAAGGCCTTTCCATCACACCTGAGGCACTGGACAGGAGAGCTCCTGGAATGAGCATCAGAGGCAATCACAGATTCACAGAACTGTCAGGGCTGGAAGGGACCTCAAGGCTCAGCCAGTGCCAACCCCCTGCCATGGGCAGGGACACCTCACACTACAGCAGGTTGCTCACAGCCACAGTCACAGAACGGTTGGGGTTGGAAGGGACCTTCAGGGACATCCAGTCCAAACCCCTGCAGCCAGCAGGGACATCCCCAACTAGAGCAGGTTGCTCAGAGCCCCAAACAACCTCACCTGCGATGGTTCCAGGGATGGAGTGGCTCCCACCTCTCTGGGCAACCTGGGCCAGGCTCTCCCCACCCTCTGTATCAAACATTTCTTCCTTCCCTCCCATCTGAATCTCCCTCTCTTAGTTCAAACCATCCCTCCTTGTCTTGTCACAAAAGATACTCCTCTAGAGTTTGTGCCCAGCTTGCTGATCAGCCCCTTGAAAAGCCAGCAGAAGGTCTCCCTGGAGCCTTCTCTTCTCCAGGCTGAACAACCCCAACTCTCTCAGCCTGGCCTCACAGCAGAGGTCTCCTCTGGCCCTCCTCCAACTCAATGACCCCAGCTTTGTCCCCACTGATATTTTTCTGCAGAGAGATCAGCCTCATGGCTAAGAACTTCTGGTTTGTCACAACTGAAGGCATCACTTGCCTGGTTTTCTGGAATGTCATGTTCAGAGCATCGAAACTTCCCTGCTCTAATGTGCAAAGAAGACCCTCAACATGAAAAGCAGCAGCCCTAGGCTGCCCTTGCCTTACCTGGCAGCTGTAGGTTTCTAGTTTGACAGGAAAGCAGCTCTGAGAAGAGGCAACTCCGAGATTTCCAAGGTTCCCTGATGAAAACCCTGGTTGGAGCACAGCCCTGTGAGGAGAGGCTGAGGGAGCTGGGGTTGCTTAGCCTGGAGAAGAGGAGGCTCAGGGGAGACCTCATTGCTCTCTCCAACTCCCTGAAGGGAGGTTGTAGCCGGGTGGGGGTTGGTCTCTTCTCCCAGGCACCCAGCACCAGAACAAGAGGACACAGTCTCAAGCTGTGCCAGGGGAGGTTCAGGCTGGATGTTAGGAAGAAGTTCTTCCCATCAAGAGAGATTGGCTCTTGGGATGTGCTGCCCAGGGAGGTGGTGGAGTCCCCATCCCTGGAGGTGTTTAGGAAGAGCCTGGCTGAGGTACTTGGTGCCATGGTTGAGTTGATCAGATGGTGTTGGGTGAGAGGCTGGACTGGATGATCTGGAAGGTCTTTTCCAACCTGGTTGATTCTGATTCTGCCTCACATTTTTCAAGCTGGAGGGATTTACATTTTGGAGTGACCTGCAGCACAGTGGAACTTGAGAGCTCTTGGGGGAAATAAAACCCAGAGCACTTCCATGGAGATCTTAGAGCTGGCTGCCTAAGAGCAGCAGCACAGCACCCATCAGTGAGATGCTCAGGACCCTGCTGCCCAGCTGCCAGGTTGCTAAGGTTATCACAGCCCAACTTGTTGGGCAGTGCCAGCAGGGTGTGTGTTGCCAGCAGAGCCAGAGAGGAGATTCTGACACTCTGCTCTGCTGAGACCTGACCTGCAGTGCTGGGTGAAGGTCTGGA
This sequence comes from Picus viridis, assembly GCA_033816785.1. Classification (NCBI taxonomy): domain Eukaryota; kingdom Metazoa; phylum Chordata; class Aves; order Piciformes; family Picidae; genus Picus; species Picus viridis. The sequence continues at coordinate 19,983,762 of CM066592.1, forward strand.
GCCCTCAACACAGGAAGGACCTGGAGCTGGTGGAGCAGGTCCAGAGGAGGGACATGAAAATGCTCAGGGGTTGGAGCAGCTCTTCTGTGAGGACAGGCTGAGGGAGCTGGGGGTGTTCAGCCTGGAGAAGAGAAGGCTCCAGGGAGACCTAATAGCAGCCTGCCAGTACCTGAAAGGGGCTACAAGAAGGCTGCAGAGAGACTGCTTGCAAAGGCCTGCAGGGACAGGACCAGGGACAATGGCTTCAAACTAGAGCAGAGCAGATTGAGATTGGATGTGAGGAACAAGTTCTGCACCAGGTTGTGGAACACTGGAACAGGTTGCCCAGGGAGGTGGCTGAGGCTCCATGGCTGGAGCTATTCAAGGTGAGGCTGGACAGGGCTCTGGGCAACCTGATCCAGTGGAGGATGTCCCTGCTGAGTGCAGGGGCTTGGACTGGATGAGCTTTGGAGGTCCCTTCCAACCCAGCCCATGCTGGGATTCTATAACTCTCTGAAGTCCTCCTCCTTGGCAGCTTGCACGCTGCAGCTTGCTGTCTCCATTGGCACTCATGTGGCAGCTGTACCCCACTCCCCCCACCCCCTCCCCCAATAATAGAAACCCTCAAACTTATTAATGGAGAATATCTCTTTAAAATGCCCTGAGGGATACCCAGACAGCTGGAAACAGTACAATGCAAACTGAAAGAGTGGGAGGTGAAAGATTTTAGTAAGAACTGAGAGCAGCCTGATTTTGGAATCAGTCAGACCAGGCTTCTCCTGGCCTTGGGAAGGAGTGCCAGGAAAACAGCCAGGGGGCTGAGTCCTGAATGTCCATCAGGCCCCTGGCACTTGCAAGCAAATCCCTGGCAGCAGAGGTGAGTGGAGGAGGTGGCCAGTGCTGGAAGTCCCCCTGGACATGAGGTGCTGAAGGGCTGCTGGGTTTGAGTGGTGCCACCTTTATGGTAATCTTCATGCCCCAAAGCGTTGCTTCTACACCACTGAGGGTGAGGCAAGGAGAGAACCTGGGGGGGGAAGGGCTGAGCAGATGGGCAGTGATGGATGCAGAAGCTCTGCCCCTTCACCTTTACCTGAGCTGCGCCACATTCCTGCACCGCCTACATCCTGTGACCCGCTCCCAGCTTGCAGGAGTCCTCACCAAGGCCTCCCCTTTTGTTAGGGGAGAAGGGGACTTGCCCTGAAAGAAGCAGGGAGAGGCTGGAGGCAGACAAGAACACTGGGGAAGAACACCGAGCCCTGAGCCCCTCCTCTGAGGGCGCCGCTGAGGGAGCTGAGGAAGCAGAAGACGGGCACTGGGCCACATCCACACAAATGCTTCACACCAACACCAGGCCAAGAGCCACTCAATGTTCCTCTGGGCTGACTGAAAATGCTCTGTCCTGCAAGCACTGAGGATGTGTGAGCTTGGAGTCAGGCTCCTGGCAGCACGATGGGGAAGGACCAACAATGGCCAGCCTGTTCCTGCTGCAGACTGCTGCAAGCTGCTGCTTCCAGAAGCTCCTCCTGAGCCATTCCCTTCCCCTCTCAGCTGCTGGGTGACCAGTGGCATCCTCTGCTGCCTTTCCTGAGGCGAGCTACTAAAGGTTTCTTTTCAGATTGCTTTCCCACTTAGTCTAATTAGCAAGCAGGCTTTAATTGCTAAGGCTGCACCTGAAGGGGTAATCCATGTTACTTGCTCCTAGTCTTTATGTGTAAGCCTTGTGCAGAATCATTTAGATCCTTCTAGTTTAGACAATTTTCTATCACCTCACATATTGAATTTGTGGCTGATCATGGAGTCATTAAGGTTGGAAAAGGCCTCTAAGCTGTGACAGTCAGTGCTGAAACAAGATGCCCTTGATCTCCTGGGGTAGCTACCTTACCTCACACCACATCTGAGGAGAGAGTGAAGAAGCAAAGCAGAACAGGAAACAGAAACTCTCTGAGTAAAGACGTTGCTGAAGTGTTGCTCTGCTTCACAGAACCATGGAATTGTTTGGCTTGGGAAAGAACTCTGGAATCACTGAGTCCATCAGCCCAACATGCTCGTGGCACTAAACCATGTCCCCAGCAGCCATGGCCACGGGTTTCTTGAGCACCTCCACCACCTCCCTGGGCAGCCTCTGCCGGTCCCTTTCCACTCTTGCAGCAAAGAAACTTTTCCTCACAGAATGAGTTGGGTTGGCAAAGCCCTTGAAGCTCATCCAGCCCAACCATTCTGACCCTGCCCAGGCTGGGGCTGAGCCATGGCCCTCAGCACCACAGCTCTGCCTCTCTGAAACACCTCCAGGGATGGGGATTCAGCCACCTCCCTGGGCAGCCTGGGCCAGGCTTTGAGAGTCCTTTCAGTGAAGAAGGTTCTTCTAATGTCCAACCTAAGCCTCTCCTGGTGCGGCTTGAGGCCATTTCTTCTTGTGCTATCACTTGTTCCTAGCAAGAAGAGACTGACCCCAGCTCATTCCAACCTCCTCTCAGGGAGCTGCAGAGAGCAATGAGGATTCCCTCAGCCTCCTCTTCTCCAGACTGAACGCCCCAGGTCATAGTATCACAGGGTTGGAAGGGACCACAAGGATCAGCCAGTTCCAACCCCCCTGCCATGGGCAGGGACACCCCACACTAGATCAGCCTGGCCACAGCCTCATCCAGCCTGGGCTTAAACACCTCCAGGGACGGGGACTCAACCACCTCCCTGGACAGCCCATTCCAGGGCTTCACCACTCTCATGGGGAAGAACTTCCTCCTCACCTCCAGCCTGAATCTCCCCACCTCCAGCTTCAGTCCATTCCCCTTAGTCCTATCACTACCTGATAGCCTGAGAAGTCCCTCCCCAGCCTTCCTGTAGCCCCCTTCAGGTACTGGAAGGCCACAATGAGGTCACCTGGGAGCCTTCTCTTCTCCAGACTGAACAGCCCCAACTCCTTCAGTCTGTCCTTACAGCAGAGCAGCTCCAGCCCTCTGCTCATCCTTGTGGCCCTTCTCTGGACACCTTCCAACACCTCCAGATCCCTCTTGGAATAGGGGCTCCAGAACTGGCTGCAGTACTCCAGGTGGGGTCTCACCAGAGCTGAGTAGAGGGGGAGAATCCCCTCCCTTGCCCTGCTGGCCACACTTCTCCTGCTGCAGCCCAGGTCCCTCAGCTGCTCCTCCCCAGCCCTGTTCTCCAGACCCTTCCCCAGCTCTGTTGCCTCCTTTCAAGCACACCTCAGGATGGCAAACACATTGCTTCTGTCCTCACAAATGGCTGCTTTGGGAGAGGACTCAGAAGCCCTGAAGGACAGGGTTGTCACTTCCCTAGCTAGAGCAGACTGCAGTGAGAAACTTGCTGAACAGAATCTATCTGCAAGGGATCTGTGTTTGCAGCCTGGCTAGATGATCTCATCCATTACCTACCTATGACACCTCCCAGCCATGGCTCCATAACTGCCCCAGGTCCCTCTGAGCCCAAGAGAAGGTCCAGCTCTGTTCAAAAAGGCAAAGCCCTCCTCAGACTGAGAGGGGAAAGGCTCCACCAGCACATCCCTCCCCCGTGCACTGTGGTGACACCAAGAAACATCAGACCACACTGATATAGGACCAGAGTCACTGAATTAGAAGGGGCCTCCAGTTCCAACCCCCTGCCATGGGCAGGGACACCTCACACTACAGCAGGTTGCTCACAGCCACAGCCAGCCTGGCTGCAAACACCTCCAGGCAGGAGGCTTCCACCTCCTCCCTGGGCAACCTGTGCCAGGCTCTCACCACCCTCACGGGGAACAACTTCT